>JALPQD010000097.1:330547-930547 GCA_023101885.1 Typhlomys cinereus
GGGTCAGCATGCCCCCTACGGTCAGGTCAGGGGTGAGGTCAGCATCCCCCCTACGGTCAGGTCAGGGGGTGAGGTCAGCATGCCCCCTACGGTCAGGTCAGGGGGTGAGGTCAGCATCCCCCCTACGGTCAGGTCAGGGGGTGAGGTCAGCATGCCCCCTACGGCCAGGTCAGGGTCAGCCCTCATACCTGCAAAGAGCAAATGGCACTTCTCTGTCCACACTCCCCATTTTATACGTGTGCCCAGCAGCACGAGGGGCCCACGCAGTGGCACAGACCTCAAGGTGTCCCAGGCACACCTGCTGTCCCAGGAAACAAGGTTAAGAGCTCTCGAGCTTCCGCCAAGGTGCGGCTATGAGGCAGCTCGCTGTGCCAGGAGGTAATGGCTTAGGGCAGACCGCACTGGATGGAAAATCTGCTGCGCTCTGAAGTCCATTTGGTCTTATTGCTTGTTCAGCTTCTTAATGCATTAATGATAAAACATCAGAGTGAATATGTATTCAGAAAAAAAATCACAATTAATCAATACTGCACTTATCCCATTTGCCTGCTGCTAAGTGGTAAACAGAAGTTTGGCCGCCCCGCCCCACTTGGCAATCTTGGAGTCTACTAGGCCTTTCCGGCAGAGGGAGGATCCGAGGGGCGTCAGCTCGCGGGAAGGAAGCGGCTGATTTCAAGGTCCTGTGGTCAAGCCACCAGGAGTGAGTTTAGACTTTCTAGGGAGGAGGGAGAGTTCAGGGAAGTCATGTGGCCATTTACTGTCCCTCCTCTTGGGAATGGGGGTCTGACATTAGCCCCGCCCATCTACGAGTGACCCCACCCACTGCCTAACCACTTCTGAGGAGGCCCGCTCATTGTGGCATCATCTGGAGACGGCACCCGGTTCCCCGGCCGCTGCCTGGTGTTGGTCATCACTTCTGTCCTTTCCACCCCAGGCTCGCGTGACCCGAAATCGAGCGTTACTCCCCGTGGAGGACAGTCCAGGGCTTTCCTTTTGGCCATAAGGGACGAGGAAGCAAGAGAGGTCAATCACTTGCCAGAAAGTCACCGGCTGACCAGGGGCAGGGTGGCCACACCCGTCCCTGAACTCTGACCCCCACCCATGCCCTTTAGATCAGCACCAGGGGTCCTCATGAAGGAGCAGTCCTGCAGACATTCGCTCAGCACTGATGCGAGGCTGGGTCAAAGCCCTCAAGGAGGAAGGAGATGTCGACTGGCAGCTATGGGGTCTCACTTCCCAGCTAAGCAAGAGGTCTTGTCCCAGCTTCGCTGCAAACTTCCTGACCACCACCTTGGTGAACCCAGCAAGGACAGCTTCCCCTACCTCACAGGCAACTGAGCTAAAGATTCCTCATTTCAGACAGCTGCAGCTCGGCATCTCTGTCCTGGAGGATTCTGGGAAATACAATGCCCTCCATTCCCTTCATCTCAAGCATCTCTCCCCATTCTGGCTGCTAACCAGCTCGACCTTGGCTGGCGGCCCCCATATTCCAGAAACAGTGCGCGTTACCCCAGGGCACTTTCTCTGGCCAGACGGTTCTCAGGGCAAGACAAGGTGTTCTGGAAAAATCTGACTGTGTCGACAGCACTAGGAAGTGTGCCAATCACAGCGGCAGACGCTGGGTGAGTGCTCAGTGAAGTCTTTCTGCTGAATGTCCTTCACGTGGCGAAAGGCTGGCCCTGCGTCCCCACTGATGAAGACCCTCTCCACTCCTTCCTCTTCCTCCTCCCCCAGCATGCTGCCATCTTAGTTCTCGCTCTGAGTCTCCCACTTGACGTTCTATTCCTGCCGCTCTCCAGGAGCGTGGAAAGTGGGGTCACAGCACCAGGCTTGCTGTGACCACCCCACCGGTGGCAGGTGGCCAATCAGACTTGAGGGTTCCCACCCCAAATCTTACTGTGCACCCTCCGGTGGCCCCTGCCCACAAAGAGCTGCCCACTAGCTTTGTGGCAGCCCGGGCACTGCCTTGGGCAGAGCTTTTGCTTCTTAGGGTGTTCGTCTGCATTGTGGGTGCAGCTTGAGCTCCTAGAAGCTGAGCGTGGCACAGCCACCCACGGGCAGGGCAGGGCAGGGCAGGGCTGTCTGTCAGGCGGGCATCTGTCTCTCGCTGCAGTTCAGTACCCTGCATTAGCGCTCGGCAGCTTTCCAGCGCAGCGTTGCTTTTAACTTTATTACGGTGGTCGGGCGACTTGGGAAATGTGGACTCCACCGGCACATTTATGAGTCTCTGGTCTCTCAGAGAGCCGTGGTCCTCCAGGGTTCCAAGCCTCGTAAAGGACAAGGGCACCATCTTGGTGAGGAGGAAAGGGCAGAAACCCAGGGCGACATGGTGCTGGCGATGCGTCCCTTTTCCTCTGGGTCTCTGGGCTTCTCAGGTGGTCGTGGAGAAGCCCATCCCCTGCACCTGTGGTCTGCGTGCTTCGTCCTCTGCCGTCACCACCGTAGGACCCACTTTTCCCCACAAGCTGCCGTCACTTCCAAGGCCCCGTGGAAGTTCCCGGACTGACAGAAAATGGTTGCACGTGATTCACATGAAAAACTATCAGACGCCACAGAGATAATTAACTCCCTGTAAAATGTAATGTTTTGCAGGTTAGTGGCTGCACCTCCATCCATGTCCTTCACATGTCAGTTCTTACATGAAGGGTGGGTATGCTGTCTGCAGTGGAGGACAAGACCCCGACGAGTCAGACGACCACATTAATCAATCTGCTGAGGCGAGCAGAGCCCAGGCCCAGCGGCTGGTGGAAGGGATTTGACAGGAGAAGGACAGAGCCGTCAGGCTGACCGTGAGGCCCGGCTGGAGCTGAGCTGCGGCAGGAAGCCGCCGTCCACCTTGTCCACAGAGCAGCGCTAGGCGTGGAGGCAGAGCCCGCAGACAGGAGGGGCTGCGAAGGACCCTGGGTGTGTGAGGGGCACCCACGGGGGCCGGTCAGCAGGGACAGAGCCGCGATTTCTTCCTCTCCTCCTCCAGCCTCTGACCGGGCCCTGGAGGCCGGCGGGCAAGAGACCCTGGCGTGTGGAGCTCTCTCTGTAAGACAGAGACCAAGGGAAAGACAGCGACTGGGGGCCTCACGGGCAGGGGTTAATGGGGTCATGTTTGAGTGGGAGGGTGAGCAGAGTCCTGAGGGTCTCCAGTGCTGAACTCTGGTGCACAGCGAAAGAAGACTGTGTGCTGCATGTCTGCCTTCAGGGTCAAGCTCAGGACGGATTCTTTTCATCCACAGACAATGCGGTCTTGCACGCAGGGAAGGACGGAGGCTGGAAGGAGAGTCAATGAGATGACCTCGAGGGGTCGATGAGATGACCTCGAGGGGTCGATGAGATGACCTCGGGGGCCCATTTCTCCTCTGCCTCCAGCAAGCTGAGAACTGGATGACAGAGCGCCACTGCATGTGGCAGCGGAGGGTTCTGCTGTGATAAGGCTGCGTAACAAACAGCTCCAGCGGCTCAGGTGACAGCCGTGGGGTCTGTGTCCACAGCATGCCTGGCTGAGCTTGGCTGGACTCAGCTGAGTTTGGATGAATGCTGAGGCTTCCAGTTGTGCCCCCCCCCCCTCCTTGCACACGTCTGTGAGCTGTGCTCATGCCAGTAGCCGACGGCCTCCCATGAATGCTCTCCCCCAGCAGAATGGGGCTCAAAAAGGAATACGCATGAACTACTTTCCTAGTTGCCATGACGAAGTATCCAAAGGAAGCAGCGTGGGGGAGGAGTTCTTCAGGCTCGGAGGTCTTAGGAGGCCCAGCCCGTCAGAGATCATGGCAGAGGACCATGAGACTGGATCTTCACAGCTGCACGGGCCAGGAAGCATAAAGTGGGCAACGCTGGCACTTGATTGGCGTTCTCTGTTTTCTTTTTAATTCCATGGGCTCGGCCCATGGGATGCCACCCACAGTCAGGGTGAGACTTCCTCCTTCAGTCAATCCTCTCTGTACAGACGCTTCCAAATATGACCTCATCAATGCTCTAGGTATTTCTCTGTATGTGTGTGTGCGCGTGTGCATGTGTGTGTGCGTGTGTGTGTCTGTGTGTGTGTGCGTGTACATGTGCGTGTGTGTGTCTATGTGTGTGTGTGTGTGTGTGTGCATGTGCATGTGCGTGTGTGTGTGCATGTGCATGTGCGTGTGTGTGTGTCTGTGTGTCTGTGTGTGTGTGTGTGTATGTGTGTGTGTGTGTGTATGTGTGTGTGTCTGTGTGTGTCTGTGTGTGTGTGTGTGTGTGTATGTGTGTGTGTCTGTGTGTGTGTCTGTGTGTGTGTGTGTGTGTGTATGTGTGTGTGTCTGTGTGTATGTGTGTGTGTCTGTGTGTGTGTGTGTGTGTCTGTGTGTGTGTGTGTGTGTGTGTGTGTGTCTGTGTGTCTGTGTGGAAGCTCAGGGTTGACTTCTGGAATCATCCTGGATTGCTCTACCTCCTTTTTTGCTTTGCTTTGGGGTTTCCCAGGCTCCACCTTCCAGAGCAGCCTCAGGCTTCCACTGCACAGATGTGCCTATGGAGATAGCTGCCCCCTTGACTGTGAGCCAGAATAAACCCTTTCTCCCTTGAGTTGCCTTTGTCTCCGTTTTGTATCAGTCACGGGAAGAGAAGCTAAGAGCATGGAGGTGGGTCAAAGCACAAACTGATGTGGCTCTGAGTTCTAGTTCTGCTACTCTGACTGAAATGACTTGGATGACTTCTCTGGGCTTCAGTTTCCCCATCTAGCAAATGGAACATTCGCCCTCAGACTTCTTGGCATGGCCGAGAGCTGACGGAGGTGAGGGAGGAGCCATGCCAGGCCAGACAGGCATCCTCGTGGATCTAGTAGATGCTGGTGTGTTGTTAGGAGAAAAAAAATCTTTTGAAAATTATCTTCTGGGGACAAGACGGGCAGCATGGGGAAGGGACATTCCCGGGAAATGATTGGGGGTCTCTTCGAGGCAGGGTCGTGAGAAGAGGAAGTGCTCTGTAGCCAAGTCGGCCTCGGAGCCGAGGACAGATGTGAACTGCAGCCTGGCACCGGAGCAGACCTGGCATCTCACTGGGCAGAGTGGCACAGAGTGAGGTGGGCGCATATTCCTGCTCCTGACTGGTTCTCCCACAGCCGCACAAAGCTCCATTCTAGAAACAGCCTCTCCAGCCTTTGAAAATGCCAGGCCTCCAAAGCCGCCCCCCTTTCCCCCACTGTTGGAGGGTCTAAATACAGACACACGCTTAGTCTTTTCACTTAAAGAAATTACAGCTCCCTCTAAAAATACACCATCCTCGATCAGTTTTTATTCTTGGGCCCTACTGGAGTGAAGCCTTAAGCCGTCACGAAGAAAGTAAATAGCAGGAAAGAGGGCTGGGGGTGTGCAGGTGAAGTGTGTTCACCTTGCAGGAATGAGGAAGGAGTTTCAGCCCTAGAAACCAAGCTTAAAAACTGCTTGATCCCAGCACCTAAGGAGGCAGAGACAGGCGGCTCCCCGGGGCTCGGGCCGGGCAGCCCGCCCACTTGGCTCGTCTAAGGCCAGTGAAAGACCCTGTTCTGAAAACTAAAACAAGGTGGACCGCTTCTGAGGAACGGCGTGCAGGCTCAACTCACACGTGCACCTACACACGTGCATCTTGCCTGCACACGTGCACCTACACACGTGCACAGTGCATGCACGTGTGTGCACACACACAAATAGTAAAAGTGATGATGATGGCGGTGGTGCTGTGGATGAGGAAGAGAGAGCAAAGCAGACTAGAATCCCCATCCTGGGGAGATGCCCTTGGTTGGGGAACGGGGAGCAGGCTTGGGTTGGCCAGACCCTCGCAGGCCCCAATGGTGAGGTACGTCTTTCTGAGTTGGGGGTCCGAATTCACGCACCACCCTGCTGGTTCGCAGATACGAGTGGACTGAGAATCTTCATTCTCCCAGGGGATGACTTCAACTCCTTCCGGATGACGGTGAGATTGGGGGGGGGGCACCCTGGCAGGTCTGGGTGTGGCTTTTCTCTGAATGTCCAGCACAGGTGAGAAGCCACGGTCAAACACTGGGAAGCAGCATTGCTTTGAGGCGATCCGGGCAGCACGGGGGAGCCACTCACGGGTGCCCGCTAGTCCCTGGCTCGGCAGACTCCGAAATTTGGATTCGCAATGCCCCTCCCCGCAGTGAGATCCCGAGATGGGGATTTTTCTGGAAGCAGTTCCCTGGCAAAGCTGCTTGGACTGCGGGAGTGAGAAGCATTCGGGCGGCGCGTGGGCTCAGAGGAGGATCCTGGGGGTGAGAGGCTGGTGCGTGTGCTGGCGCTTGGGCAGGGGGACAGCTAGTCCCTGCGGGCGGCCCTCAGTGCACCTGCCCCGTGGGGCTTCAGGAGCCTGGAGCATCTCAGGGAAGCACCGGGGACCGCAGTTAGAGGACCTGGCATGCGGGGTGGGGGTGGAGGTTCTAAGCCACCGACACCAGGTTCACAGGCGACCGGATGTCTGGAATGGTTGTGCTCTGTGCCCGGCAGATGGCCACGTTTCCAACAGACCCAGCAAGTGCCCCTGGTTCTCATGCGCAACAGTCGCCAGCCCCAGCTCCCCAGCCAGAGACCCCTCTGCTACGAACCCCGAGGACAGCCAAGCTGCCCTCACAGCCCGGCGCTTGCAGAGATTTGATAATGGCTCCCGCTTAGAGATTCCGTGGTGCTGAGCAAAGGAGAGGGGTGCCTGTAGTCAGGATGCCACACGGTCCACAGCAGCGTGGAAGGGTTCAAATCCCACCTTGTCCATAGAGCAGCGGGGGGGACTTTGGTCCTCTCTGTACCGCCTCCCTTAGATAGAACCAAAGTGACTGACTGTCAGCCGCGTTCCGGGGGTGGATGCTCGGCCAGCGTCTCGGGCCTCCCCTCCTGTGCAGACCCCTGGGACGGCTCCTGCAAAGGTAGTGTAACTGTGCTCCCCGGGTCCCCCCCTTGGTTACATCCCTCCTGTGCTTCAAATCTCCTTTCCTTGCTCTCAGTTGCTCCTGACGTGTTCTTCGGAATGTTGTACATGTGTACTATGCATTCTTGCGACCTCGTGCCCATCCCCCTTGTCCAGCCAGTGCCCCTCCGTCTCTGTCCCTTGACGCTGCCAACCAGGCGCTGCTGCCGCGTCACAGATTATGAAGATTCTGGGAGCCAGAAGGAGCTGGTGACAGAGCACAGAGCAGGTCATGTGTTACCGTGCCCCGGTGCCCCGGTGGATGCTGGGAAGTCAGGTTCCGCTTGCCCTCGCTCTCCCCAGAACCCCCCTGCTCTTGGGCACCCCCCGTGCTCCCCAGCCCAACCTCACACCTCTCTTCAGTCACCCCAGGCTGGCTGTCCAGGGACAGGTCTCTGCCTGGGGCCCACGTGGGCCGACGCTGTATTCATGGTACCCGCCTTCTCCCACTGCTGTCTGACCCAAGGATTCTTCTTTTTGCCTTGTTTCTGCTTTTTACACATAAATTGAAGGAAGAGGAGAAGAATGGGAGGTTCCCCCAATTTATCCTCTCTTGATTTGGTTTTTGGAACCCCTAGGAGGGACGTTGTACTTTGCCACCAGGTCTGGCTCAAATAGTTGCTTGGTTTTGCTTTTTTTTCCAAGGGTCTCCATTCCATTCCCCTCTCCTATTGCAGGACTCCATCCTGCAAGCAGAGATGGGCCAGGGAGCCTGTTGCCTGTCCTCCCTGCTCTCCGGCCAGATGCACACATGCACACACACATGCACGCACATACACATGCACACCACGGATACACATGCATACACACATGCATGTACACACATGCACACACACATACATGCATGCACACACATACACACATGCATGCACAGAAACATACATCATTTTCCTCTAGCTCAGGAATTCCTCCAATCACAGCATGTGTGTAGACCTCCTGCCTCTTTAAGGTGACTTGGCATTTCTCTGTGCGGATCCATTTTTGCTTGCTTTATGGTTTAGCTGGCAGAGGGACATCTTATTTCCTGCTTTCAGAACTCCCGCTGGCACATTCTGCTGGCCTCGTTCCAGTTCACCCCCCTCCTGCGGTCCCCACACAGTCTGTCCTAAGGAGGCACCTCAACGTCCGTACCCCTTCTCCACCCCGCACTTAGATGCCCCTTGGGTTTCACCCTGTCCATCACCTGCAAGGATGCGGGATGCTCTGAATATTCTCTTCTCACAATGAGATGCTATATAAATACCATACATGGGAAACTGAATACCAAACCTCAGCTGCAATGCAGGTGTCTTGTAGACACTGACACAGACATTCTCCCAATGTTATCTTCTGGATGCATGTGTGCATATTTGGACTGTGGGTTGCAGGTGACAGAAACGCAACCCTAGCACGTCATTTTAGACTGGACTGCACACACCTGCGCACACACACACACAAGGGCATGGCACCTTCTGATATGGCTGGGAGAATGAGTGGCTTGGTCAGTAAAGAACTTGCCTTGCAAGCACAGGGACGTGAGTTCAATCCCTAGAGCTCATGCTGATAACAGCTGGGAGTGCAGATGTGCACATGCAAGCAGGAGACGGATGCATCCCTGTGGCTCGCTGGCCAGCCAGAGAGTTTCCAGTCAAAGAGGGACCCTGGTCAGAACACAGGTGGACAGTTATTTGAGGAGCAGCATGAGGACCTCATGGTCATACATACATGTGTGCACATGTATACACACATGCATCTGAATATGCACATCTGTATACACATGTGCTTTCACATACATGCATGCACATACTACACACATCCAGCTGCACTCACATCCACCTGCACTCACGTGCACCTGCGCAGAAGCCTTCATAGACATGCACCTGCCCACATGTCTGCACTCACGTGCACCTGCACACACATGCCTATACACACATGCACCTGCACACGCATGCTTGCATACACATGCACCTGCATACATCCACCTGAAGTCACATGCATATATGTACATGCACATACACACATGCACACACATGCATGCACTTATATCTGCACACATGCACCTGCACACATACACGTGGCTGCACACACAGGTGATTAGGTACACGGGCCCCGCTTTGGTGACTGGCACTCTCTAAGAAGAAGCAAGGGCAAAGACATGCACAGAGGACACAAGGGCACAGGGAGAAGGGGCAGATGCCAGCCAATGCGAGGCGCCTCAGAGAAAACCCACTACCCGCACTACAGCCTCAGCTTATAGCGCCTGCCTGGAGTGACATGTCAGTAACTTCTGGAAGCTTGAGTTGCTCAACCTTGGGACTTTGTCCCCACAGCCACGCATAGTAATAGGCCTCTCGGGTCGGCTGTTACTCAAAAGAAGTTCACCCGAAAGGTCACATGGCTGTAAGATGAGCTGGAATGATGGTCAGGGCCGTGGGCCATGGGACCTGGATTCCCCAAGCACCAGCAGCTCACGGTCTTCGACCTCTGCCTCTCTTGCTTGACTCGGCAGGAACCAGCTTCCTGACCTGGTGGGCAGCACCTCGCCCTCACGTCCGCTTCCTGCTTCGCTGCTTATTTCTCGTCCTGTCCCGGGTGACACGGAGAGTGGGCATGGTGGGGACAGATACGGAGTGTGGGCGTGGTGGGGACAGATACGGAGTGTGGGCATGGTGAGGACAGATACGGAGTGTGGGCGTGGTGGGGACAGATACGGAGTGTGGGCGTGGTGGTGGGGACGGATGGACACCGACTGTGGGCGTGGTGGTGGGGACGGCTAGCCATGCTTTGTCCTGTGACAGCTGTTGCCATGTTGCTGGCTGGTTCTAGCTCCCTCCCCATCTGTCTCAGTGCAAGACCAGATGTGGAGCTTTGTGCCCGTAGCCCCAGCACCTGGAAGGTAAAGGCAGGAGGAACAAGAGTTCAAGGTTGTTCTCAACCACATGGAGAGTTGGGGCTAGCCTGGGCTACAGCAGACCCTGTCTCAACAATACACAGACAGCCAGCAAACAATGCCCCCCCTACCGCCCAAAAAGCCTGCTGACCACTGCTGGAGGACGGGAGGCCGTCCAGCTGCTTGGGGGAGGGCACCATTCCTGCAGCGGTGGAGAGGCGGCAGCTGGATGCACCCCAACAGCAGCCTGAAAACCTTGCGGTGTTACCTCCGCTGGGTTCCACCCTGCCTGCACCTGCATGCTAGGTGGACACCCCATTCCCTTCGAGGACGAGAGACAAAACAGATGTGGAGGGAGCGCCATGAACTGACCAGTGATTAAATTCCCCGGATCTGGCTGAGGTTTCGATTGGCTTAGCCGGGCTTGGCTGCGGTGGCCCCCGCTCAGCCTTCCTGCTGCCAGCTAGTGTGGGGAGCTCATTAAAGAGAGTACATGCAATTATTATTATTTTTAAGTGCGGTTGGGCTCTCGCAGGCCCCACTTTCGTTTGGCCCGGAGCCCTGTCCTTGAGTATGAGCCCCGAGGACAGCCAAGCAGACTCCGGCTCTCGGACCGATGACGTTAATAGTTCTGTGCTCGGGCTAACAAGACGGGCGGTGAGCCACAGGGAGGTGGGGCTCTGGTCTAGTGGCTGCTCTGTCTCCGCAGGGGGCCCAGCTGTGCCCCTGGCCACAGAGACAATGGGGAGGAGTGAACTATCACGCAGAGGGCATGCTTCGAAAAGGTGCTGCATTTTGCCCACATTGCATCGAAGCCCTGCAGGACTTTGGTTGGCTGGTGTTGCAGTTCGCCTGCATGGTTGCTGATAAATGACCATCAAATGGCCCAAGGGAACAAGGGTTCATTTCCTTACTGATAGTTGGATTACAGTCCATAGTCCAGCTTGATGGGAGAGCTCACACCACACCAGGGCCGAGGGAACTGGCCACACCATGTCTATGTAACAGCTGAGAGAAGGACGATCCTTACTTGCCAGACCAGGATGTCTGGCCAAGTGTACAGAAGGATGCCAAAACTCTGTCAACCAGATATCTGTATTTTATTCCAGGGCCTACCTAGTCCTACCCACCATGGGCTGGCCTTTCCCCATCAGCTAGACAATCTCCTGCAGGTTTGCTCTGGGCCTAACTCAACCACCGATTCTCTACAAATGTGCCCAGAGCTCAAACCCTCCACTGTCAAGTCGACACCTGTCCCTAACCATGACAGCTGGTTTTGTGGAATGTGCCTGTGTGGACATGCATAAGGGTTCAGAATCTGGGCAGGCAGCCTTGGATTTGAGATTCTTCTCTGCTGCTTGTCGGCTGTTCTAACCTCTGCCGGGCTCCAGCCTGATGCGTGTAAGACGCACACACCTCACTGTGAGACTTCAGGCTGTCTCCCCGGCTCACGTCTTGACCATTCCTGCCCCACCCCACCCCCAGCCTGAGACTTGTTCTCTGTTTCTGCCCAGCCCCAAATCCATCCGGCCTCTGCCTGGGTCGGCCTGAGACATTGACCCGTGAACTCCCATGGGGCTCCTGATGTTTCTGGGATGGAGGTGCAGGTGAGGACCAGGCCCAGCAAGAAAGAGGCTAGGGCACCCCCACTTTGGGTCTCTGACTTCATCACCACTAGTTCCACCAATAAGCTGACTCGGAGACCCTCTAATCATGCAGACCCAGGGTACAAGAGCAGACCCCTCCCTCATTGCCAGCGACAGTCTGGGGACATCTGTGTTCTTTCCCAGGGAGGGGGACGTCCCCTCGGCATGTCTGCTGTGATCCCAGGTGACACGTTTATTTACACAGCGTGGTTAAAAATCAGCACTTTTCTCAAATGTACATTTTAAAGGTCTGAATTGTTTGCTTCACCAGATTTTCATTGATCACAGCTCTTCACATGCTGGTTTTCATGTGTGTGTGTGGGGGGGGGTGTGACCATGCGTGTGCATGTTGAATGTGGTAGATGCACAGGTGTGTGTGCGCAGGTTCGAGGGTGATTTCAGGAATCATGCTCGATTGCTCTTCCGCCTAATTGTGGTGAGTTTGGTCTCTAACTAAATACAGAGCATACCAGTGGGCGTAGTCTGGGTCGCCAACTTGTTCTGGGGATTCTTAGCCTCTGCCTACCCAGGGCTGGAATTACAGGTGGGCTGCTGTGCCCAGCTGGCTTTTTTTTTTAACATTTTTTATTATTATTTCCGCTCATACAAACTTAATAGGTAGACCAGTTCCCTCCCCCCTTCCTCCTCCCCCCGAACCCCCTGCTCTCCCTCCCTCCCTCCCCATTTCCCAGTGCCTCCCCCCAATTCCCAGAGAGTCCTTTATTGTGTATGCCTAACTCTCCTCTTGGTCCTCCTTTCCGATGACGTACAAGGACCCAGTGGCATTTCCCTGAACCCTTTCCCGTGTTCCCCTTAAGCATAGGAACACTACTGTGGATGTCAATCCCTTGCCTCCAAGGATCTTGGTGCCTTTAGCCGATGTTAGACTTTGTGAGGTCAATAGTGTGTTGGACATTGCACCGGGCGTGCAAAGTCCTCTTATGATTGTTTCAGCCCTATCTAGTGTGGAGACTCTTCAAATCATTGCTCCCCCCATCCTTTTGCTCTTACAATCTTACCGCCCCCTCTTCCGCAAATGTCCCTGAGCTTCAGGATGGGGGGAGATTAGGCTGGCTTAGTTCTATGTGGATGATATAGAGTCTCTGAAGTTCTGGATTGTGGTTTGTTGGTTTTCTTTCCAGCTGGCATTTTTAAAGATGGGATCTGGAGATCTGAACTCTGATCCTTGTGTTTCTCCAGCAAGCACTTTAACCACTGAGCATCCCCCAGCCCTTGACTTGCTGGGTTTATCTTTCCCAACGTGTATCCAAATGGACGTGTAAGGCTCCAAATAAGCATTCACCGGCATTCCATCCAGAACCTTCCTGGCATCGAGTGATCCACGCAGCCTCTTCAAGAAGGGCTACTGAGCGTGTGCGTTGCTCTGTGCGCAGCGACCCACGCCCCCTCTCCCCCCAACACTCCTGAGGGAAACCCAGTCTCTTGGGATCCCTTGCTTTAGTGGTCTAAGAGTCTCTTCAGAGTAGAACCGCTCCTGCCGGGACAGTGACGCTGGGAATTTTAGGGATTTTAAAAAGTGACCTTTATCCATTCACGTGACTGTCTGAACTGTCCTGGCCTCTCAGCTTCTCTACCCTGCAGCCCGCCTGGGGGCCGTGAACCAGAGAGAGTCTGGATCGTCCTTCTTTTAGAAATGTGCTTCAATATTCATTCATCTAAAGGAGAGTCTTTAGCAACCGGGCTTACGGAGGACCCAGAACACGCCTTGCAAAGCTGGCACGTGTGATCTCGCCCCCGAGCTGAGTGGGGTCCCAGCACATCTCTCACACTGGCAGAGTGCACCCGGCTCTCCAGCCTTGGCAGAGCGAGGCATCCCACCCACCACACCCTCAACAGTCTCTTTGTTGCTGCAGAAATTCACCTGCAGGTTATTTTGCAAACATGCAGATTCCAGAAGTATCCACAGAACCGACCGCAGGGCTGTTTGCTTCCTGGTCATAAACACCACCTGCCCAGCCCCCCCCCCACTCCACCGTTGATTGAATGCCAGACCACCTCTGTCCCCAGCAGGAGAGGGTCTGCAGTCTCCCTGCAGGGCGCACACAAGCCGCTTAGGTGAGGTGCAGAGCCGTATGGAGGGAGAGGAGGAAGGAGGGAGAGGAGGAAGGAGGGAGAGGAGGAAGAGGAAGGAGGGAGAGGAGGAAGGAGGGAGGGGAGGAAATTAACAGAAGCTTCTAGTTGCTCAGGTGGGCCGCAGAGCTCGGCCACAGCAGCTGTGCAGCAAGTGGAGGAGCGCTTCCCCACGTGACCGAGGCAGAGCCGCAGGGACTCGGCTAAGAACTCCTCTGTCATTTGAAGGACAGCGTTTGCTTCCTGCCACGTGGTCTTGACAGAATCTTGCTCAGTCAATGAGCATCGGGGTGGGCTGCTCTCCCAGGATGCTTCAAGGGTCGCCGACATGCGTTATAAAGTCTGTGGAAATCTGGCATGTCGTCACATTACCTGGGCTTCTATTTTGTGAAGGTCGTCCATAGGTGTATCAATGGTCTCTTAAGCAATGAGTTGGAAAAGAATAAGCACATTCTTCGACCTGGAGTTGTGTGCACCAAGCTGTGCTTCTCAGAGAACAATTTAACCTCTTTATGAAGCATGATGTTCTGGGAGGGGGGTGAAATGACTCAAATGCAAACCCAACAGTCAGAGTTCAAGCCCCAGTGAAAAGAGAGAATGGACTTCATAAGCTTGGCCTCTGACTTACACTCATCCTATGGCATGTATCACACACACACACACACACACACACACACACACACACACGCACGCTCCATCACCACCACCAATGCACTTTAAAGAGAGCGTGTTTTCTCAATGGAGACAGCTCAGTTGGTAGATGGCCTGTCTAGCGTACCGCCGGATTCGGTCCCCAGCACCCGCCGAGGTGTCTTGGTGCAGCCTGTAACCCAGCACTCAGGAGACGCAGGCAGGAGGAGGTAGAAGATCAATGTTGTCTTCAGCTACATAGCAAGTTCCAGGCCTGCTGGGGATCCTGGGAGTTTGTCTGCCTGTTCCGATAGTTCTGATAATCGCGGTATGTCTAACACTGCTGCACCTGGGCACATTTGTGAAGAATTAATAGTTGAGTGAAGCCCTGAGCAAGTCTGCAGGAGCCTGATGAGGGGGAGACCCCGTCCACGGTGGGCGGGACTTTACTCTGGCAGGTGGATAAGATGGAGGCGGGAGCTAATTCGGGGAACTGTCAGTTTGCAGCCCGCTTGGCCAAGCTTGCCGTGTGGCAAGTGAGGATTGCCACACTCTCAGCAGTGGGGATGGCATAGCCGTTCCCTCGGCCCCTGGCGTTGGTATGAGCTCTCCTGCCAAGCTGGAGATGTGGCCAGATAATTGTAAGAAAGAATGAAAACTCTCGTCCTCCTCCCCCGTAGGCATCTGATGGGGAAGCTATTGGCAAACGCAGATAAACTGCGACATCGGGGTTTATCATTTGCAAAATGAAAAATTGGGGAGCACTGACCGTGAAGTCATGAGGTTGCAGAAGGAGTAAATGACAACACATTCATGCAGTGGAATATAACGCAGCTGGGAACGTCAGGTGACCAGGGTCGCAGCCTGAGCTGTGTGATGAGAGCAGCATGTGCCTCATGTGCTTGGGAAAGTGCAAGGGGGGGGGACGGCTGAGAACAGCGTTGCCCGCTCCCCCCCCCCATGTTCTTCTGCACAGCTCGCATTTCACCTGTTGCTCACCCAGGAAAATGACAAGACTCAGATGCTGCCCAAGCATCAGCCGCTGTGAGGCACTCGAAGCCTCCTTGGCTGGGGCTGCGGTCGCGCTCCCCGGGCGCTGCTGGGCGGCCCCCTTTGCCCTACCAAAGCGGGTGGCATGGGTGTGGTGTGGGCACACGCGGCTCTCTGGGCGCCAGGGGAACTGAAATGGTGTATTCGAAGGAAGGGGTGAGGGGCCCCTCCACCGACACGGCTCCGCGTGGCGTTGGGACTTGGAATCTGGAGTCAGGCTGTCTGCGTTTGAAGTCTCCTGATAGCTGGGCCACTTAACCTCTCTGTGCTGTCTCCCAGCCCCGGAAATGGAGGATAATGGCACCAATGCGCCCGGCTGCTGCTGGGGTCACCCGAGCAACCTCGGGGAGCACTCACACAGTTCCTTGACCTACAGGCAGCTTGCGGCTCAGTCTAGCTCAGGTTGGCGGCGGCAGAAGCTCCCTTGGGACTTGGCAGAGGCGCCCCAGATCCTCGGCACTTTGGGCTGGGGTGGGGGACAGAACACTCAGCACCGTTGAAATGCTAAAGTGGTCCTAAGTGCCCGGTGGGCGCCCCGCTGCAGGACAGCGCCAGCAGCTCACTGACGATGAGGCCTCTCGGCAGAGTTGGCCCCGGTGCCGCTGGGCGCCGGGAATCCCTGCTTCTCTCTGCCGGCCTCACCCCAGGCCCCACGCCCCAGTTTCGAAAAGCACTGCGCTGTTCCGGAGACACAGCAGAATTCTAAGGCATTGTTTTTATTTGACAAAAGGGACTGATTTCCTAAACCCAAGGTCCTTCTTAGAAGAGGAGGAGGAGGAAGAAGCAGAGAAATTGAAGGAAGAAGAGGAAAATGAGGAGGAGGAGACTGAAGGAAGAATACAAAGAGAGGAGGAGGAGGAGGAGGAGGAAGGTGAAGCCTAGGAGCAGGACCAAGAAGAGGAACTTAAGGAAAAGGAGCAGGAGGAGGAGAAGGAGGAGGAGGAGGAGGAAGAAGAGGAGGAAGAGGAGAGAAGGGGAGAGGAGCCAAGGAGGAACTGGAAGACGAGGAGGAGCAGGAAGAGGAAGAGCAGGAGGAAGAGGAGCCGTCTTGTTAACAGACCGTGGCTGCGCGCCAGCCCCTAGAGCTGAGTGTGAATCTCATTCAATTGTCAAAGCAACCTATAGGCACTAGTGATACCACCGAGCCAATGAGCAGCCCGAGGCCCAGGGAGCTAAGGTCACAGCCCCCAGCAGGCCAGGGTCAGACTTCCATGCGTCCTCAGGTCACGGACACGCTGTCATGTAAGGGGTCCCCCCCCCACAGCAGGAGGCCAAGCAGGCAGGAAGTGAGCGCTGCCAGGGGCTGGGAAGTCAGGAGAGCACCTCACACACTCCATGAGCGCAACCCCGGCCCAAGCAGGCGTCAGGCGGGCTGTCCACAGGCCACCAAAGACCACGGCTCGTCACGACAGAAACTAGCAGAACCCCAAAGAGGTTTTCATTTCCCGAACGTGCGTAGAAAGTTTGCGGCGGCAATTCCTCTCTCGGTGACGGGCCCTTCGCCGGTGAGTAGGTTGTGCGCGTCAAGTTCTTGGACTTGAGACCTGCCGAGGGCCGCCTTGGCTGCGGTGTGGAAACCAGTCCGAGGAGCCCTGGGCTGGTCAGCGTCCCCCACTATAACCAAGTACCAGAAGCGACTGACTCACCGAGAAAACTTGTTTGTTCCATGTATCTGAAGGTTTTAAGATCAGGAACCCGGACGGGTCCTGGCTTTGGGCCTCCAGGTGGATAGTGATGGGTAGTGAGGGGAGCAAATGACTCAGGTCGTTAACAAGGAGCTGGAGACCCAGGAGGGCGGGGCCATCTTCCCTTCCGGGGCTGACCCCAGTGACCTGAGGACGCTCAGTGAGGCGTCTCCTCTGAAAGGGGCATCTGAGGATGATGTCCTCCGAGGACTGTGCCTCACACAGCACACACCCCACACATGCACACAAATAGCACACACTGCACACATGCACACACACGCACACACATGCACACACATATGCACATGGACATAGATGTGCACATACCACATATGCACACACACCACATACCATATGTATACCACATACACACATGACTAGACATGCGCACACCACACACATGCACACATGTGCACATGGACACAGATTCGCACACACCACACACGAACACACACGCACACACCACATGCATGTGCGAACATACATACACATGGACACAGATGCAAACACACACACAACAACATACCACACACATGCACACATACCACACACCACACACATGCGCACATACACGTGTGTACATGGACACAGATGCACACGCACATGCACACGAACAGACGTGTGTGCACACACCGGTGGACACACATCCACATACCATGCTCATGTGCATGTACACTGCACACACACATACACACCCACTACGCGCATGTGTATGCACACCACACGCATGTGTGCACACGCAGAGACCCCTCTACAGTCCCATGCTGGACATACGTACTGTGTGTGGCACCAGAGGAGCCCAGGGCTCTTTCTAGAACAGTCCCGCAAGCGGCCTGAAACCAAAGGAGCAGAGCCCACAGAAAGCTGACCACAGAATTTAGGGCGCCCTAGCATGTGGGTGGAGTGCTCCTCCGCGCCGTTTCTTACCCAACCCCTGTCTTTGACGCTTGCCCTCCACCGTGGTGCCATCTGCCTGGTACCACCCAGCACCGAGTGCATAACTGGGCAGACACCGGTCCACCCTCTGGATCCGCACGTAGCTCTGGGTGGAGTCAAACGCGTCCATCTGGCTCCTGCCACAGTAACGCTGGGGGTGACGGAACAGGTGTGCCTTGCGGACAGGAGGGCTGGGCCCCGAGTCAGGAGGGGGCTTAGTGCTGGAAATCCGAGGGCATCTGGCCAGGAAAGACGGGTCTCGGCTCCAAGGCAGACTCAGGGCGCAGACGGCCTGCCGTGCAGTCTGTCAGTGCAGCAGACCCAGCAGCCTCGGCTCGAAGGTAGATGCAGGGCAGGTCGGTCCTCTTATATCAGACACGTCTATGTGGCAGACTTATCAAGGACTGCGCACCCTGCTCCAGGCCCCTGGCACTGGACGGCTCTGAGAGGTCACGAAGGTCCTGATAAGGAGTGGCCACGACCCTCCACAGGTCCCCGCCTGCCCCAGGCCTGTCCCCGCCTGCCCCAGGCCTGCCCCAGGCCTCCTGTTCAGTGTGACCACGTGACGGCCCTGTGCTCCACAGGTGCATGTGCAGGGGACACCCGTAGTCCTCGGGCGCGGCCTGTGCCTCAGGATGGCTTCCGGGGGAGACTGACACAGGTGCGGGGTCAAGCCACAGGTGCACCAGGGAAGCCAGAAGGGTTGCACATGCAAGAATATTCTCAGGGGAGCTGCTGGGGGGCAGTGGGGAGCAGGCGGGCAGCGCAGGGCGCGGGCAGCGCGGGGCGTGAAGCTCAGATGGCAGGTGGTCTGCAGAAGGGTCGGAAAAGCCACCAGGCAGCGCCCCCCCCCCCGGCCACAGCTGGCATCTGAGGAGCCTGGCGCACACCCTGCCCTGCTCTCCACCACCACCGGAAATGGCGCCGGCTTCCCAGCAACACTGAGGTCGGAGGTCCTCAGTGGGTTTGCTCCCGCGCCGGAGGCAGCCGCGGCTCAGGAGATGAGATGGGTGGGGGACGCGTCCACATCAGAAGCCAGCTGGCTACTCCTAGTCTGCATCCTTCTCCCCCTGGGAGAGAAGCCCAGGCCCGCATCTCACGGTTCTTGCGGGTCCGCACCTGCAGCCCCATGTCCAGCGCTTAGGGTGGACAAAGCTGGGCCCCGATCGGAAGGTGGAGGAGATCCACGTGGGGTCTCAGACCAGAATTCTTTGTAAGGGCGCATGTAAAACATTATCATCCTCACGTCTGTCTATCATGTGCCGATTGAGATTTTTTTTAATGAAAAATACCGTTAAGAGTTTTTTGGGAGTATTTAGCACGCACTAAACTAGCAAAGCAGTTCTTCTAAAGGTGTGACCCACCCCAATGTAGGTGCCCTCCGTTGACTTCCGGAGACCACGATGTGCTTCTCTGGACCTGCAGAAGCTAGAGCTTGGCCAATCCCCTCCCACGCACGAGGCCCCCAGCGCAGGGGGATAGAAGAGTCCAGGCTGACAGTCTTGCTCCAACAGCGGGGTGTCTGAGGCCCAGCCTGTCTCCCCAAAGAATAACACTCCCAGCGCCCCAGAAATGCTTATCAAATAGATTTTGGTCTTCCCTCTTGTGAGTTTTTCTGCAAACCTCTCAGCCGGGAAGCACTTAGCATATCTGTGGCGGAGCCAGCCACCATAGGCACTATCATGTCTTTCAGCAGCCTTCTGGGACTTGCATTCACTGTTAGGAACCCGCCAGCACTAGGGAGCCCTGGGGCGTGGGACTGAAGAGGGGGAAGCCAGAGATGGGCACACTCGGGCTGACTCAGCAGCACCATCTCCTTAGACGGGTCGGGGCACCGGGCCGCTTACTTTTTGGGGCGAGACTCACTAGGAATCTCTTTAGAAGAAGGTATGACATGAGCTCCCCCTTCCGAGAAGTAAGTTGGCAGGGTGCGCTAATTAAAGTTGAAAGCAAATGTCTGAGTCACACTTCCTGGCTTCCTGGCTCCTTCCTTTCTGGTCTCCTACTTATTTGTGAGACTTGGGCCTCTCCGCTGGAAAACGCTGCGGGTAACACGTTTGACACTAATGATTGTAAAGTTTCTCCAACCAAATCTGAGCGTGTTCTGTGTGATGCAAATAAACATGTGCGCTGGGCGCTGGGTTTTTGTGTTTTCTAGCTAAGCTGTTGGGAGCTGCTCACACTTGTTCTCTCTCTCTCTCTCTCTCTCTCCAAAACACGAACATTTCCACAAACACAGGGTGCGTTTCTTGGAGAAGGATGTTGCTAAAACCTTGGGTGAATGTGACTGACGGTTGCCTTCCTTTCTTACAAGGTAAGCAGACGAACCTTCCAGTTCTCGCGTGACAGCGCGTGTTCCAAAAGGAGTTTTCACTAGGTTTGCACTTGAGCTCAAGCAGGGATTTGCCCCTGGGGATGTAACAACACAGTAAGTCACTAGAAAACATGGGGCCCTTGCTTCCCGGAGTTAAGCCGCAGGCCCACACCCCAGTCCTGAGCACTGGCCCTGCCATTTCGACCTAGCAAGACTAGGCCAGGATTCTGTGGCTTCTCAGTGTTAGAAATGCCCTGTTGACGCCGCTCTTTCAGAGTAAACCAGAGCCGCTCTTACAGTCGGCCCCCCTCGTCCATCCATCTGACCTCTTAACATGGTGCTCAGTGATGGTTAGTGCACCCCTTGAGGGAGGGCGGCAGTTTCATCTTCTGTCTCTTTATATGTTGCATGCTTTCCCTGGAGTTAATCCTTGCCTTAATTTTTCCCACTTTGTTTTCTATGAACCGATCCCCCATTTTCCTCCTTATCTCCCAGTAGATCTGCAAAATGTCTAGGAATACTACTTTCTTCCATTTGTGGGAATGAGATGGAGAGAGAGACAAAGAGAAAGAACATATATCATGCCATGGAACAGAAGTAGGACGGCTTTTTTTTAGTGTGTGTGTGTGTGTGTGTGTGTGTGTGTGTGTGTGTAGAAGAGTAGACTTGGGTGTATCTACCCATATGTAGAGGGTGGCTTTGGGAATCATGCTGCATTGTTCTACCTCCTTATTGCTTTGCTCTGGGATTTCCCAGGCTCTGTCTTCCCGGGCCTGAAGTATATATACCACCATTTTACATGGGATCTGGGAATACAAATTCAAATCCTTTTACTTGCAAAGGCTTAACCTCTGAGCCATCTCTCCAGCCGCAGAAGGGATGACTTTGTATGTTCTCCCCTTCTACCAGGCGGGCTTCTGGGGATTGAACTCAGGTCACCAGGCTTGCAAGTAGACTCCGTACCCACTAAGCCATCTCTCCAGCCCCTGAATATCACTTTCTAAACGATCAAGTACACTGGACGCTCTCTGTCCTGTCAATTCTGGAGATCGTAGCTCTTCGTATTTGTATCTCTAATTTGCTGGGTCATGCGCCTCTTCTTATTTTTCCTGTCTCCCTCTTTTCTCCTTGCTTTTGTTTAAGCCCATTGTGCACTAGTTTGCCTGTGATAATTGCTAAAGAAGCATCCTTTTATTTATTACATACTATCCATGTACAAATACTTGCTTTCAAACTTAATACCTTGAAAACACAGCTTCTTCCATTTAAAACTATTTCTCCTCATACTTCTGAAGCCAGCAAGGTGCCGGCATCTGGCTTGTGAGAACATCACTTCTCTCTTGCTCCCTGACCCTTGGTCTGCGCCATAACTTTCTTTCTTCCTTGGAAGATTTTCAGGTCTTTCCTTTATTTTGCTTGTGCTGGCCTGGATCCTGTTCCGTCTCTTTAGATCATCAGAGTTTGCACCCAAAGGCTCTGCAGATTCTTGTAGTTTCCTTCTGTCTCTTTTCCCCTCGCCTCCCCTTTGGCCTCTGCGCTGATTTCACTTTCTGTCTGTGTTCACTGTGTGTGTGTGTGTGTGTGTGTGTGTGTGTGTGTGTGTGTGTGTGTGTGTATTCATTATGTGTGTATCAGAAGGCACTGTGTGTGCTGGGGGAGGCCCAAGGATGACTTTGGGAATCACCCTGGATTGCTCTATTTTTTGCTTTGCTCTGGGGTTTCCCAGCCTCCGCAGTCCAGGGCCAGAAGTGCAGCCTGCTGCCATTTCTGTCGACTTTTAAAAAACCAAACATGGACTCTGGGACCCGAACTCAAGTCCATTTCCTCTTGAGACCCACACTTTACCCTGAGCCACTTCTCCAGCCCTTGCTGGTCACCTTTCTGACTCTTTGTTCTGTTCTCAGGAGAGCTCTTGTGCGTTTATTTTTCTAACTCTTCTCTTTACTGTTCTAAACTCTGTCATAAACACACACACACACACACACACACACACACACACACACACACGCCCTGTGTTCTCTGGCAGCTACACCTCTGCAACCAAGCCGACCCCGCCAGTTGGATAATTTGCTCTAATGACTCGCATAACCCAGGCAGACAGTTTACTCTGCATACGGACGTTTTATGAAAGCAACTCAGAGCACAAAGAAGCTCAGACCAGACATGGATGGGGGGACGCAGCACCTCTACACTCCTGTGCTGCAGTTCAACGTGTGCGCTGACCTGGAAGCTCCCCGCACCCCACTTTTCGGGGAGTTCTGTACAGGTCTCACTGTGTGGGTGACTGAGTCACTGGTGACCGGCTCGGTCTCCAGCCCTTCTGCCCAAGCGTGGTGGGGTCAGGCCCTGGAAGGCTAAGCATGTTTTGGGGCTTCAGATAAAAAAACCCTCAACTCAGGCTGGAGTCGTGGAGGGAACACCCCTCGCCCCGCCCCCAACGCACATACTCAAGCCACCAGCAAACATCTAGGTTCTGGCCTTGAACTGGGGTCTCATGCTTGCTCTGCAAGCACTTGCTGCCCAAGCCATCTCCCAGCCCCCTCCCTCTTCCTTCCTTCCTTCCTTCTTCCCTCCCTCCCCCTCCCCTCTCCTTCCCTTCCTCCCTCCCTTCCTCCCTCCCTTCTCCCTCCCTCCCTTCTCCCTCCCTCCCTCTCTCCCTTCCTTCCTTTCTTCTTTTTAACTTAAGCCATCAGAGAGGTTTCCATAATGCAGCCCTGTCATTTCTACCTGCGGGCAATTTCTGCGGGACTTGGTGGTCTGATGCAGCTCAGTGACCAGCAGAAGCCCACCCACCACATTCTCGAGCGAAGACAGCAGGCAGCCGCCTCCATTTGCTATTAAAAAAGAAGAAGAAAAAAGAAAAGAAACTGCGTTTTCAGCCTCTGTTAGATTATAAATAAATTAGCGTGACAAGACTTTCAATTTAGGGAACAATGCTTAAATACAAAAGAACTGCTGGAAGAGTCCTTGTGTGTGACTGAAGAGGAGAGTCCAGCACACACACACACACACACACACACACACACACACAGAGACATAGACAGACACACATATACACACAGACATATACAGACACATACGCATGCACATACACATGCACACACAGGGGTCTTTCTAACCCAGAGTTCCCAGGGCAAGAAGACCCTTGAGTGCTGGATGTAGCAGCGCGTTAAGTCTCTGTCCCATCACTTTAAATTCAGACTGTTGCCCGGTGTGTACCAGGCTTGGGATCTCCTCATGTTTGTGTTTGGTTGTGCATTGAGCTACGCGCGCGCGCACACACACACACACACACACACACACACACACACACACAGAAGCGCCCGTCACCCTTTGTTCTTGCTTCCCTTCTTCCTCCCCCATCCCCGTGGGGAGGGGCTGGCTTCTTCCCAAGCTCACTGAACATCTGGAGCAATTTCTATTGTTCTTGATCTAAGTTTGAAAAACCACAAATCACTTTGCTCAGCTCTGTCTCCCTTTGGGTTTTTAATCCTGCCTATAGGTCAGATGTATTCGCCCCTCACGTTTCTGACTGCACCTAACTCATCCCAAGTCTTCTTTTCTTTTTCTTTTTCTTTTTTTTTTTTTTGGTTATTTAATGAGCCATTTGCTACCCAGAATGCTCGGGCAATCTTGACAGCCCTTTCTTTCCCCCCAGGAGGAGGCTTGAGGGCCCCGGCTACCATGGCCCACCCCATCCCCCACCCCACATCCCCCTCAGGACAAGCCAATGATCAGTTCACCCTGAAAGCACATGGGGACCCCGGTGTGCTCAGCTAGGCCTGCGAGGGTTGGATGCCACACAAAGGATTATGGATACGTTGTAGCAGCGCCCATGGTGGGAATGCAGGGAGTCAGCAGGGAGGGTTTGCACCCCACCTGCTGGCTCTTTACTTCTTTTTTTAAAATTTTTTTATTATTTATTATTTATTCAATTATGCATGAATGCGTGCATGTGCGTGTGTGTGTATGTATGTGTGTATGTGTGTGTGTGTGTGTGTATGTGTGTAGAACCACAGACCAATACGGGAACCACCATGGACCGCCTCCAGCTCCTCCTTGTTTACTCTGCCCCGGGCTCTGTCCTACCAGGACCAGAAATGCAGGCCGCCCCCGCTTCCGCCTGGCGTCTATACATAGGGTCTAGGATCTGAACTCAGGGCCTTCCGCCTGCAAGGCAGAGGCTTAACCCCTGAGCCACCTCTCTTTACTTCTTGCTGTAAGACATGCCTGCAGCTCACAGCTTCCACCGTTTCTAGGCTCAGGGTTTGATGGTTTGGGAACCATCCAGTTGCTGTGCTATGTCTCCATCACCACTGTTGACCTCTAGAAAATTCACCATTCTCAACCAAAACTCACCCACGCCTCACTAAACAATGGCCTTCCAGACCCACCCGTTCCTAAGCTTAGTTATCACCACCTCTCTCCAGGCATGTACTAAGTGCTGCAGGAAAGAGGGACCATGCACTAAGTACTGCAGGAAAGAGGGACCATGTACTAAGTACTGTAGGGACCTCTTGTGCCTGGCTTCCTTCATTGAGCACAGTGATTGTGCCTTTGTCTTGCTTTCCATTCCTCCCTCTTCAAGGGTGAATAATGTTTCATGATATACATGGTATAAACACACACACACACACACACTGCAGTTTTTCCCTCTGAGTGTTTTTGCCTCTTGGTTCCTGTGGTTAACACGGCTGTGAACACTAACCTACCGAGTCCCCACGGCGGGAGAGACAAGGTGGGCTCCTCACCTGGGCAGGCTCCGGGGCGTGGACATAGACACCCCCCCCCAGCCCGAAGATGTCTTCAGAGCTCAGAGACACAAATCTCCTGGAGGAAAGAAAGGGAAGGAGGCGAGGAGGAGGAGGCTTTTCAGAATGACCGGAATTCATTTCTTTGAGAGAGTCGACGCCTTAATTGTTTTATACCCAGTAATGTGGTGATTAAGTGCTGCTGGCCCCAGATGCTCATGGGAAGGAGCCAGCCCAGGGCGGGGAGGGAGGGGCGCAGGAGGGGGGCGCAGAGCGAGGGCTTTGGCCACTGTGTGCGCCCTGGGAGCGCCACGCGCCGTGCCTGGTGGTCTGAATTCCAAGGGCATCTTGGGGCTCCTTTGAGCTGTCCCCGCCTTCAAACCCACAACCACAGTCATGGGGCTCCTGCCTCCTGGGAGCTTACCTGGCAGGGGAGGGTGGGTGGCTCGGGGAGGGCGCGCAGAGTGCAGGCGCAGAGGGCGGCTGGAGCCAGGCTTGCCTAATGCTGTTAGGAAAATAGGAGACTGTCGCGGCAGAGCCGGCAGACAGCCACGGCGGCTAATGAGCCGGGGACGCGTCTGGGCTGCGGAGATGCGGCCCAGAGGGACCCCCGCGTGAGAGAGGGGCTGCCCTGAAGGAGCAACAGGTCATAGCCCCCCAGAGGGCAGGGCCAGGGGCGCAGGCACGTGTTTCTCCCAGACGGACGGGACAGGGCCGCATTCAGCACTAAGCACCAATACACGGGGGCACTTTTTGAACCCCTGCCGTGGCTCATAGAGAATGTCTCAGGGTGAATTCCCACAGTGGGAAAAACGGAGGGCTCTGTCCTGTCCGCGGAAGCAGAGGATGGGGAGCAGGCGCGGCTAGCAAAGCACCTGCAGAACAGGAGTAAAGCACTGAGCAGGACCGCACATGCGTGTAATCCCGCCACGCTGAGGGGGATGCAGAGACAGGCTGGTCCCCGGAGCTCGCCGGCCGGCACCCACCTCTGCAGTCCCTCTGTGGGTCCCCAACTGGCTGCGTAGTCGCCGTCCACACCGTCCTCACACCGTGTGGCTTCATCGCTCACATACTGCCCATCATATGGCAAGTACCTGGCTTCCAAAACGCCGAAGGATACCTGACAGGGTGAAGAACAATCTCATTTATGTGTGCGTTCTGGAATGTTCTCCCCACCCTATAGCGCAGTAGCTGGGGACTAGGAGGAAGGTGGTCCTCAATGGGTGGGTGGATTGGGGGACGGATGGATGGATGAATGGGTGAATAGATTTGTGGATAAATGAAGGAATGGAGGGAGGACGGACTGATGAGTGGATAAATGGATGGCTGAATGGATGTGTGGGTGGGTGAATGGATGGATGGATTGGGGGATGGATGGATGGATGATGGATGGATGGATGAACTTGTGGGAAAATAGAAAAAGGGAGAGAGGAACAGGATGGGCATGTAATGATGTTTGAATGAGTAGTTGAAGAATAGATGGATACATCTATGTATGTGTGTATAGATGGATACATCTGTGTATGTGTGTATAAATGGATGGGTGGGTAGATGGAAACACCTGTGTATGCGTGTATAGATGAAAACATCTGTGTATGTGTGTATAGATGGATGGATGGATAGATGGTGTTATAGTTAAGCACAGGTGTCAACTTGACTGTTGAGGGTTTGAGCTCTGGGCATAGTTGTAGAGAGTTGATGGTTGAGTTAAGCCCAGAGCAAACCTGAAGGAGATTGTCTAGCCGATGGGGAAGACCCAGCCCACGGTGGGTGGGATTAGGCCCTGGTTAAATCAGAGAGCTGGTTGAGAGAGTTGGCATCCTTCTGTTCACTTGGCCAGACATGCTGGTCTGGCAAGTAAGGATTGTCCATCTCTCAGCTGTTATGTGGTGATGGTGTGGCCAGTTCCCTTAGCCCTGGTGTTGGTGTGTGCTCTCCCGTCAAGCTGGACTGAAAACTGTAACTGGACTGTCAGCAAGGAAATAAACCCCTTGTTCCCTTAAGCTGTGTGATGGTCATTTATCAGCAACCATGCAGGCAAACTGCAACAGCGGGATACATCTGTGTATGTGTGTATAGATGGATACATCTGTGTATGTGTGTATAGATGGATACATCTGTGTATGTATGTATAGATGGATACATCTGTGTATGTGTGTATAGATGGATACATCTGTGTATGTGTGTATAGATGGATACATCTGTGTATGTGTGTATAGATGGATACATCTGTGTATGTGTGTATAGATGGATGGATGGATAGATGGATACATCTGTGTATGTGTGTATAGATGGATACATCTGTGTATGTGTGTATAGATGGATACATCTGTGTATATGTGTATAGATGGATACATCTGTGTATGTGTGTATAGATGAAAACATCTGTGTATGTATGTATAGATGGATGGATGGATAGATGGATACATCTGTGTATGTGTGTATAGATGGATGGATGGATAGATGGATACATCTGTGTATGTGTGTATAGATGGATACATCTGTGTATGTGTGTATAGATGGATGGATGGCTAGATGGATACATCTGTGTATAGATGGATACATCTGGGTATGTGTGTATAGATGGATGGGTGGGTAGATGGATATTGTCTTATTTTAGATCCTTCACAGGAGATCCAGTGTAAGAATGTGTGTGTGGAGATATTTCTAAAAGGAAGAGATGTCAAGAACCAAAAATAAGAAAGGAGGGAAGAAAAGTAAAGGGGCAGGAGTGGATGTTTCCATGAGGACAAGAAGGGCTCTGGAGGAAATGTATCCAAGATGTCCCCGAGTGGTCGCACTGTGGAGGAGGGAGCAGGGACATCTGCATGCACCGTGGCGTCCCTCGCTGGTCACTGACTGCCCCAGGCATCCCTCGATGGTCACTGTGACTGCCCCGTGGCATCCCTCGCTGGTCACTGTGACTGCCCCGTGCTGTCCCTTGATGGTCACTGTGACTGCCCCGTACTGTCCCTCGCTGGTCACTGTGACTGCCCCGTGCTGTCCCTCGCTGGTCACTGACTGCTCGGGCTCCCCTAGCCCACTTTATTCCTGCTTTCAGCCCAGCAATGTCCTGTGCGTGGGAGGAAGTCTCGGGCAGGGCACCAGCAGCATCTGCTGCCAGCATGCGCCGAGCTTCTGTCCACTTAAGCACAGATGCGTGACTTTCTCCGCACATCGCCCCAGTCATTTGCTCTCTGAAGTGACACACTGCCTGCGTCACCGGCCAGCCCCCTTCCCCAGGGTCAGTACCTGTCTCTCACTTGACCTGACGATCTAAGCCCCTCCTCTCCTTTATTCATGCATTTGCTTATATTTTGCTCTTCCAGTTCTGGAGGAAGAACTCAGAGCTTTGCCCTTGCTAGGCAGGTTCTACTGAGCTACCCTGCAGCTTCACTGCTGGGCAGATGGAAAGCATGGTTACTGTGGTCCTGAGAAACTACGGGCATAAAGTGGACCAAAGTCCATCTAACAAGAAGCAAAAGAGCTAGAAGTCCTGGACTGAGGGCTCCAGTGAGCGTTGATATGTTGAGATGCATGTTTCTGAGCTAATGAAAAAAAACACGGAAGGGAATGTCATTTCGTGAAATTCAAATGGAGCCGTATCTGCCTTCTCGCTGGGCCTCTAGACTTCTGAACGTTGAAGAGAAGTGTGACTCTCAACACTGAAAGTGATTGTGCATGTATATGTGCATGAGCGTCCATATATGTAACTGTGTATGGAGCATGTAGTATATGCAATTGTGGGTGGTACATGTGTGCTCCTTGTATGTGCATATGGTGTGTGGTTTATGCCTGTATGTGTACGTATGAGTGTGTGTGGTTTATGCATGCATAGGTATGTTGTACGTGTTGTTTATGAATGTGTGTGATGTGTGTTTATGTGTGAATGCATGTGTTTGCATGTTTGGTTTATGCGTGTGTGTGGACACAGATGTGTGTGCCTATGTGTGTGTGTGTGCATGTGTGCAGATGCATGTGAGGCGGCCACGGGCTGACGTCTTCCATCTCTGTCCACATCGCTCTCACTGAACACGTGCTCGCCAAGTCAGCTGCTACAGGGCTCTGCCCCCTCTGCTCCCTCCACTCCCAGCTTTACATAGGTGCTAAGGATCCTAACTCGGCCCCAACGCCTGAGTGGAGAGCATGCTACGAACTGAATCATCTCCCAGCCCCGCTTCCTGCCTGTCTCACCATTATTCTTTGCTCTGGCGGCGAATTGCACCGTGGGCCACTTTGACGTTCCCACAGGTCAAATTCTACGCATCACCCTGGCAGAATCAACTCCTGAGCCATCCAGCTGCAGCGTCGGTGCCCGTGGCCATCCCGGGCAGGAGCGGGGCGCTTGGCCTGGCTTCGCTGTCCTGAGGACCCCAGGCTGTGCGGCTGAGACCGGCAGCAGCAGGCAGTGGCTGCGAAGGGCCCGTGGTTCACTTGCGGTTCTGTGGGTGGCACTGCTCCTCCTGTGAGACCTCTCGAAGAGGAGCCCCGACTTGCTCTGAAATATTTGCTCACACGCTATCTCGCTCTTCTTTCTGTCTTCCCACCTTCCCACGTACACACACCGAAATAGCCCACTTCTGAGCGCTGGGGCTGCGCAGGCCTGCGGCCTCCTCCCGAGCTGGCACGTCGCCACGTCGCCGGGCCGCGAGCGGGGTGCTGGCCCGGCACCAAGGACAGTTATCAGCACGCTTCGCATTCGGTACCTCCTCTCTGTGAGGGTCCTGCTGCTGACAGACGGGCAGAGAGGGAGAGAGGGAGAGGGAGGGAGAGGAAGCGGGAGAGGGAGGGAGGGGGGAGGGTCTACCTCTCCCCAAAGACATGTAGCGTCTACTTAACGTTAAGCACACTCAGGTGGTCTGCAACTTGACCAGAGAGTGGCCTGGGTGCCCAGTGATATCCGAGGTCCCGTAACTGCACGGGAGACCGGAGGCATGTTCACGGAGTCCCCGAAATCCCATCAGCACCCAAGCCCATGTTTACAAAGCTCAGGCCAAGGGTTGATGCTACAGTGAAAGCCACAGGGTGGGCGAGGAGCGTGATGGATGGAGAAGCCAGGTGAAGGGGGAGCCCGCAGGGGGTTCAGCTGTGCGTGGTCACGTGACCAGGGTCTGCTGACCGCTGCCACTTTCCCCCCTGATTTTTAATCAGTGTCTAGACATCATTTGGACAACGCGCAGGCCCCGCCGTGAACTGAGCGTGAGCCGGCTCTGTTCAGGTGTCCCGGGGACGCTCATGCACGTGAATCGACGCCTCCTGGGGCAATCCCGCTGCTCGTGGGGGACGGTCCACACGGCCTGGGGAGAGGCTGGGAGCGGACATGCGCCACTCAGAGGACAGGCTGCTCCCCATCCCACTGCTCCGATTGCCCTGGAAGCCTGAGCCGGGTACTCTTAGCCAGTGAATACAATGTGGACCCCTGATATAAGGTAGAGAAACGTTGGGCTGCTCCGGTTAAAATAGTTCAGGTGCTGCGGGGGAAGCCCGGAATCAGGCTTGGGGGGGCAGGGGCGTGCACATAGTAAGTCAAGTCAAGCCCCTCTCTCAGAAAACCAAAGCATGGGTACACGCCCTCGCACTGCCCGTGGGGGAGCCAGGTACCCCCTGCTCTGCAGATACTTGTCCCAGGTCTAGAACCTCAGACAATATGTTGAGAGTTGTACAGACTCGGCCCACAGCCTTCCCGCAGGCCTCAGTGGGTTCGCGAGGTGGGTTTCTTGGAGCCCCTTGGAGAACTGCTTAGCTGCACATCTTGCTGAGCATTGGGGCCGTCCACTGAGAGCGTGGGTTTGTTCCTCGCCCGCCAGGACACTCCCTCTCCCTGTGCTGTGAGAACCCACCCTGACCCATGCCCACCAGCCGTGCCTGGCCGCGTGCGACGCATCCTCGCCTGGTCTCTCCCGTTCTCTGAGCTCCTTACCCAAGGTTCCTACCCAAGGTGACTTCACAGGACCCACCACATGGTTCAGGATGCTGTGTAGAAACAGCCATGTGCTTGGCGCAACATTGGGCTTTCTGTGTGGAAATTCTTGGCAGTGTTTGAACACAGAGCGCCTCGTTCTCTTCGCCTAGAGCCCCTCAGGTAGATCCATGGTGCTCCGAGGAGAATTTCAGTGAACAACAAAGAGTTTTAACATTCTGGGCTTTCCCTTCCTTCGCCCATACATGGTCAGCTCAGCCTCGGAGCCATTGTAACATGGTCCCTGGCTACATAGGAAAAGCAACACTGCTTCCCTTCAGGCCACTTTCTGTCTGGGCTGCCTTCCAGAACGTTCTTCCTCCCTCCACACACACACACCTGAATTAATTCTTCCAGGAAATGGCCTCACATATGCACCCCCAAAGGTATATCTCTTAGTTGATTCTAGGAACCTGTCAAATTGACAAAATTAACCATCACAAAGATGTTTGGTAGATGCGTGAAATTGTCCCAGAATAAATTTTAAAAATTGAAAAAGAAAATCCCCGCAGAACCAAGATGTTTGCTGGAACAAATCAGACAAGGTATCTGAAAAGCTGAATCTGTCACCCGCACGGGTCACGTGGCCCAGGGAAGTTGGGCCCTGCCGTGGCTGCCAAACTCCGCAGTGCATTAACGTCTGTGACCATGTATAGTGGCACCTGGTCCCACCGTGCCAGGCATCTTTGGGGAACCACAGGGCACAGAAACCCAGAAGCAGCAGCGTCATCTTGGAGGATGTGTCTATCTCAGGTGGACCAGTCGGGTCCTAGCTTCTCACAACGGAGCAGAAAAGATCCCAAAGCTGGTCACCTTGGTCCTCAGAGGAGGGGGGAAGCCAAGCGTGGTGACCAGAGGGCAGAGGGGGTCTCTCTGCAGAAGACATGCAGCTCAGGGGGAACGGTGTGGGCAGCAGGTTCGGAAAGCTGCGTCACTCTCCAATCGCATCGTGCTGGCGACGGGAGATTAATGTCGAGGATTGAAAGGAGACCGTATTAAAGAAGGGGGCGTATAAATTTGTATTCCACAAAGTGAATCGGCAGCGCCAGCAAAGAATGGCTAACTCACCCCGCCTCGAGCGTCCCTCAAAAACCTTGCGTGCATTCTTTTCTTCGTCCAAATAAATGCACGTGTGTTTCACACTCCGCGAGGACTGCATGCTAACCCGCAGCCCCAGCCCTTGCCCCAGAAACAAAGGGTTAAGTCAGGAAGGCCTCTGGATTCAACTAGAGAAATTATTTTGGTTGGAAGTATTTTTGAGTACATATAAATAAATAGCTGTTGGTGTGCATACGTGGGGGGAGTATGGATGGGGTGTGGGGTGTGGGGGGGTGTCTGTATGCGTGTGTGATGTCCTTGAGATTTAAAAACATGAAAACTGCAGTGGTTTGAATGATAATGATTTGCAACTAAAAATCCATTAGCCCGTGTACAGATGGTGCCAGTCACACCGGAGTCAGGATGTGGCTCAGAGCAGCGGCGTAAAACAGATCCTCTGAAAGCAGCCCGCGCGGCCTGTGCCCACCACCCGGCTGCCCGCATAGATGCCTGGGGAGGTGAGATAATGAGCAGAGTGCAGGGGTTCTGTGGGACGTCACACCTGAGCCCGAGGCACCAGGGTCCCCCGCCCAATACAGGAGGCCGGGGTCCCCACCCCGCTACAGAAAGCCGGGATCCCCACCCCGCTACAGGAGGCCATAGTCCCCCACCTGCTACAGGAGGCCAGGGTCCCCCCACCCACTACAGGAGACGGGGGTCCCCACCCCGCTACAGAAGGCCAGGGTTCCCCCCCCCCATGATCTTGGGCTCTCTAAGCCTGGACTGAGGATAACTGGACCCCACAGAATGAGCAGATCTCACGGTCAGGTCCCTGCCTGTCAGGGACCCCCCTCACCCCACGAACACAAGCAGACCTCAGGAGCTGGTTCTAGTGGTCCCCCACCCATTGGGGGAGTTGTTGGGGTGACTCCCCATTGCCACCGAGTTGCTTCTCCTGATGTGGGGGTGTCGGGTGGCCGCCTCTGCGGCAGGCCCCAGGGTGGGGAGCTCACTTTCCTGGGTGCAGCCCACAGCTAAGCAACCTCATCAGTGTGGGTGCACTGTGTGGGGGTGCGCTACAAGCAGGTCCACGTGCTGTGGGTACCCTGTGTGAGAGTGTGCTGCACGTAGGTGCGTGTATGGGGGTGCACAAGTGTGTATGCGTGTATGGGGGTGCACAAGTGTGTATGCGTGTATGGGGGTGCACAAGTGTGTATGTGTGTATGGGGGTGCACAAGTGTGTATGCATGTGGGGGGTGCATGTGGGTACTCGTGTGCGGTACAAGTGGGGGTAAATGTGTGGCTGTGGGTACACGTGTGTGGGCACACATGCGGTTACAGGCATGCATGTGTGCGTACACACGTGAGCCCACTTGCAGGCTGAAAGTCAACCTCAGTGGCTCCTGAGGCACTGGCTGCTCTGTTATTTGAGACGGGGTCTTGCTGTGAGCACAAGCTCTGCCTGTCCGCCACCCAGCAGTGGCGTTGTAAATGCCCACCCCACGCCTGGCTTCTTGCGTGAGTCCTGGGGGGAGGGGTCCAAGCTCGCACAGCAAGCACTTTAGCAATTGCGCCTTTCCCTAGACCTACTTTCCATTTCTTGATCGCTATGGAGGTTCCGCATGGCGCCACACATCCATTGGCCTGTTGTCTTTCCTTTTCTGTGAACTAGCTCATTTCCAATTTTGTTTGTTTTGTTTGTTTTTGTTTTTGAGACGGGGGCCACTCCATTTCCAGGCTGGCTGGCAGCCCCTGAGAATGTGGAATCCCAGGTATGTACCGCCTCACCCCGCTCTTCCCGATTTTCCCTGGGCCGTCTTGATTTCTTTTACATTGAAATCGCTTTACGTTCTGGATCTCAACTCTTCCTTCTGCGAGCTGCGGTTCCTTTTGGGGCTCAGTGCACAGCCGGGTCCCCTCACTTAGCGTCTTCTTATGGTACCATAGTTTTAGGCGCAATGTCTTCAGTTCTTATGATTTTAGGTTTATTCTTGCTGCATTAAGCATTCCCATTCCACAGGCCTGACTTACCCAATAACTGCCCCTTAATCCACCTGGAACATGGTGTGAATGGCAGAGACAGAATCCACGTCTTCCTCGTCGTCCTCACTAGCCGAACTCTTCCTTACGCCTGGCTGTCAATCATACGCGCTTGTACCTGGTCTCCATTTAAAGTTCTTTATTCCTAAGTGATATCATACTTGACTGCTGTAACTCTTGGTCATATCCAACCCTTCCTGTCGACATGTGTCTCTGTGAAGTGTTGAGAGGTAGTGGTACCCACCAGGGATCTGAGCCAGAGGTAATTGGAGGGGGTTCGCTATCTCATGTCTGTGAGGTTCTGCCCATTTGGACCTGGGCTGCTTATGGTGAGAACCAGTTACCGTGAAGCAAGCCACCTTCCGGGCTCACCTGTACTTCAGCCCCGCCCCATCCCCGCGTACCCGTCTCTTTCACCGATGTTGGGAAGCCGTACAGGACCTTGCCCTCTTTCTTCCACCTGCCCACCCTGGAACTAAAGAGGAAGGGGAGGAACAGGTCGAAATCTTCCCTGTACAGTGACAAGACCATGGACTTCAGCCTGATCTGAAGCCAAAGGTGGGGGAGATTCAACGCTTTGCTGCACGGAAATCATCCTGTGCTGTATAAAAGGTTCGCTTCTGCAGTGTGCATCCGACGCAACCCCATTTCCGACGGTGGCTTATCTTTTTCTCTTTTTAAAGGCGCACACTGACCCGTAACACCTGTATCCGTAGGGAAGAGAGGGGTCTCTCGACCCAAGTCTGAAGGAGCAGGAAGGTGGGGTGGCAGGAGTACAGCGCTGGTCACCTCGCGTCCGAGGCAGGAAGCAGAGAGCTGTGAGCTCTAGTGTCGGTTCACTCTCTCTTTCCCCCTCTTACCTCACTCGGGGACCCCAGCCCACAGGATGGTGCCACCCACATTCTTCCCTCTTCAGTGGAGTGTCCTTGGAAACATCCTGACAGATGTGGCCAGAGATGCGTCTCCCAGGGGACTCTGAATCCAGGCGAGCAACAGAGAGCGTGAACTGTCCACCTGGGAAGCAGCTCTGCTGACAGGCTTCATGCGTCTCAAGTCCAGCCATCAAATTCTATAATACACATGATATTGAAGGGTGCGTGTCCTGGTTTGAATGCGGGGTCCCCCCCCCCCCGGTTTGTGTATTTGAGTCTTTTGCTCATGTTTGGGAAACTTGTGGCACCTATAAGAGGTGGAGCCTTGCTGGAAGAAGGCGAGAGGGCAGACCCTGAGGTTTGGTAGCATGTATACATACGCACACATATACAGACACACCACAGTGTGAACATGCATACTCATGCGTGTGCACGCGCACACACACACACATGTGGAAAGAAACAAAATTGAAAATAAGAACATAAGAAAAAAATCGTGAAATGAAAATCTCGTTCTTGAATGAGGTCAATGAAATGGATAGATTCCTGGCAGGACTAGCAAAGTTCAAACAAAGAAGACACAAAGTACTAACGCCACTATAAATCCTACCATTGTTAAAAGTAGAATCAGAAATACCACAAAGAACTTCACACTCAATCTATTAGAAGAAATTAAAAATATAGTCAAGTACACAACTTTTTCCCAAACTACAAACTAATAAATTTCTACCCACATCAAATAGGTCCTAGTCCCATAACCATTACAGAAACCAAAACTACAACCTTGGAACTTGTTTGAAAATGTCACGTGGCCAAAGAGTTTCACTAGAATATTCTAACAATTTGGAGAATTAACAGCAGATTTTATATAATATCGTTGCTATATGGGTTACTCTTCTCTGTTGCTGTAAGACAACACCCAAAGTCAAGCAACTTAATGGGAGAAAGGGATATTTATTCAGCTTCTGATTCTAGAAGGAAGATACAGTCTATTATGGAGGGAAAAGCATGGCTGACTGGCAGAAGCTGAAGGGGCCTAAGTGAGGTCCATCACAGAGACTGGAACTGCAAGAGCAGACCTCTCCCAGAAACTGGGCGGGGCTAACCCACCTCAAGCCCCACCCTCTTCCTCCAGCAAGGCTCCACCTCTTAAAGGTGCCATGACCTTCCCAAACAGCTAAAAGATTCAAACACATAAGCGTGTGGGGGGACAACTCACATCTCAAACATGATACCACCCATGACATAGGAGGGAGGGAATATTCCCCAGTTCACTGAATATGGCTGTGGACTCAGCATCAAACAATAAACAAAGAGGGAAAAAGTAAAGTTCAATGTCACTCAGGAACTGAGATGCAAAAATCCACAACAAAATTGAAGTCACATTCGTATAAGAAAAATTGCATGTGCCATGAAGCACACACATGGCTCCTCCCAACACACTCACACCATGCACATATGTTTGAACAGGGAATGTATCATATATGGACAAATTTGGTTCAACAGTCTGAAATACTGAAACAACATATTGTAGAATATTGAAAATAGTTGGTGTCATAGTTTGAAACGTGAGTGTCCCCACAGGCTCATGTGTTTGCATCTTTAGTTGTTTGGGAAGGTCGTGGCACCTTTGGGAAGTGGAGCCTTGCTGGAGGAAGGCAGTCACAGGGGGTGGGCCTTGAGGTGGGTTAGCCCCGCCTTGTTTCAGTTAATGTAGGTAGTCTGCAGCTCTCAGTCTCCATGATGGAGGTGACTTAAGCTGCCTCCAGATTCTGCCTCCAGCCGTGCCTGGATTGTACCTCCCTTCTGGAACCGTAATCTGAACAAATTTCCTTTTCTCCCTTAAGTTGTATGACTTTGAGTGGCATCTCACAGCAAAGAAGAAGAGTCACTGGTAGAGTTGGCAAACTCTTGGCTATGAAATGTCTGAGCATGTTAGGCGTAGGAGAAAATCACCTCAACTTGGTAGAAAGCATCTACCAAAACATACAGCTGCAATCCTCACGGTGAATGACTATTTACATCACCGTTCCTATTCAGCACAGCACTGGAAGTTGTAACCACTGAAATAAGACAAGGAAAAAAAAAGCAGATGGAAAGGAAGGGGAAAAATGGCCACAATTTTTTTGACAACATGGTTGCTTTCCTAGCAATGATGAATAAACTCCACAAGGTCACAAGATTCAAGACCATCATATAGATTTTAATTATGCTTCTATATAGCGGTGACTGAATGCAAACTTAAATTTAAAATTTAGTAGCATTCACAATAGTTTCAAAGAAAACCAAATCCTTAGGCGTAAACATACCAAAACATGAATGAACAGGTATAAAAATCAACAACGGCCTAAATAAATAAAGAACCAAGTGCAGGAAAATGCATCTTCACTTGACGCTACATCTGCAGATAATGCAGTTCTAGAAACATCCCAGCAGGTGTTTTCTGTGGACCTAGAAAGTCTATTCTGTGAAGCACATGGAAAGCCAGAACTATGGAAAAGGGATAAGAAAGAGGAGAAGGAGGAGAAGGGGAGGAAGGGAGGAGGAACAGGAAGAGAGATGAGAAGGAGGAGAGAAGGAATGACTGACAGGTGGGGGTGGTCTGATGTTGGGACTCAGAGTGTAGCTGCAAAACAGTTCATGGTACTTGTGAAGACCTAGATATATAAACTGGAGTAGAACACAGAACAGACCCACACAAATATGCCCACTTTTATTTTATTTGGTTTTTGTAAATCTGCAGAAGATAAAAACAGAAGGAGAGTAGCTTTCCCAACAAATGACACTGAACAACTGGCCGTCCATAGGGAAAAAGGAAAAAGCAGCTTAACCTGAATTAGATATCCTGTAGAAGAATTAACTCTAAATAAATCATGGAGTTAAATACAAAATAGCAAACCGACTTTGAAAATTGGAGAAAAATCTTCAGGCTCTGGGTTGAAGCAACAGGTTTTAGACTTGACACCAGAAGGGGGCTGCAGGAACTGGAAGACCGCTAAGTTGAGTCCCTTCCAGTCTGGGGGACTTCTGTCCTTCAAAAACCCGGATGAAGATGGCAAGCAGACGAGCCAGAGACTGGGACAAACATTCAGCTATGCCAGAAAGTCTAGAATATGCGAAGAGTCCGTTAAAACACAGCAGTAAGGAGGGACAAGCTCAGTGATTGCCTGGCGGGTGGGAGACTCCAGATCCCATCCCGAGCTGAAGATACACTCTAACATGGGTAATAGATCCGAGAAGACACTGAACAAATCTAACCAATAGAAAGAGCGGGCGGCAGGTCTGGCAAGATGGTTCAGTGTCTACAAATGCTTCTGTGCAAACCAGGGACCTGAGTTCTGCCCCTAGAACGTGCATAAAGCTGGAAGGAGAGAACCAACTCCACAAAGTTGTTATCAGGGTGTCCATATACACACACCCTCCCATCACACACGTGCCACATGCATACACGCACACTCATGCACAAACACACACACACACAAATTTAAAAAAAATTAAAGGGTGGACAGATTACCACAGTGGTACCTCCACATCGTGGACACTACACTGAGTTGATGGACCACATTCAGAAACTTGGTGGACTTGGAATGACATCCACTCAAACAAGACAAAAAGATTGTCCGGTTTTGACATGTGTAGACACACATGCTAAGAAAAGGAAATAAAATAGAAAATAAGAAAGTAAGAGAAAAAATAACGAAATGAAAATCTGGTTCTTCAGTGGAGTCAATAAAGCTGACTTCGCATGGCTGTGTAAGTCCATTTATTCAACAGTCTCAGAATGGCAGAACTGGGAAGAATGGAAACTAGATCAGGCGTTGTTACAGAGTCTCCCTCCTGGGGGTGAGGGGTCCACCGTTTCACTATCAGTGGTACACAAAATATGTGGGAAAACTCTACACACACACACACACACACACACACACACACACACACACGATAGAATGGGTAGATTTTATCACTGCTAATATCCGTCCATATGATACTGTATAGTGAATTCTAGAATTCCTAGCATTAAAGGACTGTGTTAAAAGCACCCAAGAGGCCTGGGATGTAGCTCAGTTGGTAAAGTGCTCAAGGGACAGGCACCAAGCCCTGGGATGTCAATTAATTACAAGTGATTAACCTGACCGTGGAGAGTCAAGCCTTTAGGCATGGCTGTGAGGAGTTAATTAGTTGAGGCATGTCTCTGAGCAGGCCTGTAGGAGCTTATCTCATTGATGAGGGAAGATCTAGCCTGGAGTTGAGCAGGGCCATTGCCTGTAGGTGGATAAGGTAGCGCTGCTTGCAGTTGGGCAGACCGGCAAGTTAGGAAGCATGTCCCTGCCTTAGGCCTTCCTGTGGACATGGTGCGGCTAGTTCCCTTGCTCCCCATGTCCATATAAACTCTCCTGCCATTAAACCGTGAGCAGAAATAAATCCATTGATTCCCCTGAATCGTGCTTGTCCTGTATTTACTATATCGACAATTTGAAATTCAGACACCTGTGTTGCCAGCAACGCATAAGCCCAGCCCAGGTGCCCAGGCCTGCACGCCTAGTACCGGGGACAGCAGGATCAGCGTGGCCAGGGCACTCAGCCCCATCTTGCCACCAAGCCAGACAACTAGAGTTAGATCCCTGTAACCCGCCTGGGGAGAGCAGAGAATGGACTCCCACAAGCGGCCTCTGATCGCCACACTTGGGTCATGGCAAAGTGTGTGTGTGTGTGTGTGTGTGCGCACACATGCACTAAATAATGTTAAAACAGAGTTCTAGGTCATCCTCAGCTTCATAGCAAGTTTGAGACCAGCTTGGGCCAGAGACCTATCTGGAAAACTACACCAAACCGTGTATTATTCTTACTTCAGGTAAATCTGCAATCGTCTCAAAATGCCTTAGTATTTTTCAGTGGGGGAGCGCTACTGGCCGGGCAGATGTGTAAATGCAGCTCTGCGGCCTGAAGGGCCCGGCAGGTGGTTTCTTAAACCTTGCAAACTGCTCCCAAGCGGTCTCGCCTGGCTGTCTGCGGCGTGGTGTGCGCTGAGGGGGGAGCTGGGAGGGGGCGAGGACGACGCTGGCCCTGGGCTCCCCGCGATCAGGTGTGCGCACAGGTGGGCGTGGGCGTAGCAGGGAAAGCCGAGAGAGAGGGAGAGAGAAGAGAGGGAGGAAGGGAGAGAGAGAGAGAAGAGGAAGGGAAAGAGAGAGAGAGAGAGAGAGATCTGGAGCGCTCGGCACCCCCTCCCACCAGGAAGGCGGCAGGCCTAAGGTGCCTCGCAGAAAGCCGGCTGCGGGAGGGTTGCGGGAGGGTGCGGGAGTCAGGGAGACGCGCCCCTGTGTCCCAGCGGGAGGCGGTGGGCAGTGGACGACCCGCGCGAGAGCGGAGACGGAACGGCCGCTGCTTGTAACCAGGTGGGCGCGGGCCGGGCGCGGAGGGGAGGCCTCGCCCGCGGCGCGCTGGGCAGTGCGGCTCGCAGAGGGGTCTCGGCTGAGGCGGAGGGTCGCCGGGGAGGCGGTGGACGCCTGGAGCGCGGCGCGCCGGCCAAGGGGGGTGGGGGCGGCGCGGAGGAGCCGGTGGCGCCAGCCGGTGGCATCTGCAGGCCGGGGACGCGCACACGAAGGCACGTGGGTGCGGAGCCACCCGCGCCGCCCGGCCTGGGCTCTGCGGAGCGGAGGCGCCGGTGCGGGCGCGGAAGCAGCGGCCGCGGGCTCCCTGCCTGGCGCGGGTGGCGTCCCGCAGCCCGGGCTCGGGACGCGGCTCGGAGCGCACGGCGACCGGACGCGTGGAGGCGCTGTCCACGCGCGTCTCGTCCCCGCCGCCCGGCGTCCTTCCCGCTCCGGGGTGGGAAGCTAAGAAGCCGGAGGCTTTGTCGGGGCGTGGTTGGGGACTGTGGGACTTCCTAGCTGGGGAGTGGGGGAGGAGGGTGGGGTGTCCTTGGGTCCAGCGCAATGCCTTGTGGCCCGGAGGGAACTCTACCCGCAGCCGAGCCCCAGACCCTCCGGAGCCGGCAGGTTCCACGTGGGTGGACCCCGAGCTGGGGTCGCTGCGGATCGCGGTACTGTGCGCTCCGCAACCCCCTCAACGCAGTCCTGGGTACCCAAAGGTCCTTGTTGGGGTTGCAGCCGGAACGGCCCGGGGAAGGAAGGAAGTGGGCGGGGAAAGAGGTGAGCAGCAAAGGTGTGGCGAGGGGGTGAGGGCACAGGGAGGCGACGACCCCACTGTCGCAGCAGCCCTGCAGTGGGCCGTGAGATGCCTGCCAGACGCCCTGCAGTCCAGGCGGGCACAGGTCTGTGTAAAGGGCAGCGGCAGCGCGGACTCCTGCTGGCGCCGCCTGGAGGTGCAAAGCAAGAGGTGACCCTGGGCGCAGCTCCTGAGAGCACGGCCCGAGAGCCTACTCCAACCGGTGGTCCTCCGGGTGGTCCTCACTTTGCAGGGCCCCTCCCACCACGCCTAGGTCCTAACACAGACCCAAGCTTCCTTTTAGAATGAGAGAGAGAGAGAGAGAGAGAGAGAGAGAGAACATATAAATTTGCACGTTGTCATGGTCCCACTCCGGAGGAGGCAGCTTTTCGCAGCCCTAAGGCGTGGTCACTCCAAACCCGCAGACTCGCAACCCTCGCTCGGGTGGAGCCACCGGCGGACGCTGAAGACAAACGCTGGGCGGCACAGCGGCGCCGCCGCGTCTCTTGCCCCCCCCCCCCAAGCCAGAGCCCCTTCGGTAGGCAGCGTAAGTGGACCTGGTTCGGGGTCAGTGCCTTCCTCCAGGCTGCCGCACACTTTCTCACCAGGTCGTGCCCCCAGACAGATGCCCCTGATGGGGAGTCCCTGCCTGACACCGCAGCCCTTCACTGCAGCCTGGGAGCTGCCTCCCAACACCCAGGCCCCTCTGTCCAGGGCGCCACACCCCACTGCAGGAAGGGAGGAGGGAGGTGCTTTCAAAGGCTTCTGCCTCCCTTTCTGTGTTCTCCTAGGGCAGCTAGAGCCCCTGGAGATCGGGGATTGGATGCCACGCCCCTCCCTCTGCCGGGCACCCGGTTTGCACATGAAGTGGGTGCGGATGGTGCGTTCAGTCGCATAACGATTCCCATGCGTGCGGGCAGCGCTTTGCAACCCTCCCCCAAATAAAACAGGCCAGAGTTCAAGTTATAAGGCAGCTCCTCAGGACTCAGCCGGGGTTCACTGTGGGTCTCCGCTCCGGACTCCAACCAATTCCCAAGAAGCAATCTTCAGGCGATTCGCAACTAGCAAAGTGGCGGTTTCCCAGCGCCCAAGGGTCCATAGTCTCCCGTTTCCGGTTCTTCAGTCCTTGCAGAAGTAGCTGACAAAGCCGTGTGTTTGGGGGGTATTTTTCATTGAAAATATGGTTTTCTCACCATAACCAACTTTCTTTTTTAACGTGGGAATAATGTCAAAATGAACACCTAAACATGAAGCTGACCTTCCTTCCTTATTAAAGAGGCGTGGGTTTTTGGTTTTTTTTGAAAGCATATTTTTCCCTTTGACTTAGCAAATTTCGTCAGTCTTCAGAGTTGGGAGAAATGGCGCCTAGAGGGAGATCCCAACGGTCGTTGAAGGTGTCACACCTCCCCCACCCAATAAAAAAGCAAGACTCCCGAACTTAATGGCCAAATAGCCCATTTTGTACTCGCCCCGGACAACGTTCTCCATCCAGCTTTAGTGTTGGATGCTTTACACACAGGTTTTTAAAGAGATGTCGGCCGGGCAGCTGTCTAACCCATGCCTGGAGGGAGGGAAAGGCCGGGTGGTGTGTAGAGCTGGGCTGGAAGAGCAAGATTCGGTGTCTCCCTCTTCTAGTTGGTGCTTTGGGCTCAATGGTGGTCTTGGGGAAACCACATCCTCGTCCAAAGCCTGTGCAAGCCTCGCTTGGACAGAAGTTAGAAAGAACCCAGTGTTGAGAAAGGCAGCCTGCTCCTTCAATCTGCTTTTGATGATCAGATGAATCGTCCACATTGCTGCCCGAGTGGTGAGCAAACGCGGGGTTCAGACCCCTGCGTGAGGCTGGGATTGGCGCAGACGCGTCCGTGGGCATCGCGGCGGACGTGACTCTGCACTTTTTCCAATTCTGCCATCTAGGCTGGTGCGGGTTGGAGACGGGGTCATGGGGGGGCAGGAGGTCACGAGGGGAAGGGGATCACGGTGTGTGTGTGTGTGGGGCATCACCCGGAGAGACGGGGAGGTGGACTAGGCGGCTGTGGAATCCGTTGGCTCTGCGGAGGACCAGAGCCGAGAGGAGCAGCAGGCTTAGAACAGCGCGCAGCGCAGCCCGGTGCGCAGAGCGAGAAAAGCAAGCTGGTGGTCGGCCTGAGAAAAGCAAGCTGGTGGTCGGTCCTTAGCAGCTGGGCTTCCCAGGAGCACGAGACGCGTCCCTGCGGACACCCGCTGCTGTTTTAATATGACCTTTGTTCGCTCCGTGTTCCTAAAGGCTGCGAGCTGGACCCGCACCCGATGACCCTCACGGGGGTCTCCTTGGGAAGGAGAAGGCCCGAATCCCAGGGCTGCTAGAGTTGGGAGCCCTCTCACATCCCCGGGCGTGTCGGGGCGGGGGTGGGGGGCCCCGGGACCTGCAGCTGGGCGGTGTCTGCAGTGCACACTCTGGGGTTTCTCCTGGGCACAATGTGCCAGGGGCATTAAGAAGAGAGGGAGGGAGAGAGAACAGGAAGATCGAGGAAGGGGGAGACCTTTAACTCTGGGGTGGCGGTGGTCTACCCAAGTGTTTTTTGGGGGTCACTGCAGCAGAGGGGAGGGGGCCGAGGCCAAGGGCAAGGTGGAGGGCAGTGAAGGGCCGCGGGCCCCGGGGAGCCTTTCCCAGGTTCCGTTGCCAGAATCAGCCAGCACTGCAGCTAAAGGGGCTGACTGCACCCTGGCTGCTCCCCCGCCTTCCCAGTGTCCCCCGGCTTTTCCAGGAGGAAGATGGGGTGCCCATAGCGGGTGGGGCGCACCGGGCTGCCTGGCCGGGTGGTCACGTGTCCCCCTCCCCCGCCACTGCAGCGGGAGTTCCAATCAGAGCGCGCCAGGGGGCTCCTCCTGGGCAGGAACCACCCGGCTCAGTGGCGCGGGGTGGGCCGCCGTCACCTGACCGCCCGCCCCCGCCCCCCGCGAGTAAGGGGCGGTGGTAGCGTCTGCTCGGTTACAAATGGCCCCTCCCGCCCCGCTCGCCTGCTCGCTCTGGCTCGGCGCGGACCCGCCCGGGCGTGCTCTTCCCTGCCCAGCGCGACCAGCATCGCACCACCCTGCAGGGCGCACCTAGGTGCCCAGGAACCCGGCCACTGCAGTGGGCGTGCCGGGCACCCCGCGATCCGGTCATTCCCGTGGGCATGCTGGGCACCCGGGTGGGTTCGCGGAGCTTGGTCCAAGGAGGTCGAGAAGGAAGGCAGCTCACGGAGCGTGGCACGCCTACGGGCGGTGAGTACAGGGATCGGGCGTGGGATAGTGCGGGAGACCTCGAGGTGCCCGGAGGCGGACTCCATAGGTGCGACGACTAGGTCAAGCTTGCAGAGCGAGTCCGGAGTCGCTCGCCTCCCGGGCTGCCTTTGGCGTTCCCCCAGGCCCCGAGTTTGAGGGAGAGCTTTGATTTGGGGGTATTCCTGTCTTGAGATGCTTGACAAAGGTTAAAAAGACATTCAGGTGGAGCCAGTAGCTGCAGCTAGCCTGGCGGGGGTGGGGCGCACTCCCGAGAGCCAGGGTGTGGGGGGCTGCCACGTGAGGACCAGCCCAAGGTGGGGTGAAGTCTCTGCGGTGGGAAGGGAGGGCGGCTCCCAGGCGTCCATGGTCACTACATGCGGTGATAGCTGAATAGTGAACCCCAGCGTTTCTGGGTGCTTCAGAAAGTGGGTGCTATTTGAAGGCACCTGGGCAATATTTCTTTTTAACTTTTTGGTAGAAATTCAATAATTTCTACCATAGGGAAAGATGTGCAAAATAATTCTCTAAGCATTTTTTGATAAAGTTTTACAAAGCTAATGTTATCTGCGTTTAGGGAATTTAAATTTAATTTAAATTTAAAGGGCAGGTATTGAAATCACATTTTGAGATTGTGCTGTTTGTGACTCACGGTTACTTTCCTTTTTTATGCTGAGTTGCATCCAGTCCTTGTTTCTTACCACAATTTCTTTTGCCTCCTAACAAAATCTTGGGAAAATAAAATAAAACACATGCACAATGTGTGTGTGTATGTGTGAGTGTGTATGTGTGTGTGTGTATGTGAGTGTGTGTGTGTGTGTGTGTGTATGTGTGTGTGTGAGTGTGTTCGAGTGTGGTGACAAAAGTCATGCCTGGGGAATAGAACATCCCCCTTTGATAAGTACAAAGATGGCCCATTGGATTTGTCATATGTCACCGAAGGAAATGCCAAACTGCTAACATGCAGACCAGAGAGAGAATGAAGCTGACCATGAGGAAGAAATGAAATGCACCCTAACCCAAGAGCCCAGGGTAGCCAGCTTTCCACTGTTCTGGTCTTCCTTGGTGGAGGTAGAATGGCGCTGCTGGGGATGCTAGCGCTGATGAAAGGCATGTATGAAGACGGCTTAAAAAAAAAAAAAAACTGAGTCAGGATTGGGAAATGGGTGTGTCCAGGGTCAGTTTTTTGCCCATCTCCTCTAGCCACACCGGCTAAATTGTTCAACTCATAAAGAAATCAGCAGAGCTTAGCATAGTGTTTGTAGACTGGGACCATACTTGTAAAAAATTGTTTTAAGAAATAAATGCAGGGAGCAAACCAGGCTCCTCGCATCTCGTCAGGGAGACTCTTCCTTGCATCTCTCCATACCTGTGAACCATGCACACAGCACGTTTTGTTTGACACAAAGGTTTTCATGTGAATGGCAGCATTAGACACACGACCCCCCAAGGTATTTGTGGAGGGTATTGGAAAACTGGAATGTGAACGGCTGAGTTTCTTGACAGCAGATATTCTGACTGTTGTGCTTCAGAGACGGGGAGCCCCACCCTGTTTCTCAGCATCCGCATGAAAGACTAGGACAGGGATTCCACAATTGCAGCAGTACTGGGAAAGGCAGCTTCTAGGCTAGGGTGGTCCCTGTCCCCAAAGAATCCCGAGCATTCTGGAGGCGAGGATTTCACCCATGCGCCTGTCTTCAAAGCTTAGTATTATTTCCTTTCACCTGTCAGCTTGCTAAAATGCCCATTCACTTGAGAGGTTGGTTATGATGGAGGAAAAATAGTAAGTAAGAGCCACTTCCAAATTTCAAGATCCAGAAGACCGGAAGGACAAATACCAAAGGCTGCTGTTTGCTGTTCTTAGTGAAGTGCTTTTTCCCCCTTTAGAAGAGAGACTGGTTTTCAGGCAAGGCGTGGAAAAAGCAGAGTGTGGGATAGTGAGCAGCTTCTGGAGAGTAGACACGAGTGACTGGAGAAAGACCAGATGAACAGCTCACCCTTCGCTGCTTGGTCCTTCCGGCAGAATCAAGGGGCGCCCCGTCAGATTAGGGAATGGCCGTGTGTGCATGGAGGCAAGGAGATTTCAAATCTCACTTCAGGCTGTGGCAGAGAGGCTGCTCTAAACCTGTCCAAAGGAAGAGGCGTTAGGAATTCACAATCCATTATTCTCTGAGCCGCCCTCACTGCCTTAATCCCCACCCCCCCATGGCAAGGTGGACCAAGGGAAAGAGATATCTTAGCATTTCTTTTTTTTTCTTTTCCTTTTTTTTTTTTAAGAAAACTTTTTCAAAAAGATGCTCACTTGATTATCGTCCATTTTTAAGGTAAATAAATCATGTGGAGAGAAGTTGTCCAATTTGTCCAATTTGCTACTAGATTTCTAAATTCTGTGCCACTATCAGTCTAAGTGATCCAGTCGAGTGAAGGTCGCGTATTCTGTTCTAAGCTAATAACGTAAGTTCTGAGCTGCCAAAGCACACTTCTGCTTTTCTCCCCTTATTTTATCTTTTCATCATTTAAACCCACAAAACCCGGTACCTTTGAAAGCTCTGAGTCACCCTGAACACAGGATCGTGCAAATCACCCGTAGCTGCGGGTCATGCTCAAAGCAAAGCAAATGTCAGTGGCTTCTTCTGTATCAGACACGCAGGACGGCTTTACCCAGACGCTGGTGTCTAGGCAGCCGGGTTTCACCTCAGACAGATGGTGAGCTGTAGGAGCTGACCACTGTCAACTGCAGCATGGGGCGTTCCTCCATGAGCTCCAGTCCTCTGAGGAACATTCTAGAACATTCTCTCCACCCCAGTGAAGCCGAGGACTGGCTGAATAAACACCTGCATTGGGGTGGTCCACCAACAAATATCTCTGTCTCTCTTTTTTAACCACAAGAAAGATGGTGCTAAAGAACACTGGAGAGGATTGAAGAGCACAGAGGGGTGTCTGGAATCGGGCTTAGGTTCGGCCTGTGAGGATTTGCACTTTTCCATCTGGGCATGTCACAATATATGTGTTTATGTGGAGTGTGAAAAAAATAATTTGCAAATCTATTTCAGGGAATTACATGATTAATAGTATTATTGGTCGTGAGTATTGGAAAATTAAAATATTTCTGTTTTCTGCGTATGTGTGCATGTGTACGCATGCATACATGTGATTGAGACACCAAGAGATAGCTTGTTTAAGAACCATTCAAAGCTGGGTGTGGTAGTGCATGCGTGCTTCCTGCCTGTGATTGTAATACTGTTGACAGGTGAGGCAGCCTGGATGACTTGGCAAGACCCGTGTCTCAAGATGAATAAACAGAAAAATAAACCAAAAGCCCCAAACCAGCACTACTTCCTTATTCCAAACTTGCTGCTACTTTGAGTCTGTAGGCATTAAATACTTTTAATGCTTCTGCAGAATTCAAGAATGTGCCGCGGCGTGCGCATTTAGCTACCCACGCACACATCCTACTGGAGTCTTCATTCTGAGGAGACTTGGGAGGGTTTTATTCGTCTTCCCTGGTGGATGTTAGGCTCTGATTCCGATGAGCTGGGCTGTCTTAGTGCTTAGGAGAGTCGAGAAGAGAGTCAAGTAGACTCTGGGCTGTGCGTCAGTTTCTGGATTCTGCCTTCATAACCATCCAGCTGTAGGTGTGAGAACGCAGAACATCATCACACTTAACGGCCTCCATCTGAGGTCGTGCAGACTCGGGAATTTGCAGACTACGACGTGAGCAGCTAACAGCCTGGGTGTTTTGGTTTTGCAGGTGCCGGACGCAGTGGACTCTACCCTTCTGCCTGAGTTCAAACTGTAAGTTCTGCAAACCAAATAAATGTTGGTCATGTTAAGAATCTATCTAGAGCCCAGGGTTCCCATTTTCCAGTCCTTCTGCTAAGGATTTTGGCCTCCTAGGAGGCTGGAGGAGGGTGAGGTCAGCGCTTGGGATGACGCGTGGCCCAGACGGGTCTTTGTTCACAATGCTGCATTGCGACGGCGCGTGAGCCAGGAGCCCCCGCGTGCCCGGCCTTGCCACGTTGTGATAGGATGTGAGCCTTTGGCGTCTGGGTTGTGCTCAGTTGACACCTGTCGAGATGTCATTTCTTTCTGGGTGGCTCTGTGGGTTTGCTGGTTTGTGGGGATGGTCGCTGGAAATGTAGATACCTCTGGCCTCACACGAACTGGATTCTTTCGAGTCACATGAAATCATGTGGTTGCATCCTGCCGCATACGCTCACCAGAGCGTTCGAGCTCGGCTTTGCCGAGGCCAGGCTGTTAGGAGCCGGTAATTAGTAAGTTACAAAATGAAGCTTGTTAAAGTGTCAGACAGAGAAATTGGGCGGTGCAAGGTTTTACGGATTTTCTGGGACTCGAAATACCTCCTCTGCTTTGTGGGCACCAAGGCCTTCCGAATGTGGCTCCTTAAGCAGAGAATTCTCTGGAAGGGCCCAGGGCTGGGGCAGACCCCTCCCTGCTGCTTGCAAAGCCCAAAACAGGTTTGAAAAGTTCTCATGCATCGAATGTGTTGCATCGACAGACCGGCTCTCTGTAGCTGATTCTCTCCTATCTTCTCTTCTCTTTTGCCTTTCTTTCCCCACATCCGTCACCTTGCCCCCCAAAGCACGCATTTCTACCCGATACCCACGACCACTTTGTTCTCTGCAGAGCCCACTGCTAGAGCTGCTAATAGACTCTTAGCTCCGATAGTATATTGATTACCGGCAATCTCCTTTGAGCTTCAATGAATGTATATAATGGGGCGTCAATCGGAGAAAAACCTCGTCATAAATGGCAGGTGGCTTGTATTCATGAGAAAAATGTCTTGGGCAGCACACAAAATACCATGTCTGCTGTAGCATGACAGGCGGCCGCCGCGGGTCCCCGCCGCGCTCATTGGTGGATGTTTAATGGCAAAGGCAGGGTAAGAATACCAAGTTCCCGCTGCCTTCCTTTGTTTGTGCGAGAAGCATCTCTACGCGCTCCGGGGAGTATAAACATCTTCTAGAGCCGTAGCCAGCACAAGGATCTTTTCTACCTGAGGAATTTATAAGTTGCAAACAAATCTGTTGGAGTTGGTGGATATTTAAAATCAGCTACTGATTTATGCGGCCCATGTTTTTCAAGTTTCGCCATGTGTGTACCCGTGCACGCGCTCGCTGTATGCAAATATTTTCAGTGTGTATATGAGAAAGCGCAGTATATTTAGAGAAAAGCCTGCTTTACATAAATTATTTTTAAGAACAACCGAACAGAGGAGTGGCCCTGCGTTAGGAAAGCCAGATTTTATCCCTCCCTTTAAGCTTCCTGCCGGATGATAACGTGAGGGAATCTCACTTTTACAGTCTCATATGCAATTCTACAGCATCACTTTTTCTGCAGGGAGCGCTGGCTTGTGCCTGCAATCCCGATGCTCAAAGGCTGAGGCAGGAGGAGAGCGATGAATTAATTCAAGGCCAGCCTAGGCTACGGAGTGAGGTTTGAGCCAATGTGGGCTAACAGCAAGAGACCTCAAAACAATCAGCTAAGCCATCAAACACACACACACACACACACACACACACACACACACACACACACACAGGATAAAATAAGGTAGAAGTAGGCAGATCCCTGGAGCTTGCCGGCCTGCAGGCTTGGCTTAGTCAGTAAGTTCCAAGCCACTAAGAAACCCTGTTCCCAGGAGTGGACTTCTGACCTCTACATGCACACACCTGTGCAATGCGTCCCCTCCACACCCGTATATTCTCACCCTGCCGCATGCGTGCACAAGCACACACATAGCTGTACACATAAATGCCCTCACATGCACACATACATACACCTATACACATGAGTACCCCCACACCTATATACATGGGTACCACGTGCATGTACACACACGCACACACAGAGCTGTACACACAAGTGCCCTCACAACGCATACACATATATCTGTACACATGAGTACATTTCTCTGGTACATACATGCACACACACAGAGCTATATACATAAGTATCTTCACACGTGCACACACTCCTGTAACATGAGTATTTCAGTGCAAGTGTGCGTGCACGCACACACACACACATATATGGAGCTGGCCATGCAGGTACCCCCCCCACGAGTACACATGCCCATGTACATATGAATATCCCCCCCCACATGCACACACAAGTATTCCTACCATCCATAGTAACAACAGCCAGTGTTACTTTTCCCTACTCAGTGACTGTGCCGCTAGGTGTTTCCGACAGCATCGACCCAGCTGGCCACACAGCTGCTCCAGTCCCCGCAGTGCTCAGAATGTCCAGTGTGGTGTGCTGGGGTGACATCACGTGAACGTGACCTCCTCCATCAGGACGCCCACGAGGATGCTCGGGCTGCCGATGTGGAGGACCAGGCACCCCGCTTCAGCCTCCCGGTTGCTTTCCTATCACAAGAACTTGCTGCTGGGTTTTTTTTGTTTTGTTTTGTTTTTGTTTTTGTTTCTCTCAATCTATTTTGTGCAATGGTTTCTATTTGATTTTCAAGGATTTCAGTTGGGGGGGTACCGTTTGCCTGAGAACTGGTCAGCCACAGACCTTGTGCCCTGTCTTGTACTTGTTTCAGTCGCATCTTCGTACGGAAGTGGTAACTGTAAATGTTCCCGAGAAGTCATCCACGCGTTCCTTGGTATACGCACACGCTTGTGTTTCCATGAGACGCCGTCATCGGCCGTGGCTTCTCAGAACCAATCAGTTAGATGGCTTAAGCTTGGGGAATTATGCTGGGGAGGGTGCAGCAGATTGTAGGTGGCACAAGGATTTTTAAAGATCAGCTATTTGAATAAGCTCCGTTAAATTCTAACCTACAGAGAAACGCATGCCCACAGATGTGAACGCCCGACTTCTCAGATGTCAGCAGGAAAGGGTAAATTCAGTCCAGGGAAAAGGAAATTGGAAAGAAAAAATGTGCCCAGAGAATCCGAGTAGGGAGCCTGCATGGACAGGTTGTGCTTAAGTGTTTATCTTCAGAGTGAAGGAGAAAGGAGCCCCGTGGACGCCGTACCCAGAGGCTGATGGACTTTCACTGTTGGACACTGACTGCTCGGCCTGGGGCTGCTGGTCCACGTTCTACCCCTGAGTGCCACCCCCTACTTACACAATCAACTTTCTGACTGACAGATAGCGAGTGCTACCTTCGGTCATATTGGTATATAAACACTCAGATTCAGTAGATATTTTTAACTGACTTCTTTACTTGGAAGGGGCACACACATGGGCAAGAGTGGAGGCAACTTGTGGAAGCCAGTTCTTTCCCTCCACCCTGTGAGCGGCCAGGGATCGAACTCGGGTCACCAGATTTGCAGCCTCACCCACTGAGCTGTCTAGCTGGCCCTTTCCTACCATTCGAATGGAATGTTTAAAGACAAACCGAACAAGTCGAAATACCCATCCTTTCCAGATTTTGTAGGCCGGGTTAAAAACTATCAGTATATACACTGAGGATTTTTAAACATAGTTTAAAAAGATTATTTAAGGGCTCGGAAGACAGCTTGGTCACCTGGATTTGAGTCCCAGAACCCATGGTGAGAGAAAAAAGTCAGGCATGGCGGCACCCGGTCCTAGTTCCTGGTGATTGTGGCACTGGGCAGGCAGAGACCACGCGATTCCTGGGCTTGCCGGCCAGCGGGATCAGGGGACTCTAGCCCAGTGAGAGACCCTGTCTAAACGAGGGGGGCGGCACTTGAGAACACCCAAGGTCCTCTGGCCGCCACAGAAGCGTGCACACAGGTACACACGCGCACATATATGCACGCACTGTACACACCCATATCCACACACATGCACACCTACATATACACACATAGGCATGCATACACACATGCACACATATGCACACACATCCACATGCACACTCACATCCACACACATGCACACCCACACGCACACGCACACATACATGCACACATATGCACAAAAGTTGCTTGGCATCAATTGAAAAGCAGTGAAATTATAGCTGATGGAGAGGGTGTCGTAGTGCCTGGGGCTTGTGCTTCGTGTGTCTGCAAGATCCAGAGTCCCTTGCATTTCTGTGTGGCCGTAGCTGCTCATCTTCAGTAGTTTCTTTCATCAAATGAGGCACATTTAGAGTCTGGATCTCAAGCAGAGCCTGTAGGAGGAGTTCTTCTATGACAGTGCTTTCAGTAAGAATGGGGCTAACACAGTAGATTTAGATGATGCCTTTGTTGTTTAAAAACTTGTGGCTTTTTTTTTTTTTTTGGTTTTGGGTTTTTTTTTTTTCTACTTTAATAAAAAATGCATTTGGGAAACATTTTAAAAGTACAGTGTGTGTACTAATCCAATTATTGGTGAGGTAGTCTGCTGGTATAAATTACTTTTAATAAATGTATCTTTACACTTAATAAAAAGTTTATTTTCAGGTTCCATTGCTTGCGGGAAGAATTTGCTGAGGGCCAGTAACTGCTAAGCTTTGTGAAAGAATATTTCACCAAGATTAACAATGTAGCAAAAATATACTCTAGCATATTACCAGCGCCTACCAATACATCTCGGCAGCTGGCGAGAGGGAGAACCGGTACAGTAAGCTTGCTCATGGATGCACGTTCCAGAAGCTTAGGTACCTAAATGCCTGTATCATTTAGGATGAGCTGAAACCATTGCTTTTTGACCTGAAATCTCAGTCGCATCAGAGATGAAACTATTGTGTAATATTGAAGAAGACAGACTTGTCTGATTCCTCCACTTAGTTTGGTTTGAGACACACAGTGAGTTAAAAGTTATCTTCTTATTGCTAGGCCAACCCCTCCCCCTGTTTTTGTAGGAACTGAGTGATGATTTTTGTTTGTTTGTTTGAGGAGTGATGTCTTTAAAGAGTGAGACTCTTATTTTTTACAAAACCAAAAACTCCAGTGAAATCTCCTGCCCCACTTTTAGACACAGCTTTCTCTGCAGACGCTGTTTTGGCCCCAGTGGCAGAACAACTAGACAGGCCAAACTCGTGCGGAAGGGAGGACCTCGATCTTCACGCCTCTGAGCAGAAGACAGGCTGGTCTACGGCTTCTGTCTCCAAGGATTTGAGAAACCCCAAGTCAGGGCTTGATGTTCTCCATTGTGTGTCGTTCCTGCCACCAGCCTAGAGTAGAACTCACGCCCTGGCTCACAGGAGCCCCGCCACCCAGCTGCGGCGCCCCGAGCCCTGGCGGAGTCTTTGCATGTTTCTCCGGCACCTGCGCTTCCCCTACAAGTTTTTCAAAACCATTTTCTCTCTTATTGTCGCAACACGGAAGGTTACGGGGCTCCCTCTAAGACCTAACCCCGTGAAACTTAGGCACACCCGCGCTGCCCGACGCTTGCACTCCGGAACAATCCCTGGACCTCACCTCCACGGGTGTTCTTGGCAGATGCCCCTCAGCGGTGCACAGGGCTGCGGTGTTGTGGCGCAGCAGGCAGACAAGCAGCCTCTGCAGCTGGCATTGCCACCGACAGCCGGTGAAAACAAAACCGCAACAGCTGAACATGGCCAGAGACGTGCTGCTGGCGCTTCCTAAGAGGTGTCGAAAGTTCAGGGAAATGGCCACATTCGGGCGGCCTCCTCTTGTTCCTCCTCCTCCTCCTCTTCCTCCTCCTTTTCCTCCTTTTCTTCCTCCCCCTCTTCCCCTCCTCCTCGTCTTCAATTCCTCCTCCTTTCCCTCCTCCTCTTCCCTTGCTCTTCTGCCTCCCCTTCCTCTTCGTTCTCCTCCCCTCCTTTCTTTCTGTCCTCTTCCTCCTGTCCTTCCTCTTCCTCCCCTTCTCCTCCTCTTTATCCTCTTCTTGTCTTTCTTAGGAGTCTACACAGCACTCTTCAGCGTGAGCCCAGTGACTAGACCTTCTTAGTTTCTAGGTCTGAACCTGAGCTAACCTGGTTCTGTACTGAGCCAGCAAGGCTTGAACAGCGCTGTGGGGACGGACATCGTCCATCCCTGGGCAGCGCCCCCTCCACGCTGCACCCCTCACATACACATCTCCTCCACACTTGAGACATGGCCACGAACTGAATTCCGTCTTGCTCTTAACGCGTGGCACGTGGCTGCATATTGGTCTCCGGAGCCTTGGAGACCGGGGCCGAGAGTTGCGTCTCCCACACGGTCCGCGGTGCCGCGGACCGTGGGGCTGCGCAGCGCTGAGCACGAGATGCTCTGGAGCTGTTGCCGGGCCAGGTCTGGTGGGCTGCTTAGGTTTTGTAGCATGAGGTGCTGGAGGCTGTGTCAGCTCCGAGACCCCCACAGGCCACTGTCTCTACCTCTGCAGGTCTCGGCCAGTGGGCTTGGCTCGGAGAACAGTTTCAGAGCTCGCGGAAGGAGAAGGCCGGGCACAGGACCCTGGGTCCGCCCCGCGGAGGGTCTTCCTTCCCCTGCTGTGCCAGGCTTCCTCCTCTGACGAGGGTCAGTGTGTGGCACCTGACGGAATCATCCCTGACTCTCGGAGCTCAGGCCGAGCCCAGGAAGCTATCCTGACCGTCATCCAGCGCAGCCACACCTCTGGCTTGCTGGAACTTCCCCCCATGCCAGTGTCTCCTGACCTTGAAGCTTCTGGAACTCTCTAGGGTCCCAGACATCTTCAGACGAATGAGCTCTATCCTGGTGGAGCCATCCCAAGACTTTGTAAATGACAGGAGAGGAGGGAAGGAAAACAGCTTCGTGGTGTGACCATCGTCAGGGCGACCTGGACGGCCCTGCGCGCAGGACCCAGCTCTGGGGAAACTCAACTAACCCCCTCCCCATTTTCCCCTCAGCCAAGATCCCCAGATCTTCTTCCCTGCCTGGGAAAAGTCTAGAAAGAATTTACAGGCAGATTTCCTGGCTCTGCCTCTCACTGTAGAATCAGAACCTTTCGGTTCCGCCCGCCGTCAGCGCCGGCTCTCTAGCTGCTGGCGCCGGCGTGTGTCCACTGTAGACTCGCAGCAGGCGCTGGACACCGGCCGACGGGAGGGGCTTCGGTGCAGACTGCGTGCTGAGGAGCCAGGCGACATTTCGCCCACCTCGCTGGAGCCTCAGTGTCTGCTGGGACAGCCTCGGAGGCACGGTGCTTTGAGGGTCCCTGGCCGGGTGCTGTCTCCTGCGGGCTCAGCCACACTGCGCAGCACCCAGGGGGCCACGCCGTGCCCCAGCAGATGCCCCATCTCTGTGCTTCTCCCTGAGTGCGGGCTTTGGGTGGTCCTCAGCTGCCTCCACCCCTCCCCTCTGCAGGGCCTCATTCTCACCGGACGCTGACTCCGTCTCCTACGCTGACCGCTTCCAGTGCTATGATGGGCCTCCTCGATGGCTGCCGTCCCAGTGCCCCTTCCCCAGCTGCCGCAGGGCCCCCTGCAAGCTGGGAGCAGGACACACAGGAGGGTCTCCTCTGGGCCAGACCAGCCTGAGCCCTGTTCCTCCCCCCCCCCACTGCCTGGGTTGCGCTGACCTGCCTGCTCTGTGTCTGCCCTGAGAGCTCCCTGCGGGTTGGGGTGCAAGTCGCCCATGAGCTTCCTCTGATGGCTTTGCCCAGAGACTCCACACTTCTCCTTTGGATTTGCAGGCAGGAGGCACGGTGGGCTCCTCCCTCCCCCAATGCGGAGGTGTTTTAGCCTTCACACTCCCCCACCAAGGCCACTGGAGAGGGGCTTTTAAGAATTCTTGACTGGGCTCTGTGGGCGGCAGTCCACAGAGTCCTCCGCTTTGCCCCTGAGCATGTGCGTGCTCACCACTAGGCCCAGCCTGCTCTCGCACACATGCACACATGCACGCGCACACACACATGCACGTGCACACGCGCACACACGTGCACGCGCACACGCACACAATCATGCACACGCGCACACACACTCATGCACCCACACATGCACACGCATGCTCATGCATCCTCGCACACACACACTCATGCACACGCACACACATGCGTGCACGCGCGCACACACGCATGCATGCATGATTCTCACATGTGTGCCTAGAATCCCTGGGCTGGACTCTCCCACATGCTGTCTTGCTTCTCTCTGCCGCTCCTGTGGGGCAGGGGGGCTTCACCCCTGAGCTCTCTCCAGCCCACGCTGTTGTTCCTGCGTTTGCAGAGAGCTTCCGTGGCGGTGCTTCTGAGCAAGCATGCCGTCCCCACTTCTTCATGAAGGAACGAGGCCTTCGACCCCAGCTGGCAGGTGCCAGCCCCGTGGGAGGAGGCCCGTCTGCCTGGCGCTGTCTCCCAGCCACAGTGCAGCCACCTCCCAGAGGGGCCCAGTGCCTCCAATGAGCTCCTCGGGCTGAACCCAGGTGGCTCCTGCTGGGCTGCTGATGCTTCTAGAATGACCCAGAAGGCCTGAGCCAGACTCTTGGAAGCTGCTCCCTGTCTCCCTGAGAGATGTCCCCTGGGAACACAGGGTGACCGGGCTGTGCTCTGGTCAAGGAGTATGGAGAAGCAGGGCACTGCCTTGTTGAGTGCTTCTCTTGGGAACAACTCGGGGTACTGGAGGGCTGAGGACCTCATGCTACCAGCCAAGAGAAGCTTCCAGAACTCAGTCCTGGAAGGGAGGAGGGGGGCACCACTGATAGAGGCTGAGGGGTGACGCAGGCCCCGGGAAGGGCAGAAGGTAGGGCTTCCCCAAGGAACTGAAAGTATATCAAGTACGTGCTGTGGGTAGAGGTGGAGGAGGTGGAGACAAGAGTGAACTCTGGATGCCGCGGCCCAGGTGGGCTTCTAGACCACCCGCCCGACTCCAGGCTGCCGGAGGAGGGTCAGCTACTGTTGGCATGATCACTGGTAGTTCCGCTGGTGTGCCCACGGCGTCTCAGAGGATAACCACAGGGCCGGAAGGGCTGTGTTAGTAGGGACCCTCCCACCTTCCTCCCTCCCTCCCCCCGAGACAGCACTAATGGCCAAGGGAAATTGAGGCAGAGCCTGCAAGCTCCTGCCCCGAACTTGAGCAGCAGAACATTCTATCCTTTGCTGCACCCGGGAGGCCTTGGGGTGAGTGCACAGCCAGTCCTCATCTGGGGTGCCATCCCCTTCCAGAGCCAGGAGCACATGGACGGGGGTGTGGTGAGGGGGCGCAGGGGAGGGGCTGCACCCCTCTTGTCAAGCCCCGCGGGCCTGAGGCTGGTCTGGGGGTCCCTACACACGTCTCCCCGGCAATGACTGGCGCCTTGGGTAGAAGCCTCTTCACTCTGCTGTCAGGCTCGGGGCTGACAATTAAGTCACTGGAAAAGAACAATTCACAAGGGGCCCACACAGGAGTCCTTTCATGCCACGAACAGCGGGGCCGTCCCTGTTGGCACCATTTTTGTCTTGTGTATAGGAGGGACTGTCCTTGAGAACGGTCGAGGAGCATTGGAGAAAGGGGTGCGGAGGTTCTGCGGGCAGCGTTCTGAGAGAGCTTATTGTCCCCAGCAGTGTGGCGGCCCGGGGCCTCAAGTTTGCCCTGTGGGAGGCACGCTGCCACAGCGGCGGGCTGCTGGGGCTGGCAGAGCCTTGGTCATTGAGACTGTGCAGTGGGGGCTCGTGCATGGCCGCGGGCCAGTGAGAGGGCTGGCCCAGCTGAGACCCTCGGGCTGAAGGACGCGGCCACCCACACAGGGCTGCTCTCGCTGGCCCGTGGGAACGAGAGGTTTGGCTTGTGCTCAGAGAAGGTCGAAGGCCACACAGCTCTGGAAGGCCGTGGGGAGGGGACAGCGGGAGCTGCCCGGATGCTCCACGTGCTTACGAGGACACACACCCCCCCCACGCATCTGTGAGCTCCTCACACAAACGGGTTGTCCTGGAGCCGTCTTCAGAGTGGCCCGGTGTGGCTTTTGACATGACCCCACTTGTGGAAGGAAGTCCCGCCTGAGCCCACCTACCCACCCCTTTCTTCCTATGCCAAGTCAGTCAGGTCATGTCTGAAATACCCACTCTACCTTGAGGGGGCAGTGGTGACAGAGGCTCCTCTGAACCAGTGCTCAGCAAGGCGCTGTTTTCCCCACGCCCAGTCCGGTCCAAGACAGGATCCAAGGCGTAAGGCAGTCGCTGCCCTCCCTTAGCATTGCCGCTGTTGACAACACAGTATTGTTGCCTGAGTGCTGCCTGCCGTCTCCGACCGCCCATGCATTCATGCATTCGCAGCTATTGTCACCACTTAGCAAACAAGACACGGCTCAGCGCAGGCCAATGGCTTGGGGCGCCACAGTAGAGAAGAGGTGTAACCGGCCTTTTGCACTTTGCCCTCTGAGCCCGGGCCTCCGTCTTGTCTCTGCCCAGCATTCCCTTGGGCCACCCATCCAGGTACTTCTGAGTCATGAGCCATGGGGCTGCATGGGAAGGATGGAGCCAACCAGCTGGGTCGACTCGGCTCCCAGCTGCCTCTGTAACCGATCCCATATCTCCTGTGACTCATTTCCTCGACTGTTTTTTCTCTCCACTTATTAGGAGAATAAACTTCCTGCAGGATGCTGTACAGGGGTACTTCGGCCTCCGCAGATCTTTTAAGATGTTCTGACGACTCTCAGGAGTCCCTTTATTTGGACAGCAGACTGTTCCTGTGCAGTCTATAGCTGTGCCCCCTCCACCCGTGAGATGGGCTTGGTGTGTGGGGGGCGGTGTTAGGTAGCCATGCATGGTGTTCCGGCTGACCTTAGCCAGAGGGGAGCAGAATTACTTACTTGTCTGTTGCTGCGACCAAAAACCTGGTCAGAAGCCACTTGAGGGAAGGAGGATTCACTTGACTCGCATGTCAAGGGTGTACGGTCCATCATAGGGGAGAAAATGTGTGGCGGGAACAAGCAGCAGCTGGTGGCGTTGTGTCCACAAGCAGGAAGCAGAGAGATGAATGCTGGGGCTCAACTTCCCTTCTCTTCTGAATGAGGTCAAGAACGCCACCCCCCACATTTGGAATGGACCCCCACCTCAAGTAACCCAATGTAGGTGATCCCACTGAGCATTCTGGATGGCGGTCCTGTTCACAGTCAATCAGCACACAGAGAGAGTAGGTGCTCACGATGTGTCATCCTTGGTAACCCACGGCTGTGAGACTGGGATAGAGGGGCACAGGCCCGGAGAGGGAAGGGAGAGGGGGCCCGGAAGCTTCCGTCTGGGGACTTAGCCTGGCACCTGTGTTTGCAAACAGGGAGCACTTGTTTGAATCCTGCTGGAAGCTCCGCTCACCTCCGTCTCTTTGGACAGACTGCCAAGCCTCTCTGGGCATTATGTTCGGAGCCTGTAAGGTGTGTCACTGCCTCGGAGGACAGTCGTCCTGAGAAATATGTGTTGTCGGTGGCATGGCAGGCTGGTTTTGGGAAGGGCGCTCTTCAGAACAAATGGCTGGGAGGAATTTATATAGACAGAGGCGGCTAGCCGTCCTAGCATGGAGCCCTCCAAAAACCAGAAGAGGTCCCCACCAGCTACCCTGCAGAATTCAGGGGAGATGATGTGTCTGCAGGTTCGTTTACTCCATTTGTGTCGTGCTGAACTCCGTTTGCTTTTCTCAGTGCTTATCTGTGAACGGGTGAGCGCAGGCATTGGCAGCTCCAGAGGTCGGCCAGGTCATGCGCACCCTTGACGCCTTGACTCCCCGTGCTTGGGAGGGGGAGGGTTGTGTCCACCCGATCCTGCGTTCCTCTGTGCCCTTCTGCTGGGCACCACTGACCCGCTTCCTTCCAGAAAGTTCCTCCTGGGCTCTTGTTGCGCCTCCCCCAGTGGCTCCGTCCCGTAGCTGGATGGTGGGGGCTGAGTCGGTCTGTTATGGGTCCCCTATTTCTTTTTCTGTGTGTGTGTGTGTGCGCGCGCGTGCACGCGTGCCTGTGGAAGCCTAGCGGTAACATCAGGAGTCATCCTGGATTGCTCTACCTCCTTGCTGCTTTGCTCTGGAGTTTCCCACGCTCTGCCTTCCGGAATCAGGCCTCCTCCACTTCCGCCCAACATTTCCTGTGGGATCTGGGGATCCAAACTTCCTTCCTTCTGCTTGTCAGGCAAAAGCCTTAACCTCTGAGCCATCTCTCCAGCCCATAGTCCCTGTTTCTTACCCAAGATCCACAAGGTGGACGTCAGATGCAGCAAGGGCTCAGGCCACTGCAGTCGGCAAAGAACGTCTTCCAGCAGCTCGCCCAGCCCCCCCCCGCCCCCGCCCTAGCTGCCCCCTGTGGGTCGTTCTTAGCCTCGTGGTCACAGAAGGTGATGTGCCTCACTGCGCTGCAGGTCCTTCTAGCAACTATTTCCAGTAACTTCTAGAAACTATTTCCAGCAGCTGTATGAGCCGCATGTCCCTCGCACCCACATGCCACCCTGAGCTGCCATCTAGCCAGGGTACCCTTTCTCCTTCTTATCCCCCACTCTGTGGACCACTGGTCTGCTTCTGACCCACCTGTATCAGCGCTCCTGCCCCCACCTCACTCCGCTCACGTCCACCGCAAGGACCACCCTTGTCCGCAGAATCTGCGCCGTGTCTCCGTCCTCCTCCCCGAGAGCGCCGGCTGCTTACTTGTTCCCAGGCACTGCTCGTTCCCTCTGGCCTCCCCTAATGTCAGAGCCGCCAGGCCGGGCTGCGTCTGGGCTCCTGTCTGTACGTCACCCCGCACGCCAGGTTGTCACGGTTCACCCGAGATATGGGCTGAGAAGCATCCGGAAGCCCAGCTGCTCAGGAGGACCTGCGGGGGTGAAGGGTTAGGTGTGGGCCGTGGAGGGAGGGTGCCCCAGTCCCACCCACCTGCCTCGGTTGCCTCTGAGAGCCAGCAGGACCGGGCAGCCCGTGCTTCTGGGAACACGGAACAGAGGTCTCCACCCGCGTGAAGGGTGCTGCACTCCCACCAGTTCTGGGTGGTCACAAGAGCGGGATTCCTTGGGGTCCTGCTGTGCTGAAGGCTTGAGACAGTTCTCTTAGCCATCTCTGTCCAAGCTCCTCAGGTAAGTTGTCATCTTTCCACTTACCCTGGGAGGAAGTGGACACGTAGAGAAGCTGGCTTCTGCCTCCTCTTCCTCGCTGCCTTCCTCTTCCTCGCGGCCTTGAACCTTCCCGGGAAGAATTGAGCACCCCAACATCTCTGCCCCCCTGTGCACACGCTCATCTCCAAGCTGGCGTCTCCCACGCATCCAGGATGGTTCAGGGGTGGTGACGGGCTGTGATGCTGCAGTTACCTCTCTGCGCTGCTGTGTGACAACGTGCAGACACAAGCCACGTAGGGGAGAAAGGGAGATTTATTCGGCCTACAGTGCAGAGGGCAGACAGTCTGTTACGGTAGGAAAGGCGTGGCGGGCAGCAAAGCTGGAGCGGCGGGCCACAGCGGTCACCGTGGAGACAGAGAGAGCCAGAGGCTGGGCTACCGAAACTCACTGTCAGCCCCCTTCTGTGACGTGTCTTCCTCCAGCAGAGCTCCCCCTCCCCAAACATGAACGTCCGCTAAGGATTCAAACACGTGAGCCTGTGGGAGGGACAGCTCGTGTTCCGACCATGACAGTGACCCAGAGCAGGTGGGGGGTGTTTCTGAGAGGCCGCTGCAGTATGCAGTGTCGAGGGTTTGGGATGGGGACAGTACGTGAGACAGCCCAAGCAAGGAAGACCAGAGGACGAAAGCAGCTCTTGGGATGTAAGCGGCTGTCACCGGCGTGAGGCTGTGTGGCTTTGGGGAACATCCAGGTTCCAGCTGTGCTTCAGACCAGCCCTCTGGCCCCCGCAGGTCCATTAGCCACTCAGAGCCTCAACTTCCCGTCTGTGGCGCTCAGCGGGCCCCTCCCAGTCTGTCATAAAACATGGGGTACCTTGTGCCACGCACAGGGTAAGACGGGTCCTGGGCAAAGGCTTCACCTCCACAGCTCAGCCAGCCGCCCGGCACCTGGCACAGAGAGTCCCTGTCCGGGGGAGTTCATGGAGGGACTGTGCGCGCACGACTCGGCTTGTGGGGACGCGGTCACTGTTCATCCAGCTTGCCTCTCCCTCACGCCTGTCCCTCATTCACCAGCTCGCCTCTCTGCTCGCCCTGAGCCTGCCGCTTCCTACCTCCTGGGGCAGTCCAGGAAAGCACCCTCAGGTCAGTCCTGTGTGCGACTTCATCAGCCCCCCACTTCCCCGCCACAGCTTTCCATCCCAGCCTCTTCCCCACACCCAGGAGCAGCACCCACGGCCCTAACCCTAATCAGGAGAAATTTCCACTTGCGTTGAAGGAAAGACAACACAGGAGCTCCTCTGAAGTCCCACACCGAGCACGAGGGTCTCTGAGCCCAGGAATTCAAGACCAGCCTAGGTAATGTAGGGAGACCCAGTCTCAGCAATTGAAGAGATGGAAAGAAGCAGGAGAGAGAGAAAGAGAGAGGGGGAGAGATTGCATCTCTGTGTGTGTGTGTGTGTGTGTGTGTGCGCGCGCGTGCGTGCGCGTACACGCGTGTACGTTTGCATATGGGCAGGTACACATGTGTATGCAGGCATGTGTACCAGAGGCACTTGAGCGGGTGGCTGCTGGTGGAAGCCCCGGCAGACTTTGAGAGTCACCCTGGATTGCTCTACCGCCTATCGCTTTGCTCTGCGGATCCCCAGGCTCCGCCTCCCAGGGCAGGATCACAGGCTCCCACATATCACCCGGCATCTCTACATGAGATCTGAGGGTCCAAACTCAGTCCATTTGCTTACAAGGCGAAGGCTTTAAACGCGGAGCCATCCCCCAACCGGAGGGATTGCGTCTTTACCCCCCTCTGTCCCCTCCAGGTGCCGGAGGTATAGTCATAGACAGATGCTCTCACACACTGTATCCACACATGTGCAGGTAGCTCCTAAGCTGCTGCCTCCTCTTGAGGTTAGCCCCCCCCCAGGCTTGCTCCCGTGAGGCCAGCTGCAGAGGCCCGAGGTGTAGGCGCCTGTCTCCACGTGGGCAGAATGCTTGGAGAGCTCGGCTCACCCTAGCACTCCAGAGCGGAGGAGCACTGCGGCAGGCTTCCTGCGGACGGCAGGAACGGCATGGCCTGCTGCGCGAGGCGGGTCAGGGGTGCAAGATGGTGGTGGTAGCAAGGCCCTCACGGCCCCAGCCTTTCTCTCTTGTGGAGCGACTGGCCACCTGAGCTGGGGGCATCCCAAGCTTCCAGCTGCCCCCAAATCGTCAGACACCGTCTCGGGACGTTAGCTATGGGGTCACCTCCTTGCTGCCTCTCTGCAAGGCGGCTTGCGGCGGTGCTGCAGATGTGGGCTTTGCATAGCCCCGGACGCGTTGGGTCCTTTCTGAGCCAGATCTCACTGGCTTCGGTCTCTTGTGAGCGGCACTCTGCAGGGTGGTGGCGGGTTTTGTGATTATGCTGCCGCAGGTCCTCATGAGATGCTCAGAAAGCCGTCGGGGCCAACTGGATGGTGGTCAGGTTAGCAAGATGACAGACACCGGGGCTGAGGGCCGGGGGCTGGTGGGAGGGGGTGGGAGGGTGGCGCTGGGCAGACGGACACCTCAGGTGGCTCGCTCTGCCCCAGGATGAGGGTCAGCCCGATGTCCCCGTAGTCAACGGGCCTGGCTCTCCGAGGATTCCTCGGCCAAATCGGTCAACGAGTGTGCAGAGTGGCGATGACGGAGCACACGGTGCCCGTCCACGGGGAACAGAGTCTGGGTCTGCGTGAAGCTGGGCGTGGCCGGGACCAACGGCCCGAAGGAATGTCCAGCAGCCGCAGTCCTAGGGGTGATGGACATGCCCCCAAGGGCTGAGCGGCTTAGTCTGTGCGTGTGATCACTGCTGCTGCAGTTTCTCCTGATGAATACACGGCCGAGCAACTTAGGCGAGCAAGGGGTTTATTTCGGTTTATATTCTGGTTACAGAAAACAGTCCAGCTTGGTAGGAGCGTTTCAGCAACATGGGGAGCGAGGGAACTGCCACATCACAGCCGTAGAAAGAGCTGGGAGGGACGCACTTTCTCTCCGGCCAGAATGCCGCATGCCGTCCGCCACTTTACCTCCCTCCACTTTATCTCGTGCGCAGGGATGGTCCCGCCACGGCGCGCTGGGTCTTCCCACATCAGTTAGAGCATCTCCCACAGGCTTCTCAGGGCTCGCAGATGTGCCTAAAGCTTCAGGCTTCAGTTGTCAGCCAGAAAGGTTTTCCTGCAGAGGACAAAAGAGTCTAAATTTGAACGCGGGTGTCGGCCTCCTATATATGACGAGGATGGTGAGATTTTCACCCTTTGAAACGAGAAATTCTCCCACGTTCTATTTCTAGTATTTAAACTATCAAACAGGAACATTTTAAAATAATGAATATTTGTTCTCTCACTGAATATTTATCTAATATAAATCGCTCCCGTCTTTTCCTATATTAAGCAGTTTGTTAACATGAGATGTGGTAAGGGTTTTGTTCTGCTCTGCTTGCTCCTCCTCCCAGATGACTTCTTATATTTTAAAGCACCACTAGTGGTGGTCTTTATACTGAGCATAGGATGGTCCAGATGGTTGAATTTATACTCCTTACAAAATTCTTTTAATTCTTTATGTTAATACGGTGTTTTGTGGAATTTATGTATTTATCTGCTTTCTAAAAACAGACTTTTAGCAGACTCGCACTAGTTACTTTGCAAGTGTGAAGTTATCTGACCCTTCTGAGTGCGGATGCTGGGATGTTGAGTGGAGGGTTTCTTGAGAGAAATGTGCGAACCGTACACATCTCGGGCACACTTAGGGGATTCTGTCAGATGCTGACTGCAGAACCAGAGCTACACAAGTTTCAGCAAGAACACCAGCAGTCAAAAACAGAGGGACTGAAAGAGGGGGACAGATAGATGGATAGACCCACACCGACAGATGGTTAGACAGACTGACTGATGGATCGGCTGATGTATGTGTGTATGTATGTATGTATGTATGTATGTATGTAGTATGTATGTATGTATAAATGGATGGATGGATAAATGGGTAGATAATCACCAAGGTAGACAGCCATTCAGAAACCAAGCCCTCAGTGGAAGGCAGGAAAGGAATCCTCAGATGTGCCGTTAGGAGTGTCTGTGTATACAAGAATACAAGCTGATTTTAATGTTTCATGCTAGAATAAGCAGAGCCTAAGTGGAAATGCCAACCAAGCCCATGTGTACATATGCAAACATATACACACATGCGACACACACATACAGGTGTATACATATATCCACATTTACATAAACACATATATGCACCTCTATACATACATACACATACATATATGCACGTTACATATATGTGCATGCATATGCACACATGCACACACACCTATACACATACACACGTGCATGCACACTCTTCTCAAGCCGGCTGCACACTGCTGGCCACCTGCTCCGCACAGCCACAGGTCCTCACAGGTCCCTGCTGCTGTCAGGCTGCCGTGTGGGGAACAAGGAACCTGAGGATGATTTGTTCCGTGCCTGATGGATTAGAACCTTCCATATGTACAGCCGTAGTTTTGCTGTCCTAGAAAGCATGTAAGTGAAGCTCGCCTCTCACGAGGCTCTTAAAATAGACCAGTGTGCAAAGGATGTCGGTCGATTTCAGTAGCTTCTCCCGGGTTTTATTCTGTGGATGTGGGGGAGAGCCGCCCAGCCTGGGGGGAGTCTGGAGCTGGAGGCCTGCTGTGGCATCTTCATGAGACTCCAGCAAATATTTCCTGAGCGTTCTGCCTTCAGGAAACTCCTGGAGAAACAGCCTGGGAACAATGAATGCCGCGGTCTGCTTTGTCTCCACGCGGGCCGTGAACACCGCCTGCTCCGGCCGCCTTTCCTCGGTTCACAGCGTTGATTTTAAGACCAGCGTCTTGCATCCTAGTGGTCTAGTCTGCGTGTGTTCTGTGGGCCCCAGGTACCCCGTGGGCTTCTTACACACATGGGTGCCAAGGAGTGAACCAGGAAAATGCCGTGACCCTGGGCATTTATTTCTCGGTACTGCCCACGGGAGCTCACTGGCCGCGGGCGAGTTGCCAGCCACCAGCCCAAGGTCTCCTCGTGCACAGAACCTTTCAGCTCCGTTACCTCCTGCCGAGAGCTGATTCTCCAGCAGCCGGACCTGATGGGGTAAATAATCAGGGAGCCGGCGAGCGAAGCCGCCACCCTGCGCCTCTGCTAATGGAGTCAGCCCGAGACTGAGCCGCTATCTTCCTTCCTTCTCCCCAGTTGGGAGTGGGGAGCCGAGGGGAGGAAGGGGGAGGGGATGCAGCCACAAAGCCTGGCTTGTGTTTGCCTTGACAGAACTAATGACATTTTTCATTCTTTTGGCAAACCAAGGAAACAGCTTTTTATGCGCTTGCAAGGCAAATCGCAGCTCTCCCACCACCCCTTCCTTCCAGGACTTTCTAGAATCGCATATTGATTCTTTTTTCTTTTTTTAAAGCAGTGTTGCCCAGGGTGCGGGAATGCTCCAAAGCTCCTCAAACAGAGCCCACGGGGGCCGTGGCATGCTGTTGAACTTACGTAGCTGCTCACTAAAAACGAATTACAAACAGGTGTTAGCTGTTTACATGTGTGTCTTCAAAGATCCGCGATTCTGGAACTTTCCATGTTCTGTTTTGTCTCTTCTGTGTGGTACTCACGAGTAGGGACCAGAGTCAACCACTGGACAGACATTTGTGTTTTGAGAGGTGTCCAAGTTGCTAATTCAACTGACCACGGAATCGGGAACCGCCGTAAGCGAGCCAAATGGGCGCAGAATACTGATTGCACTAATGGTGTTTTGTACTTACCAGAAAGATACAGTTATGAGTGAATAATAAGGAGCAGGAAATGGTAATTTGAATAATTGAAATTCATAGCAGGCACATGTTAATTACAAAGGCCCCTTTGCAAGCAACTCCTGGGCCGGAGCTGGGAGACACATATGAAAGGGAAGATGGCAATCTCCAGGACAGGTAGAAGTCCCCTGCCCACCAGACCCACGTGCCAGACTTAGCTTGCCTTGTGGGCGGAGCCGTATGTGCGGTTTGCAAGCAGCACAATCTTTGGTGGAAACTGTGAGACAGCATGTTTCAGTCACCACCCAGGCCGACCCCGCTGTGCCGACCCCACTGCGCCTCGGTTTTAAGACGCACCCACCTAGCCTGGGTCCCTCCAAAGGACCCGTGGCCACCTGACCCACAGCCACACTTGGCAGTTCCTGCCTTTCCACCGAGCTTCCTGGCTCAGGACTTTGCCACCTATTCAGTAGAACAGTTTGTCTTGGGAGTAAAAGCAACGGTAGCTAGTGAGTGCTGACCTCCACACCCAGGGGGGACTTCCTGCTCCCCCACCTCCTTCCCTTCTTCTTTCCACTTTCCTCCTTCTGTCCTCCTCCTCCTAACTCATTCCTTCCTTCCTTCCTTCCTTCCTTCCTTCCTTCCTTCCTTCCTTCCTTCCCTCCTTCCTTCCTCCTTCCCTCCTTCCTTCCTTCCTTCCCCTTCCCTCCTTCCTTCCTTCCTTCTCCTTCCTTCCCGCCTTCCCCCTCCTTCCCTTCTTCCTTCCCACCTTCCTCCTTCCTTCCTCCTCCTCATAACTCATTCCCTCCTTCCTTCCCTCCTTCCTTCCTTCCTTCCTTTCTTCCCTCCTTCCTCTTCCTTCCTCCTTCCTTCCTTCCTTCCTTCCTTCCTTTCCTTCCTTCCTTCCTCCTTCTGTCCTCCTCTTCCTAACTCATTCCCTCCTTCCTTCCCTCCTTCCTTCCCTCCTTCCTTCCTTCCATCTTTCCTTCCTTCCTTCCTCCTTCTGTCCTCCTCCTCCTAACTCCTTCCCTCCTTCCCCTCTTCCTTCCCACCTTCCTCCTTCCTTCCTCCTCCTCCTAATTCCTTCCTCCCCTCTTTCTTCCAACTTGCTCAATACTCTTTGTCCTTCCTTCCTTCCTTCCTTTTCTTTCTTTCTTTCTTTCTTTCTTTCTTTCTTTCTTTCTTTCTTTCTTTCTTTCTTTCTTTCTTTCTTTCTTCTTTCGTTCTTTCGTTCTCTTTTTTCTTTCTTTTGCTTGCCTTTCTCCGTTCTTTCTTCTTTCCTCTTCCTTCTCCTTCACTTTGCTTTTTCCTCCTTTCCCCTTTCTTTCTTCTCTTTCCTTCCTTCCCCCCCTTTTTAAATCTTTCCTTTCCTCCCTCTTTCCTTCCTCTTTTCCCTTTCCTCCTTTCTCCTCCTCCCTCACTCTCTTCTTCCTCTTTCCTTCCTCCTCCCTCCTTCTGTCCTTCCTCTCCATTCCTAGGTGCTTTTGAAAGCTGCTGTGTGGAAGCCCTGGGGAAGTCTTCGGGGACTGACCTCCTCCAGTTCGGTGGATGTGGCAGGAAGGAATGCATGTGGGTGTCCGGCTGGGGGGGCATATGCGTGCTTTCCTGCCTGGCGTGGGGTGTAGGCTCCTCTTTGGGAGGCTGCCTGTCTCGGTCAGTACCTGGGGCTCTGCCTCCTCGAGCGCGTCGCAGGTCGAGGTTCTCAAAGCCCAGGCTGGGCTCCGCCAGGGTAAGCGTCTTTGTCTGCCAAGCCGCCCGTCCTTCCCATTGATTTTTGCCGGCGCCGCTGCAAGTTGGGGGGCCGGAATCTCAGGCGGGCGGGCGGGCGGAGCAGGGAGCTCCGGGCAGGGTCGCCACTCGCTGCAGACTCGGGGCTCCTCCTGCTGATGGTTTCCATGTCGCAAACAAGAGCAGTTCCCGTGCATCTTCACGGAGTTCTTCGTCGGCCAGCAGTGAGGACCCGGTGAGTAGGAGGCGCCCCTCCCCCGGGGGCTGCCCGGGCCGGGCGCCCTGTGCGCCTGTAAGAGCCCCCAGGTCGGAGGGGAGACCCACTGCGGACCCGTCATTCCCAGCAGGGGGACCCCTCTCTGGATGAGGTGGGCTCAGACCTTTTGGGGCATTTCCTGTGGGTAAAGTCCGGCCTCAGCAGCTAGGCAGGGCAGGGGCCACACGAGCCCCTAGGAGAGGAAGACAAAGGTGACCACTGCCCTGTGCACCAGCCCCTCGGCAACAGTGACCCCGACTGTAGCTGTTTCACAGGGGCTCGTCAGGAGCAGTACATGCCCCTCCCTGGGGACCTCTGAATCCAGGTTTCAAATGCACACAGCTTTTTTTTTTTTTTTAACGAACATTTGACTGGGATCTAGTATGAAGATTTGAGAGGGGGTGAGGGGGTGGTAATCAAGGCCATGGGGCAGTTCTTGGGCTCATGTCAGTCAACGCGCATGAGAGTAAAGATGCTGTTTCCACGGGGAAGGGTATCCCTGCAGCGACCAGGGTCACGGGCTTGGAGGTTGGAAACCCTTTTCCTAAAGCTTTGCCCTCCCTTTATTTTAATCTTTAGCTCTGTTTTCGTCTTGACATGCCTTCCACTCCTCCATCCAGAGCCACGTTGCTTAAAGAAAAATGATTTCTGCCGATTCTCGTGTGTTCTTCCAGGAATTCTATTATGCCTGTAAACTTGACCCGGATCGTCTTACTAATTCGATAGGTCAATCTGCTATACAGGAAATCGCAGCTGGTATGGGTCGATACGTGCATATGAGCCCCTAAGCCAAATCATCTAAATTGTTTCTAAAAATATATATATTTTTAGGCCACTGAACACTTAGCAGAGATATCTACAGATTCTCATCTGCCTATTTTTAGCTTGGTGCTGTACGAGCTTGTTCTACCCAGCCAGCTCCAGCCGGTGTGGAACGTGCTTGCAAACAAAAGATGCTCGTGTTGATTACGGTTAAGTCATTATAAAGGCCCTCTGTGGAAACAGCCAATCCGATAGTGGCAGACCTTTGATGATAGAAATTATGACTGATGTTAGGTCTCCAAGTGTGTGCACTTGTTCTAAGAGGAGGACCCAGGTGAGGGTGAATTAGGTGAAAGCATTTCTTCTGCGGTCACGAGTTCTGTAACTCGCTGGATATTCCATCTGACGTCTTCCTATTGCTCTTACAAATACTGTGCCAAATGTTTAACATCCTCGCAATCGATGTCGTATGTAAGACAGATGTCACGACATGCCTGTCCCCACACGTAGTTCCTCACTCGGTGCGTAGAAGTGACAGTGGTCTGGGTGTGGTAAAAGGCGGCCGTCTTGGTGGGAAGAGCCAGAGAAATCTCCAGGACCGATGACTTGTTGGGAAGCAGCTTGATGGCTGATGCTTTTCGCTCAGGCTCAAATTCTCAGAGCGCTGGTCCTCACTGCTGAGCGGCAGGTCAGGCACCTCCAAGCCAGAATGATGGTGGCTGTTTTCTTTGCGTGGTCTGCTGCGGAATTGTGAGGGCCCTTATCATCAGCAGAAAAGCCGTCCAAGACTTGATAGTGCAGCATGGGAATGGGTCACCTTTAAGTGCCACGGCAGTAGGTCTGAGTTGGAAGGTGATTGCTGAGCTTAGAGAGAGAAGGCCACCGCATGGATATGGCGGGAGAGGCGTCTTTGTGCCTGTGTTGGGGGCGTCGCGTTACCTTGTCTGAGCCACAGTTACAGTTGTCACACACGTAAGGAATAAGGGCTTGATGTTCCCCCGTCATGAGCAGCACACACATCTTTCTGAGGACTTGAGAAGCCACAGGCACTGAAAGAAGGGAAGGAAGGGAGGACAGAAGGAGAGAAAGGAGGATGTGAGGGAGGAGGGAGAGGAAGGAAGGAGAGAGAGGAGGATGTGAGGGAGGAGGGAGAGGGGAGGATGTGAGGGAGGAGGGAGAGAAAGAAAGGAGAGAGGAGGATGTGAGGGAGGAGGGAGAGGAAGGAAGGAGAGAGGGGAGGATGTGAGGGAGGAGGGAAAGAGAGAGGAGGATGTGAGGGAGGAGGGAGAGGGGAGGATGTGAGGGAGGAGGGAGAGAGGAAGGAAGGAAGGGAAGGAAGGAGAGAGAAAGATGTGAGGAGGGAGAGGGGAGGATAAGAGGAAGAAAGGTGGGAGGAAGGTTTGAGGGAGGAGAGACAGAGGAGGTTAAGTGGGAGGAGGGATAGAGGAAATCAAGGCCAGGCTGTGATGACTCTCTTCTGCGCAACATGTGGCTTCACATGGGATTTTAGGGAGCAGAACGCAGGACCCCATTTCAGCAGCGCTGTCTCTGCGGGACCTTTTGCTCACTGCAGAGCCGTTGGTGCTAAGGCTGAGCAGGGTTACTGTCTGTACAAGTCTACCAGTGGTCTGAATTCCATTGTGTCATACAGAAAACAGGTTTATTAGACAGTAGCCCCATACTATGCGTGGTTCTCTGCACGCTAACTTAAGACGGAGAATGTCTTTTAAACCCTCAGCACAAACTCGTGCTCTGTGATCGCTAATTAGGAAGTTTTTTAAACATAGAAACTGATCTTTTTTTTGTCCTATCACAAACACCTGATGATTAAAGAGGTTTGTTGATTTGTTGGCTTGACTTTCTAGTTTTCTGTGCTAAGAATACCCAAGTGACATCACCTTCAGTCTCAGAAACACGGAGGCAAACGTCCCGTTCCTGCGTGACGCTAAATATTAGGTCCAATATTCACTTGAAAGAAAAAACACTTCCTCGCTTGACGAATAATTACAAGGGAGCCAGTTGATGTAAAGGCTGCATATCTAGACGCCGAGAAGGCGATTCTTCTCTGACACCCTGTGGGTCGTCTCCCAGGTCAGGCCAAAGCAGGGAGCAACGTGTCCCTGGGGCCTGCTGGAAATCTCTCCTGCAGTTGTCAGCGGCTCCGGAATCTGCGTGTAGGACATTTACCCGTGGCTGGAAGCAAGGTGGGTGCTCAAGGGGTCGTCAGTGCTGACCTCTGGTGCTCCAAGGACTGGGACCTCTGCCGCCCCTGGGGGGTGTGGTCTCCCCAGGTAGCAGATGGAAGGGGAAGGCATCCCAGGCCATACAGCTGGTCTTGCTGAGAGCCGTTAGGGCAAAGCTGACTCCGGGCCTTATTTTGGGTAGTTTCTCACGAAAGAATCTGTACGCTCTATGGGGACAAATGGCTCATTCTGTAAGGTTCTTAGAGGACCTGAGTCTGACCCCCAGAACCACATTAAGACAAAGAATGCTGGCGTGCTGGTGTGCGCCTGTGTTGTTAGCCCAGCACTGCGGGGTGGGATCAGGAGGACCCCGAGGGTTTTTAACACCCAGTCCAGCCTGCCTGAGGAGTTCCAGGCTGGCGAGAGACCCTGTCTCAAGCGCGGTGCATAGCGTTCCTGAGGGGGACACGGCGGACCCCTGCCTGCATGTGTCTGCATGTGCATACACACATGCATGCCCACACGTGCACGCACAGGCACACACACACACACACACACACACACACACACACACACACACCACCTCAGTGGTTCCTTCCTTACATAACTCGCGCTTTTGAAAGCGCTCAGTGTAGGTCAGTGGCCTACTTTGCTCCTTGAGATGCCTGATCGACATTAGCAAACCTGAGGCACCTCGGAGAAAAATAACTTAGAAACCACTTGTAGGAGCCCCGAAGACCCTGGCCACCGGCTCCTAATGGAGTCAGAGAGAAGCCCTGTGATCCCAAGCGCGGCGCCCCACGGCCCCTGTCAGCGGGGGGCCCCGTGGCTCCTCAGCCCGAGTCTCCAGGTGGCGCAAGGTCAGGCGGGCCCATCCCGGGTGCTTGAAGAATGACCACGAGGTTGAAGGGCACAGCTGCCCAGAGCGTTAGTGCTGGAGAAGATGGTCCTGGGGCGTCTGGAAGCTCTTGCCAAACAGCGCGTCTTCGATGCGGGCCACAGCCCCAAGATAACGCATGACGTTCTCGGCACTTACTTTCAAGCGACGCCTTCACGCCACAGTGGAATTGCTGCAGACCCCTAAGGACCTCGGGGCTGGGTAGAAAAACAGCTACACACTGAACCCCAAGTCCTTAAGGTTGGACCGCTGCTGGGCAGGTGGAGACTTGCTGCTGGGCAGAAGAGACAACAGTCTCGGTTATGTAGACCTCCGTCTTTACCCTGAAGAATTCCCACCTTCCAAGGACCACGAGAGGCCGGCAGAAAGCGGTCTTCTCTCCCTGGCCTGTGTCAGTGACACAGGCAGGTGCTCTGTGAGATAGGGGTGCTGAATGTCCCCGGGGCAAGATGACGGCGCGCGTGGAATCCAGCAGTCAGGCTAGTGGTGCATGGGAAGCTGAGAAGTCAGGTCCCGTTGTGCCGGGAGAGGGGGCGGTGGGGCTTGGCGAGACCCCCTACGGGGTCTCCACTAGCAAGCCCAGGGGTTCGGTGACTCCTGCCTGGCTCGGCAGTGGGGCTCAGAGTTCTCTGGCGAGATGCCAGGCGCTGCAGCCTGAAGATGTTGCCTCCGTTCTCAGTGACCGTCCCCGGCTGGCCTCATGCCAAGCCACGGTGGACCATTTTCTAACCTACAAAGCACTTGCCGCTTCCTTTTAGTTGTGTTTGCGTTCCGCTTCTTCTTCTAGCAACCAGAGTGTGGCATCCCCCTGCCTCGAGACCTTCTGCTGGCTCCTCCTTGCACTCAGAATGAAACATAGAGTCTCCCCAGAGACCGTGGGGTGCCGGGCCCTGCGTGCCCTTCTTGGGCCTTGGCATCCCTCCCTTCCTCTCAAGTTGGACACAACGGCCACGTTATGCCACAGGATCTTTGCACTGGCCTTGTGTATCCCGTGGGTGGCTTGTTCAAGGCCCTGGTTTGAAACTATTGAAAAGGTTCCGTGACACGTGGGGGAGGGGGCTTCTGACTCATAACCCCAGCTAGCCACATGCCGTGCTTGCTTTCTGTCCCTGAGCGATGCTCAGTATGGCTTAGACTCTGGATTTATAGCATAAAGTCACACTTTGAGAAACGACCTCTGCAGCTTTGACCCTCAGTCCCAACGGAGGGGAACCAGGTCTCTATGGAGCAGACACCATCAGAACAACCACTTCCCTCCTCCTCCTCCTCTTTCCCGGGCTTCTTCCATCACACCCTAGAAAGAACTGTAAACTGTAGCTGGACCCTGTTCAAATCCTGCAGCTCTCAAGAGCTCCGCCTCCTTCTGTGGAGGGATTGGCCGCGCCTTTCTAGGTTCGTCTCTTTATATCTCGAAGTCTGACTCACGACTGCGCTTGCCCATCAGCAGCCTGACTCAGGCTTCCTACAGGACGGCCCCCTCTTCTCTGCCTGCTGCAAGTCTCGCCTGTCACTGTACGTGCCGTGGGCGTGTGTGCCCACAGCCAGTGGGCGGCGTCATCAGCTCGGGCCCCACGGGAGAACAAGGTCCGCTGTGTCAGTGTCTTCTCATTTCTCATTCGGTGACACGTTCGTGTCTCCAAAACTTTAGCAGCCGCACGGAAAGGCAGCACTGCGCGCTGGTCATCTGTGACCGAACACGTGGTGTAAATGACGGAAGCGCCCATAACGATTTACACAGACGTCTGCCCCGCCTCTCTGGTCACGTATAAGAGGCCAGAGGCGACTTGCATACAAGACGTGAGTTCTCAGGACCCTGCATTTGATTCTTTGTTCACACACAGGACGGTTCTGAAAGCCGTCAACTGTCCTTGTGACGGCTCGTTGATTTAGCAACACAGCATGAGCGCAAGGCCTCCAAGCTGGCTTTGGGGTGGAATGGAGGAAGTGCGGTAGGGTGGGCTATGTCACAGCCCCCGGGGCCTCTCTGAGGGCTTGAGCCTCAGGACGGTGGTTTGAGCTGGCCTCGATGGTCAGCTGAGGTCTCTAGGAGACAGTGATAAACGGAGAGCTGGGGGAGAGAGGGGGTGACTCAGCAGAGATGCACGGAGACCTCTGGGGGAGGGGTGGATGTAAATTAGGATCCCCAGCCCACCAGCCCTGAGGTTTGAGTCAGGAGTCTGCAGGTTTGGTTCTTAGCTTCCGTGTTCACATCCCTGAAAAGAGGCTAATAGCGTCCATTTCACAGGGTGGTTGGCAGGAACGGAAAGAACGTGTGGCCCGTGGGAACCGTGAAGCGAGACAGTCCGGGCTGGTTAGCGGTTGGGGTCTCAGCCTCCTCCCAAAGGAGCTTCTGCGCTCTCCCCGGTTGAGGTCTTCCTGCCTGGGGGTGCAGGGTGCCGAGAATACTTTGTCCCCATTCCCAGAGGGGGGTTCCAGGACCCTGTTCTTCTTCCCCTTCTTCCCTTATCAGAATGCTAGGGAAGTTTCTTAGCCCTCCTTCCTCCTCCTCCCGTCCTTCCCTCTCTCCCTCCCTTCCCTCCTTCTTTCCCTAGCTCCTTTTTCTTTTTTCCTCCTTCCCACTCTCTCCCTCCTTCCTTCTCTCTCTCCTTTCCTGCTTTCCCTCCCTCTCTTCCCCTCCCTTCCGTCCTATTTCCCTTCCCTCCCTCCCTCTCTCTCCCTCTTTCTCCCTCCCTCCCTCCCTCCCTCAGGGCCCCATTCCTCTCCATGTCCCTGCTCAGGACACAGCAGAAACTGCTTTCCTTTTTATTTTTTACCTGAATGGGAGAAACATGGTGGTTTGGTCCACAGAGAAAGAATGTCAGTCAGGAAGTCTACCTTTTGGATGAGCTTTGGAGGCAGCTTTGACCATAACCGTCCTACGAGGGCCGAGAAGGGAGCGGCCCTCCGAGACTCTGTCCACCTGTGGCACATACGCTCCGGAGCTCTTCCACCCCAGCAAGACCCAGCTTTCCTGGATCACATCGGCAGCTGCCTGACGCGGGCTCCATGCAGCCCCCAGCCAGCTTCTCGCCACGGACCACCCACAACTGAATTAGGAGGGTCACCCAGCGTCTCGGAAAGCATTTTTACAGATAAAATATCTGAGTTATTTTAGCTCGCTGGAGACTCGAGCTAGATGAGCATAATACAGATGGTCAATTAAAGACAGACCTTGGGCGGTCGCCTCTCAGCCGAAGCCGACGTGGGCGTGGCGCCCCAGCCCAGGTGCCCCGGAAGTCCTTCCCTGGACTCTGTTGGTCACCCTGTCTGCGGACCCGGTGCACAGCAGTCTGCAGGCTGCAGGACAAGTGATCCCACACAGCTGCTGGGAGAAGGGCGCCGACGCGTAAAGGACAAAGTTTGGCCAGGGTGTCCTGCGGTCAGAGGGATGCTGTTGCCCCCTGGCCCCGCCCCTCTGCAGGGCAGGACTTTGTATCAGGCCCAGGACCCTTGACCCAGCGAGTTACGGGAATAACACGGGGGAGTCGGCCCCAAGCCGTGGCTCTGCTTCCGCGAAAGATTAAGCTCATCTGTCCTCTCCGGAGCCCCCCAGCCTACCCAGTAGCAGCCATGTTGGGAGCAGCCGGGGAATAAAGCCCTTGGGGTCTGACCCACCGCCATGTTCCTCGGGTCATGCCTGCCTCTTACTTCCTTGGGTAAAAGCCACATTTCCACCCCGCCATGTGAAGCTCTCGCCTTGAAATCTAATGGCCCTCTCTAGTCTTGGTCTCAGATCTTGACTTGAAAGACACTTCTTCAGAAGAGCCTTCTTTCTGCTATTATTTTAAATAGTCCAGAGATGGGGGTGGTGACTCAGTGGTTAAAGCCTTTGCCGTGAAAGCGAAAGGACCTGAGCTCAGATCCCAGAGCCCACGTTTAAACAAACAAACAAACAAACAAACAAACAAACAAACATGTCAGGAAGATATGGCGGTGGCAGCCTGCGATTCCAGCCCGGGAAGGTGGAACCTGGGAATCCCCAGAGCATGATAAGGAGGCAGAGCAATCCAGGATGATTCCCAGTGTCACTCTTGGGCCTCCGTAGGCACACATACTACATAGTCAAGTGTCGCTCACACATATACGTGCACATGCATATACACGCATGCTTTCGCCCACATGCAAACACACACATACACACAAAATAAAATAGTCGAGGGTGAGGGTCAAGGCTCTGTGGGTCGAGAGCGCGTCTGCCTGTCCTTTACCTGCAGAGCCCTATGGGCACCCGGCACACAGACCACGAAGAAGGGAGGGAGCTGCAGTCAGGAGCTCTAAATATGATTGGGTTTTGTGATTTGTCGATCGATCATCTCCAAATAACGGGCCTGGGCGTGTGATGGGGCTTTTCCCATGCGTATCCGTCAGAGCGTGAACTCGCTGCCTCTCCCCCCCCAACCCCCTTCAGCAGCTGCTCCTTCCTCCTCTGTTGACTGCCCTAGCCACTGATGCCCGAACCACCCCTGACCGCTCTCCTCCTCCACTGCCTTCTCCATCCTGCCCCGCAGGCCACACACACGTCCCGTGTTCAGCCCTGGGGCCTTCCCGGCCTAGCTCAGCCACAGGTCCGAGGACCCCCAGGTAGAAGGGTCTTTCTGATGCATCCTGCTCACGGGCGGCGTGAGGGAGGAAAAATGGCTTGTCGGCTCCCTGGGGCCGCGATGGATGTTTGAAGTAGAAATTGTAGTGTTGTTGTTTTATAGTTGGCAATCCAGAGGGAAGGGCAAGGCGATCTCAGCTGCAGGTTTGGGCAGTACACACACCCTCGCTGCAGAACGGCTCCAGAGCCCGTGAGGTTGTTTGTTACTCAGCTGAGACAAGTATCAAAAACAGCAGCGCAATACTGTGATGGGCTTTCAACTGCCCCAGGAGACGGACCTTCTAGCGGAAGAAAAACATCACACATACACACACACACACACACACACACACACACACACACACACACACGCGTGCGCATGCACGCACACACATACACACAAAGACATACATATACCTACACACACACGCACATATATACACATGCACACGCACATACACACACTCACATACACAAATACACATACACACACACATACATACACACATATACACATGCACACATACAGACACATACATATACCTACACACACATACACACGCACACACACATATACCTACACACATACAGACACTCACATACACACACTATACACACGCACACACACATACATATACCTACACACATATAGACATACACGCACACACACATGCACAGATATACACATACATACACTCACACACATGTACGCATACACACACACACACACACATACGCACACACACCTCAGCACAGCACACCTCAGCTTCACCCTGGGACAAGCTACTGCCACTGGGCACATGTCTTGTGTCTGGAGCCAGGGCCCTCGCAGGCCACACCCGTGTCCCTCAGTGTTTCCGGCATGCTTTGCCTGGTCCCGTCTGCCACGCCACAGCAGTGTAGTCGTGTAATCCCACATCACTGGAGTCTGATGCAGGGTGACTGGAACTTCGAGGTCATTTGGGACTGAAGAGCAAGTACAAGGTCAGCCTGGGCAACTTAGTGAGACCCTGTCTTAAGATAAAAGGCGAAAAGAAGGGGTGGAGCCCAGTGAGGCACTTCCCAGGTACTGTGAGAGCTACGTTCAACCTCCAGGACCACAAAAGGCAGTGTCATCTGGAGTGTGCTAGCGGTGGGAGAGAAGCACCCCAGGCTTGAACTCTGCTGCCAGACCCCTGACCCCTGGCAGCATCATGGTTTCTATCTTTCTCACGTCACCAAGTCCTGTCATTTTGTGTCATAGGACATTACAGATCTGTAGTTACAGGTAGTTTCTGTTTTATGTTACATCTTCCTCATTCAGCTCTGATCTCAAGGATGGGGATTGGTTAAAAAATCCTTTGTGTCTTCAGTATCTAGCACAATGAGAGATGGCTAGAGATAGATAGATAGGTGGATGATGGATGATGGATGGGTGGATGGGTGGATGATGGATGGTGGATGGATGGATGGATGGATGGATGGACGGGTGGATGGATGATGGATGGATGGATGGATGATAGATGGATGGATGGATGGATGGATGGGTGGATGGATGGATGGATGGATGGATGGATGATGGATGGATGGATGGATGGATGATGGATGGATGGATGGATGATAGATGGATGGATGGATGGATGGGTGGATGGATGGGTGGATGGATGGATGGATGGATGGATGGATGATGGATGGATGATGGATGGATGGATGGATGGATGATGGATGGATGGATGGATGGATGATGGATGATAAATGGATGGATGGATGGATGGGTGGGTGGATGGATGGGTATGGATGGTGGGTGGTGGATGGATGGATGGAGGATGGATGGATGGATGGATGGATAATAATGGATGGCTGGGGTGGATGGATGGTGGGTGGGTGGGGTGGTGGGTGGATGCTGGTGGGTGGATGGATGGTGGGTGGATGGATGGATGGATGGGTGGTGGGTGGGTGGGTGGTGGATGGGTGGGTGGTGGGTGGGTGGGTGGGTGGGTGGGTGGTGGCTGGCTGGATGTTGGGGTGGGTGGCTGGGGCTGGGTGGGTGGGTGGATGGATGGATGGGTGGGGCTGGGTGGATGGCTGTGGCGGGGGATGGCTGGGTGGGTGGATGGTGGCTGGCTGGCTGGATGGGGGTGGCTGGTGGATGGATGGGTGTGGCTGGCTGGCTGCTCGATGGCTGGATGGCTGGCTGGCTGGCTGCTGGCTGCTCCTGGCTGGATGGCTGGGTGGGTGGATGGTTGGGTGGATGGATGGGTGGATGGATGATGGATGGATGGGTGGGTGGATGGATGGGTGGATGGATGGGTAGGTGGGTGGATGGATGAGTGGATGGATGGATGGGTGAATCAGTACACAGCTAAGTGAAAGAAGGCAGGGAGGAGTGGACATGAGGGCCAGTGGTTGGGTGGACAAATGCGGATGAATGACCAGAAGCCTTCCTGCCTTATTCATCACAAGATGAATAATGAAAACATTTGCCGTGTCCGTGAATGTGGGGGCAGGACACCCCATGCTGAAGAGCTCCTTGTGATTGTGATGTCGTGACTTTCGTCTCCGCTGTTCTTTGTGAAAGGATCACACGCCTCGACCCCACGTCTGTTACCTGACAGTTCCTGTCCGTGGACAGTCGGCTCCTAGACCTGCCCCTTGCTGACGCCGTCTTCCCTCTCCTCAGAACCCCAGGGTGCCCGTCGAGCCTGACAACTCTTGCTCTGCACCCTGTTCTAGAAAGCACCACCTTTTTCTGGTGCGACCTCGTGGCGCCTGAGCCCGCAGTGGCCTCAGAGAAAGGGCAGGCGGTCCAGTGCCCGCAGTTCTGGTGCCAGTGCTAAGGACAGAGTTGCCTGGAGGGGAGAAGGCTCTGTGTGGCTTCCTTTCATGTCATCCTTGTAGGTAGACATTTTGATAAAGACCCCAAATCAATGGTGATACATTGCGTCTCAAATCTTTCTGAAGAGAGGAAGGCTACAAAGGTAAAATGCAAAAGTTCTGTGGCTGGAGGGATGTCGCGTCCATTTGGAAATAAACTCCAGTTCCCATTATTTAAGTTCCACCATCCAAATCAGAAAAATGTACTCTTTGGTTGTGTGTACACAAGTGTGTGTGAGGATGCATGCGTGTGAAGCCCGTGTGTGCATGTGGAAGTCAGTCCTCAACTGTTGCTTCCCAGTCGCCAGTCGCCTTGTTTCTCAACCTCCTCTACTTCTCCCTCACCTGCCTAGAACTTTCCAAGTAGGCCAGGCTGGCTGGCCAGTGGGATCTGCTGGTCTCTGCCTCCCCAGCACTGGATTCCAGGTGTGTGCTGCCTACGTAATGTTCTTACGCACGTCCTCATGTTTGCAAGGCAACTACCTTAGCGACTGAGCCATCGTCCATCTCACGTTCTGTAAAATAATATTAGTTCCGAGTAATTCCCATGACTTATAAAAATAGCCATGTGAGGAGGGGGCAGGGAGGTGGTCCAGCAGCCAAGCAAGCAGCAGGACTGAAGACCCTACATCCCTAAAAACGCCACGTGCATTTCCAGTCTTGGAAGGCAGAGACTGTGAGTCCCCAGAGCAAGCTCCCTAGGGAGATAGACCTGTGGCTGAGCTTCGGATGTTATTAAAGACCCAAACACATAAAGTGAAAGCAGTCAAGAATAATCCCTAACACACACACATGCACATACTGCAAGGCACACACGCATGCTTCCATACATATGTAAATACACAGCCACACACATGAGAATAGAACAATATGTAATAGTTGTTTGAAAACAAGATCCTCGTCATCTCGAGAAACTATTTGGTGAAGTTCCAAAAGGTCTCTGCGAACGTTTCTTTCCATTCCCATTTTCCCACCCGTCAACGGTCAAAATGATTCCCTGAGCTCTCAGCTGGGGAGCTTTCTCCTTTTTCCCCTCTTAAAACCTACTTCCCAGCTTCTCTGTCTTGGGCCTGGAGCTGGCAGCTGTGTTCTGAGGCAGTGTGTAACGAGCAGGTTTTTTCCCCTTGAACCAGCGCCAGTGCCCACGCCCTTGGGGAGTACAGTATCTCTCAGTGTGTGTCTCATTTGCATAACAACGCTGCTGGTGACACATTTATATTTTTACTACCCATTTCTCCCTGTGAGTCTAAAAGTAAGCCGCGTTCGTTTTAGACCACTTGGAAAGTATAGCAAAGCATGCGAGAGGAACGAATTCCACCCACCGCCGCACCCTGGGCGGGAAGACAGCACCCACAATCTAGGCCCTGCCGTCTGGGTCTCTGCAGACGGGAGCTGGAAGATGGCTTCACTTCCTGTCTGCCTCCCACTTTCCGTGTTCAGCTGAGCGTGTTCTCGGGATGTTAATTAGTGTCTGTAGTCATGAAGAGTGCCTGATGTAATGGTGTTCTGCCACAGACGCACCTACACGCATCCGGTCGTTGACCCACTAAGCGTTTCTGAATCTCACTGGCGGCTATTTCTTGTTAGAGAACCTTCGCGCGTGTCTCTGATCTTACTAGTGCTTTCAAGTTGAGCTCCGTTGCGCCTGCGGTAATGCATGCTACCGTCTGTGCATTTTACACGTGGATTTACCACGTGTCCTCACGTTTATGACTTTTACATCATCCTAGAAATTAAGGTTTGTCTTTCTGAGGATTCAGTCACAGACATGGGACTTTTAGCATGTGACCCTGTGATGGACATGCCATTCCAGTTACGAGCTCGAGGAAACCCAGACGCCCCCCCCCCATGTCAGGGCGTCCAATCAGAGGGCCAAGACCGGTGGAGTCAGAATCGGTTCCCTGGGCCTGCATTCAGAGCGTGCGTTCTTGACACAGCAAACAGAGAGATGCTGGGGTCTCCATGTCCTGGACACACGGGCAAAAGGATTACTCAGGCTTCTAATTCTCAGTTTGGCCTGAAAGACCCTAGGGAACCAGCCATCCAGGGACCTGGGACCCCATTATCGCCTCTGTGGGAACATGTGTTGATACAAGAGGCGAAGGACGGAATGAAAGACCTTTAAATTGACCTGCGGCAGAAGGGCCCGGGACCTAATCCAGGTCTGCTTGGGCAGAACACCGTGATGCCAACCTGTCTTCTCCCGGGCTCCCTGGCACCCGTGGCCCATCGGACATTGCGAGTCCAGCCCAGGCCGTCATTGCCCGACACACTGTAGTTGTTCAGACGGCGGCGGCAGCGAAGAGCCGCGAGAGGGGGGGCCATCCAATGTCCCTCACTGGCCCAGGAAGGCCCTGGGCTTCCTTTCGCTTGCTCCTCTTCCTTGAAAGGACAGTGGGGGTCCGCAATTGACCACCCTCGGCACGCACCGGGGCTTCGGGTTTGGGTGGTGGTCTGCACATACAGGTTGCTCGCGGCTGCGAGGCACCGTCGTCTGTTTCTGCGCGCCCCGCCCACCCACGCGCATGCTTCCCACGCCGCGGCTTCCCCAGTTCTGTTCCCAGGAAGGGAGTGCTTCTGAGCGCACAGCCCACGACAGCCAGTGAACGAGTCGTCTTGGGCTTGGTTGCCAAGGCGCCGCGAGGCCTCTGCTCGGTGCAGTGTAGACTCGGGACACGGGAGGAGCTCACATGCTTCTGCCCGGCCCATCCACGACGCCGAGCCCAGCGTTTCTGTCTGGGGTCCCACGCTGCTACGGGCTGGAAATCAAGACCTCACCAGCCCGGGCCCCAAGGACACAGGCAGACAGAGAATGGTCATGTTTGTGTTTCCGATACATCGGGAATTTCACAAGACAGAGAAAATGACCTCATCGGGGCCATGGGAAGGAGTTTGCGCAAGACGGAGTGAGGACCCCCTACCACCACCAGCTAGGGCCGACATGGTGACAGGGCTACGACTGACACCGGGAGACACGTTCTGGCTGGGCGTTGTGCTAGACGAGCTGCTAGAGCCCATGGCATGCCTCTGGGCACGTTTGGAAAGCGTTAGTAGTTGCGTTAAACCGTAAGCCCCAAGCAAGCCGGTCCGATTAATGGGGGGAGACCCAGCCCAAGGTGGGTGGGAACACTCCCTGGGCAGGTGGATAAATGGAGGGAGCTGTTAAATAAGTTGGCATTCCGGCATACTTGGACAGACGCGCCGTCTGGCGTGGGAAGTTTCTCCTGTGGATGCGGTGTTTCCTCGGTTCCTAGTGTTGGTGTGGGCGCTCTGCCGCTGTAAGCGGACCTAAGCCAGAATAAGACCCCCTGCTCCCCGTAAGCCCTTGGTTATTTGCAACATGTAGAATAAGTGCAACAGTATCCATGCGAGCCCCCCTTCTCCACCCCTCCTCTGCCACCTTCCTCCCAGGGCAGCTATCTAAGGCTCTTCCCCCTCCACTCCAGGGCGGCTATCTCAGGCTCTTCCCCCTCCACTCCAGGGCGGCTATCTCAGGCTCCCCCCTCCACCCCAGGGCGGCTATCTCAGGCTCCCCCCCCCCACCCCAGGGCGGCTATCTCATGCTCCCCCCCTCCACTCCAGGGCGGCTATCTCATGCTCCCCTCTCCACTCCAGGGCAGCTATCTTAGGGTCCCGAGTTCTCTCCAGGAAGCAGAGCTGGTAAACAGGCTGGTCTGGGGTCCTCACCCGGCCGTCTCTCTGAGGGGCCAGAGGACGCAGGCAGTGCACTTGGGAGGGGGCGAGTTCGCAGAGGGTCGGTGTCCGCCTGTGGTTTTATCGAGCTCATCTACCTGATCTGATCTTAGCTCCACGCTTCTCTCTCTTAACCTCTCATCGTAGCGGCTCCTTTGTAGGGTTCTTGGGAGACTGGAGCTGTGCGTTTTGTGAAACCCAAAGCTCCTTCGTCCTGCGTGCCGTGTTTCTCTGACACTTGGCGCTTCTCTGGTCTGAGGCCTAAAGCTCCAGGAGGCAGGAGCGGCTGCATCTCGGCTCAGCCAAGATGCCGTGCAGAGCAGGCGCTGTGCTGACAACTGCTGGCCCACCCGGCCTTCCCCGCACAGGGCCCTAAGACGTCATCCTGTCTTGTCCTCTTGCTGTGAGGAGGGAGAGGAGCGGCCGGGCCAGAGGGGTCACTGAGGACCACCATCTTTCTTGCTTGGAGCCCAGAGGTAGGGTTTCTCTCCCTGTGACCTGCGAGAAGCACTCTGAGAAACACTTCTCCCTCGAACTGGGCACCGCCGGGCGCCTCCAGGTCCCCTCGGATCTGCTGCCTCCAGCTCAGACCAGCTCCAATGTCGCCGGCCTCGCCCGATTTCAGAGCTCAGTGATCATAGCATGTGGGCTCACAGTGAAGTGCTCAGAGAAAATCAGGCGAATCCACGGGGCTGGGTGGGTGTCTTTTGTAAAATTCTGCCGTGAAAACAAATTTCTTTCACATTTTCTCATTATGCAAATGACACTTCTAATGGAAGCTTCTGATTCTATAGAAAAGTATAAGAAAATGTAGATCAATGGCTAGTGCCTGCTTAGCACACACAAAACCCCAGTTTCCCAGCAGCACAATAAAATAAAAAGTGTTGCATAAAGTACACCGTATCCATGTGCTGTTAACTTTTATTGCTAAATTATCGGGAGTGAGGTTTTGGAGACAGTTCTCACTCTGTGGCCCCAGCCCATCTAAAATTAGACCAATCTGGCCTTGAACTCCCAGCAGACCTCCTGTCTCAGCTTCGCCGCGATTACAGAGATGAGCCACTATGCCTGGTTCTGCATTAAAACAATCCTGTTGTCTTCTCTCATGTCTGCTACACTTCAGTCAAGAAGCCAGTGTTAGGAACAGCTTACTTCTTCCTGTGTTTCCTTTCTGGCCTTGTGTTCAACACACACACACACACACACACACACACACACACACACACACTCATTCACATACATATATATAAACATTCACAAATAATCACATACATATGCACACTTATACACATATATATACACTCTCATATATACACCCACTCATATTCTTACACACATACATACACACGGTCAGTGACATTACATACACTCTCACACACTGGCACACGTACGTTCACGTACATATTCTCTCAACCCATGCACACACACTGGCCAGCGTGCGTTATGGCGGCTTCCCTTCCCCCGCCCCCACTCTCCCACAGAGCAGTAGACCCAGGACAGGGTGTTTGGTTTGCACCTGGAGCCATAGGCGAGACTGGTACAAGCTGGTTGAAACGCTAGCGTTCTGATGCCCGTGGCATGTAGATCCTAAACAAGTTACAAGCCAGCCAAACCCAGCAACTTACTAGCAAGTACTGCATGACGGTCAGGGCGCACACAGGTGGTTTTGTGTCAGTAATTGATCAGCTGACTTGACCTCATACACACTAAAGGTCTTCAGGCATCTCAATAACTGCATAAAAAGATTTTAACAAAAAATCTGCATATTCTCAGTCTATAAACATTATTAACCAGTGTGAACAGAGGGGCTGATGAAGGACCTTGACCAAAACTTTCCAGTTGATATCTCATTGGTATCTTGGGACATTCAGCAGTGATGTCCCTGAGTCCTGAGGTACGAGACTATGTGCTCCCGCAGGAAAAAGTGGGAGAAACGGTGAAAGGGGGAGAAATTTCACTTTTCAAAACCCATATGGCAGTCTACCTAGAAAATCCCAGATAATCTACATAATTAGAAGCTTTCTGTGCATCTGGGAATTTTGACAGATACCAGTTTAGTAACAGGCTTGTACTCTTTTGACTTCTAAATAGAAAATGAACTGTAAAAGATGCCATTAGCTACAATCCAAGAAATGCGGATATAAATCTGATTCCAAAGAATTGAGGTGTTTAGAGAGCTGTTAAGATTTCATTAAAAGACAGAATATTTAGATGAAACCAAACACTATAAAACATAGCAAAAGTATTTCCCCTCAAATTAACATATTATTTCAGCACGATTTCAGTAAAAATGTTGATAGGTTTTCCACAGAATTTAACAAGCTGATTCAGAAATTCACGTAGAGTAATAAAATCCAGAAAAAGAAAAAAATCAAAGACAGCATAGGAAGTCAAGCCAGTGTGGAGGCTCAGACCGGAACAGCCTGGCCTTTGTAGCATGAACCTGCCTCAAAAAATGCAAAAGACGGGGCTGGAGAGGTGGCTCAGAGGTTAAGCCTCCGCCTTGAAGGCGGAAGGTCCTGAGTTCGGATCCTAGACCCCATGTATAGACGCCGGGCGGAAGCGGGGGCGGCCTGCGTTTCTGGTCCTGGTAGGGCGGAGCCTGTGAATCCAGGGGCAGAGTAAACGAGGAGGGGGTGGAGGCATCCATGGTGGTTCCCAAATTCGCCCATGGTTCTACACACATATACATATACACACGCGCACACACGCACAATTGAACAAAAATGAAATAAAAAATATTTAAGAAAAGAAAAGACATGCAAAAAACAATCAATCTCAAAAAGAAAAGACTAGAAATGTAGCTCAGTTGGTAGGATGCTCCCCTAACATGTAGGAAGCCCTGGGTTCAATCCTCAACACTGCACAAACTGGGGCGTGGAGGTGGACACCTGGGGTCCCTGAACTCTGGAGGCAGAGGCAAAACAGAAACAAACCCAGAGAAGGCAGCTTGTAGAATAAGCCCATCGTGCAGCGTAAAGACCTAGTTCTTCAAGGAGCATGTCGGTCCTGCGTCCGCCCTCAACCTGAGTACATCTGCGTTCATCTCCAAGGGTGGACTGTCGATCGCTGGGAGAAGGGAGGCAGCCAGGAACACCAGGCAGAGATGCCTGGCTTTTCTCACGCAGGAACTAACGATAAGCTCAGATAGATTTCTCACTTGTGACCCAGAAAGAAATTAACAAGTGGATGTGAAACTAAATGTAAGATCAAGTTTAAAATGTTTAGAAGAAAACCAGGCAAATGTCTTTATCAGCTCCAGGAGGGGAAGATTCCTTAAAGAGGACCCCCCGCAAAAAAATCAACATTGAAAGGAAAAGATGGAAAAATATCCTGACATGAAAATTCAGATTTATTTTATTGTGGTGTCTGTAATGGAAAGAAAATAGGAAATGCCCCACATGGTCTCTGCAGATGAAAGCATTCTATGACACAGCTAGTCAGTACCCTTCTGAGCAGTTGTTAAAAGCACACGGATTAATATGGATAGACCTCAAAGGACAGTAGTGGTAAGAGATGCTCAGTTGTAGCTCTGCAATATATTAGGAAGTTATATGTGATGTCAAACTGTACAAAACGGGTTTACCTGGTGTGAGAAAGTGTTGATACTGGCTAAGTATTATTCAATGTAATATATGGATGTCAGTATTAAAAAGGGAAGGGAAGGGAAGTTGGAGATCTTCAGAGTAATTGCTGTGGAGAGGAGGGCCAGGGACAGACAGGAAATTTTGAAGGTTTCCGATTCTTCTGTGGAGTTTGGCTGACAGCAAAGTGGGCGTGTGCTCCGTGTGAACACTGGTGACGTCTAGCTGCAGGGAGGGCGGATGGGGGTGTCTTCTGCCTTAGTCTCTGTGCCTTTGTGTTTAAAACGTGCCCTAGTTGCAAAGAAACCATCCAAAGGGGATCCTTGGCAAGAAGGGTCAGCGCAGAGTGCAGTAGAAAGGGGACTCCATGGGTCTCCTGTTCGGCATGTCTGAAAGTGAAGCAGATGAAGCCCCACCAAGCCCCAGTACTGGAAGAAACATCTGGAACAGTAGCTAGCAATCGTTCCCAGGAGGTCCTGCAAAAGCTGCTGCTTCCGTCGCATGGCGTAGAGTAGGCAATGTGTCCAAGCAAAAATCAAACCGAGGTGTCAGCAGAAGGACAATAGGTGATTGGCTGAGGCTTGTGTCCTTGAGCCAATCACAGGCAAGGAAGGTAATAGGAGATTGAATGGGTGTGGAGGACAGGTGAGAATGAAGCATTGTTGGCAATAGGCAAAGGAAATAGGTGCCAAGTGTCAGTGAGAGTTGGATGCAAGGAGTGTTCCAATCTGTGTGGTCAAATTGTTTCCTCTAAAGGTTGAATTCGTTTGCATTTGTCCTGATATTGAGGCAGATCCTTCCCGACCTAGGGACTTCTCAACCTATCAGATCGGTAAAGTTAGAAAGGATGGAAAGCCTCAACTCGCTGGTCCTGTGACTTGCGTTTCCCTGACAACCCCAGGGCTGGGTGTCTCTTTGCCTATGTTGATCATCCTGCCCTTCTGTCTGTTCCCGTCCCTTGTCAAAATGAAGAGTTCTTCTCGTTGGGGTGTTACGTTGTGTGAGGCCTGGTGTGCTTCCCAGGCCGCCTCTTCTGCCGCATGCTGAGAAGTTCTCCAAGGATGGCCAGAGTCTTGTCCTGAGGCTTGGGGCTGGTAACTCCTTCGTGGTGACCCACAAGGCTCTGGTCTGTTGGGAAAGTGGAAGAAGCATTCTTTGTGAGGAGGTTTCCCGTGCCTCTGTGCCCTGCCTTGGACAGGGTTAAGGAAACTTTGGTTCACCTAACCAGTTCCCTCCTCTCTAGGCCCCTTGCTGCAGGCTGTCCCTGGGACCAGAGCCCCCTTTCGGGGCAGATCCGAATCCCCCTATTCTACCCTCATTGGCCTGTCTTGGAGTCCTGTGCATTTCAGCCTTCCCTCCCAACGCCCAGGTGCTCTTCTTGGGGCTCAGGTGGGACAGCCTTGGCCTGAGAGATTGCCGGGGTCTTCGCTTCTCTCCAGAGCAGCTCTGAAAAAGAAGAATCTGGCCCAGAGCCAGTGTTTAGTGTCTGTGAGACTTGTTAACCAACTCTCTCCAGGTCAGCAGATGAGGACCCCAAAAGCCAGCTCGACCTCTCCTTGTAACATCTGGATGGACTGCTGAGGTGTGAGCGTCAGTCATAACATCTGGATGCACTGCCAAGGTGTGTCCAGTCATAACCTCTGGATGGATTGCAGAGGTGTGAGTGTCAAACATAACATTTTGATGGCTGCTGATGTATGAGTGTCAGTGTAACATCTGGATGTACTTCTGAGGTTGTGTCAGTCATAACATCTGATGGATTTGTCAGTCAGTCATAACATCTGGATGGATTGCAGAGGTGTGAGTATCAAACATAACATTTTGATGGACTGCTGAGGTGTGAGTGTCAGTGATAACATCTGGATGGACTGCTGAGGTGTGTCAGTCATAACATCTGGATGGATTGCAGAGGTGTCAGTCAGTCATAACATCTGGATGGATTGCAGAGGTGTCAGTCATAACATCTGGATGGACTGCCAAGGTATTGAGCATCAGTCGTAACATCTAGATGGACTCCTGAAGTGTGAGAGTTAAACATAACATCTGGATGGACTGCCAAGGTGTGAGCATCAGTCATAACATCTGGATGGAGTGCAGAGGTGTCAGTCATAACATCTGGATGGACTGCTGAGTGTGAGTGTCACCAGCTGACAGATGCACCCAGAATGTTTGAGCATGGAGATGACACCTCCAAGTGCACCCTGAGTACCCCTAAAGGAGCTGTGGAGAACAGATCCTGCTGCCCCTGTGGCTGTGTACCCCAGCGCAAGTGGCAGGGAACCCCGCCGAAGGACTCCTTCCTCCTCTTTATTCTTTCTCCTCCTCCTCCTCCTCCACCTATTCCTCTTCATCTTCTCTTTCTCCTCCTTTCCCTTCTCTTTCTCTTCCATCTCTTCTTCCTTTTTCTTCTTCTCCTCCCACCCCTCCTCTTCCTCTTCATTTTTCTTCTTGGAGATAGGTCTCACCATGGAGTCCAGACTGCTCTTGAGTTTGTGTTCCTCCTCTCAACCTGAGAGGTAGTTGTGCCTGGCGTGCTCCCCGCCTTCCTTCTCCCCTCGGACCTCTCCCCTGGCCTCCCCCTGGTATGGTGACCACATTAAGATGAGCCCTTTCAAAGCTTCGAGAACCCCCTTCCTGCTGGTTCCCTTCTCACAGACCAGAGCAGGGAGCACCCAGGAGTGCACTCAGCCTCTGAGCTCCCGCACTCTGCAGCCAGCACGGGACCCCAGTGCAGATGTTCTGGCCCAGAGGCTGCAGCGGCTCCACGCCCCTCTGCTCAGGGGGCTTTGCCTTCTCCCTGGGGACTCTGCGGAACAGAGAAAACCAGACGAGTCATTTCTGTGGCAGTTCATGAGCGTGCATGGCATCCTTCCTTATTTTCCTGGGTTTTAACCCAAATGCAACTTGTCATGCGATGTTTTTATACAACCTTCTTAAGGAACCTCAGCCAAGACCTGCATGTATTGATGACCTCACCCTCGATGTGCATGTATTAATAGACCTCACCCTCGATGTACATGTATTAATAGCTGTTTTCAGGGACACGCTGCAGCACACATTTCTAAGTGTCTATGGTCACTTTCTCAAGGTGGGATTCAGTTATGGCACCTGTAAAAAGTGGGGTCCTTTAATCTGGCTCCCTGCAAATCTTAAACTCTCGTTGGTGATTCTCACCGCCATCTGAAGCATCTGCGGCGTCCAGACTGCTGTGCTGAGTCCTGGGTTAATTCTCATCAGTCGCGTGACTCTGCTCTGAGATTAATGATTCAGAATGTGGGTTCTCAACAGACAGGGTCAGTTGGAAGCGAAGCGCCGACATCTAGAGGCCTCTGGGCTGGGCTGTGGTGGGTGAGGGGTGATAAGCCAGCTCGGGAGGAAAAAAGAGAATTGGGATGTGCTTCCTTATGGGGGGATCTTGTCTCCCTCCTGCGGGGACTCAGCTGCTCTGGCAACACGTCCGTGCGCTGCACACATCTGGTTGGGGATTCCCAGGGGAGCTGAACCCTTTCTGTGGGTGAGTGGATGGTGCATGTCCAGGTGTGTGGAGCCCCCAAACCCCGTCCCCCCCAGGCAGGTCAGCAGCTGTTTTTTCCTCACCGAGCTCTTTGAACTGAATGTAACCTTCCGAACACACAGACAGGCAGAGCGCCGTCTCCGGTCTCCACATTTGAAATGGACAGAAGGCATGAGGGCGTGGGGGCGTGCGCCTGCTTCCTGAATCAAGCATGAATGTGTCTGTTTAACTGTTGGCTTATTGCTCAGAAACATCTGGTGGCTGCTTCGCCAGCCAGTTACTGGCCTCACACTCAGGACTCCTTTCCAGCCGAGTGAACGAAAGTGTTGAGAATCTTCACACTGAGCGTTGGTCCTACACGCTGTGAAGTGTGTCGATTTTCTTCAAAGCTTTGTATGATGTGTAGTGTGGGCTTGGATGACATCCCACAGCAGTCTAGGGGTGGAAGATGTCATATCTGACATGTCATTCGCTCTGTGCATAACAGAGTGAAGAACCTTCTAAAGTGGGACAGTGCTCTCTCTATGTGAGGGAACGGCACAGAGAGATGACATAAGAGACATATGTGGTATATGTGTGTAAATCAGGACAGTAGATGATGTGAGAGACCAGCATGTGTATGTCTTGTGTAAATGTATATATGCGAATGTGTTATGTATGTAGATATATATGTGTGCATATGTGTTTGTGTGTTTATTTGTGCACATGTGTATATATGCATGTGTGTTTATATATATGTGCCTGTATGTATATGTATATATGTATGTATGTAAGTATGTGTATTTGTGTGTGTATATATACATGTGTTTTGTGTATATTTGTGTGTGTATATATATGTATGCATGTGAGTATGTGTGTGTGTGTATATATGTATGTGTGTATTTGTGTGTATAGGTATATATTGTGTGCATGTGTGTTTGTATGTATGTATGTATGTATATGCAGGTGTGTGTATATGTGTGTGCATGCATATATCTGTAGGTACATGTGTATGCATGTGTGTCGTGTGCATATATGTGTGCTGTGTATATATGCAAGTACACGTGTGCATGTTTCTGTGTATATATGTGTGCATGTGTGTATACATAGGTACATGTATGTGCATTATGTGTGTGTGCATCGTAAAGAAAGGTAAGGCAATGTGGACAGGTTGACTGTGATGGTCCCTGTTTGGTGGTGTGGCGTTTTGGCTTGTCCAGAAGTCACCTCCTCTGTAACCCCTAAGCGCCCCGGCACCCTTCAGTCTCAGCGGCAGCTTCTCCACCCTGCCAGTTAAACAACAGCAACAAACCCACCACTGCGGACAGCCGTTCTGAGACGAGGTTTTCAGGATCACAGCCGGGGTCAGACCCTGGACGTCGCCCCGCCGCAGAGGTCCTAGGCTCCCGGGGCTGAGCTGTAACCAGCTACTACAAGCGGCGATCTACTTCTTCCAGTTCTAGCTTCTCCATCAAAGGAATCTGGATGCTTCAAAGAAGTCTGTTCTCCCTCACTCAGACACAGTGTTAGGTAAGATTGGCATGCAACACACACGTCCGCAGGTCCTTAGATCCCCGCAAAACTAGAAGCAGCCGACACCCCCGGGCCAAGAGATGAAGCTCAGAGGAACCACCACTATTGGCGGGAAGAGACTAATAGGTTCAAGGAGCGGCCGGCGTGCACAAAGCAGGCCCCAGCGATGAGCAGAGCAGCTTCCAGGCAGGCGCTGGGAACCCCCCCCATCTCCGGCAGGCTCATCAGAATGCAAGGGGTAGACCTGGCAATGCTATTTTTAACGGTAACTCGTAGTCTTCAGTTTTTAACACCTTGTGCACGCTCACTGGGTTCACATCATGGTGTGATACAATGCCGTGCCTCAAAGGTCAGCATGCGGAAAATCACTGTTGGATATTGGTCTTTCGGTGTGATAATCTCTTACCAACAAAACCCACTCCATTCCCAGAAGGAAGATTCAGGAAGTAGAATGACCTTACTGGGCTCCTGTAACCCAGTCAGGACCCAAAAGTGTCACTAACACCCACATTTCTATTGTGTGTGTTGTGTGTGTGTGTGTGTGTGTGTATGAATGTATTTGCATGTGTATGCATGTGTACGGGTGGGCGTGTGTGTGTGCATGTGTGTATCATAGCACATGTGTGGATCAGTTCTCTCCTTCCACCATGTGGGTCCCAGGATTGAACTCAGATCCTGGACTAGTGCAACAAGCACTTTAACCCACTTAGCCCACTGAGCCATCTCACGAGCTGCCAGTACCCACTTGGACACCGTTCAGTTAAGGGCACCCGCATGGTGTGGAAAGCCAAGGGTTCCAATCATCCCTCAAGCGGGGGGATCTAGGACAGAAGGGTCCAGGGTCTCCAGGTGCACTCGCCAGCCGAGGAGGCCCGGGGTAGCGGCAAGGTGAGGGGTCAGCTGACACAGCCCCCGTGACTTCCTTCCTAGTCTTGGGAACTCGGTAGAGCAAGTGGTGGCTCCTGGATCATTCCAGTTCTGCCTAGCGTCTGAGCCCTCCATTCTAGTCAGTTCAGAACAGCCGAGAGGCCTTTGGTGAATGGTCGCTTCAGCTCTTTGTGCGTGCTTCTGAATGGCACATTTCTCTGTGAGCAGCCAGCCTAGGGACAAAGGGCCACGTGCCGCCGTCGCTATCCCCATCAAGTTCCTGCAGCCAGCTTTCTTCAGACAGCCCATTCTGCAATTCTAAACGCTACTGTGGGTGCCTGACTGCTGCCCAAGGCACCACTTCTGTGGTCCATTTCTTTAGCAGGCGGGGCAGGGGGGGCCTGGGTGGGGGTACGCGAGCTGTAAATGAGGAAATTGTCCTCTGGTTTCTGACTAGGAAACCGTTCTTGTCCCGGCATGGACCGTCACCAGATCGCCTCCATTGACGAGCAGTGTCTTTCACGGCTCAGCCGGGGAGTGGCCGCCTGCCGCCTGTCGGTCATCCCAGGCCAGCCTTCCGCTGTGAGGCCCCCCCGCCCCGCCAGCCAGCAGAACTTCACCTTGGACAAGGGTTGTGTTGGTGCAGGACTAACCTGAGCATGAACTCTGAGCAATGTCCAAAGATTTCTTTTCTCCCCAGCGAAGGGCACTTTCCTGCTTCCGAGTCTGGTCCCCTCGAGTTTCCAAGGCCTTTTCCAGCTCTGGGGGTCTCTGTCTCACCATGGCATGGGGGCGACAGCTGTTCTGTAGGCAGAACTGGCAGGTCTGAACAGAGCTTCTTCCAAGCTTCCTTTCCTAGGAGATAAGAGTCCCCCTCTCACTCCCCCATTTTCATGTGTATGTGGGGTGTATGGATGTGTCTGTGTGTGGGCATCCTGTGGTGAGAGAGAGAGAGAGACAGAGACAAACACAGAGACAGAGAGACAGAAGGAGATAGAGACAGAGAGACACAGAGACCAGAGAGAGACAAAGAGATAGAGGCAGACAGAAGAGACAGAGACCAGAGAGAGACAAAGAGAGGCTGCATGTGGATGCCTAAGGTTGCTAGGACTCATCCTCAAACTCTCTTCCACCTGTATTTTTAGACGAGGTCTCTTATCACACTCAGAGCTTACTAATAGCGCTTGTCTGGCAAGCCGGGGAGCTCTGGGAATTCCTGGGCTCTGCCTTCTAAGGCTGGCATTACACGTGGGGATCCGGGAACTTGAGGATCCAAACTCCAGTCCTTCAGCTTGTGTGGCAAGCGCGTTAACTGCTGAGCCAAGGAGATAAGCGTTTTCAGGGCAGGTACCCCAGACTTAAGCTGCAGGCTCTCTCTGGCTTGCCCCTTGCACCAGGGCGCACACCGAGACTCACGGGTGTTGAGTGGAGATCTTGCGATCGTTTCAGGAAGCTCCTGGCTGGGGATAGAATTTCATTTATGGTTGGTTCCAATCTGCTTGTGGCTCCACACAAATTCCTTAAAGGCTGGAGTAAATTAGTCGCTGTGATTTTGTTCAGCTTCTCTGTCCTGGGTATTTTTTACACATCTTTGTGCAAAAGTCCCTTTGGCTCCTGTCACAAAGATGTCGCCTACTTCTGAAGGAATTTCACCTACAAACGCATTAGGTATTTCTTGATCTCCATATTTTAAGGATGGCTTAACTTTCAGGAATTGAAAGGCTTAGTCTGAATTCAAACGTTAAGTTCAGTTCCACTCAGAGAGTGATATGTTGGTCACCCACTGAGACTCGCAGGTGATACAAGGACTGCCCATCTCGTGGTGGCACGGGGCCGCCTGTCACCGGATGTCTTGGCTTCTTTTCCCGTGGCCGTGACAAAATACCCGAGACGAGCGGTTCCTGGAGGGAGAGGGTTACGGTGGCTCGCAGTCTGAAGGCACGTCACGGCAGGGAAGGCGAGGCGGCGGGAGCACCGCGGGGCAGCCGGTCACGTTGCATCCGCGTCAGGAGGCAGAGAGCTGCGTGCCTTGCTCAGCTCACTGTCTCCTCCTTGGTGCCCACAGAGAGGCGCCTCCCACACTCGCAGTGGGCTGTCCCTGCTCCGTTGAACTGCTCAGGAGCCGCCCTCGCAGACACACCCAGAAGCGCGTTTCCACGGTGACTCTGAATCCTGCCACGTCACATGTTAACCGTCACACCGTGTGGTCCAGCTGCGGGGAGGGAGCATGGAAGAGGCTCCCAGTGTCTTCATGCTTCTGCGACATCCATGGGGCGGCTGGGCCCCAGCAGAAAGCAGAAATGCGTGCCTTTGTTCAAAGGGCACAGAACCACAATTCTGGGGTGAGAGGTCCAGCTTGCGGGGGCGGGGGGTGAGGGGGAGCGGCATGCAAGGGACCCCTGTGTGGTTCGATGATGCCAGGGGCCCGGCTGACTTAGCCGCCCTTGTGTGACAACCTGGTACGACTGTCCTCCATCCCTCCGACGGTCTGCACCTGGCAGACCTCAATACGTTTTTGTTGAATTGAAACGGCCCCTTCATCCGCGGTCCTCCTGTCCCTGTGCTGGGCCCGCCACAAGGGCTTCCTTTGGCCGCATCGACTCTGAATGAGGAGGCCTGGGACATCGGCAGACATCTCCAGCGCTGAGACAGCTGCTCGCCCGGCCTCTCCGGCTGCGCAGCTGCCCCGTCTCGGGCACAGAGGACAAAGCAAGGAGACCCTGGCTGGAGTCCGTGTGACCTCGCCAACTCCCTGGCTGCCCGATGCCACAGACCCTGCACCTGACACTCGGGAGCCGTGTTTGGTCCTGAAGTCCAGGCCAGCTTTTCTGTTTCCACTGAGCCTCTTTAGCACGAGGGTACAAGATTGGCTTCAGAACACTTGGAATGGCTCGCGGTGTTAACTGCAGCGCTGTCACCGTGGCTAAACGATAGGAGCAACTGAGGTGTCCAGCACCGAGAAAAAAGATAAATGGGATCTAGATACTCCATGGGATTGTTCGGCGTAAGAACGAAGCTATGTGATGGGGGAAACGTGGGTGCAACTGGAAGCCGTCGTGTTAGTGATGAGCTCGGCTCCCAAAGACAAGCCTCACGGTTTTCTCTCGCTTGCGGTTCCCAGGTTTTAGATCGGGTGCATATGTGTGACGTGAAAGTAGAAGCAAAACTGTCGGAGGACAGAGACCCAAGAGGGAAGGGAAGGGAAGGAAGAGGGGGAGAGAAAGGAGAGGAGAGAAGTAAGAGGAGAGAGGAGGACGAGGAGAGAGGGGAGAAGGGAGGAGAAAAGAGAGGGAAGAGGAGAGAAGGAGGGAGGTTGAGGGCAATGTGCTTAACACTTGTGCCCACGTGAAAGTGTCTGTGCTGCAAACTCACAAAAAAGAACTTTCATTTGTTAGGGAGCGGGAGGAGCCAGCAGCACCCAGGTCCAGGTCGGAGGACAGCCTCGTGGAATCCGTCCTTCCACCCACTGTTTGTGGGTCCTACGCATCGAACCGAGGTCCTCGGGCTTGTGCCACAAGTTTTTACCTACTCGAACATCCTGCCAGTTCTCAAATTTAAAAAGAAATGTGAAGTTCCTCCTTGCCTAGGGCCATGGGGAGGACGAAGGGGAAGCTCGGGCAAAGACTGAGGAGCCGAGGGTTTGGTCTCACCCAGGCCCAGAGCCCTGCATCTTGGGGGCAGACAGATGACCTTCCCTGCCTCAGTCCAGTGCCCCTGTGGGGACCCTCGGCAAACCCGTTACCCCATGAGGCATCTCACGGACTCTACAGCCCCTCTTACAATGGGCTGCAGGCCGCTGGCCTTCCTTGCTTGCCCCTTGCACAAAGTCTGGCCGGGGGTCTCTAGAGACAGCTGCAGCTGACCAAGACCTTGGTGTGGGGGGGCCATGACTACATTCCTTTCTAGACCTCCTCTCCCCATGCACAGAGACCCTCGGGGACGAGACTGTGCATCACACCCACAAATGTTTCCGTGACTCACGCATCTACACCACAGCCGAGAGTCCCCAGCCCTGTAAGAGCTCATTCGGCAGTGAAGCGTCTCCCGGGAGAGATAAGCGGTGGACAGGGAGTGACTTTTCCAAAGTGGCAGAGCCGTAGATTCGTCCAGAAGCCCAGCACTAGTGACAGGACCCTCTGCCGCGGACCAGGCCACGGGAGCTGTCAGAGGCCTCGGGCGGCAAGCAGGACAAACTCGGAGGGCTTTTGGGGTCGCGGAGCTGAGAACAGTCCGGTGTGTCTCTCTGTCGTTGGGGGTGGGGGGAGCAATCTGCCAGATGTGAGCTTGCCAGCATCTATATGGGACCCCACATGGAGAGATGCCTGGCCCCAGGCGGGAGCCAAGAACATCTGCAAGGAAAGCCGCTGGATGATCAGGCACGGGCAGGTTGGCTGCCGGGGAAAGAAAGTGGGGCGAGGAAGAAAAGGTTGAACTTAAAGTGATGGCTGTGCAACGGGGAAATAACCCTGTGTTCTGTTTTCTGAGGTGTTGCTTTTAAAAACCTAGATCTAACAGGAAAAGCAAGCGAATTCTTCCCAGACAAGCACTTAGGGCGGCTCGCAGAGACTGAGCTCAGCATCGAGATAAAACCTGAGAGCTAATCAACGCTCAGCGAGAGTGCTGTAATTGATTATTCCTGTCTGCCAAGGGCACGGAAGGGGGAGGAGTGCCACGCGGCTGCCATCTTTCCTGTCTTCTCCAAACTGCATCTATTCCCTCCACCCCAAAAGACACCCAGTGAAGTACAGGGGCGCACGTCTAGCTGGTCCTCCTGAGTGACACTCAACTAATCTGGCCGAGCCTGAAGTGCATGCTCATTCATTCGGGGAGAGTGACTGTGTACTGGGAACTCTGACGGGACTCTCTAAAGACCTCAGGGTAGCCTAATAGAAAATCAGGGTACATCCTCCGCCACCATGCATATCTGTCTGCAATCGAAGGAGCAGCGAGCGGGCCTCCCAGCACCAGGCAGTTGGTTCTGCACCAAGTAAACACTTTGTGCGCTAGCTTGTTTTGTGACATTTTGATGACAGCTCGACCCCCACCCACCCTCCCCTCCACAATGCACAAAAATTAAGCCAGCCAGCGTGCACGCACCTGTAATGAGTGCAGTTGGGAGCTAGAGGTAGGAGGATCGGAAGTCAAGGTAGACCTCAGCTACATAGTCAGTTTGAGGTGAGCCTGCATTATGTGAGACCCTGTCTCAAAAAGCAAGGAAGGAAGAAAAGGGGGGGAGGAAGGGAAGGGAAAGGAGGGAAGGAGGAAGGGAAGGAGAAAGGGAAGAAGGGAGGGAAGAAGGGAGGGAGGGAGAGAGGGAAGAAGGAAGAAAGGAAGGAAAGAAGGGAAGAAAGGGAAGGGAGGAGAAAAATGCAATGATTTTGTAATGCACATGTTTAAGTGCTAAAGGGTCAAAAGAATTAAGCTAATCACATAGACTTCCAGCGGAAATGTCAAAGGCCCATGCAATGCGTGCCTTTCCTCCTCGGACACATGCTTTGGTCTCATTTTTGCCCCCCCAGGTTGATTTTAGAACTGGACCCCTGGGGATACAGCCCTTGTGTACTTTCAACTGATGGTGTCATTTCTGCAGCTGAAGGACTGCGGGGCTTCAAAGTTTGTGCCCGTGGTCCCAGCAGGTGTGAGGGGGAAGCAGGGGGCTGCGGGGTCCAGGCTGGCTTCAAACCCTCACCCCCAAAAGAAATTCTGGAAGGTATTTATCCAGTTGCAGTGACCCGTGACGGGCTGCACTGCCACTGTGGAGCGGGGAAGTGGGTGTAGACACCCTCGTCTGCGCGAGACAGTCACAGCCCTCAGCCTTCCGTGGACTCGCCCACTCTGTTCTCTGCAGTGGAATGAACACGGTCACCCGGGAGCCAGCAGCCTTGGCAGTCACTCTCGTGCTGCGCTGTCTACGTGTGATTTGTCCCGAGGGGCAAGAAGTCTGGTTCTTTTTATTTTGTGGAAGCCGCTGGACATGGCGGGCGCGGCTCCTGGAGAGGGTTGAGCCCCTAGGGTGCCCCGCGGTGTGTTAACTGGAGTGTGGAGCAGGCAGCCGGGTGGAGCCGCAGGCTCAGCCACCTGAGGGGCTTCACTTTGCTTTGCTTTGATGGAGACAGCGTCTCCCTCTGTAGCCCAGGCCATAGCTTACAGCGGCCTCCCGCCTGGGCTGCCGGTGCTGGGCTCACACACGTATCTTCCTCCTGCCCAGTGCTGGGGTCACACACGTATCTTCCTCCTGCCCGGCCGCTGCGGATTCCAGCCACAGGACATGGGGCCGTCGTCGGAAGCGGCGAGAGCAGGGACAAACTCGCCGAGGTCCTCAGCCCCTCCCCGAGTCTAGCGATGTTTAACAGCGTCATCGTGTCAACCTATAAGTAAGTCATTGACATGCTCGGGGCTCCCCGAGGATGAGCACTTCCTCAATCTTTCCTGATTCTGGGGCCCAGAGCACCCCAGCTGCTCCTCCTCCCCGTGCTACGGAAGGCTCACGTGCCAGGCCTCTCGTCCTGAGGCTGTGAGCAGCCAGGGCTCTGTCTTCACCGTGTCTCCTGTACCCCTTTCACGCTTGACCCCACAGGCTCCTTGGCCTGAGCCGCTGTCGGTCTGTTTTTAAGCCCCAGATGTCCGTGATGCCGTGCCGTAGCCTCTGGTGTCGATCACACCTGTCCCTCGCTTTACGTTGAGGGGCAGGCGGCCTGCAAAAGAAGCCAGTCCACTCTCCTGCTGCCCAGGGGTGAGGCAGGCATGTCCTGCCCTGTTCCCAAGAACCCCCACCCCTAGCTAGTCCCTCGCTGGCTGACCCATGACAGGTCCACCTGACTGTTCTCAGCACTTCCTGTTCCTCCATGACCCCCCCCATTTGACTCCAGGATATGTCTCCCCCCACCCCCACCTTCCCCACCCCCACCACAGCCCCCAGCTCCGGCGACCACTCTGCCCAGCATGGTGGTCCTCAGCTACATCCTGTGCCTGCCTCTCGTGGGCCAGCGCTGGCTGCTGCAGCCCCCGGTGTCCTTCCCAGCATTGCCCCTCTCTGCAGCACCCAAGTACCCCTCTTTCCTGGGGTCTCCCTAGGTGCCATGTATCAAGTAGCTCCCCTCAGCGTGGCGTGTTTCCCAGTGCTGTCCTGACATCGGCCACTAGGTCAGAGAAGCAGCCTGTGGGAGCAGGGCGCACTGCGGCTCACAGTTTGAGGGTGCGGTACGGTCGCCACGGCAGGGAAGACATGGCGGCGGGAGCCGGGTGGGTGGTCACACGGCGTCTACAACCATGGCGCTCGGCTTTCTACATACAGCCTAGGCTGAGGCGGGTCTTCCCTCCCTCCGGGGTTAAGCCTTTCTGGAAACACCCCCACAGACATCCCACAGTGCCGTTTCCATGGCGATGATAAATCCAGGGACGCTGAGCCGCCATGGCTACCTGCATGCTTTCTTCCTCCTGCCCAGGTCCTTGGCTTCCTGCCCAGAGCGACCAGCTGCCATTCTCTAAGAGCCCGTGGGTGGCGCTGGATGTCCCCTATCAGATGGCTTCCACCTCCACCCGGGCAAGGCCGGCGGCTTCCGGGTTCTTAGATCAAGGTGACTCCGTGGCTGTGCGCACAGGTGTCTAGAGGATCTGGACTCGAGAATAGCCTTACGTAGTCAACTTCCCCCCAGCAGGCTGGAGAGCGAAGTCACTGTCAGTTACTAACCAGCGAACAGCTTCGCTTCATTGACATTCTCCGTGTGCTGCAGCCCCCTACCTCGACACACCCGGCCTAAGGGAGAAAGGCTTATTGATCGGTTCACGGTTCCAGGGAGCTGTAGTCCACGTGGTGGGATCACATGGCAGAAGGCGTGGCTTGGAGGCAGAAGCAGGAGGCGGGTTCAGGTCCGCGAAGTCATCAGGAGACAGAGAGAGCAAAAGAGAAAGAGGACGCAGGGCTGGACCACCAAACCGCAAGGCCCACCCCCACCCGCTGTGACGCGCCTTCCTCCAGCAAGGCTCCACCTCTTAAAGTGCCACAATCTTCCCAAACATTAACACCAGCTAAGGATGCAAACACATAGACTAGGGGCGGGGGAGGGGGTCAGCTCACATTCAAGCGTGGTACTGTTACGTCACAGTTTCTGAAGAGACCCCAAGTACCCCACATGGGTCCCATGGCCGAAGATATAGGTCGCCCCTCCCAAGGTGCCCTGTCTTGTTGCCAAACCAAGGCTGGCACCCAGGGCATCATGCCTACCACTACTCTGTCAACGACCATACTCAGCCATCTCTTTTGGGTGCAGGTCTTCGCCCACGTGAGGTACGGAGTGGAGCTCAGAAGCTCCACGTAGCCTGCTGACCCCCTGGAAGTACTTCAGGGCACCCGCGTATGCTGCCTTTGCTGCTCTCTACAGAGACAGCCGTGCTTTTCAGAAGACGGGGTGCACGCTCACACCCCTGAGCCTGCCTGGACGTCTCGCGGCTACAGGCTGCCTGACAAGAACGCTCATGGCAGATAAAAGACATGGAAAGTCCTGCGGGTAAAGTGAATGAGTCGGGGAGAGAGAGAGGGAGGGAGAGCCTGCTAGAGCCTTTGGAGTAGCAGTAGCAACTCCCCGTCCTCATTTGTACACCAGGCAGGGACTTGTGTGTGTGTGTGGGGGGGTCCCTCTTCCTTGGGCTTCTCACCACCTGTATAGCCTCCCAGCACCGACAAGCTGCCCAGAACCCTGGGTCTGGCCCTGTTGGCTCCTGGGGATGTATTTGCCAGCTGAAACCAGCCAGAAGGAGATGCTATGTGTCCCATAGCTGGGGGGGGGGGCAGGACAGTGTGCCCCTTCCGAGGCAGGAGGGGTTAGACGAGGCCCTGCAAAAGGTCAGGGGAGACTTGCCGCAGGATCTGGGCAAGCGTGGGCTCGGCCTTCTGAGCGCAGAGGCCATCCTTGCCTCTCCTCTGCGTGGCTCTTCTGTCCCCGTCGCCCACAGTCATCAACCAGCACGACTCAGAGGGAGCGGCCTCCAGTCCTGTGCAGTGCAGAGGGGAACTGAAATGGCCGGATCTCACGCAGGCCCCTTAGGGTACCGTAGCTGTTGCAATGGTGTGAGCGCATCCACTTCCTGCCCAGTGTCCTACGGCACGTCTCCCTCTTTCCACCTCTCTCCTTGAGAGAGTCTCATGGAGACTTGATGCGTAGCCGAGGATGGCCTTGAACTTCTGTCTTCCTGCCTCCACCTGCCGAGTGCCAAAATTATAGCCATACTCCATCTTTCCCAGTGGAAGTGGCTCCAAGGGTGGGGTTTCGCGCCGCTCGGCCAGCACTGTGCCTAATGAGCTGCTTTTCCCACCACCACCAGGGTCCTGGGACATTAAGCTGCAAGCGAGTTCATGTGGTAATGGAAGCTGCATCCGGCTGCGGGATGTGTGTGTGCGTGCGTGCCTGTGTGTGTGTGTGTGTGTATGTGTGTGTGTGTGTGTGTGTGTGTGTGTGTGTGTGTGTGTGTGTGTTCTGTTTTAAGATGGGGTCTCGCTGTGGCAGGTGAGAATTCTGCCACTGAACCACCGATGTAGACAGGATTTCACTTTGTAAGATAGGCTTCACCCCACAATCCTCCTGCCTCAGTCTTCCCGGTGCCAAATCACCAGCATCTGTCACCAGACCTGGCTCAAGCAGACTTTAAAATCCAGTCCTTCGAAGGGGTCAGCAGGTCCTGTTCCTTCCAAAGTGCAGTGTTGGCTACTGTAGAGATATGTGCCAATAAGCATGCACTTCCGCTTTTATGCAAAGCTGGAAGAAGGAAAATTTATAACCACCTTTAATCAAAGGACTGGGGGGGGGGGATGTGTCCAGCTAGTTGGAATCCTGCCTTTCCTTTTCTTTCCAGACATTCCGTTTTTCCTATTAGACTTGGTGGCAGAAGGCAGTGTGTCTAGTCAGGGTAGGACCGCCGTGGGCCCTCCGGAGAGCAGGAGGGGAGTTTGTTCTATAGGAGGCTTGAGAGAAGGGTGACAGGGCCAGAAAGACACAGACTCGCTTCACAGGAGAGCTGGGCGAAGCATGCGGCGTCTAAACGGCGCCTCCCTGCAGCCGGCTGGCAGCGGCGGGGACAGGACACCTCTGCGCAGCTGCTCACTTGACGGCAGCCGGGGAGCTGCATCCATCCCTCGGGTCTTAACGGGGCTCCTTGGCAAGAGAGGCTGGGCGTTGTAACCTCTCCTCGGGTGCGTTCCTTGTGACCACCATCGTGCGATGCGTCCAGGAAGTTAATTGCTTTCTTCTCTCTGGCTGACCTTGAGATGCCTCGTCTCTGGGAGAAGCGGCGCCCGGGCTTTCTAATTTAGGAGCACAAAGGGAGTTGAGAGAGCTCACACGCAGCCTGGCTCTCACTCGGGGAAAAGTGCTCGGTTAAATTATAGGCTCTTGGAACTAGGGGCAAAGATAACATTATTAGACCAGGGCAGTAATGTGATTAATGAGGCTCAGGGGACCGCGCCCCAGCGCCCCGAGGAGTGTAAGGCTCTGGCTGGCCCCGCGTGCTTGGAGGGCCCCGTGTGGTGCGCAGCTCTGGCTGGCACCTGAAGGTGGCTCACACCTTGGAGGGTGGCACTCCCCGCAGATGCTAGCTTCCCTGACAGAAAGTAGAGCTGCTTTGCCTCCGGGTTTGTGGGATGCTATTTTAGAAGGGCACCCTCCCCTGAGGCGTGCTGCTAAAAATGCCAGCCGTCTGGGGAGGGTCCCCGGGAGATGAACTAAGGGACAGAAAGGAAAAAGAACGGCAAAACGCGGCAGCCGGGAGTTTGGAGCGGTAGAGCTTGCCTTGTGCTAAAGCCATTCCACGGCGTGTGCGGCGTCAGAACCCCATTAGGTACTCGTGCATATGTGCCGCATGCATTCTCATGTGCGTATGCTGTGTGGGCATGCGGTGTACAGCGTCCACACAGGCGTGCAGTAGTGTGCACCGTGCGCACGCAGGGGCCAGGGGTTGGTCAAGTGTTGTCGGTGGCTCCTAGTTTTTGAGAAGAGCCTGCAGCTTGCTGGTTCTGCTAGACTGGCTGGCCAGGGAAGTCTGGGGTCCTCTCGCCTCTGCCCTCCTGACGCTGTGATGGCCAGCGTGGACCACCACCCGTGGCTTTCTACGTGAGCAGCGCTTCATCAGCTCGGCCCACTCGCAGACCTTCATGCTGGTATTTTTAAACAGCGGGGGCTTTGGGAGGCCTCGCGGGAGACACCAGATCCTTTCCCCTGGCTGGTCTCGGGGAGTCTCCGGCGCACACATTGAAGGTCTCGCATGTGTCAGTGTGAAGAGTCGGCCACAGAAGCGGCATTTAAAACATCGTCACTCGGGCGAGTGACGGGCGGGCAGGGGGTCACAGGTGACTGTCGGTTTCTCCCTTTCCCATGGAATACGTGACGTCTTAAGACTCTCCGGGGAGAATAAAAGGCAAAGAGCGTTTCCCGAGGGACTGCATCTGTCTGAAAGGCAGCACAGGCTCTGAGGTGGTTGGTGGTTTGCCTTCTTCTCTGCATGCTGCCAGGGTAACTCTGTGTGTGGTTTTTTCTTTTATAGCTTTGAACACACATAGAATGGACAGAATTGTCCTCTCCGGACTTGGGGTGACTCAGCATCAGGTGCTCACCTAGCATGCACAAGATCCGGGGTCCAAACCCTAGCATTGCTGCCCACTAAAAAAAAAAACCAGGAAAGGGAGGAGGAGGGGCTTTGATAAGCGGACTCTTCCTTCATCCGTGTGCAAGAGGAAGCGTTGCGTTCTGTCAGAGCGTTTGCTGCGCCTTCTGAAATCCAGTAGGCTCTAGCGGCAGAGTGGCACGTTCTGCTTCAGCAGGAAGGAGAAAGCTGGACCCGCGGGCCCGCCCTTCACCCTGGGAGCATTTGATCTCTTCTTCCCACAACAGTGGGAGAACCCAGAAGGTTTTGTACCCCTGCTGTGTCCTGGGTGCACTCTCCCACCCGGAAAGGTACTGTTTATGGGAAGGGAAGGTGACGAGAGCAGAGACACGTGTCGCCTTCAGAGGTGGAGACAGAAGGATCAGGGGTTCAGGGCCCCCTGGGCTACTGGGGACCCAGCCTTGGGAAACAAAAAGAAAAGTGACAATTCCCACGGATGCGAGAAGCACAGAAGTAGTCAGGACCTTGCACGGGGTATGGGCTGGAGCCCCGAGTGATAAGTAGTCACCGCCCACCCGGCGTCACGCTTAGAGGGGCAGGAAAAGCATGCCCTGTCTCTGCGGAGCCTCCTGACCTGGGAGGGGGCAGCGGGTGGCCCCTTAGGTGTCTCTGAGAGGCAGAGGGGCAGATGGGACTGCAGCGCAGGGCAGCCCAGGGAGGGCCGGCACCTGACGACATTGTGGCAGCCGCAGCAGCACGTGCCCCCCCCCCCCGGGTCCCTTTCTGTCTGATGAAAAGTGCAACTTGCAGCAAAACAGCCCATGGTGGTCTCCCCAGTGAGCTGAGCCACACCCACCAGTTCTCTGTTTTCTGGGGATCAGAAGGACCAGATCGGCCTGCTTACAGCAGCTGCCTATGAGGCAAAAAAAAGAAAAAGATGGAAGGGAGAAAGGGAGGAGGGAGGGAAGGGAGGAAGGAAAAAAGGGAGGAAGAGAGGGAGGGAGGGAGGAGGAGAGGGAGGAAGGGAGAAAGGAAGGAAGGAAGGAAGGAGGGAAGGAAGAAAGGAAGGAAGGAAGGAAGGGAGGGAGGGAGAGAGAGTTGGGGCTCCGAGGGGTAAGGAGTACGGATGAGTGTTGTCAGCAATTTGGGCAATCTTCTAATCTTCCAGCTTTATTTTAACAAGGAAAATGTTATCTTGACATTAAAATGTGATTCAAAAAAGTCAAGAGATAATGGAGAACGCTTGGCCAGCTTCCTAGCTGGCACTAAGGTTTTCAGCGAGAGCTTGAACATTCTGAGAATTGGGCAGATAGTCTCCAAAACCAAACAGAATCCAAGGGAAGAAAGCAAAAGGCCCCAACCCCTCGTGGGGATGTGGAGACCACTTTCTCCCAGGCCTGTGAGTTGGCCCACCGAGGAGCGTGCAGGGAGCGCGTGCCCACCCACGGTGACCTTGCAGAGCGCTGTCCTGCCAGCGCCTGGGCGGCGCCCCACGGCGGCTGCTGGCTCCGGGCAGAAGTGGTGAGTGTGTTTTTCTCTTTCCTGGCACCAAGATCATTTTCTTGGAGAGTCTTTGTGGACTCTGGCAGATAGTTTTGGCCTCCTTCCAAGAGATTGGGTTTATACCAGTCTAAATGAGGCAGACATTTAATCAGTCACCCGGGGAGCAGGCTGGAGGCCCTCTGGTATCTTCTTTATAATTAATTTTTAACATTTGTTTTCAGTATAAAATGTGGGCCTTTATCCTCTTTGAAATAAAAACATAGCATGCGTATTAGACTGTATTGGCAGTCAACTTCACACACCATTCTTTTACTCCCTTCCAACTATTAGCTCTTATTAAGCAAGACAGAGGGATAGTCAGACCCCCGTGCTCCCGAGGCTCTGCGCGTGCGGGATCCCATCCTCTCTAATTGCTGTGGGGGGCCGATCTTTCCTATCATTAGCGTACATCAGCGCGCACATTGGCAGGACGCGCGGCGACCTCCCAAGCTGCTCTCTTGCCCAGCACCCCTCCGGGCCCTGACCTCTTCCCAGGGCGGTTCTTGTTAACAAGACGCGGGAGGCACCTCTGGAGAGTTTTAACCCTAAAAATTAACCGTGAACCCCTGGAGATGACTGTTTGGTTGACCTGCCCTCGGCTCCTGAGAGTGGAAGCCTGGATCAAAGACAACGCGAAAACGTCCCAGGGAAGCTCAAGGCCTGCGCCTGTCGTCCCAGCACTCGGGGGGGGGGCACGGAAGGAGGAGGGTCACAGCCTGGACTCACAGTGAGGCGTGTCACGCCCGAGCTACATAGTGAGAACCTGTCTCACACAAAAAAGGACAAGATGGGGCTGGGGAAATGGTTCAGTCAGTAAAGTGCTTGCATGGGGGCTTGAACGCGCACATACACAGACACACACACGCAGGCACACGCACATGCAACAACGCACATACATGCGTGCACACAGAGACAGACTCACACGCACACGCATGCACACAGAGACACACATGCACAGACGTACACACACAGGTACACACACACAAATGCACACGCGCACGCTGCAGTGTGTGACGCTAGTCACAGTGTTGGGGAGGCAGAGTCAGGCAGATCCCTGGGCCTTGCTGGGCAGCCTAGACTGTTCTGCAAATTCCACGTCAAATGAGAGCCTCGCTCTGCTGTGGTGGGGCTAGAGAGACAGCTCAGTGGGTAAGAGCTCAGCACCTACATAGAAGCTCGTGTCACCCCAGCACTGGGGGGGGGTGAAGGTAGGAGAATTGCTGGAGCTTGCGTCCGCGAGCAGTTTTGCCCCCCTTCCCCTCCATCCCCACATGCTCTTTCTTTGTCACCACAGGCCCCAGCAGCAAGACCCACCAGGCAGGTCCCGAACCTCTAAAATTGCGCACCACAGTGAACCTTTCATCATAGGTTAACCAGTCACTGCACCGTTGTTACAGTCACGTAAAGCTGACTTCCGGGCACAGCGCCTTGGGTCAGCGTAGGGCTGAGCTTTCCTGTCTTAACTCAAACAGCCACCCTCTGGGTTGTGCATGGAAGACCCCGGGGCTCAGGAAACCTGATTTCCCTACGATAAGGCGATCACAGAAGACCCCAGCCAGGCCGGGTTAGCACCCTGCTCCTTCGGCAAGGCCCTGAGTACTTCCTGCCCTTCCTCCCTCTGAGAAAACCGTTAACTCGGCGCCTGGGAGAGACCCTGCCGGCCAGAATGAGCTGCCTCTCCTGGCGGCCAGTGAGCAGGAGCCCCAGGCCTCCGAGTGACGGATGAGGACGCGTTAGAGCACCAGGAGACTGGTGTTAATGATGGCGCGTGTTATTAGCGGCAGCCTTCGCCTCCCCAGCCAGTCGCCAGGATGAGAAGGCTCGTTTCTCTTTGTGCGGCGTAGGAACAGGAGCAAGGGCTGGAAGGCAGACTGTGAGAACCGGCGTCAGCCACGACCCGGCCTCGAGCCGTCCTGCCCGCTCCATTAATAGCTCTGTAATCTGTCCCCTGGGATGGGAGCAGAGCTGCCCTGAGCCGAGCCAGTGCCAGCTGCCTCGTCTCCAAGGCCCCTGTGTACCAGTTAGCCCTGCTGTGTTAGAAACCACCCCAGATCTGCACGGCCTCCCCACGCAGCCAGTGTAACCCCAGCAAAGCTGCTCGGCCTGGCTCTATGGTTCCTGGAGCTCCCACCGTGGCAGCTCTGCTCCAGAGCCCCCAGGTCCTGGGCTGGCCTGGCAGCTCTGCTCCAGAACCCCCAGGTCCTGGGCTGGCCTGGCAGCTCTGCTCCAGAACCCCCAGGTCCTGGGCTGGCCTGGCAGCTCTGCTCCAGAGCCCCCAGGTCCTGGGCTGGCCTGGCAGCTCTGCTCCAGAACCCCCAGGTCCCCAGGCTGGTCTGGGGGACCAGCAGACAAGTGACAACTCAGGAGCAGGTTAACACTTTGGTTCCCTTGAGGTCTCTGAACCAGCGCACCATCCCACCTGCTGCCTTGTTCTGTTGGTCAAAGCAGGTTGCCTGGACAACCACGGAGAGAGAAGGATGCTCCCCATCCCTGCGTTACAGGAAGAACTGCAAGTCACCGAGCAGAGAAAGGAGATTCAGACCCAGCTAGGCATGCGCCTGCTTCAACCCCTCATCCCAGGACGCTAAGCCCCCGGAAGGCTTCCTCTCCCTGTGGCGGGAGAAGCTGGAGCCACGGCCCCCTCCTCCCCTGCCGTCATGAGGGCAGGATCAGCCCAGCAAGCTCACACGCTCGCAGGCTCTACCCTGCCCTGAATTCTTAAAAGCGCCTGAAAGGAACATCTCGTTAAAATTTTTTAATTAATTCATTTTCAAGTTTTTATTTGTGTGTGGACGTGTCTACATGCACATCATGACCTGCGTTAGTCTTTGGGGGTCTTTGTATCACTACTCACCAGGCTTCAAAACTGAGCAATATTTCTAAGTCACAGCCCACCCAAGGTGTGTGCAGATGCGTGTGTGGGAGGGGGGGTAATGCACACAGGTGTGGGCAGATGCGTGTGTATATGTGTGCAATATGCACACAGGTGTGTGCAGGTGCATATGTGTGTGTGGTAATGCACACAGGTGTGGGCAGGTGTGTGTGTGTGATATGCACTCAGGCATGTGCAGATGCGTGCGTGTGTATGTGTGTGTGTGATATGCACTCAGGCGTGTGCAGGTGTGTGTGTGTGTGTGTGTGTGTGTGTGTGTGTGTGTGTGTGATATGCACTCAGGTGTGTGCAGATGCGTGTGTATGTAAAAGCCAGCAGAGAATGCTCCGCTCTGTCACTCTGCACCTTATTCCTTTGAGACAGGGTTTCTTGCTGAACCTGCAGCTCATCCCTGGCAACCCCCATGATCTCTTGTCCCTACTCCCTGGCATTGGGGTTACAGACACGCGCAGCCTTGTTCAGCTTTTTATGTGGCTGCTTGGGATCTGGATTCAGATCCCCACGCTTATGCATCAAGTGACCTTCTGCACTGAGCTCTCTCTCCAGCCCTGACTGTCATGTCTTCAACTGGAAAAAAATGAGGTGGTTGAACTAGGTTAACTCGCCACTGGAAGCGAGGTGTCTGCTCATTGGAGCACAGAGCCTCAGGCTCCCTCATGGTGCTGAACTAGAACATGCGGCTTACCCTGTAAGGATCACCATCCTCTAAGGCGTCTTGTGGGAGCCTCTCATCTAAGCCTCTGTGGACACTGACCCAGCCGCGCTTTTCCGTCCTCCCTCCCCACGCCTCTGTCTGGTCCCTGGTCCAGCCACAGAGCGCTGCCTGTCCTCAATCACTGTCTTCTAAGGTAGGGTCTGGTGTGTGGCAATCCCAGGCCAAAGGACCGGGAAAGCAACGTCCAGATGAGCTAAGACTCTGAGCCGGTCTCACACACGTCCTGGTCAGGAGTCAGGACCGTGAGAGAGACTGAATGTGACAGGAACAAGGGCTGCCGGCGGCCAGCAACCAGGAAGATGGAAACCTCTCCCATCACAGCTTGTCAGAGATGTAGGCTGATGCCTGCTCATGAAAGGGAGATTAGAGAGCCCCCCGCTTCTTCCCGCACTGACTTGAAGAGTTTGCTGTGAATCCGCAGCTGTGATCGATAGCGTGTGAACCGAGGGCTTCCTGAAGCCGGGCTTCCTCAGCTCGCTGGGGGTGCGGTGAAGTCCCTTGAGCCGGACGCTCCATCTTTTGCCTCTTTCAACGCAGGTGGCAATTGCAACAGCAGGTCCTCGCGGCTTGTAAGCGCGCTCTCCTTTGCTCTGCCCGAGTCTTCCAGATCTGTCCTGCCTGTTCTCGGAAGCTTGTCCACGGCCATTCATTTTTAATCCTTCATCATTGGGAACGTGACACCTCCTGTGCAGAAACAAAGGGTGGTCCTTCTCTTGTCCCAAGGCTGAGTTCAGATGCCCACAGGGCCTGAGACACTGGATTACAAGCACTTCTAGCCCTCTTAGACCAAACTGATGTAGTGTAGAAAATGAACTAAATGTCTGCTCTATCAATGAACTAGTGTGTGTATGCGCCTCTGTGCATGTTGATGTGTATACACACGTCTCTGCAAGTGTCCATCCGTGTCTGTGTACGAAGAGGCCAGCGTCTTCCTCAGTTGCTCTCTAACTGGTTTTTCCGAGACAGGGTCTCTCACTGAATCTGCAGCTTGCCGGTGAGCCCCAAGGACCCTCCTGTCGATCACTCCCCAGCACTGGGGTTACAGGCACACGCCACTGTGTCTGGCTTTTATGTGGGTGCCGGGAAATCACACCAGATCCTCGTGTTTGCACAGCAAGCTCTTTACTGACTGAGCCGCCGCCCCGGCAACCCTGCTGTGAGCCATTTTATTTAAGCAGTTTATTGGGGCTGGTGGATCTAGCTCCTCGTGGGGGAGGCAGAAATGAGGCAGCGCGCAGTCTTTTGCACACAAGTCACCAGATGCAGGAAGTGTTGCTCAAGGCCGGAGACCAGGATCCAAGTCTAAGCTTCTTAGCACCAAAGCTCTGACTCCGGGCTCCGGGGTTTTGACTGGAAGGGTTCCCTCCCTGACAGCCTAGTGCCTTGCATTGCTGTGTTCTGACTGTAAATTATTCTTCCTGGCACCAAAGCTCAGGGAGCAGGCGTCTCCTGTTCCAGGCTCCCAGCCACCTCCTCGCTCCTTCAAGGCTCCCGAGTTTCTCTCTGGAACCAGTGGCTCTGTCCTACTGTACTGGAGTGCATTATCCAGTGGCCACTCTCATCTCATTAGCCTCTAAGAACCCTGAGTCCAGCGGGGCCTGGTTCTCTACCAATCTCAGTTGTCCAAGCGTCTTGCAGTGACCTGCCTTTTCCTGCACTCGATGAGGGCGTGCTTGTTCCTGCTGCTAAAGCCATGTGACCCAGCTACTCTTCGGCTGTTGCAATAAATACTCTGACCCAAGCAACTTCGGAGAAGGAGTTTATTGTCTTGACTTACAGTTCCAGAGGAAACTCGTAAGCTGAGGAAGGATAGAGGTGCGGTTGGTGATTCTTACCTTGGGAAATGCACAGTGACTCAACCAGCCTTGGGTTGAAAATATTTGGGGGAAACTTGCATCCATATTGGACATGGACAAACTGTTTCTCTTGCTGTCCCCTAAGCAGTACAACAAGCATTCACAATGTATTACATGTCGCAGATCATTTAAAGATGATTTAATGCATGTGGCAAAACTATAAGAGACCTGAGTCTCTGTGAGTTTTCTTGTCTCTGAGAATCCTGAGCCAATCTCCTTAGCCAGAGGGAAACTTCCAGAGGCCACAGTAACTGGAACAGGGACTCAGGGCATCTGTTCTGTTAACTAAAAGTTCTCCCTTCCTAGTCTTTCCAGTTTGATGTTATCAGAATGCGTGACTAGTCTCGACTCCTCCGTGGTGTGGGAGAAGGTTAGTTAGGGTTAGTTAGCATGAGATGTGACAGAAAGGAAGGCAGCTAGAAGTTTCTATGAACCAGGGCAGAGCTCAGCCCTTGATCCTGGGCAGAGCTCAGCCCTTGATCCTGTTAAGTGATCCCGTGTGGGGAGGGCATCAGGGGCCAACGAGACCTGGCCAACGAACCTTGCATTTGTTCTGGTTTAAACCTGGACACATCTGTAGACTCCTCAGAAGGACTCTGATGAATGATCGGTCTTGCTCACCAAGTCGATTGGATTAAGAAATGCCAAGGGGGCTGGGAAGATGGCTCAGTCGTTATTACATTTGCCACTCACACAAAAGGACAAGAGCTCACGCCCCACATAAAATGCCAGGCGGGCATGGCAGCCCACCTGTAATTCCAGCCCTGGAAGGCAGAGCCTGGGAATGTCAGAGCAAGCTGCCAGCCACACTGGCCCTGATGGCTGCCCTGGGCTCAACTAGAGACAGAGGCTCAAAGCATCAAGGTGGAAGAGCGATGGAGGATGATTTCCAGTTTCCCCTTCATGCCTCCTACCCACAAGCAAACACACAGGTGTATCCGTACACACACACACACACACACACACACACACACACACCCATATGCAAACATATGGCCACCTGCACGACCCTCCAGATGGGAAACTGGCCCAGTGTGCAGGTAGCTGCTCTTGGGCTCTGGGGATCCTTGGTGAAGGCAGATGCAGAGTTTGGGGAGGTGCATCTGCTAACTCCAGCAGGTTCTGGGGCCCCTTCCCAGCCCTGTCATCTCCCCTCCACCAGAGACCTCCACAGAGGGATAGCGCAGGACTCTGCAGGGACCACAGCTCCAACTGAGCCAACTGAGGGGGGTGTGGTGTGAGGTGGGTGTGGTATGAGGGGGGTGTGGTGTGAGGGGGGTGTGGCGTGAGGGGGTGTGGTGTGAGGGGGTGTGGTGTGAGGGGGTGTGGTGTGAGGGGGTGTGGTGTGAGGGGATGTGGCGTGAGGGGGTGTGGCATGAGGGGGTGTGGCAGATGGCTCGCACCTGTGCAGAGGTGGCGTGACCGATCCCTGGGAAAGTGTCACAGAAGAGCAGAGTATGTAACACTGTGGTTGGTGTCTTTGAACAAAGAAAAAAACCTGCACATAGTAACCTATATTCAAGTAGAATTTGCAGTGTGTTTAATCAGCTATAAATGAGGCCAGATTAATATAGAAAGCAGGAATCGATGTTGGGCGGTTTGGGGGATGGCGGGGACTGGAACACCCTGCAGTGAGCCTTCCCTGGTTCCCAGAGTCACGCCTCTGTGGTGTGCATCCTGCCCGGTGGAGTGCCGGAGGGTTGGAGATGGGAGGGGTGCTCAGGGTGGGCAGCTGCGCCTCCAGGGGCTTCAGGGGTGCTTGGACTGCGGAGCAGCTCATGTGGCGTGTCTTTCGAGGTTGTCGGAGCCAGCCAGAAGTGCAGCATGATTAATCGTTTGGCGGTAAGTGGGACAGAAAGTGAGGGAGCACTGGAATTGAGGGAAGGGACGCTCCTAGGGTTTTTCCCGGGCAATCTGGGCCCCGGAAGCATTTCTGAGGTCCAGGCAGATCCTCTACCACGTGGCAATGTTGAGCAAGGTGGAGAGGTTGGGGCACCAGGGCTGAGACAGTTGCGGCCTGGCCGAGGGCTGGGGCGATGGCAGCTCACCTGAATCGCACACTGGGCACCTCAGCCTGGGGGCTGGGGGCGGTTCTGGGGACCCGCGAGTTGCCGCAGGAACCGCGTCACAGGCCGTGCGTGACGGAGCAAGAGAGACCATGGTGGTGAAGACTCAGGAAAGCTGATGCGTGACCGAGGACTTGTGGTGGGCTGAGGGAGCGCGTGCCCCACACTACACCAGCCAGGCATCCCGGGTAGACCTCTCACCAGGCCTCACTGCCTGCCCTGGACTGGACCAGGAGTCTGAGGTCGCCTCCCCCCAACCTGCCTGGGAGACCCTGCTAAGGGGTAGGGTGGGCGGTGATGGCAGGTGGACGCGCGGAGAGGAAGGGCCGGGGCTGCAAGATGTGATGGACGCCTGGGAAGTCGTGCAAGGGGAACTTCCCGCCAGATGTTACTGGAAGAAGATGAGAGGGAAAGAAAAGCCTCATGGGCCTTCAGCGGCAGGCGGGCGTGTGGAGCAGAGCGTGCGCCAAGGCCGGGGGCCGAGAAGGCAACGGATGCACAGGAATGAGTCGGTCGTTCGCGGAGAATCTGGGGAAGGAATGGTGAACAGGGGTGCAGGGAGCTGCAAAGACCAGGGTGTGCCCACGGGGAACCGTGGCCCACGGCCTGCAGGGGGCAGAGAGGAAGCTGCCACAGGATCTGAGCTGGGGGAGCCCCAAGTAGAGGGTCCTGAAGAGAGCTAGGGAGCCCCCTGCCAGGAGGGCCCAGTCCCTGGTATGTCACCCCCACAGCCTCCGGGGAAGAAGGGGGGCAGGGTAAGAAGGGGGGCAGCGTACGTGGAACAGCAGAAGACCCCAGAGCCGAGCCGAGGGCAGGGGACGTGCCTCATGCAGTCCCAGCAAGGGGTAGATGGAGACGGGGAGCCAGCCGATGGCCGCAGCGAGGAGATGGGAGGAGCGCGGGGGCTGAGACCAGAAGATGGCGGAGATGGGAGGGATGGGCCTGAGTCCTGCAGCCCACTTCCTCCCTGTGGGAGGAAAGCAGTGAATGGAAAAGAAGGTGCATTCTTGAACCCTCCGCAGCCAGGCCAGGCGCAGGCAGACCGCAGGGCGAGGAGCCTTTCCGCCCTATGATTCCCTTTTATGAAATTAGCAAGAACCAGGGCTGGGCATGTAGCTCAGCTGGGAGAGTGCTCGCCTGGTCTGTGGGAAACTCTGGGTAGACTCTCCAGCACCTCGGAAAACCAGGCGGAATGGTGCCCTTGGGCCATCTCCGCACTCACAGGCGGCAGGAAGACGAGGGGACAGAGCAGCCCGGGTTACCAGAAGGCCCTGACTCAAGAACAGAAGGGAGGGAAGGGAGAGGGGAAGCAGGGAGAAAAGGAAGGAAGAGAGGAAAGAAGGGAGGGAGGGAGGGAGGGAGGGAGGATGTATCATTATATCCAAGCTCCTCTTCCCCACAGTTTTCTTTCCCTGAAAACCTGACCCAATTGATACTTCCTACAGCTTGGTAAAAGCGGTCCCTTCCCCTCTTTCCCCTCTTTCCCCTCCTTGCCCTCCTTCCCCCCTTCTCTCCCTTTCCCCCCTTGCCCCTTAGGTCTCTCTAGCCCATTAGAATCTCCATTGAAAGACGGACCTGCTTGTGCTGAGCAGTTGGGTACACGTGGGACTCTTGTTTCCCCCAAATCTGACCAGCTCCCCAGGGACGTATTATTGGTCTCTAGAGCCACTGCCAGGAGCAAAGTCCCGGGAGACTTTTTCCAGGAAGGATCACAGGCCACCCAGATGCTGAACGTCCACACTGGTCCCGCACCCATGAGCGGCCTCAGCCCCCCAGCTCCGCAGCCCTTCTGAATAAACGAAGCCCTTGCAGCCCGGAGCCGCCCCTCCGCTGGGACGCTGGGACGCTGCTTAAAAGCAGATGCCGCACAGGGCAGCGGCCTTTCAAGCCCTCGTAAATTACCTGTGAATAGCAGGGCGTAGGAAACAGCTTGGCCTTCTGGAAATGGTTCTTGGCTGCACAGCCAGGCGCTTGGCATCTACCCCCCCCCCCCCGCCTGCAGAACACTTGAAAGCCGTTCTCTCCAGCTCCATTGGGGCGATTTGAGTACGTAGAAGCAGATACTTCAGGGGCTCCCTTAACCGCCTCTTTAACACCGCTAACTGGGGGGCGAGCCTCGCTGCCCCCTGGCTGCTGTCAATAAATCTCAGAAAAGGCAGGTCCGTCTCGGTGTTCATTAGCTGAAGAGGCGGCTATGGTTTTCCGGGAGTGAAAAGCAGGAGTGTTGGAGGGTGGGCATCTCTCAGCCCCTCGCTGCGGCCTCCCTCCCTACAGGATGCGGCCACCCGTGTCCGCCTCTCCAGGGTCATAAACTGGGGCTTGGCTTTTGGTTGTTTCCGGTAACGGTTCAGTTCTGATCGCAGACCATGAACTGGGAGCTAGTGGGACGGTGCGTGGCTTGAGAACGTTTCGATCCAAATTCAGGTCAGTGGGGTTTTAGGGAAACCTGACCAGTCTCCTCCTCGCTGCCTGGGTCCAGGCATCGCCTCAGATGTTCGTTCTTTCTTTTTATTATTTTATTAATTTTGGTGGCTTTTTTAAAAGAGAGATGGGGATCTCTCTTTGTAGCCCAGACTGAACTGAAATTTAATGTTAGCCCAGGCCAGCCTCAGATTGGTAGGGACCCTCTTGCCGCAGCCTCCCGAGTGCTAAACTCTCTAAAAACTACTGAGTCATCTGTCAGCCAGTGCGGTCTGGTCTAGACACACCTGGAAGCGTTTGCTTTCTAACCGTGTTCTGCAAACAAGACCTCTGTCATCTCTGGACCAAGCAAGACGGTGGGGACTCAGTTGACTCCATGTGGACTCCCACTCTGTCCGCCCACATACACAGCGCACACCCCTGGGTGCCCTGCTGGTCTTCCTTTTGCCCATATGCTCAGTGATTTCTCTCTCCGTTTCATAAATAGAGAAACGGACCAAGAAAGACCAAGGGACTGGCCCAGGTAACCCTGCGAAATAGGAGCGAAACCCTGGCATGGCTCCCGGGGGCTGCGTCTCCCACCTCGCTCTCCATCTAGGGCATCTCCCACCTCGCTCTCTGTCTAGGTGGCGTTGGAGCCCCCCGTGGAGAACCAGCTGCCCCGCAGCAAGAGCCACGGAGTTTGGAAAGAGTGGGGGCTATCCCTCTTCCGGCCACGCCCCCCAGGGTCTTCAGCCCATGTCGGCCTCGCACCCACACACCATGGGGTGGAGGAGGTGGACATGCCCCCTCGTGTCCTCCGCCAGCCCTGCCCATGCACAGTGGGCAGAACCCCAGTAGCTGTGTATCGGGGACCTCCCATCCCCCACCCCCAAGCACCGTGAGGCAGAAGGAAAACAGGCAGAGCAAATTAAAACAACTGAAGTCACTTGCGCCATAAATACATAAATTCTGGAACCTGCTATTGGGATCACAGCTAATAGGTCCGAGCCTGTCGGCCCACAGACCTGGGAAGCAGCTGCCGGCAGCGGAGCAATAATTGGATTGTAAAGTGCAGGGCAGGAAAAAACGATGGCAGCGTTTGACAATTACCTGGCTCTCCTCGTCCATTCAAGAGAGAAGAGCCCTCTTTCTCTCAACCGGGTTAAGTCCCGGTTGTTATTACATTGTCCCCAGCTAGCTCCTGCGGGTGGCAAGAAGCTAGCGGTCGCCCTCTCTGCCCAGCGCCTCTCGGCTTTTCTCTCAGGTCAACCCAGGCAAGGCTCGAAGGCCCAGGCTGGTGATGTGGGGTGGGAGGTTGTGGGGAGCAGAGGCATGCGGCCAGGACTCCAGAGCCCTCTTCCCAAGAGTCCAGGTGTGGTTTTTAGTCCCGTTCCTATGAGAAGAAAAATAGGTCAGTTCTTTTTATTCCTCAAATTATATTTCCTCTCTCTACCTGTGGGACTGCAACAGTCTGCAGATCCCAGCCCTGTGTCCCCCCCCACCCCTGCGTCTCCCCTACCCTATGTCCCCACCACCACTCTATGTCCCCCTCACTACCCCCATGTCCCCACCACCACCCTGTGTCCCCACCCCCCTGTGTCCCCCACCCCCCTGTGTCCCCCACCCCCGTGTCCCCACCCCGTGTCCCCCATCCCCCTTTGTGTTCCCCCCACCCTCGCTGGCTCCCCTGAGCAGGGCTCTGTGCCCCCCCAGAGCTACCCTTTGGCCCACTGAGAATCTCCCAGAAGTGAACTTCCATCCATTGCGCCTGAGCCGACCACTTTCTATTTTTTACTCTTCTGCTTTAAATTTTCAAACACTCTAAAATAGCAGTTAATTTTTTTTAACCCGTCTCCTCTCCTGAAATATTTAATTCTTCCTTGGGCTGTCGGACGTGGCGTCGCCCCAGGATTAACTGCCATCTCTGAAGAGCGTCCGGAAAGGCTGGGTTCCGCTTCCACCGCGTGACAGAGGGCGAGACAGGCGGGCTGCGCATCAGCCAGGCGAGGCCGTGGCGGGCCGCCTTTATTAAACGCATGCTGATTTTTAAAAGGCAAAATTCCCCAGCAAAGGCCAATTTTAAGGGGATTAATCCTGAATGAATAATGCATCAGAGAAGAACTAAACGGTAATGCTTAATTGCACGAGGAGGCGTCAGTCGCTGGCGGTGAGGTGCACGGGCCGCTTCCAGATTTTGCCACAGCAAGTTTGAGGGTCTGCGGCCAGAGAGACAGGGAACCTGGAGCAGCCCAGGTTCCTCTGTATACACTTGCAGGAGGGAATGAGGCTGGGCGTCCTTCTGTATTACACCCGCAGGAGGGAATGAGGCTGGGCGTCCTTCTGTATTACACCTGCAGGAGGGAATGAGGCTGGGCGTCCTTCTGTATTACACCTGCAGGAGGGAATGAGGCTGGGCGTCCTTCTGTATTACACCTGCAGGAGGGAATGAGGCTGGGCGTCCTTCTGTATTACACCTGCAGGAGGGAATGAGTGCTGCCTTTTCACCTGAAGGTCTCAATCAAAGCTCCTCTCCTTAGATGCTGTCATGCGACCCCTACCAACACCTACCTGTCCAAATCCTGGCTCCCGGCTCTCCCGGGTCAGCCCTGGCTATGGTCTATCCTCACCTTCTCCCTGCCTCTTTCCTCCTCCTCTTGTCTCTCTCCCTTCTTTCGACTCCATTCCGCAGACGGGACCTCAGCATTCACTCGTGGTCCTGATGGAAGGAGGGATGCTTCCTCCTTTAAAGCCAGCTCTCTTGGCTTTCCAAGCAAGGTTTCTACGGGCTGGTGAAAAGCACAGTCAGTAAAGTGCTTGCTTCCCAAGCATGAGGCCCTGAGTTCAATCCCAGCGCCTGGAAAGCTGGGGGGGGGGGAGGCACTCAGGTAATCCCAGCAGCGGGAAAGTGGAGACAGGTGGACGCCGGGCAACCCCCAGGCCAGCAAGAGACCCTGTCTCAACAGCAGATGGCTCCTGAGGAGTGACAGCCCGGGTTGACCACACCGTATGATGACAGCGCACACACACGCACGCACATGCGCGCGCAAACACACACACACACACACACACACACACACAGTGTACTTGAACACATGAAGGGATGGATGGAAGGCAGGAAGGAAGGGAGGGAAGGAGGACGAGAATAGGGAGCAGAGGAAGGGAAAGAGGGAAAGGAGTGGAGGAGGAGAGGAGAGGAGACACCTTTCAGGCTTGCCCAAGTGGATGCTCAAAAACACCTGGACGCTGATTTCGGTCAAGCAGCCCTTGTGCGGCCGTGGTGCAGCCCTGCTTGAGAACCACGCTGTCCAGGAGCTGCGCTCAGGTTCCAGCCCAGAGCTCTTGCAGTGTGCCCCACCCGGGGGTCCTTGCCCATGAGCCTGCCCACGACCCAGCCCCTGTTATTTATCAGCTTTCTAGGTCACAGCTGGCCATCCTCCGACTGCTTTGGTTATGGTCGTGACACGTGGATTCCGGGCTTCACGCTCCCTCCACAGCTCCCAGATGGCCACCCTCACACTCACCTGGGCCACCGAGGAGTCACTTAACGCTTGGGCAGTGCATGAGGGCAGACTCGTGTCCCGCTCGTCCTGTGGATGTCACGGTTCCACCAGAGTGACCGCGTTGTGTTTCTCTGAACTTTTTCCTAAAAGCAAGAACATGTTTTGGCTTTGCTATTTAAAAAGAAGCTTATATGTATATACTTTCAAGACAGGCTCAGCCTCCTGAATCCTGGGATTACAGGGACAAGCTGCTGTGTGTGTGTGTGTGTGTGTGTGTGTGTGTGTGTGTGTGTGTGTGTGTGTGATTTAAGTTTAAAATGCCTCTGTATTAAAAGCCAGAAGATTCCTTTATTCTAGGATGTTTCTCTATCAGCATTTGTGTGTTTCCTTAGATGTTGGAGTCCCTTCCGCAAGGAGAATGAGGATCCTGGTCTTTAATCTAAATGATTAGTCAGTCAATCTCTTCATCCCGTGTCAACATCTCATGCTTCCAATACCAGATTCTGTTGCAGCTTCTCTTCCAAGGGTGTGATGAAATGCTTTGACCCAAGCAGCTTCATGGGAAAATGATTGATTATAGGGCTTACAGGTCCACGGGGGATAGAGTTCATTATAGCAGCGAATTCGTGGCAGCCAAAGCAGGAGGTGGTGAGAGAGGGAGGGAAGAGAGAGAGAGAGAGAGAGAGAGGGAGAGAGAGAATGAGAGAGGGGGAGAGAGAGAGAGAAAATTAGAGAAATAGAGAGAGGGGGAGAAAGAATGAAAGAAAGAGAGAGGGAGAGAGAGAGAGGAGAAGGGGGCTTTCAAAACCTCAAGGCCCACCCCAGGGACGTACCTCCTCCTAAAGTTCCATCCAGAACTTCACAAACAGTGCCAGCAGCCGGGGACCACGTGTTCAGACACGAGAGCCCCTGGGGACGTCGCCTAGTCTAACCAGGATGGTAGTTCGCTGCCGATTTTTAAACTCTTTGCACTTAAAGGGAACAGATACAAAGCTGAAGTTCTATATCGCCAGAAAAATGATGTAGCAGCCGCTGGTCCTCCTTCCTCAAAACTCTGTCGAGCCACTCGTGACCCCACCACACTTCCACGGCCCTGGCACCGTGTCACGGCAGGCAGGAGGGTCTCACTGGCTTCCGGTGGTTCTGACTCACCTCTGTCTGAACTGAATTCACAATATCATGACATGTTAGCTGAATACTTAGTTTCTTGAGGTGGTTTCTGTTCTCTGCCTCCTGGGGTCCTCAGGAGACTGAGTGAAGGCTCCCGGGAATCGGCACCATGCCGGGTGCTAATTTAAAATGTTCCTGGGGAAAGCTTCGCTGTCTGTCTGTCCATGGAGACGGTAAGTTGCCCTAAGCCGGGGGCCTCTCAGACAGAGGTTAAAACGAACTTTTAAAGGTTAAACTTGTAACTTTAAGTTCCCAGTGGCCAGAGTTTATATCTTAACCTGCAGAAGGCGACAGATTGGCCAGAGCAACACTGGAATTGAGGGCGCTGCTTCCCGTGCCTCAGTGCACAGGGGCCCTGGCAGAGACCCCTGACCTTATCCAGTCCTGGCGGACTAGTCAAAGCTGTGCTAAAGCTCCCTGCCCCTGTGTGTGCCTCCGTGATTCTCTACCCTGGGACTTAATCACCTTGCATGGTCAGAGCTGACCTGGAAAGCAGGGGTACTCTGCAGTGGGGCACTTTGGGGTACACTATGACCCGGGGGGACCTGCCTGTCCCAGGCCTGTCTCTCTGCTCTGTGTCTTTTAGGTACAGTCAGGCACCAGGCTAGTCATATATATGTGTGTGCGTTATCTATCTATTTTTTTAAAGGATGAGCATGTGCTGAAAGGAGTTTCTAATGATCAGGACCGTAAGGAAGACTCCCCTTGGATAGAGATGGGGTGCATGTGAATGAGAAACACAGCCCCTACTCTGTGCATGTTATATTGCTTACTCCCCAATGTCGTTTCTCCCCGTCTCTGCTGACTATGTGGCATGATAAGTACAGAGGTTTGCCGTTTACAAGGCTCCATGTAACATCCTCGAAATGGCAGAGTTGGAGAGCTAGGATAGGTTAGCGGTCTCTGCATCAGGGTGGGGCGAGGGCAGATACAGGAAACTTGGGGTTTGTAGTGGCTGATGAGACGTGATTGTGTTATAGGTTTAGTCACTCAGTTACCAAACATTGACTGAACACCTTTCTATGCACACAGTGCTGCTTGGGTGCTAGATACTCGGTATCAGCAGAGAGGTAACTCATTCTAATATTTGGTGACTTAAAAAAAAGCTTCCTTTTGAAGTAATTGCAGATTCACCGAGAGTGGGGAAGGCGGGGAAGGAGAGGTCTCACCCTCCCCCTTGGTTACATCTTCGGTGACTGTGTTCAGTATCAAATCCAGGAAAATGATATCAATACACTGTGACTGCCTTATTACCGAAGGTTTATATAACCACCAAAGTGGTAACGTACAGAACCGTCAGCGCATCCACTTCTTCCGTAAGCTTTTGTAAGTCACGCCCTTCTCATTCCTTCTCACGGCCCCTTGCCATGTGGTGAATGTCATATACAAGAAGAGTCCTGACAGTATGGGCTCTTTTTAAGTTGGCTTTTAGTATTTTTACTAGTAACGCCTTGAGAACCATCCACGTTATGTGTATTAATGGTCTGTTTCTTTTACTGCCTCATAGTATTCTATAGTGTGGACATCCCACTGGTTACTTTTACTTACTGGGGCATTTTGGTTCTTTCCATTTGTGGGTGATTATAACAGCTGTGATGATGACCAGCTGTATAGAGGTTTGCATGTGAATTTGTCAGTTTTATTTTTTCTGGAACAACTCCCTAAGGGTACAACTGTTGGATCGTATAGCAAGTGCATGTTCAGTTTGTGAAAGATTTCACCCGTGTGTTCTTAGCCCCATGCTGTGTTCCGAGAACAGCTCATGAGAGAAGCAGTTCTCCACGTCCCCCCAGGCATCCCGTGCTGCCTCAGTTTCTCTGTATGAGCAGCACGAAGCAGTCTGTCATCATAGGATACACTCACGTTTCCCTTGCAGTTCAGTCGGCTGCTCTTACTTCATGAGCTGTCTGTGACTTTAAAAAAATGTCACGACTTTGACCCACTTTCTCATTGGGTTGCTTGTAAAAGGTTTCAGTTTGCTAAAATCCAGCTCTTTTTTTTTTTTTTTTTTTCTTGACAAGGTGGCCAGATGTTGCCTCTTAGGATTCTTTGCCAAACCAGATCATGAACAGCAGCTGCTGGTTTTCCCCCTGGGTTTTACACTGTGGTCAGCCCGCATCCTCCCGAGGTACTGTTAGAATGCAGCATGTAGTTAGGGTGAAATTCATTCCTTTGCAGATAAATGTCTAAGTGTTCACGTTGCTAGAAACTCTCAACTGAAATCTAGTACTTGGGTGGCAGAGGGTCTCTGAGCTACAGAAACCTTGTCTCAAAAAAAAAAAGTCAACTGGCAGAAACATAGGATTAGTTCTGAGCTTAGTGTAGCACGGGAGTGACTATTGCTTCAAAGGCTTCAAAGACAAAAGAAAAAAATTACCAAATATAAAGCCATCTGGGTGGGGGCCTGCTAGGCGGGCAGGACTGTTGACGGCCTTCCAACCTTATTTCCCTTTTCTGCCTCGTGCTGAGTCATTTTAACCATTTTTGATCCTAAAATACTGTTTTATTTCCATTTCCATATTTCTTTTTCCAATGTACTAGAAGTGACACGCACACACTCACTGTAGCAGTTAGTCTGCATTGTTGCTGATAAATCCACGACAAACGACTTCTAAGGAAGCAAGGAGTTTCTGGCTTACGATGGTTCAGTTAGAGTTCTTACTCCGGCTTGGCAGCACCAGAGGCAAGGGAACTGGCTCTACCAGATCCACATAGCAGCTGGGAGAGGGACAATCCTTACTTGCCAGATCACCAGATCTGGCCAAGTATGCCAAAGAATGCCAACTTCCTTAACCTCCATATTATCTACTTGCGCAGGGACTAGTGTCACCCACAGTGGGCTGGGCCTTCCCGTCTACTCAACAATCTGCAGGTGTCTAACTCAACCACTGATCCTTTACAAATGTGCCCAGAACTGGAACCCCCAACCGTCAACCTCTCTATGACATGTATGATGCTTTGAGATCAAGCCCACACCTGGCAAGCCCCCTTTCTCCTGACTATGCTGACACCCCCCCCATCGTCCTCTGTCTGTCTTCTGACTTGAAGATCACCATGTGTTTCTCTTTCCTCGTCTTTTTTTTTTTTTCTTATTGAATCTCTTCCACTGCTAATACTTTTTCTTGAAACGATAGTCACTTCCAGTCTGGTTTTCAAAGACATTTAAGCTTGGAGCCTTTTGGGCAGCATCCTCCTATGGTGTCTGACTTTACTCTTGATTTTTCTTCCACAGTTGTGTTTGGGTTAGGCCTGGATTATTTGTCTTTCCAAGTTTCACTGAGATGTTATCTGTGGCCTAATATCGGTGGGATTTGTGGAGTATTCTTTGGAGCTATAACCCTAAACATTTGGGTTAGTTTAGAAATGAGTGCAAACAGGGAAGCCATTCAGTTCAACGCCCGAGTCTTCAAACTTATACATTTTCGTCAGTCCCTTAGAGAAGAGTGAGTTTGACTCTTCATCTCTTCCCAAGCATGTCCACATTCCTATGTCCCAGGTGGCAGGATTTGTGGACGGCCACTGGTGGTGTATCCCATGCTGTGTCTCTAACCCACAGAAAAAAGCACCCACTTGCCTTTGCTCTTAAATTCTCTTTTTGTCTAATATTCCCAGTGCGATTTTTTTGGCTTTTGCTTTCTTATTAATAGCATGTTATGTTTATCTCTAACTTCTCCCTCTCGTGGCATTTTAAATCCTTTGAAAACAGTATACAGCTTGGCTCTGTAGGTGCCCATCCGAAAGTCTGTCTTTACATGGGAGAGTTTAAGCTCTTCAGAGTATAAATATTGGTATCGGGACTCACCCATCTTTCGATTGCACATTCCACATCTTGAGTTTCATGGCGATCTCCGCGGTGCTCCCCGCGGTGCTCCTAGAAACGGTCTTCTCCCTGCCTCGTTTGTCTACATCGCTCAGCTCAGTGGGTGTGTTACAGGTAGTGTAAGGGCTCCACGTGCAACGCAGATGCTTTTGTCGTTAAGGCAGAGTATTTAATCCTTGGCATCGATCAGAAATATCATTTTATTTGGAATTTGTAGCTCGCCTTCTCCTCAGATGGAATTTGAGCACCTTTCCCCCTATTTCTTCCTTTTGCGAGGATTCTCCGGCTGCTCTTTTCACCAAGGCCTGCACACGTGCCGCCTCAACGATGTATGTCTGGAGATGTTATTTCTTTTCTTTGGAGAGGAAGGAAACCATGTGTGCTTGGTCTCCCATCTCCAGCCAGAAGTCTGCAGAAGGTTCCAGACATCATGAACATGCATCTTTTTTGAGTGAGGAAAGCAAACCGTGAAGCATGCCTACTGTAAATTATTCCAAACTGGACCCGGAAAGGCAGATGCACTTGCTGGAAGGTCAAGGTCCTGTTTTCTGCCCCAGGAGAGGGTCGGGACTGTCTGCCCGGCTGAGGCTGGTGCAGGGGTGTTTATATCAGTGGCCGAAGGCCCCCTACACACACACACACACACACACACACACACACACACACACACACACACTTTCTAGCTGGCGTGGTGCACATGGAACTATTAGCAAATGAAATTAAATACCTCAGTTGCTTAGTAACTAATCCAGTCTGAGAAAGAAGCAGAAATAGAATACATAAATTTAGAACTTTCAGGCCATGTGCCAAGCAAAATATTCCCGCACACATCCTGGAGCTCATCTGAAGGTTGAATGGAAGGAAGAACGGTCCAGGGTCGCACAGTGAGGGTGTGTTGACAGCTCTTGCTAGAAGTGAATCCTCTCGCTGGCCAAACATGTCTGAGACACAGCCAGCCGCTAGCCATCCTGGCCACTCAAATGTCCAGCCAGAAGAGACTGATTACTTAGGAATTTATCTTTCTTGACTTGATTAAAATGCCAAAGGGCATGATGTGATTCCATCCCCTTACCATGTGGGGAAAAAATCCAAATCATCTGTTTTTGCCCAATTTCATATAAAAATGAAAATAACCATTTTGCCTCCCAAGCAGCTTTCACAGAGGTGGTTTAGGACAAAGCATGGCATGTGAAGTCTTTGCTCTGGTCACACAGTGCTGGGTCCAAATACCATGATATGTAAGCTGATGTTAAGCTCATTGTCGGTTACTTCATGAAGGACTCCTGCCTCCTCCAGAGAAGGACGATTGTGCTCATGGGTGTCCTGTCTCAGAACAGAAAGGGAAAGAGAAACGAAAACTCCCCCCAAAGAGAGACAAGTTCAAAGGACTCACAACTCAACTCCTTTATCTCCCTTCTCCACCTGCTTTACCCACACAAGCTCACACTTGGAAGTCAGTCATATATTTCTGAGACTATCGCCACGTGAAATACATTGCAGGAAGCTTGACATTGGTATGATACTGCATTGGTCAAACATGTTGCTATTGTATTTATTGCATCAAGAATAGCCCACAATGCATGTGGGGAATTTTCCACTCATCCTTACAGAACTCTCTGGCCTAGGCAGGACAGCACACTGCACCTGGCAGCATGGTACATCTGTCAACATGCTATATCTGCCCAACACGGTGCATCTGTCCAACATGCTCTATCTGCCTAGCATGGTGCATCTGCCCAGCATGCTGCATCTATCCAGCATGCTGCATCTGATCAACAGGGTACATCTGTCCAACAGGCTATATCTGCCCGGCACGCTGCTCCTGCCCAGCCTGCCTCACTGACTTTCCACAACCTGAAGTTTTTCTCACATTCGGACTGGGCCCCGGCACTCCGAGTCTCCTGGGCAGGAGCTGTCTGGAGAAGCCATATCACACCCAGCCATTGGTCGTTCTGATAAGGACAGAAACCAAGCCTTGTTTTGGCTTTCTCTGGCATTTCCTCGTGACCAGATGGAAAGCACATTTTCAACCATGAATCACAGTGTTCTCTGGGATAGAAAAGATGGTTCTCAGTACAAAATGTGTAGCGGAGCTGAGTCCTGTCACTCCAAGCATGGCTGGGCGCCGCGTGGCTCCTGGAAGTTCCCAGCCATCAAACTACCCCACCTCGTCTGTGCTCCACCTCCTCTGGGCTCCAGGCTTTGCGCAAAGAAGAAGGCGGAGTAGGAAGGTCTGAGGAACGAAGCTTTATCTTCTCATTTGTCATCCATTCATCCGTCCATCTCTCCAGCAAGCGTTGACTGGGCGCTTGCTACATACTGTGCGCTGTCCATGGTTCTGGATGGCCAGAGCTGTTCCTCCCTCGAGGCGCTTCCGTTCCAGTGGGGAGTCCTGTGATAGCAGTGGGGACACACGGGGAGAACACGGTCTCGGCGGACACAGCGCCCCACAAGAACAGAAGGTGCTGGCTACAAAGTCCATGGGACGTGGCGGGGTCCTCTGCAGTCTGTGGTTTCTACTGAATGCGGTAGAGGTGGGGTGCAGCTGCGCATCTCCAAGCAGGTCAACTGTCTGTTCCCTCTTTTTCCTTCGAGCCAGACGCAAAGTGAGTTTGTAGGCAGCTGGTGGGGCCAGGAACTCTGTGTGGCTGGGGCCCTCTCTGTAGACAGGAGCTCTAGGTGACTGGGAGCCCTCTGTGACCAGCGGCGAGGAGGGGAGATTCTCCATTGTGGGGTTCTCTCGGTGGCCAGGAGCACGCTGGCTGGGAGCTGTCCATGGCTGGCTGTGGACAGCCCGGGGAGCTGTCCAATGCTGATCAGTTCCAGAGTCAGGGCCAAGATAGTTCTGCAGCCGAAGGGGGCTCCCAGATCTGAGTCTCTTGAGTAATCTGAGAAGTGACTTCTAGAAGACAGCGGGGCTTTAGTTTGTGAAGGGACAGCTCATAAAGTCTGGCGTGGAAAAAGTCAGAACTGTGGTTCAACAGGTTTAAAGTGGACGCGTCCTTGTCTATGTATTTCTAGGCGCCATGTTAATTCAGATGCTCAGGAGCTCTTAGGAAGACACGCCCACCCCGTCCCTGTGCAAGACGGCTGCCGTCACTCATCTTTCAAAGTCGAAAGGGGAAGGCGGCCTTGGGGTTATCATCTCAAACAGTGGAGGCATTTCCTCTCCTGACTCATCATCCTCCTCAGCCTGACCAGAGTTGGAATCACAGCAGGAAGAGCATTTCCAAAGAGGAAACAGAGGAGGACGGACACGCCCTGACGGCGGGCGACACCATCCAGTAGCCTGGAGTCCTGGACTGAATTGAAAGGGGAAAAAAGTGAAAGCAAGTCGAACTGTGACCAGCCACCTCCCTCTCCTGCCGCCATGCGTCCCCCCTTCCTCTCCCCCCACGGGGGACTACGTGAGGGTGAGGGGTAGCAGTGTGTGTCGCGTTTAAAGAGACGGAGGCTGCCTGGCCTCGGTACTGATCCCCCTAGCCTCGGCCTGGGAAGTCGCACTGTGCAACTTAGCAGCGGCCAATCTTATAGTCTATAATGCAGGAAAGTGCACAGTGTCCCCAAATTATGTATATTGTCACCAAGACTTGACCCCTCTTGGAGGGAAGGGCTCCTGGCATGGCATGGGCCCCCTGTGGGATGTGGCAGGCACAGCCCCCCACACACCCATTTTTCCAGGGCACAGGCTGAAGTTAGGTGGTCCCAGCGCAATAAAGGAGATCTATTGGGGTTCGCTTTCTTGCTTTTAATCTCAGATGCTGGTATCTGAGCGCTAGTCCTTTCCCGGAATTCTCCAGACACCACCCCCAAAAAGCTCCCAGAGACAAATTGAACGCCAGGCTGCGTGGATGGGCGGGGAGGTGAGCTTCCGATGGCTGGGAGGAGGGGAGTCGTTTCCTTCGGAGAGAGCAGGCCGGAAGCACAGCCCTGCTCTCAGGCTGGATTCTCTGTTTTGTCAGGCAAGACTTCAATACAGATTAAAATGAAACGCCACGTAATTTCCACCTCTCGGGCCGCTGGTGTCTAGGAACAAAGGCGCGTGTTTTGATGAATGTCGTTAATGGCACTCACAAGTGAGACTAAGGGCTGGGGGGGAGGGGCGTGTGTGCAGTGAGCCAAGGAGGGACGATCTCTCGATCCCTTTCTTACTGATTTAGGCCTTAATAACCCAAATTGAAAAGTGGACCGGAAACAAAACTGGGATGCCAGAGAGGTGAGCGTCCAGGGAGAATCAGGCCCAAAGCACGAAGCGCAATTTCAAAGACCCAGATCCCCCCAGGAGGCCTTGGCATAGGGCCAGTAGCACGTGGAGGCCTGCTGCTTGCTGGGGTCTACACCCCCAGCTCAGAGGGGCGTGTACAGGAGTCCTTCGGCAGGGACTACTCCGTGCCATCCTGACAGACCACACCCTTAGGCCTGCAGGCCGACCTGCTACCTCCTTCCCCTGATACCATGCCACTCGGGGCCAGTGAGGTTTTGCATTGAAACTCCCAGAGCTGGGAGCCTCCCACGGAAGCGGGAGTCGCCCGAGGTCTGTGTGGGATTTACATCCTCGTGGTGAATGGCGAGACACCCTCGTTTCTAATGCCCTGTTTTCAGCTCTATTAGAAGGACTTAGTTTCCTATTATTGTTGTCTTTGTTTCCTAATGTTCTCTAACCATTTGGAAAGGGAGCTCTCCCCGGAGGTTGCCGACCAATTTTCCTGTTGCCTCAGTAACGTCTGGGTTCCATTGAGCAAACCCAGGGTTACCTTTGCACCCCTCCTAGTGTCCGTAACCGCCCTACAGCTTCCTGTTTGGTTCGTTCTCTGTAAAGTTCTGTGTCAAAGCTCAGGTTTCTTAGACAGTGAATCAGAGAGAAATTCTTGGAAGGATTCCTGGGCCAGGTAGAAAGTTTTCTGTCCGTGCCCAGAACCTAAGTCCCAAGGGCAAGACTGCCAAGCCGAGGTACACGGGCTCCGCCGTTCTGCTCTGTACCCTGCAGTGGTTCCTCTTCCCCCACATCATCTGCTGCAGTCTGCACCGCAGCCCTCTGAGGGACGCGTTGTCCCCGTGCTACCCACGGGGAGATGGAGCTCGCTGCCTCGCACATGCAGTGCAAGGGAACAAGCTAATACATCAGCCCGACCCACAGTCTCTCGCAGAGGCTGACGTTTCACAAAGATTCTGACTTTCCATCAGGCATCGATAGCACACGTGTGTTATCCGAGCGTGCAGGAGGATCGTGAATTCAAAGTCAGCCTGGGCTACTTAGCAAAACACTTTCTGACACAGAGATGGGAAGACATTGGTCTTCCTGGCCGGCCGGCCCAGCCTGATGGTAAGGACCCCGCGGGAGACCTGTCTCAAGACACAAGGAGTGTGGCTCCCAAAGAACCACACCTGAGGGCTTCCTCTGGCATCTGCACACGTGTAGGAACCGAACCTCCTTCCCAATGACAAATAAATAAAACAAAACGCTACCAGTTGGGAAAGGAGTGGTGTAACATTAGCTGCTACACTGATACGCGGTCTTTTTTTTTTTTTTTTTCAATTTAAACCGTGCCCACTCGGGTCAGTAATTAGTCTCAAAGCATAAGATGTTTGCCAAGCGTTGAATCCATGGCGGAGAGCAGCTTTGCATGTCCAAAGCTAAAGGCCCAAGGTGAGGTGCTTCTAAGCGGATGCATGGAAGCAGCCTGCCGGCCTGTGAGAGACGAAGCTAGAAGCACCTGTGAGGTGCGTGCGAGAACCATGGCGGAGCGCGGGTCTCCGCCAGAGACTGAGTCCACCCTCACCGTGCCCCAAAGGTGCCCCTCTCTCTCTCTCTCTCTCTCTCTCTCTCACACACACACACACACACACACACGCTCCTTCGCTGGGACACATGCAGGTGTTGGGGGAGCTATCTCCTTCACCCCTTTAAGCTGCAGGGAACAGCAGCGATGCTTCCTCCTCAGATGAGTAGGACTCGAGTCTTGGTGGTGGTTTCCAGAATGTTTCTGCTTGGCCGGGCGTCTCTGTCCTCGGCCACCCCGTAGTTAACCACTGCTGACTTTTCAGTCTGGGTCTCTGGTGTCTATAGCAAGCAGGAGGGTGGGAGCCGAAGGTGCCCTAGAGTCGTCCTTCTGGGTCCTCTAGAGTGAGAAGAATTCTTCAGTTTCAAGATCAAAGTCTCATCTCTGGAAAAAAAACACCAAAATGGATCCGGGCACCTCCATCAGCAGATTTTGCTTCCTGAAGAATTACCACGGGGAGAAACCCAAGCGGTTCTGGAAGGCGCAGGAAGATTCAGGGTTCAGGATCTCAGCCTAAGCCCAGGCCTCTCTCCTGAGGGGGCGGGGTGATGCTTGTCCCCCCCCCCCGTCCCAGGAGCAGCCTTTGGGTCACAGCAGTGAGTGAGGTCGCGCGCACACACACACACACACACACACACACACACACACAGACCAGGGGTCTGTACTCAGGTAAACCTGAGTCCTTGGTTTTTCAGAGTAGAGTGAGGTTAGAAGGTTAGTGGGTTTATTAAATAGAGTAAAAGATCGCATAAGAGAGAGGCAGAGAGAGACACAGAGAGAGACACAGAGACAGAGAGAATGATTGGCACATTCTTGAGACATGGGTAGAGGCTTCCCAAGGGGGAACATCGACTCTCCGTGTCTACAATGGCTGACTTCACCATCCAGTGGTTTTTGAAGTTATGTTGCTCAAAGGATGTCATTTACAACAAGGTTTAAAGACTAAGTTTCAAACTTAAGTTTAAAAAAATACCAGCTGATTTGCTTCTCTTTCCTTAAAGAATTTGTTTTTGCCCCTAATGTCGTAAGACGCTTTCACGGGCTTCTTTAGGGATGGGTGGGGCTTGGTAATGGGCGTCTGTCAACATCCGGCTGTGAGCAAGTGTGGTTTATTAGTAGTTGTTGAGCCTCCTTGGAGATGTTCTCGGGAAATTCATCTCTCGGGCAGCATTTATTCCGTTGGTTGTGCTGAGGTCTCCTGACCCTCGGCCACCAAGCAAAGCGGACTAGACGCACGCAAGCATGCATGGCCTCTTCTCCTTCTCTGGCTCCTTTTTTCTCCATCTTTCCTTGTGCCTCAGAAGGAGTATCATGACTCTGGTCACATCTAGTAACTAGAAGGTTCTTCTGGCAGTTGATTGGTTGCGGGGGGCGGGGGGGCTGCACAGGGGGGCTCTGTGACTGTTTCCGGGCTTTGTTGTGTAATGTGTGTAGAAAGTGTGGAAAGGGGGCTGCTGGTGGTAACATAGCTTGGTGGTCAGGCACCCGCTTGCCAAGTGGTGAGCTGAGGCCTGAGTTGGAACCCCAGAAGCCCATGTGGTGGAGAGGGGAACTGACCACTGACCTCCATCCATGTTCCACGGCAAGCACTCTCTCTCTCTCTCTCTCTCTCTCTCTCTCTCTCTCTCTCTCTCTCACTCTCCACCCCGGCTCCCAGAGTGTCTCTGTGGGTGTCCCCTGAAGCCCTGTGAAGTACAGGCGTCTCCCCAACCCTCCTGGTGACTTAATCCAGATAAATTTGCGGAGCTGTTCTCCTGCTTTGATAGCTTGAGTCCCTCACAGAGGGACGAAATAAAGACGCTCCGAAGCCAAGTTAAAGACACTGGCAGTGCGGGCACCGCCCTTCCGACCCGGGAGCTCCGTGAAAGTTAAGGCGATGGCCAGGAAAGCCTGCGTCGGGCTCTGCTGCCCTGCGACCCTGCCCTTCCCCCCATCTTCCCGAGGCGAAGGTTGCTGAAGTCAGATGTCTCTTCCCCCGAGAACGAGCATTTCCAAGGGCTTCCTCCTTCCACACTGTCTCCCCAGCTTCTTTCGAGCCCTCTCTTGAGCCCCCGTTGAGCCACGGTCTCCTGAGCCTCCGGGGGCTCTGGAAAAAGTCATGGCATTAACCAAGTTGGACACACAGTGTTGTTTCCGAAGGGGGTCACACCGTTTTGCTAGAGACTAGCCAGAGACCGGCAGGAGCATCTGTTACAATGTGCAAATTCCAGCCTTATCAGAATTACCACCATCGCAGCCCCCAGCTAAATCCACTGTGCAGTGGAGTCCACCTTGTGGCGCTTGCTGGGCCTGCATTGCGTTGCGGTACATCAGCACGCCTGTTGGCATAATCCCTAGAAAGCCTTCCGATACGCCTCCCTCCACGTGCCTGCGTGCATATCTCCGCAAAAGCTGTAGATCCGCCCCTCTCTGATTACAGACCGCTTCCACAAAGGATATGAAAGCTTACTTGCCTGTAAGGGGGGGCCTCTCTCTGAATCACGGCTTGGGAGGAGAGATCCCTCCCAGGTTTATTCTAGTTTATTCCCCCAAAGCGCCTGCCTGCTTACGGTTGAGGTCGGCACTTCTGTCTCCTCGTTTCTCTGTCACACCCAACTTTCAGTTGGGGTCCCTTCCCACCCTTTCGTTTTCAGCAGTGTGGAGTGGGACTGAGAGGCTGGGAAGGACGGCGTCGTGAATGGAACAGTCTGAGAGTGCCCCGGCACTAAAACAGAAGGCTCTTCAGCCGCTCTCCAGCAAGGCTTAAAAGACCCCTAAAAGCATATCCCTAGAAGCAGCCGACAGCGTCAGCGGGGCTGAGAGGCACTGGAAGAACATGATTGTGTTAGAGCTGTCTGTCAGAAAGCGTGCCAGCACAGGGCAGAGCCTCATGTGGGGCAGAACTCCCCACTTCCCATCACTCACATTCACCCCAATCTATAGCTTTTTCAGCCCAGAGTCAAACCAGTAGATCACTGATTTGAGATGGGGTAAGGGGTTTCTCTCTGGGATCTTGAAGTGTCAGAGTCTCTTTTGCTAAGTCCGAAAAGATGTGCCCCAAAAGGTGACGGCAAGGATGAATAACTTCTGGAAATTTCTTGCCCAGGAAGAAGAGGCTGTTTCTGGACAGCGGCGGGAAGGCTCTGGCGCGCCAACAGGTCAGTGGGCACGTTCTGCCAGCTGGCGGGTCTGAATCTGGCAGCCGTGACCTCGGGTCACAGGCATGGTATCTAATTTTGGGGTCCAAGGATATTGCCGATCCTGTTTTAGCAGGAGAACTCCCACAGCGTTACACCCAGCTGGGGTGGGGTTGGATGTGGAGACGCATCTTGATGCCTCTGCTCCCCTCTGTCTGCCCCCCAGCCTCAGCAATCCCTTGAGTGGGTTCCTGGGTTTCCTTTGTCACTCACCCTTCTCAGAAGATGGTTTGTCGATGCCCCAACTGACAGCAAAACCGACAAAGGGCCTCTGCTCCTGGGAGACGTGTGTCGGCATTCCTTATTTCATGGTGTCAGTAGTTACACAAAGATTTTTTTTAGCTTCGTGGGGATGCATGGCTCATGGGTGTGTGTGCTCGTGTATGCGTGTGCATGTGCGGAAGCCAGAGGTGGCTTGGGGTGTCTTTACCACATTTTTCGAAACCTAAATGTCACCAGTTCAACTAGACTGGCTGGCCAGGGAGCCCCAGGTTCCCTCTGTCAGAGTGACCTGGGTTGGGGGCACCATGCATGTCGCCACACCAGCTTCTGTGGGGGCGCTAGGGACAATTGGGCCTCCGTGCCTGTGCTATGCACTGGGCTGTCTCTCCAGCCCAGAGATTTTTTTCCCGTAGCCTACCAAGGAAGGTGTATGGACCCCTTAAATGCTGCGTGCACCTCGCCTTTCTGTTTCCCCGACACCCCCAGTCCCGGAAGCACCTCGTGTCCCCAGGACTGAAGGCTCATTTGCAGTCTAGTACTGACTCCAGATGGCCTGTGTCTGTTTGTCGCCAACACGGTGTTTCCTGGAGCTGTTCAGCGGTAATTCCAGAAAAGTCAACGACGTCTCGAGACTGCTGCTCCCGGCACCGGAGCTGGCTAAGCCGGGGAGAGTAACTGGGGCTCCTGGCTTGGCCGTCGTTTCTGTAAGCGAGGTTGAGCAGCCGGCAGACAGGTCCGCACGTGGCGCAAGCCAGTCACTGCAGGGGTGAGCCACGCTTGCTGCGTGAGTCGGTACAGGGGCGAGCGCATCCTGCAGGGGTGAGTGCGCGCCGCCCAAGTCTCCCTCGCCGCGCGTGAGTCACTGCGGGAGGGAGCTCACACTCGCCGTATCTCCCCAGCTGCACGTGACTCAGTGCAGGCGTGAACACGTCCTGCCCGACCCTCCCCAGCTGCACGCGACTTCCTGCAGGGGTGAGCGCACGCGCAGCCTCAGGGCACGCGTGAGAGGCGCAGACTCCTTTACCCTGTCTCAGGAGTCGGTCCCTGAGCACTACTCATGGTCACCCCGAACTCACTGCATTCTGGAGCGCCCCCCCTCACTGATCCGCGGATGAGCCTCTCACTAAAGACTCGCTCTCCTCCAGGACCGCAGGGACGGCTGCTTCACGAAACAGCGTTTCTTGGAAGAAACAGTGGAGAGAGGAGAGTGCAAGCCTGTCTGGACGAACGCCTTCTGCGTGGGGGACATGCCCTGCCCCGTGGCCAGGATCGCGGGCAGGAGGCGGGACCTCTGAAAGGCAAAGGTAGGTCTGTGTTCGTCACAGATGCGTCCAGCAGGGCAGATAAGGCGCTGATTCCCGTGGTGGTTCCCACACTGACACTTCTTTCTGGTGTGGGAAAAATTGCTCAGTCCAGCTTCCCAAGGCCGGCTCAGGCATTTTATCTGAGGAGGAAGCACAGGGTGCCAGGAAACCCACAGAGAAGACAGAGTAACACCTATGCTCTGGGCACGAGCCTTGCGGAGAAGTCACGGCAGGGGCCTTGGGATTTGTCACCCCCGGTCCTCGGGTTCACTGCAAGTCAGGAAGCAATCCTCCCCCCCCCACCCCGCCTGTCTCGCTCGGTGCCTCTCTGCTTGCTGTGTCTTTCCTGGGCTGAAGCATGGAGCAGGGTTCACAGAAGACCCTGTGGCAAAGATTTGTGCAGATATGCCTCTCTTTACGCAGCAGGCATGTCCTTAAAGTAGAGCATGTCTCACGCAGGGTGTTCGAGGCAGCAGGAGGCTGTCTGAACAGAGCCGAGCTCTTAAGAACGCTCTTCTGGAAGAGTTTGTGTGGACGGACGCGTCTAGGTATCCAGGTTCTTCAAAGCAAGATTTTCCTGCACGCTGCTCAGCTCTTGAAATAGCAACAAACAGCATTATTCAGAGAAGGCAAAGATCCTTTAGGGAGTTCTTAATACCACAAGTCCTCAGACTAATGAATTATCTGCCGGTTCAGCCCCTCAGCGAACCTAGCAACAGGAGTTGGAAGGAAAGAAAATCATCCAGAAATCCAAATAGATTTCAACAGAAAGATTTGAAGAAGTGTCTTTCTGTTGTGTGGAATGGCTGTGCTTGAAATCTTTTGGGGTAGAAAAGTCAAAGTACTTTCTGTCCCTCAGTTGGATGGCGAGTGGGGTCCCTGTCCCCAGGACTTCAAAAAAAAAAAAACAGGACATAGTCAACCTTGGGTAAAAGGGGAACAAGGAAAACACACAGACACACACAGACACACACACACACAGACACACACAGACACACACACACACATACACACACACACACAGACACACACACACAGACACACACACAGACACACACACACACAGACACACACACACAGACATACACACACACAGACACAGACACACACACACACACAATGCCAAATTCATAGTGTGGAAAAGAAGGTATATTTAAAGAAAATAAGTATTTTTATGACTATTTATTTTTAAAATTTTTTTATTATTTATTATGTATTCAATTGTGCATGTATGTGTGCACGTGTGTGTATGTATGTGTGTGTGTGTAGAACCACGGGAGAATTCGGGAACCACCATGGACGCCTCCATCTCCTGTTTACTCTGCTCCGGGATTCACAGGCTCCGCCCTACCAGGACCAGAAACGCAGGCCGCCCCCGCTTCCGCCCGGTGTCTATATGTGGGGTCTAGGATCCGAACTCAGGACCTTTCGCCTGCAAGGCAGAGGCTTAACCCCTGAGCCACCTCTCCAGCCCCTTTTATGACTATTTATGAGAGAAAAAAGAGAAAGGGAGGGAAAGAGAGAGAGAGAAAGAGAGAGAGAGAAGATGCTTATGTATGCCACGGTGCACAGGTGGAGGTCAGAGGACAACTTTTAGAAGTTAGTTTTCTCCTTTCATATGTGGACTTCAGGGACTGAATTCAGGTCACCAGGTTAGTGAGTTGCCACTTTACCTGCTCAACTGTCTCACTGGCTACAAAGAAGATTCCTGAGCTCCCTCCCTAGTGCTAACCAAGTAGCATGCGTGGATGAAGCAAATCTCCTGACTGTGAATTGACCATTAAGAAAAGCCAACATCCCTGCTTCTTCTGCTCCGGGACCCCCTTTCCTCCCTCCAGAAAGCTGCACCCAGTCCTGCAATCCATCAGGGAAGGGCTGAGCCTCCCAAGGTGAATTAGGAACCAGGCTGTGTGTCTGGCTCGGAGTGTAATTGATCTTGTGGGAGGAAATGGGGCGGCTGCTAATGGGAAGCTAGCGCTGCCTCTCACCAGGTTTGCAGTCGGCTCGGCAACAGGGCACATTGCGGACCGGCGGATAGACTGTCCTCTCACCACGAATTAGTGCCGAGGTGATGGGACGAGGCAACGGGACCGAGGAGGCTCAGTGGATCTCCCCTGGGTTGCCGGGACAGACAATCAAAGAGGCTCATTTTGCAAATAGCCTGATTCCATCATGTTTTAATGAGCTCACATGATGTTGCAGACTGAGTCTAAGAGATTGGCCAGTGCGAACTGGGTTAAGATCAGTACAGTAGACTGGGGAGATACACGTGGGGCGTGGGGAAGGTATGCTTCACGCTGCAGCTACCTAATTTTTTTACACTCCATATCATCCCACCCAACTCTCCCCCCCCAAAAAAAAACTGAGGGAAAGATTCATCAAAGTAATCACAAGGAGTGGGGATTGTGGCTCAGTTAGCAGAGTGCTTGTCTAGCACGCGAAAGCCCCGAGTGCGATCCCCAGCACTGCAGAAGCCTGTAACTCTGGTGCACTTACAATCCTAGCACTCGGGAGGTAGGCACAGGAGGGTGAGAAGTTCAAGGCCAGCCTCGGCTCCATGGGGAGGCCTGGGATGGGCGAGACCCTGTCTCAGCACAGTAAAGAGAGGAAAATGCAGCCAGTAACAGCACTGTACTTGGAATAAGTAGATGCTGAAGGAAGCCAGGCACCTGGGAGTCCACGCTGCCCTGCAGAGGTGACCACGTCCTCGCGAGATGCTCGCAGTAACCTAACGGCCCGAGCAGCCGGTGCTCTGGGCTCTGCACACGCCCACCAGCTGCGGCTTTGGCTAAGCCGATTATCACGGCCAAGCCTGTTTCCTTAGAGGGGTGACTAGTCAAACAGCATTGTCTCATCCGGAGTCACAACAGGACGAGATGACGGAGGTGAGGTGAGGCGTCTGGTGACGGGCAGAGGAGGTGCTGGGCTGACCTCACTTCTTAGAAGTGCAGCGGGGTCCAGGCCTGGAGAAGGAAAGGGGAGCTGGTCGCCAGCATGCCGCCCCCGTCCCACCACGCCTGACCCCAAGCAGTTCTGTACTACACATGAGCTGACCGGAAAAAGATGAGGAAGACCGGTAAACGAGACGTTCCAGCAAGTATACAAAAAATCCTTGGCCTTCAACCCTGAAGACCCAAGTCTGGCCCCCTGAACCAGCTCCACAAAGTTGTCCTCTGCTTCCACACCATGCCGTGGCACACAAGACAGGGTAGCCCGGGATGACCTCAGACATCCCACCATGTAGCCGGAGGACCATAAACGGCTCTGCTCTCGCCTTGATTCCCCGGTGCTGGGTTCACGGCAAGGGCCGTCACACCAGGTTTACGCAATGCTGGACTCGTGCCTAGGACCACCTGCAGGCCAAGTAGCCACTCTACCGACTAAGCTACAATCCTGGCCTCTCCTAAGATTCAAACCTGGACAAATCCAGATTCCCCGGGTGCGCTGGAGGTGTGCCCGGCTGCCCCTGGTCAGGTGGAGAGGGCAAGGAGGCTGCCTGGTGACTAAGCCGAGCCTTAAAGGGGATGACTCCTGGGCAAGGACAGGCTCTCTGTCTAGCGGCCCCCACAGAGCCTAGAAAAGCCCCCGATGACTGGGCCTCTGGTTCCAACCTTTCCTTATCAGTATGTTTGGCTGGTGGCCGGACGGGGCTGCCAGAAAGCATTCAGAGGCCCTCTGAGGGCTTTGACGTCCTCTGGGAAGACACTGGCCTTGGCAGGAGTCCAGACACTGCGGCTGACTTTGGGTCCCTTTAATTAAAACCATATTAATAGAATGGAGGAGAGGCGTGAGGGAGGGAGGACAGAGGCGGGAAGGAAGACCGAGCAGGTGGAAGATCTTGGCTGAAACCTTACGTGCACTTTTTCCAGCATTACCTTGACCAGACAGGGCCCCAAAGCCAATATGACAGGATTAGCCCGATTGCTTTGTCAGACGCAAGCACAGCGTGACGCGCGCTCCAGAAAAGGCGTTTGGCAGGATTAACCTGCCAAGGATAAAGATGTAGCAGGCCGGGGCCTGAATTAATGGACTGGCATGACTGAGTGGGGAAATCTATTTGCATGCGGTATTAACTGTGCTAATAAACTCAGGCTGGCTGTGTGGGTCCAGCAGCTTCTTCAAAACAGTTTTTCTTGCAGAGCCGAGCGGTGGCGGCTGCTGAGATGGGCAAGAGAAAGCTGGCGGCCTTCAAGTCGTCAAGTGGGCAGCTGACCTCGGCATTCTGCCATGTGCGTGTTACCGACCCTGCAGCGTGATTGAAGCCTAGGAACTCAAGTGCCTAAAGATCTTGCTTGAGGATTGTTGTTAGGTAAAAAGCAGAGTGGAGGTGCGGGGGCACACCCTGTGAGAAAACCCCTCCCGGATGGGGTTGCCGGTCCCACTTGTGTATCTGAACCCCACAAAGTGTGGTGGGACTGGAGTGAGCAAGCAGGGTGCCCCAAGATGGGACAGCTCAGGTCTGGCTCATGCGGAATAAGGTGAGGAGCGGAGGGGCGGTGCCTCCCTCCTTGCCCACCCACCCCTGGAGCTTACCCTGGGAGCAGCGTGAACTACACCCACTGGAAAGCAATGTGCGCTTCTCCCTCCCCCCAGGAACTGCGTGTCTGAAAGTCGGGTGCTGACTGTGAACAAGCAGACACCTCTGAGCCGCCCCGTGCAACTCATCTTGGACATCCCGCCTAAGCAGCAGGCCGGTATTTACCCACCGACTCCTGACTGCCCCCGGCCGATGCTGTCCGTGAATGGTAACCCCCATCATGCAGGCTAGCACACAGCTCTGCGGACGCCAGCCCTAGTCCCAGCCTGCATACAGGAATGTTGGTGCTGGGTATGCACGGGAAGCTCCTTGCCTAAAGGGGCCCCAGGCCTCTTATATGAGTGTAGGTCAGAGTTAGGAGTACAAATGAAATTTCTAGATTCTTGTGTCCAGGAGCAGAGAATTGGGCCAAGGACGTATGGATAGTGTTAGAAATAAAGGTAATTAGTTAAGGAAGATAAATACACTCTCCTGAGAGGTAGGCTGGAGAGCTGGAAGGTCCAAGGTTCAGATGCCCCTGGCTCCAAGCAACCGACCCTTCACAGGGCAGGACAAAGCTCCCACTGCTTGCATCCCTGGTGGGAAAGGGTTCGAGGTCTTCCTCTGCCCACTGACTTCTTCCTCACATCGGTCTTGAAGCCTCTGTCCATGCCGCAGCCCCTCCATTCTGTGAGACTCATGGCAGCGCTGGTCTCTAATAAGGCTCTACCTTCACCGCAGAGGCCCCCAAATCTGATAGATCAGGATCCCCGACCTTCACCACTCCCCACCCAGGCCCAGCAACCCGGACCTTGGAGCTGGGGTGAAGCGCGAGGTCACCCCGCTCACAGCCAGATTGATGGCGGATGTCAGTCATGGGTCTGTTGACCTGTGCTGAGCCAGAGGTGTGACACGTAAGGAAGTGCATGCCACACCTCCGTCAGCGACCGCCTTCTTTCCAGAATGAGCAGGCGTGTCCCTGGTTGATGCTCTGGGGTGAGGTGAATGCCAGGCCTCTGGGTGGCCGACACCCATCGACGTAACGAAGCGAGGCAGCGGTGAGGAAGACGTGTGCGTGAGCACATCTGGCTTCGGCCGATTCAGTGTGTAACTTTGGAATGCATGTTGTGCATTTTCTCAAAATGCCTCTGAGGTGCCACAGTGCTGGGGTTACTCCCAAGCAGCAGCATAAGCCGCGGGGTCTGGCCCGGGCACGGCTGGACAGGGGGCCCACTCAGGAGGGGCTACCTCTGCCTGGGGGCCAGGCCCGGCTCTTCACGTTGCAGAAGACACCATATACCCAGGTCTACGTTTCGGGATCTGAGAGGAAGACAGTGCAGGAGGCGCCGAGGAGGGGAGAAGGCGCAGAGGGCAGACGGGCGAGGCCGTGGGCTCTGCGGGAATTCAGGCTTTGAAATTTGCTCTAGATGTTGTGGGAAACACATGAGCTGATTCACGCTTTAACAGGCCTCCAACTCTGTTGCAGAAAGACGGAATCACAGAGAGGTGAGAGGTTGAAGGGGGCCTGGGCTGGAGGAGGGGAGCGGTCGGGGGCAGCCAGATAAAGAAATCACTGCAGATTTGCCAGACAGTCTATGGCTCACGGAAGGGGCACCAAGAACACGTTTGTACCGTTACAATGCCACACCCCAACTCTGCAGCCCTTCCTTGCTGAATGAGACCCCAAGCCAAAGGCCTCCATGCTCCCGGGGTTCTGTCCACCTGACCTGAAGGGACCCCACAATGACCTTGTGTCACTATCAAAGACCAGGCGGAGCACGCAGGCAGCCTGCGGCCCACGCTGCAGTAGAAGGCAGGCGCCCGTACTTGCCGTGGGATGTGGCAGTCGCGTGTAAGCTCACAGAAGCTTGTACCCTGGGTGTGCTATGGCATCGTGGCACTGTGCTAGCCTGCAAAGAGGTCAGCGGGTCAGTGAGCAGTGAGGAGCCCAGGTCTCTATCCTGAGGAGCACTGAGGGTAGACCCGACCACACTGACTCTCGATTCAAAGTCCGCGTGCAAAGTGCAGTGTGGATGACCCTAAAATGTCTGGGGTCGTTTCAATTCCCCCCGAGAGTCGTGCAAGCGCTCACCAGAGAGCAGCTGGACCGCGAGTGTCTTGGTTAATCAATCGCTCATCCAGAGGACCTTCATAGGTCTCTCCCGAGGGGCCAGTGCAGGTCTTCCTGCCTGACATGGGGAGGAGTACGGGTGCATGGGGGGGCCTTCGCGGGGGAGTCAGGTGACCTGGAACTGAAGTCTGAAGGACTTGGTCACACACGCCTGGCTGCGCGCCCTTCTTGGGGGTCTGAGATGAGCCCTAACCACACGGTGGTCTGCAGGCCTCACAGCTGCCTCTGTAGGGTTTACAATCTACACGACACAAGCCACAGCATCCCAGCAGGATTTTCTGGCTGCAGACAGAAGGTTTAGACATGTCTGAACTCCAGGGACAAAGTGGTCTCCATGGTGGTCGTAAGCCACAGTGGATGAATTACTCAAAGTTTCGCCCCCCCCCCAACTCTGGCAAGAGCTTTGGCAGAGCTAGTGCCAGGAATTTGCCAAGTGTGTGTCCTTAGAGCGGGTTTCAAGAGAGATGGCAGAACGTAGGAAATGTGGTTCCTCCCCTCGCCCCCATTCGGTAACTAAGAACCACGCAGCAGGGAGAAGTCATTTGGGGGCAAAAGAGCTGTTCATTTAAAGTGTGTATCCATGCCTGGGGAAAGGAATCAACCTCTGCAGAGACAGTGGCTCAGCTGATACAGGGCTTGCAGTGCAAGCATGAGGACCCGGGTTCGATCCCAGGGACCCAGGTAAAAAAGAGCCAGGTGTGGCGGTGAGTATCTGTGATCAAAGAGCTGGAGAGGATTCCTGGGGCGCGCGCGCACACGCACACGCACACACATGCACACACATACATGCACATACACAAAGAAGGAGGAGGAAACCGTCTCCACTGGGACCCAGGAGGCAGCACGGGAGAGCGGCGATGTGACCCATTGGCACAGGATCTCCTGCTCACCGTGGTTTCTCTCGCCTCCTGCGCATCAGCCGCAGCAGCGACCCTCCTCCGTCAGCCGCCCAGCTCCGGCTCCAGGGACCTCTGACCCGGTGGGGCGGGACAGCTGGTGTTGTGAATCAGGCCGTTGCCATCAGAGAACGGCTACTTCACAACACCAGGGTCACACCCCACCACAGGCAGCAGCGAGCACCCCGACACTGGAGCCACAGCCTCTGCAGAAGGTCATCTCAGAACTTCGCCCGGCTCCAGACCCCGGATGGAGCTTCTCCCGCCTCCGCCTTGCAGCTCACGGGAAGCAGCTTCCACAGAGGTGCCGGGCGGCGAGGCCCCCCCACCCTCCACCCCCCCCCATACCACCCCCGCCCGTGAATGTCTCAGAGGTTCAGGAAACACATGGCGGTTACAGAGCCCTTTATTCATCTTTCCATTCCCACGTGTATATGTCTAGGGGTGCAGGTATTTGTGTGCATGTTCACATGTGTGCGTGGGTACACACATGTGGACGCCTGAGGTGATTACCGGGAATCATCCTTGATCACTCTTCCAGTGACAGGATCTCTGATCCAACCCAGAGCTCACGGAGAGATCTAGTCTGGCAGGTCAGCTTGCCTGGGGGCGTCCTTGAACTACAGCCCATGCCCGCCCACCCATCCACCCAGCCTTTTCATGCGGGCTCTGGGGATCCGAACTCCAGGCCTTTTGCCTGTGCAGCAAACCCTCCTCCCCGGCGTCTCCCGAGCCCTGGGCCCTTTGTTTTGACCCTCCGCAGTGGGAGCTTTGAAGGGCCGGGGAGAGGAGTCAGAGGACTGGTCATGTGGCGCCTCCCACGTTCCGTCGCAGCCTTCTGCAGACTGGAGCCACGGTGTCTGCTTCCCAGGCGCTTCTGGTCTCCCGAACACCAGGCTTCGTCCCAAGGGGGAGCCACCCGCCGCTGTCCATCAGACGCATGGGCGTGCAGCCCAGTGACAAAACACAAGAGCCGCTCGGGCCGCGGAAGGCTCCCGGCGGGGGCTTCTCCGTGCATGACAGGAGGTTTCCTCGCCCTGGGGGCCCCGGGGACACTGCAGACTTATCTAGAGTAACTTGAATATTTTTGTAAGATCTTGCACCTCAGAATAAACCGGAAGTCTGTGAGAACACATGCACTCTTGATTGACAGGTGTGACCCCAAATGCAGCCTCAGCAAGGGTGGGAGGAGGCCTAGGCCAGTAACTATGGAAACAGGCTGCACAGACCTTCAGGACCCTTCTCCGTGGACTCTCCAGACCATGCACACCTCGCCGCCCTGCTGAGGGACGGGGGGAAGTGTTCTCTGTGCTCCCCCTTCCCACACACCCTTCCTCACCCTCCTCTCAATCCCTCCTGCCCTGCCTTGTCTGGACCCTTTCCAGAATACTCCCAGCCCCAGCACCACTACGCCCCATCCGCCGTGACCGATACAGAGTCGTGGTCCAAATCTGAGAGAATCAACGTCCCCCCGCATCTTCCCATCGGAGTGGCCAGGTCAGGTAGCTGGTGTTTGGTAGCCACGGCAAGCTGCACTCTGAGCCTTCAGAACATGGACTCCGTGTTGCTCTTCCACATTCCTGAGACAGGGTGAAACGCCCCACCTCCGGAAAGCCCACCGGACACAGGACCGGTGCACTCATTGCTGTGACGGCCCCGGGCTTTCCTCGTGTCTGGCACTGAGTGTGGGTCAAGGCCTGGCGAGTCCTGCCTGGCTGCGTGCCTGCTCCCAGCCTCTCTTTCTCTTCTTTGCATCTCTGTCTCTTTCAGCGGTGTCGTCGTGGCCGCCGCTGACACTTGCAGCTCGGACACTGCGGGCGCTGCCCTGAGCACTCCGCACTTCAGCCTTGGTGTGAGTTCCCCCAACAGGCGGTCACGGAGACACAGCAACGGTAAGCGCCAAGATGACACCTAACTAACGACACCACCAGTTCACACCCGTCCCCCCCCCCCCGCAGTCCCCTGCCCCCATTTCCCCCTGGGCTCCTGGGGCCAGGAGAGCTGGCTTCACGCTCTGAAACTTGCACTCTGTTCCCTAAACAAAGTAGACCAGAGACCCTTGTCCTACCCCCCCATCTGTGAGAGGTTACCGTCTAACCTCATTTCGAGCATTTCATAATGGAACCTGATTAAAAACTCATAAAATATAAAATAGGGTCACATCCGGAGAGAATGAGAACTTCAGACCCGGAGGAGCGGGACTTAATCTTGGAGTGATGCTAGCAAGTGCTGTTGAGGTTTGCATGTGACCTTTGCAGGTCGAAGCTGCAAAGACAGATGGGGCCTCTTCAGAACTCGACATGTAGGGAGGCCCAGTCCTAGGGTTCCTTCCCAAATTCTTAACTCCAGCCAGAGCCCCGCCCTGGGGTATTCCCTTGGGCTCACAGCGTGGCTTATTTTCCAAAGCGCGTCCTGTTTTGCAGAGAACAGCACTCAAACACACCCAGGACATTCTAGAACCACCACTTAGGTCGATTTGGTGGTGTCTGGCAGAAAGAAACCTCATATCCAGTCTATGCCCTAGTTTAGAATCTCTGTGTTATGAAGTGTTATGTGTTTGAAGTCAATCATATTCCAAACCAGTGGATTCACTGAAGAAGCAGAATAGATCACCGAAGTCCTGGACACAGCAGGTCTGTCACTCTCTCTCTGTCTCTGTCACTCTCTCTGTCTGCCTCTCTCTCTCTCTTTCTCACATTCACACATGTATATACTCAAACGCACATGCACACACACATGCATACACATACACTCACTCTTGCACACACACATTCTCACATATATACTCTTATATACGCACATCTATATACTGTTACATGCACACGCATATACTCACACATATACTCACATGCACACAGATACTCTCTCTTGCATGTACACACAGATACTCTCTCTTGCATGTACACACACTCACATGCATACACACATATTCTCATATACTCTCTTACATACACTTATACTCTTTTACATGCATACACACACTTATATATATAACATGCACACTCACATATACACATTCACACATATAAATACCCTTACATGCATACACACATATACACACATACACACTCACATAGACACACTGTCTTACATGTATACACACATATACCCTCTCTCTTACCTGCACACATATACACTTACATGCACACATATTTATGTATATACACATATATCAATTTATGTATACACACTCTCTTACATGTGTACATACTTATATGCATGCACATATACATAACACACATATGCACTCTCACAGACACATTCTAACATACGCACATATGCTCTCTTACACACACACTTGTTAACACCCACCATCTCGTCATCTCAAACTTGCCAGGATCTTGTGACCACAGTCAGCTGTTCTGCGGCAAGCTGGTTGGAAAAGACATTTCCTTACAATACTGACTACAGAGAGAGGGGCAGTTCCCAGCCTGGGTTGCTGGAGCAGCAGCAGCAGCCCTAGGAATTTTCTGGGTGTGCTCATCCTGTAATCCCACCTGCCCCTGCTCTACCCGGCGCCCCCAGGTGAGGCTGGTCAGCAACCTGTGTGTTCCGGAGGGCCCAAGATGCACGCGGGTTTTAAGAACCGCAAAAATGGAATAAAAGAAAGAAAAAAGTTGGATGCGCTGGTACATCCCTGTAACGCCATCACTCAGGAGGTTGAGGCAGGCAGACCAGCCTGGGCCCCATAGCGAGTTCAGGGCCAGCAAGATTCCGTCTCAGAGGAAGAAAAAGGAAATAGACCGGCGCGGAACATCCGCGAGGTTTCCTCGCCTCCGTCTGAAGCAGTGAGAGACGCTGAAGCTTTTACTGCATGTTGAATAACAAGTTTTTAAACCTATTTTTTCAGATCTTAAAAGTAAATCTGCAGGTATCGTGGGCTGCAGAGCCCGACGCCTCCCGTCTTTGAATAAACATGCTCAGAGCATCTTTTGATTCCTCTCCACAGGGAGACACAGGTACGAGACAAAGCTTGGCTGCCTCTCATCACACAGCTCCTGACCCCGCCCAGGGCACATTTTAAAGACCTCATGCTTCTCTAATCTAAGCTCCCCAAAGCCCTATTTTAAGAAGAGGAACTGAGACAGGTTTAATCCCCTGCCCCCAGGCTCAGAGGCAGCTGTTTGCCATGGCAGAGGCTCGAACCTTGCCTCCCCGTGCCACCGAGCAAATGCTGGTGCTGAGCGCGCGGAGCACGTAGGAGAAGATGGAGACACCCGTGTCTCTCCCGGCAGGCAGTGCAGAGGAGTGGCGCGGCCGAGGGTCTAGAGGGAAGACCCCCCTTGCTTCCTGCAGCACGCCTAACGGTGAGCAGCTGTATCATGGTCACTGGAAAGAGAAGCCTGGAGGTTGGAAGTTCAGGGTCCACACGCTGGCTCAAGAACATCAGCACAGGGCAGGAGCTCAGGGGGCACGTGCCCATTCACTGGAGGTGAAAGCTAGTTCAAGGATAACCTTCAGCACCCCGGAATCCACGAGAAGGGCAGAAGGGGGCGGAACCAGGACATCCCTACTTTCATCGGGGCGTGGTCTTCCCAGAGTGTCACCTCCTCCCAGCAGACCCCCCACTCGCCTCTCCCTGGCCAGGAATCCTGCCAGGCCCCTAGGTGACCAGGGTAAAGGCAGGTGAAGACTCAACCTTTGAGACTGGGAAGCCAGAGGAGCGAGTGAAGAACGTGTCCTGAATGCCAGCGGCGTCTAGAGAACCACGTAGATTATTTTCAACAGAGCAACTCTTCCGTGGGTGACCTATTAAAGTACAGTGCATGCTTGCTTTTTTAAAAGAGATTTACTGTCCTCACGATCCCGCACACGAAAGTAACCACCATTTTCTCCTGGTTTTGTCAAGCTCTTCATCTCTCTATGAGCCTCTGATGTTAGCTTTTCTGATGATAGATAGATAGATAGATAGATAGATAGATAGATAGATAGATAGATAGATAGATAGATAGATAATCGATTACAGGTCACCAGACAAACATTGTGTCTTTACTCTTTTGAATAAGGCACCATGGTTCATTTATTCAGTCTCTTACCATCAAGTGCTCTGATGTGAATAAAAGTAACACTGGAAAAACAAATCATTTTTCCTGTAACTAAATCCTCGACTAACTATTGCTCTTCTGGGAATTCACTGTAAGGCAGAATCTTGGGTGCTCACATTCTACCAAGTTGCCTTCCCAGGGGAGGGGGTCCAGTGTGCCTTACCACTAACAGATACGAGTGTACATACCCCCCAAATAGTCACCAGAACCGGTAACCACAACGGGTCTGTCTGCTGGTTAGACTCACCCCCTATTTCTCTCCTGTAGCAAAGCCCAAAGCAGAGCCAACTGGAGGGTCCAGACCTCAGAACCAAAGCCTGTGGGTTCTCTGTCCAGGAGACCTTGGGACCCACAGGCCATGGGTCGGGGAAGCTTCTCCTGGGCAGGTGAACTTTGTTTCCAACTCAGCATCATATTACCATTTAAGGTGTGTAACCCTAGGCTAAATTGCTGGGGTCCATAGAAAGAAGAAAGAGGGCTCGAGCTAGCTCCTCTTTCCAGCCATCATCATCATGTTACAGACTGAATTGTGTCCCCTGTCTGCCCCCAGAGGCACATGATGAAGCCCTGGTCCTGGGTACAACTATGTATTAAGACAGAGTCTCTAAAGATATAGTTGATATGTTGGCCTTCAGAGGGACATCATAATGCAACGTATGTGGTGCCCTCTTAAAGAGAGTCCAAGGTCATCTCATAGAAGAAAGGTCACGTGAGGACCCCCTGGAAGATGGGGCTCTGCTCATGCCTATGAAGTATTATCTTGCTTGCGGTCGTAGATGTGAGAAGACCCATCTTCATCCTGGGCTGCTCGGCGCTGGAAAGCATTCACCGCTGACTCTGGACTGTGATGCGATCCGCTGCTTCATCTCTTGATGCCTTGGCTTTCCTGCCATGATGGGCTACATGTACTCTGAGGTGGGAGCCCCCAAAAGTCCTTTCTCCCTTAAATTGCCTTCGTCCGAGTGTTTTATCACAGTCTGAGGAAAAGTCACTAACACAGTGTCCAAGGCTGTGAATCTCCAGAACCCTGAGCCGTGGTCTCCACCCCCGGAACCAGCCCTTTTACAAGCCTGGCATACATTGTGGCAGATGCCGTGGGTACCTGGCCACTGCCCTGGCCACCTCTGAGCTCCCTGTGATGGACATTTCCCTGCGTGCCGACTTCCTCACCCCAGTACCCCCCACACTGTGCCTGAATTCCTTCTGCACATAAAAGAACACAGACCAAGCACCTATATGCGGGCTAGAAAGTGCCTTCTGCCAATGAGAAGTGGACAGCAGATCCCCTCAACATTCCGCACAACCCACAGACGATGGTCCCCTGCGGCAGGACCCCAGCTTCTCATGACACCCTTCAAATAGTTCATCCTCCAGCCCTCTTCTGCTCCCTTCACCCTCGCCCCAGACTCCTCATTCTTGAACTGCCCATCAAATAACCTACTTGTCTCTGAGCCTGCTTGGGGGATTTAAATAAAGCACACAGGAAAAAAAAATTAGCTCTGGGGACTCCTCTGGGGTTTTCATCAATTTGTTTTAATAGATTTAAAAACTTTTAGAGCAGCTTTGGGTTTGCAACAAAATTGAGTGGAAAGTACAGAGATTCCCTTTGCAACACACACACACACACACATCCCTCACATAGCCCCTCCATTTCAACATTCCCACCACAGTGACACAATTATCTTTATTGACAAGCCCACAATTCACACCAGGCTTCATTCTCAAGGCTGAACATCCTCCTGCCTTCAGGGTCCCCCCATCCCCAGGCTGCTACGACCTCAGCGATCCCTTCTTTATCTTCAGCTTCAGTTCTTGGGTTCACAGTCAGGATGGTGCCTGCTCTTCAGGTCTCGAGTTGCTCATTTAGCGATGTGCATTTCAAAATCCTCCTGTCTGCTTAGGGTTTGCTAACTCCAGATAACCTTGGGTTTGATGATGACTTTTTAGAAGCGACACCAAGGTCATGCTGCATGGAATAAAGAATGTACTGGGCTTTGTTACATCTAAAAGTCCTGGGGCTGGAATGTAGCTCAGTGCTACAGTGCTGGACTCCAGTGCACAGCCCCGAGTTCAGTGCCCTGCTCTACATAAACTGGCCGCGGCGGCACTGTGCATGTAATTCCAGTGATCAGAAGAAGTTCATGGTCATCCTTGGCTGTAAGTCCGAGGTCAGCTGGGATACATGGGACTTTGTATTAAAATCTTTCTGGTTTATGAAAGTCTGTTAAAAGGATGCAATGGTAAAGCCCCAGACCAGAAAGAAGAAAACAAAAAAAGTAGCATAAAGGAGTGTAATCCAAAATATGCAAAAAGCTTTTAAAACTCAGCAGTAAGAAAGCAAAGTAATTCGAATCTAAAATTAGACAAAGACTTCACCAAAGATACGCTCATGTCCAAACTCAGGCAAAAAGATAAAGCCACATCATGTCATCGGGGAAACCTGTCAGGACAGTGAGATGCTTGGCACTTGAAAAGCCCAACTCTCGAACCCGAGGCCGTGCAGCGCCGGAGAGGCCTACATCGACAGGAACTTCTCTCTCCCCACCCCGGCTGCTTTGAGAAGCCGTGGCGGACCCATCCAGGACTCAGCATTTCAACAGAAGACCTTCATTCTCCAGCTGCTGTGTTTCACAAAGGACATGAAAACTTGCCCCCTCCCAAAAAATCCCGAACATGCGTGTTCATGTGGGACTCGTTCTTAGCTATCAGCTCTGGGAAGATATATCCTTTAGCACCTGGAGTATTCAAGTCCCAGACAGGCCCACGTGCACGGGGATGTGGAGGGTTCAGGATGTGTCCATGGCAGGGAGCGGCTGCCAAGGTTGTGCCGCCCGGGTCCCCACTGACGGCTGGTGGCACCCAAAGCCAAGAACATGGTCTCGCTGCAGCAGGAGCGCGGGCTCCACACCCCAACTCACGCTCACAAGAGGAACTTGCTAGAAGAAGTGGATGTAAACCCAACCTCTCAATACCAGTGAGAGGCCTGAACAAGACCAGGCGTCTGACTCCTGGCGGGAGCCCATCAGCGAGCAGCCACTCATGAGGGACAGATCAGGACGCCAGCACGGAGCAGCGTGAGCTTGTGTCTCTGCCTGTGGCTCCTAATACTCTTCAGCTCTTTCCAGATGCCCCCAGCTGACGCCCGGGGCTTGGTGTGTCTGTCCAACGTAGGATTTCCCTGACAGGACGTCAGCTCTGCATAGAGCTGAGGCTGTCTCTACGGGTCCCACGTCCCCCTTGTTACTTCTCACTCCTCCGCCTGCAGCCCCCTTCCCCTGCGCCCTCACACCACCACTCTTCTCGCAAGACCCCCTGGGCAAAGGTGCTCACACCTCTCTTCCTCTTCCTTTGTTTGTACATCTGCTGAATGAAATAACAGAGGCACATTTCCCCCAGGGCTTTGTCTCAGGACCTGTAGATGTTTTTCCTCCAAAAGAAAAGCGAGATGCCTAGGTTGTCCTATTGCAACCGATAGAAACCGAGACTAGTCGGTGTCATGGGAACGGGCAGAAGAGGTCACAGCAGTGCTACTGAATACTCTAGAATTTAAGGGGACCCCCATGTACAGAGCTCCCAAGGGATAGCCCGATATCCACAGATGCTGAAATGCATGAGCTCCCCCTGCTAGGAACATTACTGTCTGGTGCAGGAGGCATCTTGAGGGGGGTGCGTGCGTGGAGGCCAGGGCTCAATTGTTTTTAGGGACACGGCTTCTCATTGGCCTGCAGCTTGGAGATTCAGGTAGGGGGCTGGCCAATGGATAGTGGTTTAGGCAGAAGCAAATATATTTCACGAAAACCACCCTTAAGGTGCCCTGAACCACAGAGTACAATTCTTGAAAAGGGATTTTTGTCAGAATGTAGCTCTAGGCAGCAGCAAGACCCGTGTGTCCCCGAAACTTGGGTGGGAAAGAGGGACACAGACACCGGATGGGCAAAAGCGATTTCGTGTTAATTGGATTGTGTATTGTGTATCTTAAGCTAGCATCAGACGGGCACATCCTAGGGTCAGGATCTGGTTGTAAAACTCCTGCTTCAGTCGGCCAAGTGATAACGTGACTAGTGAGGATCACTTTACCAGCCGGCCTGAGAACACAGTGTCACCCTCAGACCCTCAAAGGTCTCAGGATTTGTAATCTCTCACAGTGTTTCACGTTGCTTTAACTCTTCAGATTCGGTTCACACAGAGGGGCTTCCAGTCCTTAGGCTGCCCCACTTGCAGACAGCTGTGAGTTCGGCTGGGAGGCAGGTAAGGTCCCTGTCCCATCTTCCAGGTACATGTTCACCCCTAAGGCCACAGCTGAGCCACGCGGTCTCCAAAGTCACCCGCCAGGCCCGGGCTCCACTCGTCCACAGCCACGGCCTGTAGCAGGGTCTTCGCAGACCGCCCCTCTCACTTACCCACTCGGCTGGTGTGTCCTCCTGGAGAGACTTCTTACATCTATACCCCCGGGTTCCCATCTGTGTCCCCAAGAAATAGACAAGGCCCGTGTTTCAACAGTTAAAGTTTTTCTCCAGAAAGACAGAGGGCCGCAGTTGGCAGGAGCCCGGGCAGGAAGCACCAGGCTGAACCGCCTGGCTGACTAAGGGGGGCCGGCATGCACCCCTCACCTGTCCTTTCCCTGAAGGGACGCAGAGTCCGGCTGCACGTCAGAGCAGCAAGTTCTGCCCTCTAGGCCTGGGGAGGTGGTACAGGAGGTGGGTGCTGCCAGCTAAAGGGATACAGATGCCCCCGGCCTCGCGTGCCTACAGGCGTATTTCACGCTGACAGGCTACTGGGGGGGAGCACTATTTTTATTTAAGACACCAGTTGCCATAGTAACAGCCATGTGACCCAATACTTATTCTAAGTCACACAGAAAATAACCCTGGGAAGGGAGAAAAAGAGAAAGAGAGAGAGAACGAGAGAGAGAGACCCTAGTGAGTACCACAGAACTCAAAAGAGCAAGAGGCAGCTTCTAGGGGAGAGAAGACCCCACCCACCAACCCCATTTGAGCCTTGCTCCAGCCCCCCACCAACCCCATATGAACCGTGCTCTAGCCCCCTCCCCACATCTCCCTGCATTCTCATTGGCAAAGTCAATAAAAAATTCAGCGATAGTAGAGGACTAAGTTCTGTCCGGTGACTTATGAGTGACAGCTGGAGGTCAGAAGTCCTCTCGCGGCGACCTCGGCCACATGTCACGTGGATGCAAGATGGATGCTCATGACCCAGCCAGCGCCGCACAGTCCACGGGGAGATGGCATCCCCACTGCCCTGCGGTAGAGGGGCCTCGGCTCTGGAGCAGCCAGGCCAGGACCAGGTTGCCTGAAGGCCACCCACCGGGGGACAGGACAAAGCCCCCGAGCCTCTGAAGGACCCGAGGGAGATGTCCCAGCATGCGCGCAGGCTCCCTAGGCCCAGCCACCGCAGCGCAGCTTCCGGAGACTCAGCAGTTTCCTCTCCCCGAGCCGGCAGCACTAACGGTCGAGGCTGTTAGAGACACCGAGGATGCCTGGGGGTCCATTTGAGACCCCAGTGCTTCGCCAAAGCCTGGAACGGACCACCTGGCTCCTGAGCAGCTCAGCCCGCCCATCCACCGTGCGGAGACACATGCGCAGCCATGAGCCAGCTCCCCTGTGTGGTCTGGGCCCAGATGGACTCTATGCGATGATTTTCTGTGAGATTCAGCGGTGCTTATAAAGTGCCTGCTACACAGAGCACCACTGACAGGCCAGTGTCCACCTAGTGTGGCCGTGAGGTGGACACGGACCATTCATGAGTCCATTGCTGGCTGCTATCACAAAATGTCAGAGGCAGGTACCTTGACAGAATGAGATTTATTTAGCTCCCAGGTTTGAAGTGCTCTCATTGGCTGAGCCCCTGGCCAGGCCCTAATATGGACAGATAACCACTGGGGAAAGTGAGCAAGAAATAAAACTCTCCAAAGCAGAAAGCCAGGGGGCAACCAGGGCCCCATGACCCCTTGGGAAGGCACGCCCTCAGTGACTTAGGGACTCCCAGGAAGCTGCACCTCTCTGAGCATCCATCACATCTCTGAGGGCAGTAGAAGAAGAGCCAGCTGTTTGGCTGAAATACTCAACATTTAAATGTCTTCAGGGTGGGGCTGGAGTTTGATCCCTAGAACCAGGCACAAAAGCCAGTGTAGTGGTTCCATATGTATGCATGTGCGCACACACATACACACACACACACACACACACATACACACACACACACACACACTCACAGACACACACACACACTCAGACACACACTCACAGACACACACAGACAGACACACACACACACACACACACTCACACACACATACACACACACACACACACACATACACACACACACAGACACACACACACACTCTCTCACAGACACACACACACAGACATATAGACACATACCCAGATACACACACACAGACACACACACTCACATAGACACACTCATGCAGACACACACACACAGCTCCACAGGTGCCTGTCACTCTATTTGACATGTAAGTGTGCCCTACACACCCGGCTTCCTGGAAGCATTTGCCAGTCGCCTGAGGCTGCCTTGGAGGGAACCAGTCCAAACACACCACTTCCTAGGGTATAAGGAGGCTTCCATAACATGCCATAGCACCTATTCAAGATGACTCCCGAGCTGGGATGGGTTTTAGCTGTAGGAATCCTTTGTACGCTTCGGAGCTACATTCTCCGCTCTCTACCTAGAAGGCCTCTGCTTTGGATTCTGTTTGGAATAGATGCTCCTGTGCCAGTTGTTTTATGCTCATATGGGTGGGTGAGAAAGACTTTGTCTTTGAGATTAGTTTCATTGCTAAGTCCTCTCTGACACAAGCAGAGGTGGTGGGAGCCAGTTAAGGCCTTGGGTAAGATAATACCATCAGCGACTGTCTGCTCCGCAAACAGAGACCCGCTCCCTCACGTGGCAGTTCCCGTGCTGCTCCTGCAGTGTAACTTACCCCCACAATTAAAACAAGACGTGTACTAGGGCCAGAGAGACGGCTCAGGGGTTAAGCAAAAGGACCTGAGTTCAGATCCCAGATCCCATGTAAAACCCAGATGGAAATGGCTGTACTTGTAATTTTGACCCTGGAAGGCAGAGCCTGGAAAACTCTAGAGCAAAGCGATGAGGAGGTAGACCAGTCCAGGATGATCCTCAGAGTCAACCTTGGGCCTCCACAGGCATCACAGTGCCCTCTTCTATACACACACAATAAAAAGTGTACTCTAAGCAAATTCATACCAAGGTGTGGCTGACTGTTACTAATGTGGAGAGAGTTTGATCCCCAGACCTCACATTCCGCCCACAAAGGAAACACAAAGGTTTTATTGTCTTGGGAGCAGCTCATGGTGGATCATTCTTTCGCCCCCACACTCTGGGGAGGAGGATGTGGGTGTGAGCACATGGGCACTGGGGTGGGGGTGGTATGTGGGCATGAACGTGTGTGGCTACCCGGATGTGGGGGGAGGTGGGGGTACGGGCATGGCTGCATGGTGTGTGGAATGAGTGTATGTCGAGGCCAAAGCCCAAAGAGCTGTTCCTTAGGTGCCGTCCGCCGCATGTTTTGAAACGGGGTCTTCTTGGCTTGGAGCTCACTCACTGGGGTAGCTCGGCTGCTCAGTGAGCCTCTCTGCCTCTCTCCCCAACACCAAGATTATAGGCATATGTCCCCATACCTGACTTTATCCTGAGGTTCTGGGAATTGAACTCGGGCCCTCATACTTGAATGGCAAGCACGTATCCCACTGAGAGTCCCCCAGCCCCTCATGCAGCATTATGGATTCACTCTACAATCTACCCAAATTTTAGAAACCCTAAGTTGGGGTCACTAACCTGCAAGCGTGTTGATTAGGAGTCTTCCTCTCCAGTGTCTTAATAGGAAACTCCTCATTCTGTTTAACTCCGTCAGCTCGGGTGTCTAACTCTTCAGGGCCGCTTTGTGTGTTTTCAGAGAGGAGAAAATGAGATGAGACACATACAGCAGACGTGAGGATCAGAAGACAGAGAAGTCTGCTGGCTCCCCTGCAGCACCGTCCCCAGGGAGCCTCAGAGTTCAGTGTCCCCAGAGCAGGTTCTTCAGTGAAACCCCACCCTGTCCCAAGAGGCCAGGACAGTGGTTACCAGCTGGAATGCCATCCATTTCAGCGAAGGCCATCTTAGAGTCTCACTCTGACCCCTTGTGTTAGCATTTCTCAACGAGAGGTGTCCCTCAAGCATGCCTCTACCCTCATTCCACTAAGCTCCCAAGGGAATTTGAGCAGGTCACAGACCACCGCTTCTCACCTATCAGAGGCAAGCAAAACGGTGTGGAGACCTGATCCTTCATCAGGCACTGTGTACCTCGAGGATTAAAAGCCTACAAATGAACTAGTCTGTTCGTGTCTATTCTATTGCGTGAGTACAGTTTTTAAATCCGTGTTTATTTATAGACACTGCAGAAGTATGAGTTTGCCATGGTGCACGCTGAAGAAAGCACGCGCCCCCTTGGGTGGAAAACGAGAAGCACGCCGGCAGCCCTTGGAGGTGCTGGATGTGAACCCGGCAGGTGCACACAGTGGACAGGATCCCCGGGGGCTTCCTGACATCAGAGGAGGAAAATATCTCCCTCTGCGCAACATTTCTGCTCAGACACATTCCACCTGTGCATTCCGCAGGTCCCGGCTTGGCAAGTCCATTTGAATCAAAATCCAGAAAAATAGAAGATGGCAGCTCTCAAACTAGCTACCGATAAAAGAGAATTTTCGAAAAGAATTTGCTAGGAACAGGCACAGTTCCTTTTGATGTGGCCGACTCCACAGTCCCCAGAGGTGGGGGGGGTCGTCCCTCTCAGCAAGTAAAAGGAAGAGACTTGGAACTCCAGGGTCTAGACACAGGCCTCAGCCGAGTGTCACAGACTCCTGACACCCCTCCCCCTCTAGATCTTCCCCATCCTCACTAGGTGCCTTCAAAGCATGCTTGGTTCCCAAAGAAGGGACAGGCCCACCAGCCCCAGAGTGGGCCACACAGGAAAACCCTTCTGCCACATCCTTGGGAGGTCTCAACAATTCAAAGCTCATCAGTAGCCAGGGAGGTCGCTCACAGGCACGCCAGTTACCATGGTTGTTGTGGGCTTGTGATTGCAACATCGGAAGCTTTGGAAGGACAGGATCTCACAGCCCTACCCCCCCACACACAGAGTGCAGAAATCCCTGAAATCTTGGAGCTGTCCGCAGCTCTGGTGCTGAAATCAGAGTCTGGCAATGACGGTGCAGAGAGCAAAGGCCCTTGTCTGTTCCCTCCATGACCAGGCAACCTCGGCAAGACCTGCACATTCTGTCGGGTCTCTTTGTTCGCGGGAAGTAACTGGTGTTCTCAAAAAGCTTATGCAAATTGTAGGGGTGTCTGGGGAGAGACTGCCACCAGATCATGCTAAATGCTTTTTCATGCACCTGGAAGCCCCACAGTGGCTGAAAGCAGAGCAGCTCTCGGTCAGGCACAGCTCTAGAAACAGGGCAGCTTTGGTCTCTCCGGCTTCCATGCTTCCTTCAGGTTGGAAAAGCAACTGGAGGGATTGGCAGCGAGAGTGGGAAGGAGGAGACTCCCGAGTGAACAGCAAGATGCCTACTGGTGCCATTACTATCTCCTGTGGGCCAGGAGACCTCGTCCTGGTGGGCAGAAGAGAGTTGGACCTTAAGGCTCACTCCTGTCGGGAAGCAGCTGTGACCCTGGGCGGGAGACGAGGCCTCTCGGAACTTAGCAACCTCATTTGGAAACAGAGGTGTAACCCAAACCAGAGGCTTCCAACGGCTCTGCAGGAACCTGGTTTAAACGCGAAGAGTCCTTGCAGGCGCCTGTGTCCAACACTGGGGCCCCAGCTGTGCGGCTGTTTGGGGGACGGTTACCGTGCTGGAGGAAGTGGGTCGCTGGGGCGTGGGCCTTGTGGATTATGACAGGTCCTGGTTTAGGGGTGTGTTCTCTGCTTTCTGGCCAAGATATGAGAAGTCCAGCTATGCAGTCCCACCGCCACGAGATCACCGTGACTTCCCTCATGGCGGGCTGCACTCTCCAAACCATGAGCCAAAAGTCCCTCCTCCCTAAGTTGTTCTGCCAGGTGTTGTGCTGTTCTGCCAGGTATAGTGTCACAGTGACAGAACTGCAGCTCCTTACAGGTCACTAAGCAGCTCACATCGGGAGACAAGGCCTGACCAGCTGAACTAGAGTGAGCCGGCCTGTGTCTGCTGCCCACGCTAAGCCTTTCCTCTGAAGATTGAAATCAAGATTTGAGGACCAGAGAGGTAATCAACAGAGAAAGTGCTTGCCGGGCAATCATGAGGACCTGAGTTCAAGGCCCAGAACCTATGTTTTTGTAAAAAAAAAAAAAAAAAAAAAAAAAAAAAAATCAAAACTTGAAAATCTTGGACCCTTTCTACTCATTCATTCATTCTCCTCGTTGCCTCAGTCACGGGGCTTCACCTAAACCTGGGTCCTACCACGTGCGAACACATGACTCTGGGAGGCCACCTCCATCCCTGACCCATGCTTCCCATCTAGGAAGTGACGGCGTCTTCAAATAGGCTTGCTGGAACTCGTCTCTCCAAGAGACAGACGACGTAGCCAAGCCTCGGTAGGGCCGAGTACATGCCGCTCCACCCGCCAGCCGTGGCTCGGTACCTGAGTGCACCTCTGTTTTACGGCTGTGCCAGCCACGGTCCAATGGCAAGTAGCGTGAGAGACTCTGTGACGGCAACACAGACAGACAGGAATATCATCCTACTTCTGATTCACAATGGCCTTGTCATGGTTAGGCCCAGGTGTCAACTTGACTGCTGAGGGTTTGAGCTCTGGGCACATGTGTAGAGAATTAGTGGTTGAGTTAGGCCCAGAGCAAACCTGCAGGAGATTGTTTAGCTGATGGGGAAGGCCCAGCCCACGGTGGGTGGGATTAGGCCCTGGAATAAATCACAGAGAGCTGGTTGAGAGTTGGCATCCTTCTGATCACTTGGCCAGACATGGTGTCTGGCAAGTAAGGATTGTCCATCTCTTAGCCATTATGTGGTGATGGTGTGGCCAGTTCCCTAGGCCCTGGTGTTGGTGCATGCTCTCCCGTCAAGCTGGACTGAGAACTGTAACAGGACTGTCGTAAGAAAGTAAACTCCTTGTTCCTTTAAGCTGTGTCATTTATCAGCAACCATGCAGGTGGACTGCAACAGGCTTCTACCCGAATGAGCCCAATACACTGTCATAGCATAAAAGCACCATAAACAGTCTCCGGTTTATAATCTACTTGCAAGAGAACTTACAGTCCCGATCCTCATTTATCTGGACTGAAGCATGCACTATTCTTGAGTCGCCAGGCTGTGCTCACCCCCCCAAGGGCCCTTGTCCATTCCTTGATAAACAAGTGTACATTGTACATTTAGCACATTTCCCTCGCCCCCACCTTCCTCTTTCGTATTCCTCCCTCCTCCCATCAATCTCCTGTTCTAGAAGGTTTCATTTTAATTTTCATCTCATACACATACAACTGTGCTATGCACATGATTCAAAGCCACCATGAGCTGCGGAAGAGAAATCCAATCGAGAAATAGGTCTACGCGGAGCTTTGACACAGCTGACTCTACATTCGGCAACATGATGCTCACTTGTTTACTAAGTTGCACTGCCAGTTGTCCTCCCTCTTTCTAATAACCTATCAAAAGCCATCATACGGGACAATAACACCCCATGGTTGAGGACAGACATGAATCTGGGCGGAAGGACCTGGGTCCCCACTGCTCTCCATTCATAAGCCTGGCAGCTCACGGTGTTAATTTAACTCTCTTCCCAGCCTCTGTCTGCTGCTATGGGAAATGGGTGCAATGAGCTTAAGCAACTGCAGAGTTTAAGACAGCTCTCGTGTCTGACACCAGCTGAAGGTCTAAGGCATTTTCCAAATCATCCTCCATCTTCATAACATTCTGGAAAGATTCGAGAACTTACTCAAGGTTGTTATGGTCTCAGATGCAGGACAGTGACAGGAGCCTGCAGGAGCCGCAGACGGCATCACTCCGCTCAGTCAATGCGCAGAGGGGGTCCCCACCCCACGAGGGTCTCCTGAGCACCGGAGGCCCACGCTCTTCGGGGGCGTGGTTGCATCTCATGTAGGTGCTTCCTGTGAGTTCCCACCTGTCCCAAAGGCAGGCCACGCTTTCCTTCATCAAGCCCTTCAGAAGGCAGCGCTGACTCTCCACACCTCCAATCCCATCGCGAACCACACTGTTAGACTCTCAGGAGCCCAAAGCCCCCCAGCGAGCTGAGGCGTCCCCTGCGGGTCCACATCCAGGGGCCTGGAATTCCCAGCCTGGATCTAGCAGCTAGGGCTTCTCTGCTGCCTGGGTCGGGTCAAGCCTTCAACACCTCGGGGCAATGAGTTGCTGTGAGGATTCGACAGTGTCTCCCTTTCCCGTCTGCAGCTCCTGTCCGGGCGCTCTCATCCTCATCAATGATTTAATGAGAAAACAGGTATGAGATGACCCATGTCTTTTTTTAACCCAGTTAGTGGGAATTTCATACATTTTTTTTTCTGAGCAACTACGAGCGTGATTTCCAGGGGGTAACAGGCAGTCACCCTGTGTTAGCTCCTAAAATCCAGAAACAGAGAGACTCAGGTGCCTGGTAGAGATGCCCAGCACAGCCGGAAGAGCCGCGGGAAGAGGCGTGGTCTACAGCAAGTGCTGTAGAGGAGCCAGCAAGAGAGAGCCAGGACCCGGTGAGACCAGAGGCCTGGGTGCACCTCAGAGAGGTGGCATCTGCCACCCTGTGCCCCCCTCTCCAGCTAGGGGAGCAGAAGTCGCCCCTCCACCAGGGTTAAGATGGAACTCTATCAGTGCACAAGATCATTGTCATGAGGAATCTGCCTATATGACCATATGGACAGATGAGACAGAGAGAGAGAAAGAGAAAGAGAGAGATTTATCCATAAGGAAAAGTGGAATCCTTCCATTGGCAGAAAGGATGGAACAAGAGAACATTACATGTAACAAAATAAGCCAGACATACACGAGTGTGACATTTTCTATCATTCATGGATGCCGTATAAAAAGGCAAAGTCAGCTCCTAAATGGAAGAGACGTTATCAGAGGTTGAGAAGAGGGAGGGGTGGCGGAGAAGACTCGATTTCTGGTAAGACAATATATCACGCTGGACCCCACCAATACGTAGAAGACACTGGTTAGTACCATTTTAAACAAATAAAATAAAACCCCAAAGGAAGCATCTGAAGAAGGATTTAGACAAGGGTCCCTTGAGTTCATAACAGGCGCCCACCGCGACTGTGGCATGCAGTAACCCCTCGGTGAAGGAGAGCTCACGGTGGGCACAGTAAGAGGAGGAAATGTGCTCGCCAAAGTGCTCAGGGCCACTGTGGACTCTCCCTCTCTCAGAATTCTACCCCAGCTTGAATTTTTCACAAGAACTCTTCAGAATGTGTGATAGAAATGGAATGTTATGGAGGATTTACTGTTGAAAAAAAAAGTAAGAATTATATATCGTTCATTTTTGGATACTACAGTGAACAAAACAGAATTGTCACAACACCAAGTCAGCTCACTGGGAGTGCTGACAGGCGGGGACAGAGGGCGTCTCGGGTGTGGGGAATGGGGGCATGCAGACCTCCAGCCACTGCCTGCACTGCCCTCGCTGGGCGTTTAGTTCTGAACTCCCTCAGATTTGCTCCTTGAAGACATTCCTAGTCCTCAAAGTTTAGACAGTTCAAAGTGCTGCTTAATAAATCCCCCGACTTCATACAGATACTTGGCCCGGGTCTTGCGTGTCCGCTCTTTGGCTTGCTTGTTTTGCATGACCCATCTCAAAGTCACTGCGGTCCTCCCGCCTCGGCCATCGAGTACTAAAACGCCTTGCTCTTTCATGTCACCTGACTGCTACTATCTTTTTTTTTTCACTGTCTAGAAAGTGTTTTCCCCAAGTGCATTCTCTCCTACTTGTGTCTACAGAGCAGCAAGATGTAGCAAATCAGACCTTTGGGGAATCAGATCAGAGAAGAAAAGTAGTGACAAACCCCGGACACATCACGCGCCCGGAGCCGCCTTCCCCGAGCACGGTGGACCCTCTGGGAAAGGGACAGGTGGGCTCAGAGGCCACCTCAGGATGGGCCGCTGCCTCTGTCATGAGCCCTACGTACAAACACTCGGGAAGATTTATTTGTAACGCACCGCCTTCAACTCAGGGGAACCTATTTTTAGCCTTGATGTTACATGACATGAATATTCATGAGTTTGGCTGCAGAAATATTAATGTGTATGATGATATTGTATCTCCAGACTCCACTAGTTCACAGTGTGAGAGTGGGATGCACAGGTTGGGCACCCGCCGAACACTGAATCTGAATTCTGGATGCTGCAATGCTGGAGTTTGCAAAGAATGACAGACGTCACTTGCACATGGCCCCCAGGGGGTGAGTACTGTCTTCATTTGAAAGAATTAGACAGACTCAGAGATGTTAAGTAACTTGTCCAAGAGCACATAAGTCAGCAGCAAAATACACATTTTGACAGAACGAGAATGTTGACTGTGGGTGGGATGATGGTTTAGAGGTTAAAGCCCTTGTCTTGCAAGCAAAAGGACATGAGTTCAGTCCCAGGTCCCATGTAAAAATGCTGGGAGGATATGGTAGAGACCACAGTTCTAGCCTCGGAAGGGACAGCCTTGGGGAACCCTGGAGCGCAGCAGTCCAGGGTGATTTTCACTGTCACCCTTGCATCTCCACAGGCACGCACTCAAGTGCCTTCTTATACAGAGAGAGCGAGAGAGAAAGAGAGAGAGAGGGGAAGGAAGGAAGGAAGGGAGGGAGGGAGGGAGGGAGGGAGGGAGGGAGGGAGGGAGGGAGGGAGGAGGAGGAAGGAAGGAAGGAAGGAAGGAAGGAAGGAAGGAAGGAAGGAAGAAAAAATGTTGATTGTGATTTACAATGGACCAGGCCTCACCAAGCACAGCCAGATAGTCCACTACACCTTAAGGCGGCACTGAGTCTGTGAGCATGTGCGTGTGCCTGTGTTCAAGCCTGTGTGTGCCTGTGTGTATGTATATGTGTACACATGAGTGTGTATGTGCATGCATGTGTGTATGTGTGCCCCAAGTATATATGTGCATGCATGTGTTTATGTGTGCACTGAGTGTGTATGTGCATGCATGTATATATGTGTGTGCATGCATCTGTGTGCATGTGCGTGTGCCTGTGTGCATGCCTGTGTGTGCGTGTGTATGTGTGTATGTATATATGTGCACATGAGTATGTATGTGCATGCATGTGTGTGCGCATGTGTGCATGTTTGTGTATGTGTGCGCACAAGTGTGTATGCATGCATGCATGCACGTGTGTGTGTGTGTGTATGCAGGTGCACTTGTTAGGTAGTGCATGTGCACAGATGTGCATGTATCTGTGACTGGCCAAGGCCAGGTGTTTTTCCTGTGGATCATTCACCTTGTTTTTTCAAGACAGGATCTCTCACTGGCCTGAGCTTGACTTGGCTCGTGAGGCCTGAAATCCACCTGTCCTTGCTTCCCCGGGGCTGGGAGCCAGGAGTTGCTGTGCCTGGCACCCTTCTGTCTTCTGTTTGTTTGTTTTTATGTGCGGGATCTGGGGATGAACTCAGGTCCTCACACTCAGCGAGGCCAACACTCTACTAGGCCTGAGCGATGCTCAAGTCCAGAGCGGGAGGTTTTCCGTGGATTCAGAACTCTAAGGAGCGGCCTGGGCCTGGCAGAGCCACGCTGCTGGGCTTCACCCGGCGCCAGACACGCCTCCCATCCACGCTCTCCAGGACTTTCAGAGGCTACATTTCTTTTCATCCCTTAAAAATCAGAGGAACTTAGTAAGGAATTTATGTGTGTGGGGGGGGGAGCCCACTACATCGAAATCAGAACAAATCATTTTTGCATGTTAATCAGGCTTCTGATTGAGCTGCACTAGCTGCTTTGAGAGAAGATTATTAAAAGAAATTGCTGCTAATTTAAGCACAACCAGTTGGAAAAGACCTATAAACAGCCGCTTGGAGAATCACTTATCCGTCTCATGGAACGTGCCCTGGTCAGTAGCCCCAGAAACATGATGTTAACCCTTGGGGCAGACAGTAAAGTCCTTGTAAGACGCAGGATGCCAATGTATCCCCCCCCAAGGTGGGCGAGAGGAACCCAGAGGAAAGATCCCGACCCGGGGCAGAGATGCGGCTCAATTCCCACCCACCATATCAACATCATGGGCTAAACAGGCTTCTTGAGGACAGAAGTAAACATTTATTTTGGCAAATCAAGTTATCTGGTTCTACTGAACCAGTTCTTAGAGTAGAATTATAGTTTCTGATGGAATGATGGAAGAGGCAGGCTTCCCCTGGCTGAATTTCCTTAAAAAAAGACCCTTTTGCAAAGGTCTAGCTACACCAACAGACTTACAAGGAAACACTGGTAGACAAACAGGAAGTGAGGAGGAAGGAGAGGAAGCGAGAGAGCAGTGTCAGGTAAGAACCCCCCTCCGGGGCTGGAGAGGTGGCTCAGGGGTTAAGCCTCTGCCTTGCAGGCGGAAGGTCCTGAGTTCGGATCCTAGACCCCACGTATAGACGCCAGGCGGAAGCGGGGGCAGCCTGCGTTTCTGGTCCTGGTGGGCGGAGCCTGTGAATCCCGGGGCAGAGTAAACAAGGAGGAGGTAGAGGCATCCATGGGGGTTCCCGAATTCGCCCGTGGTTCTACACACACGCACATGCGCATGCGCACAATTGGATAAATGATTAAAAATTTTTTAAAAAAAGAACCCTCCTCCAGTTGCGGGGGTGGGGGAGCATGGGTTTCTGGAAACAGCTGAAGCCCAGCCTAAGCTGCCGCAACCACAGAACAGGGGGCTTTGCCCTGCCAGCACCGTTGGAACTCAAAAATCCTTCCAGAACATAAACCCTTGGGTGCGTCCACATACCCACGAAGTGAGCCGAGCCGGGACCGGCCGTCCACAGCAGCCCCCAACAAAGAGGCCCCGGGGCTGTCTGGAGATTGAAAACACTCTTACAGTCCACACACATACGACTGAAGAATGAACCCAGGGGACCCGGGCTGAGGGCTCACGGGGTCTTGGGTACAGCCCTTTCTGCAAGACCCACCTGGAGGACCCAGGGGATTTTACTTCTTACTGGGGCCATCGCACAAGTGCTGCCCGCCCCTTGCCTTTACCTGGATGGTCCCGAGGATATCTTAGTCCCTTTAACTGCTGCTGCGATAGCATGTCCTGGCGACAGGAAAGAAAGGAAGCAAAGGAAGGAAGGAAGGAAGCAAAGGAAGGAAGAAAGGAAGGAAGGAAGGAAGCAAAGGGAGGGAGGGAGGGAGGAAGGAAGGGAGGGAAGGAAGGAGATAGCTTCCTTCCTTACCTTCCTTCGGAGGGTAAGAGGAAGGGAGGGTAAGAAGAAGGGAGGAGAGAGGAAGAGCTTATTGGACTCGCAGTTCAAGGGCGCGCCCCACCCCAGGAACCAGTCAGGAAGCCGACAGAGCGCTGGTGTTCAGCTAGCTTTCTTTTTTAAATTCATTCCATTGCCCAAGTCTGTGGAATGTTGCAACCCGCAGTGGGTGTGTCTTCCCATCACACCCAAATTAGATTTTCCCTCAGATGTATGTTGTGAGTCTTGGAGCCCATCAAATTGACTCCTCTTAACCATCACATGATCTTAGAGTGATTTTTTGATATTCATTTTGTAATTCTGCACGCCTGCTGTAAAAAAATATGACTGACTTCTGTAATTTGCCCTACTATGGAACAGAGTTATTGTCATAGTTCGATACTGGTGTCAACTTGACAACTGACGTCTCTGAACTCTGGACTCAGTTGTGAAAAATTAGTAGTCGTGATGAGCCCCGAACAAGCCTGTCTAATTGATGGGGAAGACCCAGCCTATGGGAGGTGGGACTAGGCTGGCAGGTGAATAAGCTAGAGGGAACTGGTTAAGGAAGTGGGCATCCTTCTGAACCCTTGGCCAAGCATGCTGGGCTGGCAGGTGAAGATTGCCCCTCTCTTGCAGTCCTGTGGATTCGGTGTGGCCAGTTCCCTCCACCCCTGCTGTTCACAGAGGCTCTTCTGCCAAGCCAGGCAAGGAACTGCAACTAGATAATCAATCGTAAGCCAAGATAAACTGTCTTGTTCCCTTCAGCGGTTTGGTCGTGAATTTGTCCGCAACCTGCAAAGTAACTACAGCAGGTGCTTAACTCATGAACTACTTCTAGGAATGACGTTGCAAATCCCTCAGGATTTTTGCAGGGTCGTCGTGCGGCCAGGAGGGGAGACCACACTGATTTCTTCCCTTGAAATCTGATGGCTTCTCTTTTTTCTGTCCATTTCCACCAGCTAAGACTCCAGTGTGGCTGAGCAGTGGTGGGACATACATACAGCCCGTGTTTGGAGCGCTGGGAAGTCACGCAGACGTTTCCCGGTTTAGCGCACTGCCATCCTGCCCAGGGCCTGGGGCACGGGAGGCAAGCGCTCTACCACCGAGCCACACCATCTGCATCGGGTTGAAGGGATTATCCTCCATCCTTAGTTTGCTGAGAATTTCTTTCCAGAACGGATGCTGGCATTTTTTCAAAGTGTTTTCTGCACCTGTTAGTAGGATTGCATGGGGTTCCCTCCTCCAATCTGCTAAGGTTACCTGTGAATGACATGGACTGGTCTCTGGGTACGGAAACAGCTGGGATTCCCAGGCTAAACCTCACTTGGTCACTCTATGTGCTCTTTTTTATATATAACTTTTTAAGTTTTTATTTTATTCTTTTGCTGTGTGTGGTATACAGTGTGTGTGTGTGTGTGTGTGTGTGTGTGTGTGTGTGTGTGTGTAAGTGCATGCAGGTGCATGTGGAGGTCAGAAGTCAACCTCAGCTGTCATTCCTCCCGTGTTTTCTGAAGTGGGATTTCTCGCTGGCCTGGAATCCATTAATGAGGCTGGGATGGCCGCCAGGCAACCCAGAAGTCTGTCCGTGCCCACCTCTGCTGGGCCTTGTGATGTGGGCTGCGGGGGTCAAGCCCAGTCCTCGAGCTTGTGGAGCAAGCCCTTTGCTGACCAAGCCATCTCTGGAGCCCCGACCAACTGCACCCTCTACAGAGTGTAACTTCTACAGCTTGTGCCCTTTCTCGCTGATGGCTTCCGGCCACACTGTCCCTTGAGACTCTGCGGGTGTCCAACACCTTGTGATTTGGTCACTGACAAGACTCGGCTCCGTGGTCCACTTGTCTAGATGCAGAATCGCCAGACTCATACTTAGGCGTGTCTAGGAGAGTGTTTCCAGAAAGACTCACCCTGAATGCGGGTGATCTGACGGCTTAGCAAAACATGGCCACCGCCTCATCCAGGGATCTCCCCAGAGGAGCTCTTGGTAAATGACACTCTTCTTTGCACGTGTATATGTGTGTATGTGCACAGGAGGGCTTTGAGTATGTGCCTGACAGGACAATCACCGTGGATCCCTCTACCTCCTTATTGCTTCGCTCTGAGGTTTCCAGGCTCTGCCTTCCAGGATCAAAATTACAGACTACAGCCATACCTGTCTGCCATTTTTACCTGAAATCTGGGCATCTGAACTCAGGTCCTTTTGCTTTCAAGGCAAAGGCTTTTTTAACCCCAGACCTTCTCCCCGGCCTCAATGATGCTTTCAAAAGCAACTGTCCTTATTATTCTTTTCCTCTCCATCAGTTCTTCCAGCTCTTCAAGAATGACCAGAAAAGTAACAAGCCTTCTGTGGAAGGTTTAACCTACTTAGCAGGGGGAGGGATGGGTCTGTGGGGACCTGGTCCCTGGCAGAATCTTCTGAAAGGACAGCCCCGTGCTCAGGACGCTCTCCAGAGAAGCCCATCGGGGAGAACGATGACTAAAAATAGTGGCTGACCCCAGGAATCTGAAGGAAGTGACGAAAATGTTCACCAAAGAGTTTAAAGTGTCTTTGAAGAAAAAAAGAGAAGCACACCTAACTTCTAAAGCTGCGCAGCATCTCCTTCTACGCTTGTGGAATGGCAAAGGTCTTCAGTCACGAGGTGGGCCTTTCAGACACAACCTTTAAAACAAGCAGAGGGCAGCCACATACCGCATGGACAGCGGGGGCCACGGGGTGTCCACCGGAAGCAACAGCCGCCCCCAGACACTGGAGAGACCATGAAAGGAAAACAGCCGGCTCAGGAAGCAGAGCTGTCACCAGGCGGCCAAATGCAGCCAGAGCTGCTTGCACCATAGCCGAGGGACAGAGCGAGATGGAACGGGCTGCAGGCCGCCATCCTCAGAACCTGAGGCCGCAAGGCAGATTCTAGCCTCTTACCACAAATGTGCTCGCAGCCCACCGTGACAAGGGGTTTCTCCAGTGAGAGGAAAGGGAAGACCCTGGGCCCTCGGGGGGGTGGTCCCAGCGGCCATGACCCCCACCCACTGTCCACCGTCCTCCGATGGTTCTCTCACATTACCCTGTTCCCCTCTCTCTTAAACTTTCTTCATCTCCCACTGAGTGGAAGCTTCGTGTAAGAAAGGAGGCTTTGGGCTGGGGAGATGGCTCAAGAGTTAAAGTCTTATCCTCACAAACCAAAGGACCCGAGTTCAAATCCGCGCATCCCTTGTAAAAATGCCAAGTGGATATGGTGGCAGCCTGTCATTGCAGCCCTGAAAGGAGGCATGGGAAACCCTGGAGCAAAGCAATAAAAAGGTGGAACCAAAGGTGATCCCTACGTCATCCAGCATGAAACAAAGCAAATTAATGAGAATTTAAGTCTTTTTTTTTTCTGTAGTGAGCTAGATTAGATGCCACTTCTGCACATTCAGCCAGAGTCAGGAGAGAATCTGTAATTCAGAGAAGATGTGAAAAGCTTGGCATTTTCATCATCGTGTTTATGAAGGCCGAGCCTTTCCCATGTGTCACGAGGCGTTTGTGAGGCGTCTCGAATGTGCACGTTGTACTCTATGAGGATAATGCTGGACAATACCAAGGCCGTTGTGTGCTGGTCACAGGGCGATGGGATGGACATTTCCATCCATATTCCGCAGGCGTTCACTTCCAGCCGGCATATCTTTACCCACACAGGCTTCAAATGAGAATTTCTGCAAGTCAGTAACATTTCGAAATGTCTCTCCTTGGGAAGAAAAAAAAATGCATTTTTCCAGGAGCTTTTCAAGTAGATTTCTGAGCTCGGTCCTTATTTCTTTACAGCTCACCTTTGATATCAGCTGCTGCAGCCAGCTGTGGGCGCGCCGCCCGGCGTCCTGAGAGACGGTGAGGTTTTATCTGCCCTCCATTCACACATTCGCCGGGAGCCCACAAAGCCCATTCACTTCTGCTTCCATCTCTGCACGTGGCAACAAACATCCAAAGCCAATCACGCTGAGCTTTCGGTCCTTGTCAGAATAATCCGGGGCCGGTTGTGTGGGGAAGGAAGGGCTGCTCGGCCAGCTCAGAAAGAAGCCACTGCTGAGCACTTGGAGGCAAACGGCAGGATGGTGCTCGCTTGGGATCTCGAGCAACCAGTGCGGTCGTCTTTTTCAGAATACCACGAATCCCAAGTCTCCTATTGAAATGATGGCTGCCTGCTGCACTGTGGGTGCGCAGACTCTTACAGACTTCCCCACCCACCCACCCACCCCCCACACACACACAGTGTACAGGAGGCTGGCTGTTTTCAGAGAGCTTCTTTGGGTACCAGAACCCCTGCGTTGAAGTGTTCTGCAGGCCACACGCACTAGATTAACCCAACAGGATCAGCCCTCAACCAGTGGCTGAACAGGTAGTCCTAAGGGAGGGGTTTACACATGATCAAGGGGCCCCGGCAGGACCAAACGGCAAGGCAGCCACAGATCACAGGCCCAGGGAAGAGTTACAGAGAGACAAGGTAGACTGTTCTCACGGCAGGAGTCCTCGCGGCCCAGGGAGCGGCGATCTTTTCCATTCAGACCTTCAGCTAATTGGACGAAGGCCACCTCCCTCATGCGAGTGGTCTTTCCTCAAAGTCAGCTTGTTTAAATATTAAGCCCGCCCCCGCCCAAAAATAACCCTCTTCACAGAAACACATATGTCTTCAAAAATGTTTGGCTAAGCGTCTGTGTGCTTCTGCCTAGCCAAGTTGACACAGAGCATTCCTAGGTTAATTCATAAATTAATCAACAGTTAATGGTGTTCTACCCCGTCCCCCAGGCAGGATTAAGCTCTGGATCCCCACTGTGGGAAATGACAAACTCTCTTTCCCATCTTCTCTCACAGGTCCCCAGCTGGTGACTACTAGACGCCCCTCCCAGAGAAGCTCTTTGCACGTGAAGTCTTGCCTCGAGGACGGCTTCAGGAGGCGTCTGCCCGAAAAGCACATTCCGAGTCTATTAATATGTGACAGATTCACCATGTGAATCCACGGTGATTAAGAACCAGCCCTTGAGAGAGGACGGCTTTACTGGGTGGCTCAGAGAGGGCTGTCCAGGAAGCTGGAACGGAAGGGGTTTCTGGAGGGGAAAAGGCACACACTCCTCCTTGGCAAAGGCGAAGGTGGCATGAGTGGAAGATGGAGCATTTGACTAAAGGAAACGAACCACTCGTAGACCCGGAAGCACGAAAGCACTTGGCGTGTTCTGGACACGCGTGAGGGTGAGCTACTCCCACAGTACATGAGGGGCGGTGCAGAGGGGAACGGGAAGGGGTAGGAAGTCAGCTCGGGACAGCAGTCTAGGAAGAGCAGGGCCTGAGCTGAGGAACAGACGCTGCGCGGAAGCACAGACAGCCACAGTCGGACTCAACGTGTCTTTTCAAAGTGTCGCATCCTCCGAGAGAGCCACGATGAGTGGCTCTCGGATGCCTCTGGAGAGCTGTGCTGTCCAGAGAAGAAGGGTCCTCCTTTGATCAGCAGGCTTAATGTCGGGGCACGTCACTGGGCTGCAGGTTTACCTGCCTAGGCCTAGGTTATGATGGGTAGGAGTGCCCTCCCGGGAAATAGCCAGGATAGAGCCTAGCAGATTGAAGAACTTGGGCCAAAGCTAGGGAGTGTCAAAACAACCTTACTCTCCAGAAAACATCTATACCTGGAGATACCGCCTCCTGCCTGGTCTCTCCAGCAGCCCCTGGGTTCTCAAATCAAGAACTGGGCTCTAGACAGGTGTTAGCCCTCTGCACCCAGCCACGCTCTGTTTCCCCGTGTCACGTTCTGTGTTTTCTCACAGGTTTGCCGTCTTCCCTCGCACTCTTGGGAATGGGCATAGTCTTGGTGCTCCACATGGCTGTGTTTGGCATGCAGGCCGCCCACACTTGGCAATAAATGGATCCACAGTCCCTGGAGCAGAAACCACGAGACTTGAGATGACACCCCACCCAGAACAGGTGGGGGGAGGTTGTCCCTTGACGCGACGGTGTCTCTGAACGTCTCTCCTGCTCCTCAGTGCTGGGGCCAAGCACAAAGGCCAGGCAACCCGTGAGCTCTAAGGTGAGGCAAGTCCACCAGGGAGATTCTCCGCCTCGTGCAGCAGCAGGAATGCGTTAGGCATGTTTAACGGCTCCGGATGCCGAGCGAGTGTCATCCATCCATTTCTACTGAGATGTCTGTGTGACCAAACTGATCCTCATCCGTATCAACTCTTCTGACCTGGTTTCCTAACATTCTTAGAGGACCTTTCACCCCTACATGAAAATAAAGAGCTGTAAAAGCAAGAAGGCAGAGTGGCTGAAGAGACGGCTTAGGGGTTAAAGCCTTGCAAAAGAACCTAAGTTTATATTTCAGATCCCCCACAAAAATGTCAGGCAGGCATGAAGGTGGCCTGCCATTCTGACCCTGGAAGGCAGAGTCTGGGAAACCCCAGAACAAAGCAATAAGGAGGTAGAGCAATCTAGGATGATTCTCAATGTCGCCCTTGGACTTCCTCAGGCACACACACACAAACGCGCGCGCGCACGCACACACACACACGTGCGCGTGTGCGCACACACACATGCACACACATACACACGTGCGCGTGTACGCGCACACGCATGCACACGCGCGCACACACACACACAAAATCCTTTAATTTAAAGAACTGCTGCTTACTTTTTAAAGTGGTATTGCTTTTTTCTGCCCAGGAGGAGACTGGGGAGATGGGTTTTCACTTAGTAAGGTGCATGCGTGCACATACGCACATACATACACGCACACTCACACACATACGTGTGTGTGCACATAAACACCTTTCGCCAACCCAGCAGAGAGCTCAGGCTGGTGATTGCCACCTAACTCCCTCCCCTCGAATACCCCCATAACTGTATTTACAGTAACTATGCCGAGGCTCCTGGCTCGCCTTGATGAGGTTTTTCTTCACCTCTTTCCTTCTCTTGTCATCTGCCTCCATTTCTGTTAGCTAAATCCACATCCACAAAGAAGCTCTGGCCCTGCCGATGCTCTCCATCAGGCTCCTCTGATGAATGCAGAGCTGGACTTCACACGGTCCAGACAGCACTGACCAGAGGGGTGGGGTCCCAGGGCCCAAGCACCCCGCTGCAGGAACTCAAAGGCAAGTCTGGCCTCAACAGGAAGGAGGGACAGAAAGCCCTGAATCCCACCATGGGAACAAACCTCACAGCGAATACGTGGCAGGCTAGAGAAAGAACAAACCAGTGAGGTTCACCTTTATGATTAGTTGACAGGCTCTGGGCTCACAGCAATGAAGTATCAGCAACTCATTTCCGTCTGAAACCTGCGTTCATACATTTTCTCGTGTAGGAAGCATTGCCAGCTCAGAAGGGAGCTGTTTGGTGCTGTGGCAGCTTTCTGCACCCAGGAGAGATCAAATCACCTTCACAACCCACAATTGCATCTGAGGCAGAACCACAGTGGGACCTGCAGACACCAAAGTTTGTAGTTCTAAATATAAACAAAAGTGCATTTCATCCTGTCAGAAACCTGCAAGCTCCAGGCTGGACAGATGGCTCAGGGGTTAAGCTTTTGCCTTGCAAAAGAAAGGAACCTGGGTTCAGATCCCCAGATCCCATGTAAAAATGCCAGGGGAAAGGTGGTGGTCTTCACTTCTGGGCCTGAAGGGCAGAACCTGGGAAAACCCGGAGCAACACAATAAGGAGGTAGAGCAATCCAGGATGACTTCCTATGTCTCCTTGGGCCTCCAGGTACACACACACACACACACACACACACACACACACACACACACACACACAGACCTGTACGCTCATCTCTCCACAGATTTGTTTTCAAGTAACTAAGTACTTCAAGGACTGTCAAACAAAGGAAGTGTGCCGTACACATTACTTTGCTTTGGGTTTGATTTGGTTTGGTTTGGTTCGGTTCAGTTTGGCTTGGTTTGGTTTTGCTCCAGGCGGGGTCTCCCTTACCCCAGGCTGACCTTGAACTCGCTATGCAGCTGGGAGTGACCTTGAACTTCTCATTCTCCTGCCTCCACCTCCCAAGTGCTGCAATTGCAGGCGGGCTACACCTGTCTGTCTACGCAGTGCTGGGCCCTGTTCACATAGACAAGCACTCCACCCCTAAGCTACGTTCCCAGCCCACATGCACTTCCCCAATATGTCTATGTTACCAGAGAGCAGGGTGCAGCCGTTACTCTGCACTGTTGGCTACAAATTCACAGCCAAAGGGTTCATTTCACCTTTTACCAATACCAAAGGAACTGGCTACACATATCCACAGGACAACTGAGAAAGGGACAATCTTCACTCGCCAGACCAGCATGTCTGCTCAAGTACATAGATGGATGCCAACTTCCTCAAACCATTCCCCCCACCTTATTCTCCTACCTAAGGACTAGTCCCGCCTACCGCGGGCTGGACCTCTTCGTCAATCACGCAGTCTTCTGCAGGCCTGCTGGGAGCTGAACTCAACCACTGATTCTTTACAGATATGTCCGTAGCTCAAACCCTCAACGATCAGGTTGACACTACCTGCGACACAGAGTCATGTGCACTGATACCTCGTTCTCCCAGCACCTGCTAGCCCTCCCTCCCTCCAGGTGGACTTCCAACCCAGGATGTTCTTTGAAAACGCTGCGTGGATTAATCCCGGCTTAGGCAGCTGCAGACATTGCTCACCATCCGATCTCTTCGCTTCCTCCTGAACTAATTTTTCTTCTTGCTGAATTACAGTCTTTTACGAGTTCTTTTTTTTTTTTTTTTTTTTTTTAGAGCGTCTGTGGGTGGTGTGCCTTAAATCCACACATTTGAAATCGTCTGCATTTAAACCACTTATTTGACTGTCCTTGCTTTGATGGAAACCGTGTGATGTCTCCCGAATTGACTCAGAGTAAAAGCCCAGCCCCCTCCCACGCGCGCTCAGCCCCACTGTTCTGCCGTGACCACAGCTTCAACCACTTGCGGGTTCACGTTGGGCCGCGCCCCACCTCGCTGCCCCTCTGTTGGCAGGTGGCATTTCCCACCAGCCTCTCTCCCCTCTTTTGTCTCTGGCTCACTGTGTTCTTCCCCTAGCAGTCACGTGGCCAACAGCCTCCCCTGCTTCCACTCAGAGATCTCTTTCTCTGGGAGGCGTCCCTGAGGGACCGTGACCCCCCACCCTCCCAACCCACCCCGCTCGGCATATCAAGTTCATTTCACCTTTATTTCATTTCTCTTATTTCATGGTACTTGTCACCCGTTAACGTCTTACTTTGTTCCATGATGTCCTGCCCTTCTCCCTTCTTTGCTCAGTATCCGAGCTACTATTTCCAGACTGCCTTTCCCTCTGAATTCTGGAAGGTTCTGCTAATGGGAAACATTGAAGGCTAAAGAGAGAAAGATGAATGCTTCTACTCTCTCAGCTTCCTATGGTACCCCCAACTCTCCAGCTCCACACACACCCCCTCCCCGCTTCCTTCTGTCCTTGGGTCCCTAAGGGTCACTTCCTGTAATGGACAATGTGTTTGTCACTTTCCCTTTTGCCAGACCAACACCTGACAAGAAGCAATTTGAGGGACAAAAAGTTTATTCTGTCTCACAGTCTAAGAAGGGGTACAGCCCGCCACGGCGGGGAAGGTACAGCGGCAGGAGCCTTCCACAGCTGGCCACATGTGTCCACAGCCGGATCATCAGATCTCACTGCCACAGATGAAGAGCTCATTTCCCCACATCCAGGAGCGTGGCTGGCAGACACGGCACAGTCCTCGCAGAAGCTGCCCCGAAGCACCTAGTGACTGGTCACACAGGAGGGGTTAGCCCACCTCACAGCTACCCTCGTCAGCAGCTGGAGCCTTGGCATGGGTTCTAGAGCAAACGATCAAGGTCAATGGTGCCCGAGGCTCTGGCCTGCACGTGGCGTGCTCATGATGTGCTGAGGAGACATACATGCATACATGATCTAGAGAGCATCTTTCAGGGGGGCTGACAGACCTGCTCTCTAAATGTCAGATGGACAGCTAGACCCTTGAGAAGCCATACCTACCCTGGGTTGTGTCTTACCATCCCTGAGACTCATTATTTATTCTTTTCCTGTATGCAGATATGTGATACATTCATGTGTTCGTGTGTATATTTGTGTGCGTGCGCGCATGCACACTTGTACATAGGCTTATGTGCTAGATGTATGTACACAAATTCATTTGAACTTGAATTTGAATTTGTGCCTATGGAGGGCTAAGGGTGATATCAGGAATCATCCTCCCTCACTCTTCTATCTTATTATTCTGAGCTTGGATCACTAATTAAACCCAGCGCATGCCATGAAGGCTAATCTGGCTAGCCAGCTTGCTCTGGGGAGTCTAAGACTCTGCACCCCGCATTTGCTTGAAAGGTAAGGACTTTAGCCACTGAGCATCTCCCCAGCCCAGTGCCTCTCTCTCCTAATCCTCGTGTTTCAAATCTATGTTGTAACTTCTTTTAATAAACTCTGACTCTGCTTCACGTGGGTTCACCCTGAAATTCCTTTCTGGCCGAGAATCTGTTTGCCTGTGTGGAGACACTTGAGCAGATGCCTTGGTGCAGGGTCACAGCAGAGCCTGTCACCGTCCCGTCACCATTTACCACTTCGGGGAGTGGGTGACCCTTCCATGGTCACCAACATTAGATGTTAAGAATTCTGTTTTTGAGGGGCTGGAGAGGTGGCTCAGGGGTTAAGCCTCTGCCTTGCAGGTGGAAGATCCTGAGTTCGGATCCTAGACCCCACGTATAGACGCCGGGCGGAAGCGGGGGCGGCCTGCATTTCCGGTCCTGGTAGGACGGAGCCTGTGAATCCCGGGGCAGAGTAAACAAGGAGGAGGTGGAGGCGTCCATGGTGGTTCCTGAATTCGTCCGTGGTTCTACACACACACACACGTGCGCGCACACACACACACACGCATACACGCACAGTTGAATAAATAAAAAATAAATAAATAAATAAATAAATAAATAAAAAAGAATTCTGTTTTTGAGCTAAGCCAAAGTTTTTCTGTTCTTCGTAACATTCTGGGGGTTTCTGCCCACAGCAGTTCTCACACATTTAATATGCAGGGCGTTCCTTACCACGGCAAGTTCTCTGACTCTCCTGGTATCGGCAGGACACCCTGAAAATCAGCTCAATCCTGATCCTGTCCAGAGCTGGCGTGACTAGTTAGGCTTCCAGGTTCCCAGGCTTCAGCCCAATGTGACCACAAGTGGAGATCGCCGTGCGCCACATTCCTATTGGGCTGGTTAATCTGCTAGATCTTTTCACCCAACTATGTTTACTGCTTACTGTAGCTTTCGTTGTCGTTACTGACGGTGGTGGTGATAGTGGTGTGTATGTGCGCACGTGTGCATGCGCGCGTGCGTGCGTGCGTGTGTGTCTGTATTTTGGTTTGGTTTGTTTCTTGAGATCTGGTCCCACTATAACCCTGACTGGCCTCAATCAAGTACATAGTGGTCCTCACGGTCAACCTCCCCGGTGCTGCGATCACAAGTACACGTCACCACACACCTCGACCCTTTGGTTTTAGAGGATGTCGAGGGTGCAAGTGAACAGCCAGATGAAGAATTTGCCAGCTCAGAAGCGTCCAAGCACAGGAGCCTCTGTGTAGCTTTCTGGTAAAGAACACCCCCCACCCCACCCCACCCCATCCCGCAGGGATTCTGCGAATGCTCTATTAAACAAATACGTCAACGCTGACTCTGAGATCCAGTGACAGGGCTGAAAGGCTCAATCCTCTGACTGTCTGGCTGGTTGTCCAGCAATGTGCTTCTACCAGAAGCCGTCTCAGTCCCCGGTCACCAGGAGCATGCGCAAGGCAGCCAGAGTGTTCGGGAAATGCATAGGTTTTAGGAAACAAAGACCAAATATATTGTATCAAGGTCTTTCCAAGATAAGATTAGAGAAAAGCTCTCAGATACTGTTAGCAAGCCCTTCTCCCCAAACAGAGCACTGCGGTCTGGATAGTATTTATTCCCCCCCCCCCAAAAAAAACTGAGAGCCAGTTTGGAGTCATTTTCACCATGTTTTGTCTCAGCACTGGTTGCTTAAGAGAGCTACATCGATAAGCTGTATGAAGATCTCAGTCAGGTAATTTAGTTCTAGGAAAAGCATTTTGAAGCTAATTGGAGGAAGCACAACTTATCTTCTTATATAAGTTTTCAAGAATATCCCTCATGCCTCCTTCTTCCTGTCAGGTGTTCATGACCCACTAAGAGTAAAAACTAAACAATTCACAACACTGAAGACTTGTATCACTCCCTCTGTGAACACACAGACAAGTTTAAACTCAGGAGACACAACGGCCCTCGCCCAGATTCAGTAATGAGCACAGCACAGAAAGTCTCCTTGGAGGCGGGGTCTTGCCCCCTCCTTCTGTGCCCCAGTGTCTCTGACAGCCATCAAGGGGATTCAAACACACAGAGGCCACTGGAGAATACAGGAGGAGTTATTCAGAATAACACCAGGCACTCCCAAGAGTGGGAATGGGAGTGGCCAGAGGGACCTCCGTGAGGGTGTGCATGTTGAGGGAGGTTTTTACTATTTTCTGCCGTCTCTAGAACAGATGCCTTCCCCAGGAGCAACTTCCTGTCCAGATGATTGGCAGGCTATTCAGATTAACTCTTTAAAAAATAATAAAGTTTTCAATTTTTTTTACATTTATTTACTTTGCACACATGCATGTGGTGTGTATGTATCAGAGAGCACTGTGTGTCCTTGTAACTTTGGAGATCTTCCTGGATTGCTTCTACCTTTTTTTTTTTTTTTCCTGCTTTCCTCTGGAATTTCCTAGGCTCTGCCCACCAGGGCCAGAAGTTCAGTCTGGCTACCTTTTCCACCTGGCATTTTTACGTAGGACCTGGGATCCAAACTCAGGACCTTCTGCTTGTGAGGCCAAGTCTTCACTCCTGAGCCATCTCTCCAGCCCTCAGATTAACTCTTAACATAGGCAACAATGGTGTGTTCTTTACCAGAAAGCTAACCAGTAATAATGTCTTGTCTCCAATCCAGAGGTAGACTCGACCCCCTTCTTTCGACCACTAATCAGAGTCCAGCAGTATCAATCAGTTCCTCGCCTTAGGAGCTGCTGCTAGGAAGGAGGGGTCTGTCCTCATGACCTTGAACGTGACGCTATTTCACTAGCCAGGGCTCTGTTCTTGGAGAGTCAGACTTACTATCAAATTCATGAACTTATTATTAACTTCCCAACTTATTCTAGCTTACATGCTCTGGGCAATTCAGACGGACCAAAAGGCCTGGGAACTCAGAAGACCTGGCTTGGCCTCCACAGCATGTTCTGAAGTCGCCACAGGCAGGAAGGGACACTAAAGGAGAGGAGGAGATGGGACCTTAGAAAACAAGGATTAAAGAGAAGGCGGGGAAGGCAGCTGGTTGGGAAAGGTGAGGAGCTCCTCCCAGCATGACGTCACAGCATCCTTAGGGGAGAAATCCCATCCCCCGAACCAAGTCAGGGATGGGAGGCCAGGGCTGGTGTTGCAGGCGTTCCTCAAGAGAGGGGGCGGCCAGAACTGTAAGTCTCATTTTGGAAGTCTCCAGCCCCAGAGACACTTTTTCTGTGGCGCTGCCATCTGGACTAAACCCCCACTCCGTTTCTGGGGCAGCTCTCCATCCAACAGGCAGGCAGGCAGCCCACGGTTTGCATCTCCCCAACACCCCGAGCACAGACTGTGAGCCCAGGGGGACTGTCCTCCAGGCAGCCCTGGGGTCTCCCCCACCCTGCTGGCTTCCTCTCTAGTTGGTCAGTCCCGTGGGGAGCGACTGAGATTAAACGGCCTCTCGCTGGGCGACCGGGAGGAAAAGCAGCCACGCTGGGCTCGTGTGGCACTGTGTGGAGCTTGCGGTGGGTCCCAGGACGCAGTGAGGCGGCTGCCACGGTGCACACTGCTCCTGTGTGCCTGTCGGAGTGGGCTCTTGATCTCTCTGGATTGTAAAACAGCCCCTGAAGTCCAAGCAGCTGGCGGCGTACCAGACAGCAAGATGTCACTAGCAGAAGGCAGAAGGCAGAGGAAGAACAGGGAGGAAGAAGATTCCAAGTTCTCCGTGCAGCGGGGACAGAGAACCCCTAAGGATGCTGCTGTCCCCGGCAAACCCCCCCGGGCAGCTTCTGGACGGAGATTGTCCCTATTCCGCCCTGGGGATGGTGCGCCTAGGCCTGGGCTCAGCTAGCGCACAGGAGAGCAGTGTAGCCTCCTCCTGCAGGCTGCTCACGGGTGACCTACAGCCCTGTTCAGACCCCCAGTGCACCATGGATGGGAGGCCTCATTCAGACACAGCCCGCGCAAGTGCCAACCCCACAGCAAATCCAGAATCAGGCACTTCCTCCCCTGCAGTCCCGCCCGCCTAGGGACCTCCCTATTTACTTTTCTGTTTGCACATCCTAGACACAGTAGTACATTTGCCTGGGATCGAAAGCTTTTTAAACAGAATGGGCAGGAGTGAGGGGCCACCTGCCGCCCATGGTCTAGGGAAGACACGCAGGCCACTGAGGAAGCGTCCTCCTACCAGCCGTCTCCACGACAGAAGGCCAGCGTGGGAGACTTAGGTCCCAGAAGGAAGTCTCCAGAGTGGCTGGGGCAGGCTCTCCTCCCTCGCTTCTCTCCTGGACGCAAGGCCTCTGGGTTGTAGCCACTTGCTTCTGAGGCCACAAGGCGCCAGGCCAGGCATGCGGGGTTCACCAGGGCCCCAGCCCGTGATGGCTTCAGTCTGGTCAGCAGAGCGAGTGTGTGCTAAGGGTGAGCAGCGACCGTGCGTCTGCACAAGTGCCATCACGGTCAGTTCCCAAATGGCAAGGGCGAATCGCTGACCACAGAGGCACTTGGATTTCAGATAAAACCAGCTGACCTGCGGCAGTGAGGGGGCTGGTAAGGAGCCTGCTCACAAACCTGATGACCTGAGCTCAATTCCCAGAAGCCTGTGTGGCGCCACTTGGTGGAAGGAAAGAACTGCCCTCTGACTGCCCTCTGCTCATGAGCCATAACTCCCTCTCTCTCTCCCTCCCTCTCTCCCCCTCTCTCCCCCTCTCTCTCCCTCTCTCTCTCCCTCTCTCTCTCCCTCTCTCTCTCCCTCTCTCTCTCCCTCTCCCCTCTTGCTCTTGCTCCCTCTCGCTCTCGCCCTCTTCTCTCCCTCATCCCTCTCTCTCCCTCTCTCTCCCTCCCTCTCCCTCCATCTCCTGCCTCCCTCTCGCTCCCCTCTCCCTCCCTCTCTCCCCCTCTCTCCCTCCCCCTCGCTCCTCCCCCTCTCTCTCCCTCCTCCTCCTCCCTCTCTGTCCCCTCCCTCTCCCTCCCTCTCTCCCCCTCTTCCCGTCCCCTCTCTCTCCTCTCCTCTCCCTTCCTCCCTCTCCCGCTCCCTCTCCCTCCCTCCCTCTCCTCTCCCTCTCCCTCCCTCTTTCCTCCTCTCTCTTCCTCCACTCTCTCGCTCCCTCTCTCGCGTCCCCCTCTCTCTCCCTCCCTCTCTCCCCCTCTCTCTCCCTCTCTCGCTCCCTCTCTCTCTCCCTCTCTCTCTCTCCCTCTCTCGCTCCCTCTCTCTCTCCCTTCTCTCTCTCCCTCTCTCCCTCCCTTCTCTCTCTCTCCCGCTCTCTCTCCCCCTTCTCTTCCTCTCCCTCCCTCTCTCCCTCCCTCTCTCCCTCCCTCTCTCTCCCTCTCTCTCCCTCTCTCTCTCTCTTTCTCTCTCAATAAATAAATAATACACTTTAACTTAGCTCATGAGGTCAGTTGATTTTTAAGTCCTTTCCCTTTTGTATGTAGGTGACATAGTGTCTGAAAACTTGACCTCCTGTCCTGCTTAGCCCTACGCGAGAAGCAATCGTTACCTTGGAAGGGAGCGCCTATAGGAGGATGAGTATGGGATAGTTAGCTGCAGGTGTCAACTTGCAGCTGTAGGCGGAGCTTTGCGCACAGCTGTGAAGACAGGATTAATTAGGCAGTCCCTGCAGGAGACCCAGCCGTAGTGGGTGGTACCTTCCGGTATGGGATCAGGTAAAGCAAGTATAAGAGGGAAGAGTTGACTCTCCTCTCTTGACATGTGCTGTGAGCTCATTCTTCACTGTTGCTCTTCGATGACATCAGAGCCCAGCCTCTTAGACCCTCCAGTGTGACTGAGGTTCCGGGAATCCTCTGGCCTTAGCGTCAGACTCAGACTGCTGGGAGACTTTCCAAGAATCCTCTGGCCTTCACCTCCTGAACTGAGCAGCTATCGGCCTGGCTACAGTGGGACAGCTCAGATTTTATCTTGAAAGTCAACCGAATGATTTCTCATTTCCACACCTATGTATCCATCCTGCTGGTTCTGCTCCTCCGAGAATCCTGACTGATACGGCAGGTGAGAGGTGCGGTAACACAGGAAGGGACAGAGGGGGAGCTCAGCCTGGCCGAGTGGATATGGTGGAGACCTGCAATTCCGTCCCTGGAAGGCAGAGCCTAGAAAACCCCGGAGCAAAGCAGGATCCTTGGACTTCCACAGTCCCACACACAAGTACGTCCATGTACTCACGCAGGAAAAAAAAAAAAAAAAACGCTGAAGAATGTTTGGTGTTTTAAGCTGATAAGCCAGTTTCTGTGTAACTTGTAATTTCAAACTGTAACTAGTTTGTCCATCCGTTGGTATGTGAAATGGATGTGAAACCTCATGGATTGGGAACGAGATGTCTGGTCACCGGCAAGGTTGAGAAACGTGGCATTTATCCCAGAAAGAAGGGCCTGGTGGGCAGTTACATGTAGCTCTGGGATTATCCACTGTGTGCACACTGCGTGGAAAAGCAAACCTTGCACAGAACAAACACATCTGAAGCAAGGCTCACCTCCACCTTTCAATGGTTGAGAAGCTAAGCACACTCAGGTCCCCTGAGCTCAAAACAAAGCTCCCCGAGCCGGGCAGCAGAGAATCCAGTGGGGTGAATAAAGGGGTGACTTAAGGTAAAGACCAATTTTCAAGAGCAGCAAATCTTTGCAAGTCACTTCTTTTTCCTCCCACTCTTTAAAAAAAAAAAAAACCACAGAAGGGAACATTTGCAGGGTTTTTTCTTTCAGTGCTTGCAGCCTGTGCATCTGCCCCCTTGCCATTTGGGAATTGACTGTGATGGCACTTGTGCAGACGCACGGTCGCTGCTCACCCTTAGCACACACTCGCTCTGCTGACCAGACTGAAGCCATCACGGGCTGGGGCCCTGGGTGAACCCCGCATGCCTGGCCTGGCGCCTTGGGGCCTCAGAAGCAAGTGGCTACAACCCAGAGGCCTTGCGTCCAGGAGAGAAGCGAGGGAGGAGAGCCTGCCCCAGCCACTCTGGAGACTTCCTTCTGGGACCTAAGTCTCCCACGCTGGCCTTCTGTCGCGGAGACGGCTGGTAGGAGGACGCTTCCTCAGTGGCCTGCGTGTCTTCCCTAGACCATGGGCGGCAGGTGGCCCCCACTCCTGCCCATCCTGTTTAAAAAGCTTTCAATCCTAGGCAAATTCTCTTTGAATCCTTAGGCTTGAAAAGACTCCTCTAAGTCACACGGGGCTTCTTCTGAAGAGTCCACCAGGCCCTGGACCTGTGGGGTGGCTCCCCGGGCAAAGGCACCAGCCATCAGGTGACAGCCTACGTTCAGTCCCTGGAACCACAAACTGTCCTCTGACCTCCACCCAGGTCAACCCTACTGTGTCTCCTTCTCCTGCCCACCTTTCCAAGACTTTGTGTCAGGGTGGCAAAAATCTTTCTGGGATAACATTTCTCAGCTAACAAAGCATGCTGTCCTGGGTCTTAGGGTTCTGTGTGTCTCTAGAGTTCCATCGGGGTCCTCCCAGGAGAGTTGTAACTGAGCCAAAACACTGTTCAAGGTCCCTCACCACCATGATGCTAGCAAAGACCTGCCTTCATCACAGCGTGAGTACGGGCAGAGCTATGAATGATACTTTTGCCTCAATGATACCATGAAACTCTTCCTTTGTATTTGTGCACATGTAACTGTGTGTATACATGTGCGAGCACGGGTGTACATGTGTGAGCATGGGTGTACACGTGCGAGCATGGGCACATGAATGTGTGCTTGCACGGGTGAGCATGTGTGTATGCTGCTATATGTATGTGTATATGTGAGCATGTGAGTATGTGAATATATACATGGCTGTGTGTATGTATGCATGTGAGCCTATATACACATGTATGTGTGCATATGTGCATGTGTGTATGCATGTGCATGTGTGTGAGCATGTATGTGTATATGCATGTGTGCACTTATGCATGTGTGTGCCCATGTGAGAATGTGTATGCACATGTGAGGGTACATGTATGAGTGTATGTACACATGTGAGTATGTATGTAAACATGTGCATGCATTGCATTGTGAGTGTGCACACATGTGCACTGTGTTGTCTGCATGTTCATGTGTGTGCAGTGTGTATGTGTGCACATGTGATCACATGTGTTTTCACACACGTGTGTGCATGTATATGAGCATGTGTATGAATATGCACTCACATGTGTGCACATATATGTGCATGTGTGTATCCATGTGAGTGTGCGTATATACATGGGAGCATGTGTGTGTATAGGTGCATGTGCGTATGCATGTATCTGTGTTTGTGTCTGAATGCATGCATATATGAGTATGCTTGTCAGAGGGCACTTTGTGTGCCTGTGGAGACCCAAGGGCTACTTTGCTAATCATCCTGGATTGCTCTACCTCCTTTTTGCATTGTTCTGGGTTTCTCAGGCTCCGCCTTCCACAGCCAGAAGTAAAGGCCACCACCATTTCCATATGGCATTTTTATATGAGCTCTGAGATCCGAATGTGGGTCCTTCTGCTTACAAGACAGAAGCTTAACCCCTGAGCCATCTCTCCAGTCCCTTGAAGCTCTTCTTTATAGTTCATCTTTTTACATTTGTCCGAGCTATCCCTGTAGGTTATTTCCAGCTGGAAGAAGACCCTCTACCACTCTCCCTTGGGAAATACCCTTGGCAGCTGCCAACATGGAAAAGAGCAGGGGGCAAGCTTGGGAAAAGCTCTGTCAGATCTCTGACTGCCTTGTCACTGACAAGGCACAGAGGTAAATTATGAATGAAGAAAAGAGTGAGATTCATCAGGGATGTTCTTAGAAACTCAAGTTTCAACTTCATTCTTCACACTGACTTTGCAATGCTGGGGATCAAACCCAGAGGCTCTTGTGCACCAAGCTAGTGCTTACTGCAGAGCTATATCCTGACACACCGACTCTCACGATCACCAAGCACGATCAGCAGTTTGTAAGTCTAACGTGAACCTTCACCCAGTTATCTAATTTCCTTCTCAACCGAAAAGTGAGGTGAGCCATTCTAAACCTTCACCCAGTTAGCCATTCTAACATAGCACAAGCGTTGATTCAAATGACATTACGAGGCATAACGACATCAAAAGTGGAAGCTGTCAAAGGGGAGGGTCTGTGTTCACCCTGGCGTGCACAACAGTGACACGGTGGTCTCCATACCGGCTGCACAGGCACTGGAATCCTGTTCACTCAGGAGGAGCCGCCCCATTGGGATTCGTGCAGCAAAATCACCACGAATTTCACTCTCATCCCGTCCATTGTCCTTTGGCCCAGCAGCCACACTATGGCCCAAAGCACCCTCATCCAGCTCCCAGCTGCATTAGGAACACCTGGGCCAGGATTTGTTGGCGTTTTCTTCTTTCTTTCTTTTTCCATTCCATGTGTGTGCATGTATGTTCATTTATGTGGCAATATGTGGGAGCATGTGCATGTGGAGGTCCAAGGGTAACAGAAACCATTCTTTGGGTTGGCAATTTAATAGCAGCACGAAGCTCTGGGTTCGGTTCCTAGCAGTGGAAAAAGAAAGGAAGGAAGGAAGGAAGGAAGGAAGGAGGGAGGGAGGGAGGGAGGGAGGGAGGGAGGGAGGGAGGGAGGGAGGGAGGGAGGGAAGGAAGGAAGGAAGGAAGGAAGGAAGTCATTTTTTATTATTCTTCCAGCCTATTCCTTTGAGCCCGGGTCTCTATCCAGCCTGGAGCCCAGCTCACCAATGGAACCAGCTAGTTAGCTGCTAGTTAGCTTGCTCTGGGGGTTCTCAGGCTCTGCCTCCTGGGACTGGAATTACAAGTAGTCCATCACATCACCTGGCATTTTATGTGGGATCTGGGGATTAGAACTCTGGTCATCTTGCTTGTGTGGCAAGCACTTTAACCTCTGAACCATCTCCCTTACCAATGTTTTCAATGCTTACAACATTGTTACAGAGATTCAAATTTAGTGGAGGGACAAAACATTGACACATCCCCGTTGCCTCCCCAGTGACGCACGTCCACTAGCTGTGATTCCCATAATTCCCTCTCCCTCCTGGGCCTTTAGGGGGAGCTGGGTGCCCATGTCCCTGAAGGTCTGACATGGGGTCATCTAGCTTTTAAATGCCAGGGGTGTGTGTCAAAGACAATTCCCATTGCTAAAGAAGAACATCTCATAATACTAGAAAGGCCAGTTCTTCAGAAAGATGAAATGAGCACACGTTATACAGCATCCAAAGAACATAACTTCAGACACTATTACTGGGAACCTCAGGACAGACACATACGGAATATTTAGGATGGAGATGTTTCCCGTTCAGCTAAAAACTCATCCCATACACAGGTCTGTGAAGAACCCTGGGCCCACATTTAACACAGTGACTCATCTTGGCCTTTAATTCTCTTCTGGGAACCAGCAGCTCAAGACCTGTGTGCATTTCCATCAGCACGTACAAGAAAGAAGAGAATCCAACCACTAAATCATCTTACTGCATTTTAAATTCTTATATAGGAACAAGAGGCACAGCTCCCACTTAGCCATTTAGCATGTGAATTATGTATGATTTCAGATGGGGCTTTTTAGACCAGAGATGCGTGTTGTTGTCTAACTGCTGGGAAGGGTGCAATAAAGCACATCTACAACCCTCCCCAAACAGCAACGGCCATTAAAGTTGAACCACTGATTAAAGAAAAACTCATAATTGAATGAGATTGCTTTTGGTCTCATAGAACAATAGTCCCCTGTTTTCTGTGGGGAGAAACCTTCCAAGATGCCTAGTAGGTATCTGAAAGCTGGGAAGTACCAAGAGGAATGTGCTGGATTTTCCTATACATACACAACTACAATAGTACTTAATTCATAAATTAGGCTCACTAAAAAATTAACAGTAGCTATTAGTTACATAATAGGAAATTCTTGTGTGTTACAGTACAAGTCATTTAAAACTGATGAATTGTTCATTTCTGAAATTTTCCACTTCATGATTGACCACAGGTAATAGAAACTGTGGAAAGCAAAGTGGACTATATTGTATGTAGTTTCTAAAAAGTCAGTTCTGGCTAAGAGGTGGCTCAGGGGTTAAAGCCTTTGTCCAGCAAGCAAAAGGACCTGAATTTGGAAGCCAGGAGTCTGCAAATCCAGCCCTGGATGGCAGAGCCTGCAAACCCCAAAGCAACAAGGAGGTAGAGCAATCCAGGATGATTGCTCACCCTTCGGTCTACACACACACACACACACACACACACACACACACACAGAGCCCCCAGTGATACAGACTTCCTGTTTCATGGTTTTCCTGATTTGGGAAGGTGTCTGAAAACTACTACAAGGAGTACCCAAGCAGGATGTCACGTAAGATGACACAGGGGACACTTGCTTTCCAAGTGAGTTCAGCAACACAGCCTTCTGGCACATGCCTGCCAACCTCCCTGCTGGGCTTCTCAAGATTTTCAGTGACACAGAACCCGCGGGCAAGGGGAGCTCGGGGAACTGCTTCACTCGCAGCGCTCCGTGCACAGACGGGGCCAGGTGAGGTACATTGTTTAACCAAAATAGGCAGCATTTGGTTAGACTTGTTTAGGGGCAAGAGGGTGTGTGCGCGTGCATGTAGAAAGGTTGGGGGAGGTTTCTAGCGCACAACCAGAGCTGGGGCAAAATTTCACATCCCACTTAGAGCTAAATTGAGGTGCATTCCGGGCCATTACCATCCTGGGAGAAAATAGCCTTTGGCGCACTGCCATCTAGTGGCACCTAAGGAGAACACATCCCACGCCACTCCGTTTTTCCCCTACACTGGATGGAAAGAAGGAATCTGACAAAACTTTAACTTGGGGAGCCGTCTCCCCAAGCCCAACGCTTATGTACCACTTTAGAATCCCAAAGCTTAATACTTGCTAGACCAGCACAACTGAGGCTAGTTCAGTAACTGTAAAAGTTCTGGAGAAGCTGCCTGTCCCCAAATCTTTCCCTGAATGTTGTGGGCTCCCAGCCGTTTCTGACCCTGAGTATTTCTGTAGGGTTTGTGTCTCAGCAGGAGCCTGAGGCAGGTGCTATTCATGTGGATGCGAGAGAAACCACCTAGCTTATTCTAAGGCAAGCCCCCTTCCTGCATTGCTCCTTCCTGTCCTGTAGGCTGCTGCGAGTGAGTGAGAGCGCTCAGAGTCTTTCAGAAGAAACCAACGCCGGCATGTCCCAGGGGCTGTGACAATGTGACTTTCAATCAAGAGAAATGAGCCCTTTGTCATCCTGCCACAAGTGCAGGGCCATCCTCCTGGGGCTGGACATAGAACCGAGGGGCCAAGAAAGGAGATAAGGGGTCTCCTTAGACGAGTCTGCTCACACTGGGGAAATGAGGGAAATGTATGTGTGTGCACGCACATGTGCAGGTATGTGTGTGCATATGCAGGTATGCGTGTGCAGGCATGTGTGTGCAGGTATTTGTGTATGTGTGTGCAAGTATGTGTATGTGCATGCATGTGCAGGCGCAGGCATGTGTGTGCAGGTATTTGTGTATGTGTGTATATGCAGGTGTGTGTGCATGTGTATGCATGTGTGAGTGCAGGTATGTGTGTGTATGTGCAGGTATATGTGTGCGCGCACGTGGAAGCCAGGGGTTAACATTCGATCCTCCGCCTTGTTTTTGAGGCAAGGTCTCTCACAGGCTTAGAACCCTCCAAGTAGTCTAAGCCCAGGGACTCGCCTGCTCTGTCTCTCTCGTGCTGGGATCACATGCACATGGTACCACATCTGTTTTTCTAACATGGGGTTCTGAGTATCAAACATGGGTCCTTGAGTTACCACGGCAACCACTTTATTGACTGAGCTAACCTCCAAGCCATCCAACACCCGCTTTATCTGCTGGAAATGCAATTCACATTTGGATTTGAGGATACTGAAAAGAATCCAAAAATCCCAAGTCTGTGAAAAGAATCCAATGGCATGAGATCTAATTTCCACCATTGATAGGTGACCAAGTATATCTTGGATAGTCCCAAAATTTAGTCTTGTTTTAGAAAATTCAGATAAAACTTAAGGAATCATGAACAATTCACCAATAAGGTGACTGAATTCCTCACCAGCAGTCAGGTATGGCCTCAGTCTTACTGGGTAGTAGGAGTAAGACTTTCCCACTGTCTGTGTCAGTCGCCAGATTGCCAAATGTCACTGAAGGTGTTCTCCGGGACATAGCTGTGCGTGGGCCCACGGCAGGTTTCTTTATCCTAGGGACTCCCTGTGATACTGAAGAAATAGGGTGAGTGCTGTCGGTGTAGGAGAGGAAACTACAGAAAGAACAAAAGAAAAGACCAGCAGCAGCCAACACATCCTCCTACGAACATGTGCTGGGTACAAATCCATCTTCTCTCAGACGAGAACGTCTTAGGGACAGGATGGTCTAAACGTCCTGGCTCCTAGCTCTGCCACAAAAATATGTGCTGAGGAGGAGCCAAGGGGAACGAACAAGCACTTGCAGCACAATCCTGATGACCGGAATTCAAGCCCAGGAACTTACAGATGTGATGGTCCACATTAGTAATCCCAGTACTCCTGTGGCAAGCTACAGGGCAGAAACAGGAGGGCTGGTTGGAGCTTCTGGCCAGCTAGGCTGGAATATGCTGTGATGGAGAGAGCAGGAGAAATACCGTGTCAACAAGGGAGAAGAGAGAACCAGCTCCCAAAGGTGTCCCCAGACCCCGACATGCATCCCTGTGCATAAACTCGTGTGTGTGTGTGTGTGTGTGTGTGTGTGTGTGTGTGTGTATGTGTGTGTGTGTGTGTGTGTGTTGAGTAAATGAACTGGTTGCTGATTAATGAATGAGGTCAATAATTCAACATTTTGCCACAAGACCTAGTAATGTACACTCACTGAATGGATGGTTCTAGTTTTGACCAGTTGATAAGACTCATAGAGCCCCCCCAAAACTCCATTTCAGAACCAATGCAGCCACAGCCAAAGATTTCAAGACAACAGACCTTCTCAACCTCATACCTCTGGAGTAAAGAAATAAGAGATGAATGCAAACTTCTTCTATCATTTGTGGACTGGTAATAACCTAACATCTCATCAGTTTTAGAACTACAGTAACTACTCATATGCAAATACACATATGTTGATCTCATTACCTCAGAAAACACTATCCTCAAAAGGATATGAGGTTGATTAAAAAGAAAAGATTGTGATTTAAACCTATTTGAGCCTTAATTGAAAAGAGCTTCAGACAACACTGTAAAGATTAAAGCAAGCATGCCTGGAAGATTCCTGACAGAAAGCGGCAGCTGATGTCAGAGACCCTCTTACTCCAGCTGTTCGGAACAGCTTCATCCTCTAGAACAAACTACCAAGGAGTTAATCCATGGTCAAAGCGAGGTGAGTATCTTTATACTTTCATATTATAGGAGGTTAGATGGGCGAACCGCACCCCAAACTTCCATCTTTGTGTCTGCCTGGGACGATGGAGGTTAGTCGTTCTGACTTAGGAGCCAATCATAGTTCCCACCTTCAGTGTGCCAGCTGCTCTTTGGGCCAATGCTAAGAAGGCAGCACAGTGCTTCCCCCAAAAGCAATGTTTGAATCCTCATGGAAGGCCGATCAGGATGGACTCTTCCACCACCCAATCCTTGAGGACTAACAAGACCCTTCTAGGGTTTTCTGAACCTGTGCCATGCCATGTGATGGGGAGACAGATGGAGGCACGACTGGAGAGTAACCAGGAGGAAAAGACTCCCTCTAAAAAAGAAGAGTTAGTGGCCCCTCAAAAGCTGTTCTGTGCAGGAAGTGCCTGATGGTTGGTGGATGTACAGCACTATAATGGATTATAGTGGAACACAACCCCACCCCACCCTAGACAGGACCACCATCCCGCCCTACCCAGGACCACCAATTCCACCCAATGGACAACTGTGATCCACCTTACAAAGGACCACCATCCCGCCCTACGCAGGACCACCAATTCCACCCAACGGACAACTGTGATCCACCTTACAAAGGACCACCATCCCGCCCTATGCAGGACCACCAATTCCACCCAACGGACAACTGTGATCCACCTTACAAAGGACCACCATCCCGCTCTACCCAGGACCACCACTTCCACCCAACGGACAACTGTGATCCACCTTACAAAGGACCACCATCCCGCCCTACGCAGGACCACCACTTCCACCCAACGGACAACTGTGATCCACCTTACAAAGGACCACCATCCCGCCCTACCCAGGACCACCACCCCATTCTACAGATGCCCATCAACCCACCCTATACAGGACCATCAACCCCACCCAAGAGATGCCCACCATCCCCAGCCTCCAGAGGGGCATAGAGAAGATCCTGGCTGGCATCATGAACGATAGCTTCTCTGCTTCCACACAGTGGGTGGTGTGAACAAAGTGGTCACTTTGGACTAGGATCCAATGCTACCCTACCATTAACTAGGTATGGAAACCTTTAGACTGTTGTAGGATGTAAAAAAATATATAAGTATTAGTCTGGTTTGGTGGCCTGTGTCTGCAATACCAGTTCTTGCAAGGTGGAGACAGGAGGGGGGATTTTAAGTTTAAGGCCATCCTTGAACTGAATGTAATGAGACAATGCAGCGCAGAGGCAGAATGTTTGCTTGGCATGCACACAGCTCTGGGTTTGATTGCAGCACTGTCAAAAAGAAATTTCAAATAATTGTGTGTGTGCGCGCATGCATGTGTGTGTGAGACCTTCAACAACAGCTGCCCCAAACAGAGAGAGAAAGAGAGAGAGAGAGCGAACTATGTGTCCCTGTGGAGGCCCAAGGGTAACTTCAGGAATCATCCTTGATTGCTTCGTTTTGCTTTGCTCTGGGATTTCCCAGGCTCCACCTTCCATAGCCAGAAGTGCAGGCAGCCACCATTCCCACCAGTGTTTTCACATGAGATCTGGGAATCTGAACTCATGTCCTTCTGCTTGCGAGGCAGAGGCTTAACCCCTGATCCATCTCTCCAGCCCAAAAAAATGCAGTTAAAATCGAGGAGTTACCCTCAGGTTCAGTGAAAGGAAGGGTCAAGATAGACAGTTCCCCACTAAATCCCTTTCAGCTCAATTCTCCTGCATCCATAGCTGCATCCTCAACACAGGTGTTGTATCAGTCAGGGTTCTCTGTGTTATAAAAATAGTGTCCTTCAAGGTAGCCGCCCGCAGCAGCCTCTTTCCTGGCTGGAATGTTCCACAAAGCCAAAAGATCCCGAGAAGGTCTGAAGCCTTTGCTCCTCCGGAGGGTCGAAGACGCTGGGTTCTGACGTCAGTGAAGAGCAGCTGGGCTCTGTCGTCGGCGATGAACAGCGAACAGCAGCGAGGCCCAGAGACCAGGCTCCAAAGGCAGCGGGAACAGCAGCAACGTGGTAGAAAAGGTGAAGCTCCGAGTCAGCCAAGGACGGAGGCAGCAGCAGCAACCAAGAAGCCCACGACGCTCTAAAGGCGAAGACCGCGCACGCGGTGTGGACTCCACAGCAAGCTGACACCGTGTCAGGGAAGAGCAAGTCCCTCCTCCTTGCACCTCCTATTTCCGGTCCACCACTGGAAAGTACCACCCACTATGGGCTGGGTTCTCCGCAGCAATCAGCAGGCTTGTTCAGGGGCCATTCTAACCTTTAACCTTCAACAACAGCTGCCCCCAAACAGTCTGCCACTGTCAAGTTGACATCGAAATGCGACCATAACAGTTGTGGATAATAGTTTCCCAATCAAGCATTCTTAGCGTATTTTATTACTTCTCAGTTAGGGCCCTGCGTGGTCTCTTTGCTGTCATACCCATCGGAGATCAGGGTCCTGCCACAGTGTAACTGGAGTTTGCTGAAGACCTTCAAGTGCCAGAGAATTTGCTATTGTGTGAGACTTTCCCAGGGAGATATCACACAAGTGTCTGTTCCCCCCCTGCAGGGTTCTAATGACAGACCAAAGTAAAGATTACATCAAAGTCTAACTTGGCGGGGCTGGAGAGGTGGCTCAGGGGTTAAGCCTCCGTCTTGCAGGCGGAAGGTCCTGAGTTCGGATCCCAGATCCCACGTATAGATGCCAGGTGGAAGCGGGGGCGGCCTGCGCTTCTGGTCCTGGTAGGGCGGAGCCTGTGAATCCCGGGGCAGAAGGAGGTGGAGGCGTCCATGGTGGTTCGCGAATTCGTCCGTGGTTCTACACACACACACACACACACACACACACACACACATGTGCGCGCGCGCGCACACATGCACACAGTTGAATAAATAATAATAAAAAAATTAAAAAAAAAAAGTCTAACTTGGCAAATCAATAGGTTTATGGGGGATACTTACAGGAGTATGAGTGAGGGTTACTTATAGGAGTGTGGCTGAGTGTGGTTGATAGGTTACTAACAGGAAATGGGCAACCCCAAAGCGATCACACTGGAAAGTCTGATTCCCATCGTAGATGATGGCTTCCCCATAAGTGCATAGATGGGGAATCAACCTTCAACTAACCTGTCCCAGCCTGTGTCCTCTAACCCTTCACCAGACCTCCCGCATGCAACTGGGGCAGAACTGCATGAAATGGCTGAGACAGAGCAGCCAGCATCCCAGGTGTGGGTCCCCACCCCCTCTGTCTCTGAGGAGACCCCGAAGTCAACATAATGGCCTCTTGCACATGGCTACGGCTGGTCGGGCAGGGACAGTGGCTGTTTTTTGCTGGAAGAACAATGTTCTATATACTTGCTTCCCCATCACTGCCCCAGCAGCTTGGCACAGAACCTGGGTCTCGAGCCTGCTAAGCAAGCCCCTGCCGGAGCTCTCAGCCCTAGTTCCTGCTTCTACTTCTGCCCTGTGCTTGTCAAGTCCTTGCTTCACCCTGGATGTCAAATCCATGCAGTGCATGCTAGGAGCAAAAGGCCTGCTCTGTCCCATCAGTGATCTGACCATCAGACGTTTGGAAGAGTCTCCTGAGGGAATTCACCGTGGCTCAGTGTGAAACCTAATTCCCTGTATAAGAATCAAGCCGGGCACTGGAGGCTTTTGACTTGCACCCCAAGGACATAGAAAAGGTCAATTCGCTGCTGCATCAGCCTTGCCCTCACTCGCCTCTGGGCTGGGTGCAGCCTTAGTGCCACAACGGGGAAGGAGCACACGGGCACCTCCAGGTCTCTGCAGATGGCACGGACTTGCAAACAGTTGCTCAAGAAACAGAGAACGCTTGCCACCCTGAGCGCTGCTAGGGAGATGCGCGCCAGCACGTGCCTTTGGGCTTGGGTGCTTGGTGGGCTGCATTGGTGGCAGAGGCTGCATGGCCAAGGAGAGCGGCATGCCACACTGACAAGAGCTATCCCGTGACCACAGATGGAGCAGAGACAAAGCTCTTGACTAGCAAGTGCAAAACCCCGGTTTCCTCCCAGAAGTGTAAATAATTAAAACCTGGCAGTGTCTGCCATTCAACTTTCCATCGAGAAACTTGAAAAGCTAGCCCGAAGCAATGGCTAACCAGCAATGGCTGGTACATTCGGTTATGAATGCACCCAAATGTTGTGACCGATCCTGGCCTGACCCCACATAAGAGCCATGATGTGGACACCAGAGCCAACCGATCCCGGTAGGAAACAAAAACCCAGCAATACAGCGTCAACCAAAATGACATCCACATGGCTTTTTCGTGGGCTGCTACTATTTAAATGCCTGAGTTGGCATTGCTATGGAAATTCAGTTATTACACAGGCCTATGTGTCCTTTGAGGTATGGACAAGGACAGGCCCTGTGGTCCCCAAGCGCTCTGCGTTTTGTTCCATCTTTACAGTCATTGCGGCTCGATTTCAAGCTCCTATATCTAGCCAATACCCTGAGGACTCATGAAATGTTCAATGGCCAGTCTTCAAATGGCACCATCATGGGCAGACTGATTGAGCTAAATGTCCAGGCTCTACTCCTGTATAGGAATGGGTGGCCCGACCTTCAGATGGACAAGTATCCCCCTAATTGGGAGTTAAAAACAGAATGGGGCCGGGGGATGGTTTAGTGTATAAAGTAAGTGCCAGGCAAGTGTGAGGATCTCAGTTCAAATCCCCAGAACCCTTGTAAAGCCAGGTATGATAAGGAGTATCTCTTACTGCAAGATGGAGATGGAGACATAAGTATCCATAGAAGATGAAAGGCCACTGGGAGAGAAAGGAAGGGAGGAAGGGAGGGAGGGAGGAAGCGAGGGAGGGAGCGAGGGAGGGAGCGAGGGAGGGAGGGAGGGAGGGAGGAAGGAAGGAAGGAAGGAAGGAAGGAAGGAAGGAAGGAAGGAAGGAAGGAAGGAAGGAAGGAAGGAAGGAAGAGACCCTGAATCAAACAAGATGAAAGTCAAAGACTGACACCCAAGGCTGTTCTCTGGGGAGACTGCCTCACAAGCAAAAAGACCTGAGTTCAAATCCCCATCTCTCACATTAAAAAAAAAAGCCAGCTTATAATTTTGGCTCTGGAAAGTGGAGCCTGGGAACAACCAAAGCAAAGCAGCAGGGGAGTGGATCAATCCAGGATGACTACCAATATCACCCTTGGGCTTCCACAGGCTCACACAGTACCCTCTGACACACACGCGCGCGCCCGCACACACACACACACAGAAAAGAAAACACTAAAGTCAACCTAATAGCCGTTGTAGAAACCCCTGAGAAACTGACTGAAAATAAAACCTGGAAATTGAAAGTCTGTCTTCCACGCCACACGAACCCTCAGGCTGGGTCTGAAATCCCACAAAGTCCAACCAGAACTTACACGTCCATGAAAGGCTCGCGAGCGATGGCTTCCTTGGGATGTCATTGTACCACCCAGGCTAGCAATGGTGGCCACGGAAACTCTCCTTAGCACAGGGGTCAAGGGACGCGTAAGCCAGGGGCCAGAGAGCGTGCCTTGAACGTAGGTCGTGTGACCTTCGGACACGCTGGGGAGACACTTAGGCTGAAGTTGAACGCTGTACACCAAATTGTCTGATTATATACAAGCCATGGCTGCTAATGTGCCCATCTTACCACGTCCCAGGGACAATGTTCACCACTCAGATCTTAGGATCCGCTTCTCATCGCTCAACACAACCTGTTATAGCATGTGTCAAAACACAGGTGGCAGTTTCTGATTCAAGAAATCTGGGTCTGGACCCGAAAACTTGCATTCCTAGCAAGTTCTCCGTGAAATCATTGGTCAGGGATGTGTGTCGGTGTTTCCCATGAGCAAACATCTAACGACATAATCAAAAGAGGTTTCTTGCCAATATTTAGTGCTGCCAAAGGCCATTTCGTTGCTTGAGGGCACTGATTTCACAGTAGGTAGTTGGCTATTAAGGCCTAGTTTTCTGAGGCAAATTGTATTTTGCAATCTCTTTGAGAACGTATCAGATCAAAGCTGTGGTTGTGTGTTGCAGTTTCTCTTCTCGGCTGCTGTAGACAACACTAGACTTGGCTAAGGGAGAAAAGTGGAATCTATTTGGTTTACGGTTCCAGAGGGAAGGGAGATACAGTCCATTATGGGGGGAAGCACGACAGACAGCAGAAGCTGCAGGAGGCTCATCACGGAGGCTGCGAGAGCAAACAGCAAACTGCTAGAGGAAGTAGGGCGGGCTGGAGAGGTGGCTCAGGGGTTAAGCCTCTGCCTTGCAGATGGAAGGTTCTGAGTTCAGATCCCAGATCCCATGTACAGGCACCGGGCAGAAGCGGGGGCAGCCGGCGTTTCTGGTCCTGGTAGGGCGGAGCCTGTGAATCCCAGGGCAGAGTAAACAAGGAAGAGGTGGAGGCATCCATGGTGGTTCCCGAATTCATCCGTGGCTCTACACATACATATATACATACACACGCGCCCACACATGCATACACGCACAATTGAATAAATAATAAAAAAAATGCTTTAAAAAAAGAGAAAGTAGGGCGGAGTTGCCCAACCTCAAGGCCCAAGGCCCACCCCCTGTGACCTGCCTTCCTCCAGCAAGGCTCCACCTCCTAAAGGTGTCCCGACCTTCCCAGCATTAACTTCAGCTAAGGTTGCAAACATATGAGCCTGGGGTAAAATATATATATATATATATCACATTCAAACTGTAAAACCTCTGCCTGAAGTCAGAGGTTTATGAACTTCCACTTGGAATTGCCAAGAACTTAGATGAACCGATGTTTGGAAAGTTTGAAACAAGTACCCTAGGCAGTGTTTAGAAACAAAGACCACAATGCAGATGTTTGTTTTGTCTGATTGGCACTGCTGTTGTGAAGTACCCGTGTTGCTTGCAGCCTGAGTTAACTATGAAAGCATCCTTTATCTTTTCTATTCCTGTCACTTAAACCTGTGTAATCAAATACACTGTGGTGGGGAATTTCTGCTTTGCTTTTCAGCAGGTAGAATTTGGACTTGATGACCACCCTGTAAAACCCACCATTCAGTGATATCCTGAGAGCGTCAGCTTATGGGATGTTACTGTACTTTTCAAAACGTCTGAGCCGTGCTTTCAGGATTCCAGGTGTAGCTTGCTTGTTTCTTCTCATTATGTGAAATGGACCTAGAGAGTGTTGGAAGCTCTGGTAGAGGTTATGATACGGAGCAACAAAGGCAGGCAGTCTTCTGACGTCATGATTTCTGTGCTCTTGGGGTATGTTTAAAAAGTTCACTTTCCAGGGCTGGAGAGGTGGCTCAGGGGTTAAGCCTTGCAGGCAGAAGGTCCTGAGTTCGGATCCTAGACCCCACGTATAGACGCTGGGCGGAAGGGGGGCGGCCTGCATTTCTGGTCCTGGTAGGACGGATCTGTGAATCCCGGGGCAGAGTAAACAAGGAGGAGGTGGAGGTGTTCATGGTGGTTCCCGAATTCGTCCGTGGTTCTACACACACACATACACACGCACAATTGAATAAATTATAAAAAAAAAAAAAGTTCATTTTCCTTTTTAAGGGAAAGGTAACCTGGGGATGTTATGGAACGCCGTCTTCTAAGCAAAGCAGCAGACATCTTTGCCCGACCAGCTGTGACTACTTGAAAGAGACCAAATCTAAAATTAAAAGGCGGGAGGGGACAGCTGAGCACCGGCATTCGTGTTTCCTGACTACAGCGGCACCAGTCACCTTCCAGTCCTACCATGATGCTTTTCCCAGCGTGAGCCAAAATAAACCCTTCCCCTCTGCAGTTGCTTGTCAGGTTATTTTGTCTCAGCAACAAAACAAGTGATTATAACAGTGGCCGAAGAATGAAACTATTGGTGTGGTAAGCCTTTGGAAATGGCTTGTGAGAGAATGTGCAAGAATTTCCATCTGTGATCCAGAAAACCCCTGGATTACGACTACACAGAGAGCTTAATCCAGATGTATTCTGTCCATGCCCAGAGAACCTACGTGAGGCCGAATTCGAAAATAATGGACTCATGTACTTGGCAGAGGAAACGAAGATGCCAGGAATATGAAAGCAGAAGCCAGAATGTGGAATACATGTGATTTACGATGAATGTGGAAATATAAGTTTCTTCTGTAGCAAGATGGCAAATGCCCTATTGGGTGGAATTTATGTGCATATAGGCCATTATTTGGGATTTCTACCACTTGCTGATAGTTGTTCAGAAGGCAGAATGACTCGCACCTGTAATCCTAGTCCTCGGGAGTCTGAGGCAGAAGGACCATAAGTTCTAGGCTAGTCTGGGTAAGACCGCGACTCAAAAATCAAGACAAAACATAAACTCATAGAGTCAAAACCAGCCAGTTGGATGGGTAGCTGCCACATACAACTTTCCATTGCAGCTCGCTCTCCCTCTAACAGTGACAGTAACACAAAACTGATTAAATATTCATGTAAGGGCCACATCAGACAGGATCCAAGATAATGCACTAGCATGTCTGAATTTGTTAGAACTGTCCTGAGCAAAAGAGGTGGAGAAAGGAGTCAAGCTGGAGAATGCCGGGGTCCCTGGAGAGGCATGGCCTAGCACAGTGAAGTGTAACTCAACTGGGAGAAAGGAAGCACGAATAAAATTTAAGAATGCAATGTAATCCGTGGAAGTGTGAGGGTCACACCCTCCACGGTGGCAGGCAAGAGTAACCAATGCATGTGAAGAGAAAGTGGGAAGAGTGCCCCAAAGCTGTTCACCAATTCCAAACCTTGCAAGAAAATAGCAGCTCCACTTTGTGTATGAGTTTGAGGGGTCTTCAGTGGTTCTGGATGAACGGATCGGGCAGTTCTAGGCCCTCCCCCAGGAAACTAGGGGCACAGTTTGAACCATTGGTGGACAGTGGTTACTGTAAGCAGTCTAGGTGCGTGTGGGGGGAAGGGGGGTGCTGAAAACAGACCCCTAAGCAGCTCCTAGGAAGTTGTGGTGGAAAGAGAAGCGAGGCCCATGCGCCCCAACAATCAAGGCCCAGGTTGCCTGGGGGCACCCAAAAGAGCACGTGGGCAAGCGGACCTCGAGGCCCGCCAGCCGGTTGCTCCCGGCCGAGCCCATCCCGCAGGCGCACTTCCGCTTCCGGCCGCAGCCGGTGGGCTATCCTTGAGCGACAAGGCGAGGCGCAGGGTGCGGAGCAGCGGGCGCCCTGCTGCGGAGCGACCCTCGCAGGCCCCGCGGGCTTCCGAGGCCGCAGAGACCGCCGATGCGGCCGCCAACGCCGCCCTCCGGCCCCGCCACGGCCGCGGGGCGTGACAGCCACGCTCGAGGCCCGCGGAAGCGGGGCCTCCCGCTGCCGCCCGAGCAGGGCGCGGGGGGCTGCAGCGGCCTCGAGGCCCGAGGGCGCGAGGAGAGCCGGCCGAGGAGGAGAGCGGCGGCCCAGGCTGCGAGGGAAGACGCGGAGAGCAGCAAGTGGGGTGAGGCTCGGCGAGCGCGGAGACCGCCCGGCGGCCGGCGGCGGCCCCGCGACCCCGCGACCCCGCGCGGCGGCCCCGCGACCCCGCGCAGAACCCGGGAGGGGGCGGGGCTCGCTTTGCACCGGCGCAGGCTCAGTGCGAAAGCGCGGGGTGGGCCGCCCCCGTCGCCTCGCACCGCGGCCGGCTGCAGCCTGCTCGACGCCAGTTTCTAATCTGAACCTTCCGGCCTTTGGGGGTGCGTGTGGTTGATGAGCCTTGGGGTGGGGAGGGTTTTCTTTGAAAGGTGTTTACCCATTTGAGGGCCTTTTGTTATAGAAGGGATTTCTACAAGTGGTTGTGGCACTGCGACTATAATGGTATCGGGGTTTTCTGCTGGCTTGGGATGTGTATAGGTTTGCATGTAGGTCTATAACCAGGTGTGGTAACGCATGCCTGCAATCTCAGCAGAAGGCTGAAGCAGAAACACAAATTCGAGGCCAACCTATATTATATATATATATACATTTATATATATACATATATGCACACACATATGTATACACACACATGCACGTACATATATATGACTGGAGAGATGGTTCAGTGGTTAAAGTCATTGCCTCACAAGCAGCAAAGGACCTGAGTTCAGATAACCAGATCCCACATAAAAATGTCAGGTGGATATGGTGGAAGTCTGTAATTCCAGTCCTGGAAGGCAGAGCCTGTGAAACCCCAGAGCAATTCAGGATGATCCCCAATTTCACCTTTGGACCTCCATAGGCACACACAATCCAGTGCCCTCTTGTACACATATTCACGCTCACGGACCCACCCACCCACACGCAACACACACACACACACCTTTAATTTAAAAATTGGTGTATTTCTAAGCAGCTATTCAGGGGAATTAAAAACAGTTGACTTCACAGATTTTTTAAAGTGGTGTTGCTTTTTTTCTGCCCAGTATCAAAATGCTTTCTATCATCTTCTTGTTTTGATCAGCCAAAGAAAAAGGAAAAGTAGCCGAAGCTTCAAATGAGGATTCACAGCCAGGGAGTGACATAGTAAGAAAGGCACCGTTAATCAGTTCAGATGCGTTACAAACAATGGAGTGCAGTGAATTTCAAAATATGGCTTTCTTGCAGTCTTTAGCTAAGGAAGATTTGGTAGACAGCATTAAAAGAAGAATTCGAATTAAGAAATCTAAAAACTTAGAAAACCCACCTCTGAAAATAACTAAAAATGAAGCAACACAAAATAGTAAAGTTAAATTCCAAGATGAACTGTACAAGAATATGCCAAAATATTCTTGTAACAGCTTGTCTCCTGGAGTAGAAAGTAATTCCATTTTTGAATCACACAGTTACAGTTTTCTCCATTCTAAGGGTTGTAATAATGAAAACAACTTTGAATGCAAACCTGGTGGTGGTGTGCACGCAGCAGAAAAATCTCTAAAGTTAAAGAAAAGTCTTAGGGGTCTTGCAGAGAAGACCGATGCGGATACTGCTCCTAAGCTCTTACAAGCTGAAGAAAATGTAGCAGGAATGAGCAAGTTACTGCTTAAAGAAAGTGGTTTATATCACAATAAAAACAATGGCTTACTTTCCTGCCCTCAGAGTGAAAAAAATAAATACTCATTAGAGGAAAGCAGTGTTGGGAGAAGACACAGGAAAAAAATGAAATTGTCTGAAAAGGAAGAAAAAATTATTGATGTTAATTTCTCTAATATATGTAACAAGTCTGAGTTGCTGTTGCAAGAAAGCCTACTTGATATGGAAGGGAAAGACGCAGAGACCTTAGAGACTAAAAAGAGTCCTTTCAAAGCTTTAAGAAAAGGAAACCACCAGGCACTGTCTCCAGTGGAACATTTGTGTCTCCCAGAAACAGTCGGGAAAACGAGTCCTGGCCATCATGTAAATGCTACATTTCAGAGAACTCTTGAGTCGCGTTCAAAAGAAGAAACAAAGAATGCTTCGGCATCCTTAGGATGTAAAAACATGGGGCCAGATGAGTATTCTAAATTACTGACAAGTTCCACTGGGAAATCACCCAATGGTAGCCATCGTATTGAAAAGAGATCTTCACGGGAAGACGGGAGAAGTGAGGCCGAAGAATCGAAGGTCAGCTGCCGCAGAATAACACCGATGACCGGTAAACGGATTTGGCCCTTGTACTCTTGTGCTAGAATATCTGCCCAGTGTTGGAAAAAGGCTTCCTTGCCAGACTCTAATTGCTTGCTTCCTGGGTCTCTGGAAAATGTTAGGCAACATGATTCTCTCAAACAACATATAAACCTGACTCACTTAACTGACTCCAAATTGCCACAAAACTCCTTAACTGAAAGAAACCCGGAATCCTCAAGTGAAGAAAAATGTGATTCTGCTGTAAGCTGTTTGTCTTCGATTTCTTCAGGAGGTCCTGCTTTGATGACCGAAGCTACAACCAGTGATGACAAGATGGAGGAACCCAGCAGAAGTGGATTCGAGATCGTTTCTAGCACCACTGAAGACGGTCAGTTGACTAATGGGACACAAAACTTAACAGGAAGTAAGAAAAAGAGAGGGACTTTAGCAAAACTTAATGTGCCCGTAGCTTCCCAAGAGGGCCAGGAAGCAAATAACTCTACGAACAGAAGTGTTCAGCGAAAAGCCTGCACCGCTAAGCCGGCGCTCGTGGCCCCAGACTTGGTTAAAATATTAAACACAGGACGTCTGGCGAATTTCAAAATTCCTTTACTGAAAAATAAGACAGCCAAAAGAAAAGAAGTAAATACCCAGTCGTCAGAGAGAGAAGCTTACAGCCCCCTAGAACTGCTGGATAACTTGTCTGGAGTGGAGGCCAAACAGAGCAGGAATAAAGAAAATGTCTGCGCAGCAACTTCAGGACTGCAATCTCTGAGCATCCATCATAGTGCACCTCCAGGGCAGTCTAGTTCCCAGTCATTCTACAGTAAGAAGTCCTGTGTTTCTCCATGCTTTGCAAAGAAAGGTTACGACGAAACATGTAATCACATCTCTGAACCAGGTAATGCTATTTCTAATAAGGATCCTATGTCTCTCACAGTTGAAAGTAATACTTTTTCTTGTGATCTTGGGTATATAGAGCAGAGTTCCTTCTGCTCTAAGGAACAAGAACCTTTTGCAGCCATTTCCTCTGAAGTTAGTGCTAGAAAAATGACCAAGAGCATTTCAGAACTCAAAGTAGGATTTCCAGATATTCTTAAAGCATATGAAGATGATGTCCTCTTAATTGATGTAATTCAAGATGACCCAGAGCTCTTTGGAGTCTCCAGCGAAGGAGATCTCTCATGCACTTCAGAAACCTCCAGGATAAACCAGGAGCCACATGTCGCTGACGATCACCAATCAGCTGACTTTAAGCACATGCAGCTTCCAGGAAGAAAAGAACCGAGTGACCTGAGGTATGCATCTTCAAGTATGCTTTTTGCCGCAGAGTATTTTTAGGGGTGCAAAGCATTCTCTGTTATTAAGTGTTCGTTTATCTAGTCATCACTGAAGCGCTTATTTTTTCTTCCATATTTCTGCTAATACCTAGAATAAGTCAAAATAAAGGAATGCATGTATTTCTTGGGTGGTATGATAAAGGAATGCATGTATTTCTTGGGTGGTATGATAAAGGAATGTGTGTATTTCTTGGTCATATGATAAAGGAATGTGTGTATTTCTTGGTCATATGATAAAGGAATGTGTGTATTTCTTGGTCATATGATAAAGGAATGTGTGTATTTCTTGGATCATATGATAAAGGAATGTGTGTATTTCTTGGATCATATGATAAAGGAATGTGTGTATTTCTTGGTCATATGATAAAGGAATGTGTGTATTTCTTGGTCATATGATAAAGGAAAGTGTATATTTTGGGTGACATAACAAAGCAGATTAGCTCTTACAATCTAAAAAGATTAAGTGGCTTTGTAAAGTTGCTTCTTTCAAACATCTGTTTATTTTCACGCGATCTTCATTATAAAAAAATGTAGATAAACTTAGCCAGTTTACTTATACATACGAGTGCTATTTATTTTAGCCCATTCTCTGTAACCTGTGTTAGATTTTAAAATATTCAACTTTCTGGAAAGAGAAAAGCCTTGTAAATTACTCCAGATAATTAAGGGTTGAAAGTAGAATTTAAAAAAAAAAAAAACAAATGAATTTTCAGAAGAAAACATAAACTTTTTAATGTTTTACTTTTCATATAATTGTTTTAATTGATCATTTTGCTCTCAAACAGGACTAGTTCGCCTAAAGCAGCTTTATCAGGGCCAGATGGGAACCTTCATGCTCAGGAATGTAATCTATTTTGGTTGATGTCAAATTTGTGTAACGTTTCATTTTGCTAACTTTTACAATTCTTCAGGCTCTGATTTATACTTGCATACTATATTCGAGTGTTGAAATGCTTTGAGAATAGTCAAAGGGAAACATGAAAACACTTTCCAAGAGGATTCAAAAGTACATAACTTAAATTTCCAGTACATAATTATCTCTTGGATATGACATTTCTCTCAGCTTCCCAGCACTTGAGAACTTGTAACCTCTGCAAATGGAATGTTTTCTGTGTAAAAGGCCCGGGAGCTTTTTGTACCACCTTATTGAGCTAGGATAGTCACCTACCCATTTGGAGTGGAGATGTGCTGAGTGGCCAGGTCCAAGGCCACGCTGCTCCCGACAGAGTCTGGCCCTGAACTTAGTCTCCTTTCTCCTAAAGCTAGTGGTGAGGACCACTCGCTGCTCCATAACGGCCTAGGCGTCGAATCTTCTCATTGCCAGGGACCTTATTAGGCAAACTTTAATCTCTTTTGTGAAAAGAGAATTTCCATCAGGATTGCAAGAATTAAATCAAACAGACTGAAAGTCTCTCAGCATAATCTTGGGTGAGCAGGTGGAACTCATGCTACCCTTTTTGTTCCTGGGAGAAATACCAGAGAACAGCATAAACGAGAAAAGATTTATTTTGGTGCTTAGCTTTAAAGGCTTTAGTCTACTGCTTTTTTCCTGAAGTGAGACAGACTAGCGAGGGCAACATGCCACAGGGGCACAGCTCACTTGTAGCGGCCAGGAGCAGAGAGCAAGGGAAGAGGCCCAGACAAGAAGAGCTCCCAAGGAAACGCATCCCATGACCCGATCCTCCAGCCAAGATCCAGTTCTCACTTTCCACCACTTCCCATCCAATTAGGAGTCTTTCAGTGGATTAATTCATTGATTAGGACAGCCCTCATCCAACTACCTCTCGTTGATGAAATACCCCTAAGTCGGGGACCAAGCCTTGACCGCATGAGCCTTTGGGGGAACGTGTCATATCTAATTTGTAACAGGTTTCAGTAATTACTTCAGGTCTTTTAAAAAAGCATTATGCCATGCATCATTGAGGAATGTACAGGGAAATTAGAACAAATACTGTATTTAGGAGCAAACAATTTTGGGGGCTGGCAAGATGCAGACAGTGAGCTTTGGTCAAAAGTGAATGTCACGAACTGAGGTGCATAGAGTGTTTTTGTTTGTTTTGTGGGTATGGATGCGATGCTAGAGATCAAACTTGGGGCCTGGCATTTGACAGGCAAGCATTCTGCCTCAAGGTTTTGGTCTGATAACCTCTATTCTCTTAATTGTTTTACCTTTGGATGAATAGCACCAGTTATATCTTATTGATTTTTTTTGACCTTTTATATCCACTTAAAAAGTTTTAATTTTTAAATGAACATGAAAATGTCCTTAGTTATTTTAATGTTTTCATTTCTCCTCTACGCTGAAAATATATTTTATGTGCATCCACAGTGTCAAACTAACCCTTAAAAGAGAAAGAGACCCAACAGTGACTATGGCTGCACAGAGTGTCGAGTCGTGGAATGAGCACTCTCCAAATAAAGCTTCTCTTCTGTCCTGCTTTCCAGCCAGTTGCTAGCTCACTCCTTCCTTTCCCTTCTAAGAGTCGACTCTGCGCTGCCTCCAGAAGCGAAGTCATTCTTTGTCTGTCCTTTACATGTTGGATATCTTTGCCTGTCTTTTCCTTTTCCATCCAGTATCTTACATGCTTTACACATACACATCGTCACACATCAGTGTAATACTGATGACGTTTAGTGTCTCTGCTGGATATATAACTTATTTAGTAGAAAAATTCCAATGTAGAATCTCATCCAATTTTTTACAATTGAACCAAAGTGACTAACTTTCCAGAGGACACACAGCTAGGTGTCAGAACTGAAGCCTGCACTCCAGCGACCTGCTCCAAGAGTCTGTGCTCTCATAAGCAGCATGCTGGAGAGGACCTCGCTGCTTCTGCCAGTAGCTTTAATTCTGTTACTCTGCAAATTCCTATAGAGCTTTATTTAACTTTCATCTTTTTCTCCATCTCTTCAAAATGGTGGACAGACCAGTCTGAAGTTCTTCTTCAGGCCACACAAACCATCCCTTCCTGTCTCTGCTAGAAGAGGCAGTGCCGTTGGAGGACCACAGTATACAGCGAATGTCAGGCTAGGACAGCTGTGGCCCACGGTTGGATACTGTAATGTTTCCCTATTGATGCTCACTGCTCTTGCAAAGACAGAACATATGATTGTATGACTGAATGTAAACCCTAGTTTCCTTCAGGTTTTTTTTTTTTTTTGGATAATAGTTTTCAAACATTTTTCTGTTCATAATTCTAAAGCAAGTCATCTGACTTTTGTCATTATCTTCAGCAATATGTTTTACATTACAACCTAATATATACTTAGAAATAGTGTGAAATTGTTAGTTTAATATTTCCCTTTTTATTTTTAATTTTTTAAAAAGTTTTCCTAGTTTTACAAGCATATTAAGTACTTACCTTTGCTTCCCTCCCTCTTCCATATTTCCTTCTTTCAAAAAAAACCCAGCTGTGAATGACGTAACTGGAATGACTTGTGTTTCGGGCCATGTTTTGTGGCTCCTCAAAGCTTGAGACCATCGTCTCTCCATTTGTTCGGATCTTCTCTTTGCCTCTGAATTTCTGCAGCCACATCCAGTCTGCCTTGGTTTTCTCTTTTTCTGCCCTTCATTTTTCCCTTTCCCATTCTGCCAATACAGAGTTATAAAATATTTTTACAGATGAAAATTTTTCTCACTTACTTTCTTAGTTTAAATGAATTTAACTTCGTGTATGTCTACAAATAGGACAAAACTAAGTTGCTTTTCAGAAGGCCATATATAGCTTTATTTTCCTTTCAGGTTAACTATGCATAGTGGAAGTTTCTTATTCGGTGATAAATTATACTGACACTATTATAAATATTGATTTGATAATTTGAAATTAAAGCAATGTGCTTTTTGCCCCAGATATGCTTTGTTACGGCTATCTGTAAGTGGGACTTTCAGCATGAGTAGAGTTGTGGAAGCATCGTTGATTCTTTACTGAGTCCTCTGGGCTTTCTCATTCTGTCACCTCAGTGTCTCTCGGGACTGTCATCTCCGTTCTCAGCATTAGCATCTTCTCTGTCTTCTAGATTAAGTGCCTCATGATCTTTCTGACCTTCTTAACATGTTCTGAAGCAGAAGTTGGTCTACCACTGACCATTTGTAGAGTACTTCTGACTTTTAATTGCCTGAGGTCAGAATCTGAGTCCTAGCGTCCCTCTTTAAGACTCCTGGCGAGCACTATATCCCTCTTCGACAACTATGGTTAAAGGTTCCACAATGCTCCCTATATTTTGAAGCCTTTTAATCTAGGAGTCCAAGAGTCACACGTGAGATGTTGTTTCAGAGATCCGTTCCAATAGTTATCTTGACATACACCTCAGTGCGTGAACCTCACCCCATATTAGGACTTCCTGGGAAGTAGGGGACCATCACGTCTCCCAGTCTGGTCCTCTGTCAGGAGCACTGGAGGTGCCCTGTGCACATAGAGCTGCTGTAGACATGGGCTCTTCCTTTCTCAGGGAGGCAGGCAGTTCAGCAGCGTCAGCAGGATGTGCTGGAGAAGCATGAGGTTTTACAGCCATGGGGCGAAAGCAGCATTGACTGGGAGCACTAGCCAGTGGGCCTTAGCCAATAGGTGAGGCACAGGTGATGTCGCATGGGAAGCGTCATAGGAAGCTTCGGATTTGCAGAAGCCCAGCCACAAACGCTTTGAAAGTAAAATGACCATAGAATTGATAAATTCCAAATTGTAAAACATTTGACAGAAAAATGGGAAGCTATTAGTAATTGACTTGCCAGGACCCTGGACATCATAAGGCCATCCTAGGTAAACTAGAACTTAGATTAAGTTCAAAGTTTAAGCTAAGTGTATAGGAACTAACCAGACGACTTTGAAATAGAGAATTTTTTCAGATTTTCATTTTAAACTAACCAGACGACTTTGAAATAGAGAATTTTTTCAGATTTTCATTTTAAACTAACCAGACGACTTTGAAATAGAGAATTTTTTCAGATTTTCATTTTAAAATCAGTTCTGGTGTGGAGATAAATTGGTGGGAAGCTTTTGTAATGATTAGACCAAAATGACTTGGTGACTTCAAACAGAAGTTGGGCAAAGACTGGTTAAAGAATGGGTGAGGCAGAGAGGAGTTCACGGTTCTCCCAGCTCTCGTTCCAAGCATTGCCACCCCTCCAGTGAGGGGAAGAGTTGAGAGGATCAGATTTAGACATTTGGAGTTGTTGAGCTTTGAGATATTGAAATGAATAGTAGACAGTTTTTTAGAGGTCTAGGTTAGGGAAAAATTTGCATGTATTTATTCTGTTTATATTTTCACATTCTTTTAAGTCATATATTTCTGATTCTAGGGTTTCTGTTGGGAAGACATGCTTCTTGTTTCGGAGACTTGGAAGAATAGTAAACACAGTGTTTTGATTGGTTTTTCTCTTTCTTGGCTAGAAAGTAATCCTGACCCAGTGGGCAGTTGTAGAACTGGAGGAAATGCTTAACAAGCATTGTTTACTATGGAATTATGGGTGCTTGTATTTTTTTCTGTGTACTTTCATGTGTTAAATTTTTGCACGTGTAAGTTTTTAAAAATGGAATTGCTTGTCCATCTGTACTCGAGTACCTCCCTCAGGTGGTCATTTGCTGACCCGTCTGGATATGAGTCTCGTGTAACCTCATGGTAACTGTACACGTTATCTTCGTTGTGCTCATAGGATTCAACCCAGAGATACTTCAGTAGCTTTTCCAGTTCACTGTCAGCAACACTGGAGTTCAGGTTGGTCCAGCTCTGGTCTGCAGAGCCTTAGGACTTAGATCTCAGGGTGCTGGGAAACAGAAGCGCACATTCAGTCTGTGACACGCCCGCGGCCACCAGGCCCACACTTGTGATAGAACGTGGGCACTCTCTTGTGTTGGTATAATACTTGAAATGTTTTAAATGTCTGATGTATCTTGTCAGGCCCTTCCTGAGTCGTAGTTGGAGGGGTAGAAGCAGTGCTTCCTAAGGACAGAGGCATGCTGTGGCCCTCGGGCCACCTGGAGGCCAGCAGATGAGTCCAGTACATTCCTCTGTCCTGGAGACAAGAGTTTACCAGCTAAAATTAGTGTTGTTAGCGTCTCAGGAGTGGGTGAGCTGCAAGAATGTGCGTGCTGGGGAGTGTCTCTAGGAGTGGGTACGTGGGCCTGCGTGGTATCTCTTGCAGCGGGGTTCATGTGCTGAGCAGCTGTGTAGGAGTTAGTCAGCGCAGCTCTGGGGGTGTCTCTAGGAGTGGGTGTGCTTCGAGAGCTGTGCACTGAGCTCCGTTTGCTTCACAGGAGAGAACCCGCCGAGCTGGACCCCGGACTGCTGCAGCTGGAGATCTGTGCCTCCTCGTCAGCAGGTGAGACCATGCTGACCCGCAGCAGTGCGGGAGTGTCCGAGCGTCTCGTTCAGTCAGAATGAGTCCGCTGAAGTAGGAAGGGCTAGTGTCTACTAGCCGTGAGTCTCAGAGTTCATCACTTCGTCAGTCGAACGGGCTAGTCAGCAGACAGAGTTTGAGATCTTCCATTGTCCTCGTTATGTTCTATTCACAGAAGATAAGTAGCTGACCTCTACTTTATCATATCTTAAATCTATTAAAATTACAATTATCTGCTAACCATATTTTAAATAGCTAATCTTGATAGAACTATAAGAATTAAAAATTAGTTTTTACTTTGACTTTGAGTTTTAAAACTATTTTCAAGTGCCTGATACGTGAGAGCCTGTGTCACTGTCAGAGCTTTTTGCACAGCTTTTTGCACGAGGCAGAGGACCAAGTGTCTGCTGCAGCTTCGCATTTGTCACATTAGGACTTGAAAGCTTGCAGGGTAACTTCCGCCGTCTCTGTTCATAGAACAGCCTTTGAATGAGTGGTTATCCACTCAAAGTTTCTGTGGTTGAATGTTTTGTGGTTGCAGCAAAGGAGATGACCCCCGACCGGAATGGCGCAGACATTTCCTTGGAGGCAAACAGTGAGCTGGAAAGTGAGAAACCGGGAGCACTCAGTGCAGACACGGACGGAAAACCGGGAGCACTCAGTGGCCACATGGAAGACACAGACGGGAAGGTACTGAGGACTCTCGCTGCTTGCTTCACAGTTCTCGTCTGCAGTGCTCCGAAGTGACAGGTGTAATCCCTTGGTTGAATGCACAGCCCTCGGTGCTTTGGCATCATGCAAACAGAGATCCTCTTGGCTGGGAGAAACGAAACACAATGTGTAATTACCTAGATAGGTAATTGGAAGCTAGATAGTTTCTCAATGTGCACAAGCCTGTATTGACTTCCTAAACAAAATGTTGCATGTTTTCTTTTAATTTAATGCAACGTTTCTGATCCCCTTGAACTTTTGGGCTCTAAGTGTCAACATGACTTAAACAACCGTTGATACAGGGGCCCAGAATTGCAGCTAAGCCGACATGGTGCTGGACTGTGCTCTGAGAGAGGATGTGAAAACACTGACACTGAGTTCTGTGGTTGCATTTTCTGCCAGAGGCTGGATTCAGCTCAGGGGTGAAGTGCCAGCCCAACCTTGGCAGGGCCCCAGGGACACCTCCTGCCCTGTCAAAGGCTTCTGAAAAGAAGCGTGTGGTCGTCGGAGCCTTTTATGCACCGTGACTGATTTCTAAGCAGTTCTTTCCTACTTCCCTTCAACCTTGACTTGCTCCTCATCCGCATGGCCAGCAGCCGTGGGTCCTGCTTCAGAGATGGAAGTAACTGGACGAGAGCGCCCTGAGTCCCCCATCCTTCTCCCCAGCGTTCAACTTGTCTGCCCTGCAGTGCTGGGCTGGTCAGTACACGTTTCTCCACCGCTGCTAGAATCCAGCTCTTCTCCACTTTAAGCTCTATTCTAGAATTATCTTTCAGTATTGAGTGGTTCTCATAACATAATAAGCATGCAACCAAACCTTTAATGGCCCGCTGCCCTCTCACTGCCCACCCTCTCAGGATGCATGTCTGTCCCACCAGCTCTAGTCTCTGTTTTCCACTCCTGAAAGGAGACCATGCCAAAGGTCTCCAGCTGCCCACCTCCATGGCTGCCCCAGGCCAGCCAGGCCAGCCGCTCTTTGCGGTCATGTTCTTAGCCCCTCTGAAACTTGTTTTCACTTGACTTCCAGAATTAAACATACTTGCTTAGTTGACTGACTGCTTGTGCTGGCCACTTTTCAGTTTGCTGGTTTCTCCAGATCTTCTGACTGCAGTTTGAGTGACCCTCAGCTCAAGCCAGGAGTCTATTCTTTTTCCTATTGGCCTTGCTTCCCCGGTGGCCTCAGCCAAGTTTACAGCATAATGCCCTGTGTGTGCTGAGATGCTAAGACGTGTGTGCCCAGCCCAGGCCCCTGTGCACCGCACACTTCCTGCCTGTCACCCCTTGCTTTTCCACTGGCATGTCCAGTTAGACATGGAAACAACTCAGCAGAAACCCTTGGCTGCACATCTTCTCCCCTGCCACAGACTGACTCCACCTGTAACCTCCTCAGTTAACGACAACATCGGCCTTTTTAATCACCCAGATTCGCGCCTTGGACTTACCTTTTCCTCCCGTCCTATCCAGACTCAAAGGAGATGCTATTGTTCTGCCATTTCATGATGTCTAGGACTTTGTATCTCCTGTTGTCCCTGTTCTTACACAGATTCCTCGTAGATCTGCAGCTCATCTTGTGCTCCTGTCATTTCTTCTCAAGACTGTTTCATTCATTCTTCTACTTCAAGTCTCTAAAATTTTCTGATGTTATTTGCAGTCAGAGGCCTTACTGTGACTTACAAGGCTGCGTCTGTACCTGGAATCCTTCCAACCTTGTTTCCTCTCTGGATTCTTCTAGGGATCTTTTCCATTTCTCTGACTAGACCAGCCCCCTCATTCTCCCTGACGCTGAGCTCTCTCCTCCAGCATTGCCCTGGCATTTTATTTACCTGGAAGGCTCTTCCCATAGAACATGGTGCCGCTGATGCTTCTGGTCCCTCCAGGTCTTTACTAATGCTTCACGTTGCCAGGGAGATCATCCCTGGCTTCTGACCTGAAGTCCCAGGCTCCCCCTTCTCTAGGTCACACATTCAGGTTCTTGCTGTTATCAGGATCTAGCAAGAAAGTGTGTTTCTGGGATGTTTCTACAGTGTTTCAGATTTTGGAGTTTTTCTGAAATGTTAATATTTAAGAGTCGGTTGTTTTAAGCTTTTATTTTGAGATATTTGTCTCACTGTGTAGCCCAGACTTACAACAAAGTTCACAATCCAGTTCTTGCCTTAAGAACAGAAATTTCACAAAGTACTTAACAATTGGACAACTAAAACTATTGAGCCTTTGTATGCCAGGCAAGACAGTTTCACACCTAGTGTGGATTGCCACATTTGATCCCTCCACACTCAAAGGCATTGTTGAGGTCAGATGCCCTCAGGTTCATGGTACTGATGAGAAAGAACTCAGGGAGATCAATAGCACGTTACCCGAGGTGACAGTTACTGCAGTAGCAGAGGGCGAATGAGTGAAAGTCAGCAAAAGAGGACTGGCAGACTCCAGGGCACGCGTGCCCCTGAAGCCAGCCTGGCATCCCACGGGCGCTCAGGATGCTCATGGAGCTCTGGCGTGGAGGTGCTGTTAGTCTGTCACAAAAGCTGGATTGACGTTAGGTGGATGCCTAGTAGATGAGACGCTCAGAACCTAGCAGGTACCTGCCCAAAGCCAGCCACGAGCTGACTGTACCCACGTCAGGGGCTGTCCTCACATCCCATACGAGAGACCAGGCCTGCCAGGGCCAGTCTTCGTTGCACACGTCTTGTGTTGTCATCACCTTCGGCAGGTGAGGTCGTGGAGTTCAGTCGGACGACTCCACCAACCTCAGACTTTTTCTGTATTGGGCCAAGATATTAACTATCTGCACAGCTTTGTGGCCTGATCTGCTGCTGAAGCACAGAGGCCGTGGGCAGTAGTGTAAGGGGGTTGCTGTTCAGACAAGAGTCATGGCAGAAGCAGGCAGCCTGCAGCTGTTCACTACTCTAAAGCACCGAGAGGCAGAATGGGCTGCAAGACGTTCATCAGTGAATTTTTTTAAACTTTTGTCTGTTTTTCTGTGAACTTCTTAACATTCTTTGCCTGCTTTCTAAGGGGGGGCACATGTGGTGTGGCGTCCGCGTCCTATGCACAAAGTCCTCGCCTGCATCTGTACCTGGACATGTCCCCTGCGTCTCCATGTAGTACTGCAGAGTCTGACCTTACACTGTGGTCTTTCGTCCATTCTGCATTTTACTTTCTTCTTTTTTCACTTTGGTCACATTCATTTTACTTGTTTTGCCTCAAATAAATCATATTGGTATTTGTCATGGAATGCCATCTTTTCCCCTGCTCTGCATGTGTTCTGACTTGGGTTAGAAGCCTTTCACCTTGCAGAAATCCTTTGTTTGGTCAAATATTTGTGAGTTGTAAGTCATACACAGAGAATCTTTCCCATTTCAAAATGAAGTTTTTCTCATATATTTTGTTCTGTGGTTTTATGTGTTCACTTATTTTTAAATGTTTAAGCAAACAAAAGTTTATTTATCTTGGAGGAAAGGATGTAAAAATAAGGCTCTTTTTCTCAATTTGGCTTTTTGTACCTTTCACTCTGAGCACGTGAAAATATTTCGTTGTCTGTAATTGCAGCTGTTGACACCGTACTTCATGTCTGGTGTCCCATGTCGGCTTCTCTGCTCTCCAAGATTATGTGAGCCTCATGTCGTGGGGTGGGGTTTCTACTTTTTAACTTTTTCTGAATTCGGAATTTATTTGTATGTACTTCAGCCACTGGCTGGCGGCACGCTGGCACCACTTGTCTTCTTTCCAGTTAACCGGCCAGTTCTTCCACTGACTGTGTTGTCTCCTCAAAGACTCCAGTGCTGCCTTGAGCATCTTCACATTTTGATATACAAAACTGTTCGTTTCCCTTGTCAGTAAAACACCATTTGAAGAGTAAAAGCAGTGGGGAAAACGTAAAAATATTAAGATGTATATAAACCTAAAAATATTTTTGTTTTTTCTTTATTCTTCTGAGTGCTTTAAACTCACATTGTAGAATAGTTTTTCAAATATGTAAACCATTGTGGGAAAACATGGCTCATCTTTCCATTTGGTATTTGTTTTGTGGCGTTGGGAAGCACCGGTGGGCCCATGGGCACTGAGTGCATCTTCACCTTTGAACTCCATCTTGTCATCTCTTCACAGTGCAGAGTCTCAGACAAGGTGACTATTAAAGAGGAAAAAGAAAATACTCACGAAGTCTGCAAAAGGTCTGTAATATAATTTCTAATAATGTAACTCTTAAATTACCACTTTTCTAATTAGTATTTTGAGTATTCTTCATTCTGTTAGATATAGTTGGGCTTGTATGCCCTGAATATTATGTAGGTATAGTTTAATTAATGTCATATGTTCCCACATGCAAACTGTAGCATAAGTTATTTTTGAAGCTGACAGTAAGTTTTTGAACAATTAACTATTAGTGTAAGTTCAATGAAAAGGGAGATGGCGAAATGAAGCAGCTGTGCTTCTGTGCTCTGCGGCCACATGGTGTGTAGCTGGTACTGAGAATGTACCCGCAGCACATGCACAACTACCCGCTCCACAGGGGAAGAGTTGCAGAGAGGTTCCGGCCTCTGCATCTTCATTCGGCTGCTGTTGGTGAATGCGTTCAAGTGCATGAGTGTGCAGCGGTGTGGTCACCACACGGGGATCCTCAGAGGAATGGCAATACAGGGAAACTTGTCAGAAACGGGCTGTGGGATCCTCTCTGAGACCTGCAGAACTGGAGCATCTAGGGATGGGGCCCATCAGTCTAACAGGAAGTTTGAGAACTACTGTGTTAGGGAGAGAGCTGGTAAGAATTAGAGTGGCATGGAAATCCAGCATAGGTCATGACCACCTGGAGACCTTAAATCAAAAGTAAAAGTGGCATTTTGCTTATAAACTAGAATAGTGTGATCGGAGTCTGCCAGATTTTACAGTCGACGGGGTCATATTGCATAACCATCACCTGTGTGCAGCCTTCCAGCAAGGCCTGTCTGGATGACCTCTTCCATCTACAAAGTTTCTTTCTTGCTGGATCTGGCTGTTCTGTTGTATCTTATTGTGAGTGCTGCTTGGACATCTTGGGGATATCCCAGGTTGGGGAAATAAGTTAAATAAATTAAAGATTCTAAATGTCAGCAATTATAACCATAATCCTTGCTTCTTACTTGTTTTTACTCATTTGTCCCCCACCACAAAAAAATCTAGTGGTTGTTTTTAAAGCTAAAAGATTATTATATCTGAGTATTGGTGTATTTTGTTTTAAAAAGTAAATCCATTTCTAGCTACTAGTCATCTGTACTTATTTTTCTATGTCACAACATTCATTATATGGGATGTCACATGCTGAGGTAGTTGAGGCTGTCCAAACCAGCAACTCTGATACATTTTTTATTAAATCTTTTCTTCAAGAAAACTCTCAGTCATGTGTAGGTATATATATGTATTTCTCCTGAAAGACAGTGCATGTAGTTGCTTTTCTTTATCCACAACAAGACATTCTAAAACCTGTGGCTTCCTGGAATTGCAGATAATACCAAATCCTGCGGTGCAAGTGTTGGTTAATATTCATACCTTTCTGTGGTGAATCTTAATCTTCAGCAAGTGTAGTAAGACTAGTGGCAAGGGTAGAACAGTCATGACATGCTGCAGTGCAGGGACGTGATCGAGTGCCGTCAGGGGCTGTCCTCACATCCCGTACGGCGTGGGGCGCCCCCTGCAAGGAGGAGATGGGTAGGCGCAGCAGCGGTCGTGTTAGGCTGCTGCATAGGGCGCTCGAGATGAGCAGTAGCGCACCGTGTTGTCTAGCCCAGGAAACAGCCCAGTGACCAGTCGGTGGGTGGGTAGCTGGGCAGAGGGATGCAGAGGGATTTCCTTACTCTACATGTAACAGCAGCAAGTTAAAGCTCAGCCCCCAGACACCACCCAGGCAGGGAACCCAGCGTTCAAACAGATGAGCCTGTGGAGACATGTTCCACCCATTACACAACCTGCACCTGCTCATACCCGACAGTTCAACACACGTGGTTCTTGGGTGAAGGAGACAAGAATGGAAACACTGGATGTAATATGTAGTATATGGCATGTGTGTAGCTTATATTTTTAGTTGCTTGAATCTCACTGCTTCTGAAAAAATAAGGTGAAACACTGATTCAGTTTTTCTGGTCACACAGCAAAGAGTGTAGAAATGCAGAGACTGTAACCGGTGAATGTCAGGTGACAGCACCGGGCCCCAAGCCTCTGAATCCAAGTGCGCATCCAGAAGATGAGCTGCCAGTGCCGAGGATGAACGGTAATGCTTGTCTTCTTAGTAGAGTCCTGTCGACTGTAAGTAATGAAGAAGCCACATGGGCATGTCCACTGACAGTAAACGGGTTGAAGAGACACAGAGAAAGCTCTGTGCCTTTGCTCAGTACTCTCGACGGCATATTTTCTGAAATATCCGTGACAGAGAAATTAAATAGGGAAATTTCATACTCTGATTGGTATTTGTATATGTTTAGTGTTTATGCTGGGTTTTTTCGTAATGCTGTAAATAACATAAGTCCTGATGAGGATGAACTGGAAACTGAAGTCACTTTGCAAAGCTTCACCCAGCCCTCCTGCACCCCTGCTGCCTGGTACAATAAGCCAGAACAGCTGCACAGAGGCCCTGCTGTCTGGCAGAGTGTACCAAAGTCCACAGAGGCTACAGTTTAAGTTCAGAAAACCTAATTTTCACCATGCAAATTACCGCAGAGCCGTGCAGCAAGCCTTCGGCTTGTTCAGGTTATATCTGAATGCTATAGAGATAAAGATAAGCAGCTAAAATAAAAATGATGGGTTGGGTAAGTGGACCAGTGGGAAGCCTGAGCTGAGATCTCCAGCCCACGTGAAAGCCAGATGTGATGTGGTGGTATGTGCCTACAACCAGCACTGGAGAGGGGAGAAATGGACACAGGCGGTTCCTAGGGTCTTTATGGCCGGCTAGTTAGCTGAAATTGCGACTGCAATTTCTCCAGTTTCAGTGAGAAACCCTGTCTTAAAAGAATAAGTGGAGAACGATACAGGAAGACGTACAAGGTCAGCCTTTGGCATCTGCATGTACACACGCGAGCAGACACACAGGCAAGTATACACACAAACAAATAAAAATGCTTTTATTTTTTACTTATTTCATCTGTAGAGAATATTTTCAAGAAATTCTTGGTTTAAAAGACCTTGCTTCCAGGGTTGGAGAGGTGGCTCAGGGGTTAAATCTCCGCCTTGTAGGCGGAAGGTCCTGAGTTCGGATCCCAGATCCCACGTATAGACACCGGGCGGAAGTGGGGGCGGCCTGCGCTTCTGGTTCTGGTAGGGCAGAGCCTGTGAATCCTGGGGCAGAAGGAGGTGGAGGCGTCCATGATGGTTCGCGAATTCGTCCGTGGTTCTACACATACACAGACACACAGACACACACATGCGCGCACATACACACGCACACGCAGACAGTTGAATAAATAATAATAATAAAAAAATTTTTAAAAAAAGACCTTGCTTCCAAATTCAGGTCCTTCTACTTTCACGGTAGAGACTTAGCCACCGAGCCACCTCTCCAGTCCAATATGGCTTTCTTTAAAACCATTAAAATCTTACTTTCTTATCGATAACTTGCTCACTTTAAGTCACCATCCCAAATGCTTCTCCCATGCTGAAGACCCGCTTTGCCTTGAAGCATTTCTTTCTGTAACATTTATTATTTTACTAATTTCTCATATAATTAATTCACTTTCTTTTTTTTTTGTCTATGCCTGGAGCGCTCTAAGAGTAGGATATAGAATCTGTTGGTTTTTCTTCTTCTTCTCTCCATCTCTCTCCTTTCTTCCTTCCTTTCTTCCATCACAATAACTTAGAACATTCTATTACATAGTAGTTACTCCATACAAGCTATTAATTACATAAAAGAAAATGATTGGTTAAAGAGACATTTCTTTGAAATACATTAATAATCTTTGGTATTGTTGATAATTAAAAAGAAAAAAGTCACAAAATGATGCTAAGAGTAAAAAGGGGGCTACAACTTAGCCATAAGAAAATAATTTGAATTATCTTAAGTCAATTTCAATTTTTAGAAGATTAAATAATTTTTAGAAAAATTCCTGAAAAGTAACTCAATAAAAGAAACAAAGCTAGATCAAAAACAAAAGTTTTCAAGAACTTACAGTAAAAATTCTGCCCTATACCCACATAGTCAGTAGCTTCAGGAGAAGTCAAGCAAGTGTTTGAAAGCTGTAGTGTATGACAACTATAGAAAAGAACTCCATGTGTGTACTGATAGCTAATAAATTAAAAGATGTACACTATCAGAAAAAAATTCCATTTTTTAAACCAATTTTCACTATTATAATTTGAATGTCAAAACACCAAAATATATAAGAAGGAACACATTACAAAAATTTCCCACTTATGAATGAATATGTGGGCAAATAACTGAATCAAGTATTAGTGGTTGAAATCCAAAAGTAGACGAAAGCAAAGCAGAATTTTTCCAAGTTTTCAAAGACTGTCTAACATTAGGCTAAATCTAATCTAATATCTAAAATAGTCTCACTTATAACCTTTCCATAAAGGAAAACTCTCTACAACAGTTAAAACTGGTTGGTGATGATACAGGCAGACACAAATAAAACAAGGAGTCTACCCCCATGCTAATGGGAATGTTAGTAAAAGGGGAGGGATTATTGAGAAAGTCATCTTTTAAGAAAATCGATCCCTGGGGCTGTAGAGATGGCTCAGGGATTAGGACTCTGCCTCACAAGCAGAAGGTCCTGAGTTCTGATCCCAGGTCCCACGTAAAAACCCAGACAGAAATGGCAGTAGCCCACACTTCAGTCCTGGTGGGCAGAGCCTGGGAAATCCCAGAGTGAAGCAAGAAGGAAGTAGAAACAATCCAGGATGATTCTCGAAGTCATCCTTGGTCCTCCACAGGGACACACAGTACCCTCTGACACACACACATACACACACTAAAAAAATAGATCCCTATTTAACACAGCTTATAAGATATATTCCAAATGAAAAAAAAAAGTCTAATTAAAAAGTAAAGCTTTAAATGTGTTGGAAGACACTGTAAAAGAATATGATATTGGAAAGGATGATTTATTAAGTTTTAAATGAATAATGGTTAATATGATTGTACCAAATTTAGACAGAAAATTTAAAGATTTATAAGGATTTAAAAGGCAAAGGAACCTAGAAGCAGTTATTTGCAACATATAATTTGTGTGAGCATGCACATGAAAAATATACGTAATTAAAAGGCCTTGCTAAGGAGCACAGCATTTGTCCATTAACTAAAGGCCAGGCACTTTAGCAATAGAGATGTGTGTCTCACTGTTCTGCTTCTCATAGCTTCATGGCCCCAGAAGGCTGCCTTTCCCTGTGTGCATGCTCTGTCGTCTGTGTGTGTGGACCAGGCACGGTCATGCTAGTAGCAGGGCTGCGTTGTCAGAGCTCCAGCCGAGTCCACAGCACCAGGCCCGGCAACCCCTTTGAAAGCCTGTGCGCCCTGCCTGCCAGCTCAGAGATGAACCTGTGAACTGCTCAGTGCTCACATGTACAACTTCCTGTATCTTACAAGGAGCTTTACATTTTAAACTCAGGTCTGAAAGTGCGTCAAGGTGTTCTCGATGCGAATCCTCTCAGTATTTCACAGCAGCAGCACACAGCTGGCGACACAACTACAAAGAGAATGAGAGACTCAAGCAGGTGGGAGGGACTAGCTTGTTGGGGTGAGTCTGACAGGCTGGCTTGTGATGCTCTTCTAAATCACTTCTAGATTTCAGATTTCCAGGAAGACATGCTGTCCTGCCACTGCAGAGTCCTGAAGCTTGTGAAATGTTTAAAAGAGAGAAAAATTTAGCGGTAAGTCTGTCCGCCTTAAAAAGATCTTGTGAAGATGACTCATGCTTAGAGTCAGCAGCACAGTGCCCGCGTTTTAGTCCGTTCTGACCATGAATTGCAGGTGTGGGTCAGGACGAGTGACAGGCAGCACACAAGCAGGTTTAGACTGCTCACCATAGCAGCAAAGGCCGGACAGGGAAGGAAGCCTCAAGCCGCTGTCAGGACACTTCCGACAGCACATGCAAGCTGGCAGCATGACCCCATTGATTGATTGGAAACGCGAAGAGCACTTGTCTCTAGTAATGTGTCTGGAATACAGTGCACACCATTCTAGAATTAGCTTTCTGGGGAAGGGGGAGGCATGAACTGGAGAGGCCTGTGTGGCTTCTAAAGGCAGATGATGTGTCTGGGGCAGAGTCCATGGGGTGTTTCTAGAAACTATCTTTGAGATGCAAGGCAGCAGCGATGGGTCACATTAGTGCCTGGAAAAGGGCGGCCCAGGAGAGAGGCCCCCCGCAGTGTCCAGGAGAGGGCTCCCCCCACAGTGTCCAAGAGACGGCTCCTCACAGTGTCCAGAGAGGGCCCCCACAGTGTCCAGAGAGGGCCCCCACAGTGTCCAGAGAGGGCTCCCACAGTGTCCAGGAGAGGGCTCCCACAGTGTCCAGAGAGGGCCCCCACAGTGTCCAGAGAGGGCCCCCACAGTGTCCAGAGAGGGCTCCCACAGTGTCCAGGAGAGGGCTGCCCACAGTGTCCAGAGAGGGCCCCCACAGTGTGCAGGAGAGGGCCCCCACAGTGTCCAGAGAGGGCCCCCACAGTGTCCAGAGAGGGCCCCCACAGTGTCCAGGAGAGGGCTCCCCACAGAGTCCAGGAGAGGGCTGCCCTCCCACAGAGTCCAGGAGAGGGCTGCCCCCCCCGCAGTGTCCAGGAGAGGGCTGCCCCCCCACAGTGTCCAGGAGAGGGCTGTCCCCCACAGTGTCCAGGAGAGGGCTGTCCCCCACAGTGTCCAGGAGAGGGCTCCCCACAGTGTCCAGGAGAGGGCTGCCCCCCCACAGTGTCCAGGAGAGGGCTGCCCCCCCACAGTGTCCAGGAGAGGGCTGTCCCCCACAGTGTCCAGGAGAGGACTGTCCCCCACAGTGTGCAGGAGAGGGCTGCCCCCCCCCCACAGTGTCCAGGAGAGGGCTGTCCCCCACAGTGTCCAGGAGAGGGCTGTCCCCCACAGTGTGCAGGAGAGGGCTGCCCCCACAGTGTCCAGGAGAGGGCTCCCCACAGTGTCCAGGAGAGGGCTCCCCCCCACAGTGTCCAGGAGAGGGCTGCCCCCCCACAGTGTCCAGAAGAGGGCTGCCCCCCACAGTGTCCAGGAGAGGGCTGCCCCCCACAGTGTCCAGGAGAGGGCTCCCCACAGTGTCCAGGAGAGGGCTCCCCCCCCCGCAGTGTCCAGGAGAGGGCTCCCCCCCCCACAGTGTCCAGGAGAGGGCTCCCCCCCCCCCCCGCAGTGTCCAGGAGAGGGCTGGCGCTACAGTGGAGGGCTGACTGCTTCTAACACTGCATGGGTTTCATTGTTGCAAAGTACTGAGCGCTTTGGTGCCTTCTCACTTGACTGTGTTACAATTAACATGGAAAGGGGATTTTTATAACTTTCTAGGTTTTCCAGAAGCCTCTGGGATTACTGATACCTCATAGGTACTGCAAGTTTCATTTCAATACATTACGTGGCTGTGAGCGATCACAGTGCAAGTTCATTCACGTGCCCGAGCAAGGGGACGAGAAGGTAAGACGTGTCTCAGCAACGGCTCACACCGTTCTCATGCACCTGCCTTAGGTTTTCTTGTTCTTCTGACAGCATAGGGAATCCTCACCTGGGTCACGCTTCATGGAAATGGAATCGTATAATATGCATTTTTTCCATCTGGATTCATTTTTATTTTTTAAAGAATTTATACACAGGCTGGTCTCAGACTCCTGCCTCTGCCTCCCACGTAGCCCAGGCTGCGGATGTATGCAGCGGCTCGCCTGACCAGTGGGTGTGGTCAAGGTGTCCTTGCTAGACTCACACAGTCAACACTAGTTTATGGATCCATCTTACTGTTGATGGACTTTGGGTCCATACTTGGCTGGTGCGTAGTCACATTGTCTGTGTTTTCAGGCCATAGTGTTCAGACTCAGCTCCATAACGTCTGAAAGTTTTGGTTGCCTACATTCTTGCCACCCCTCGATGCCATGATGCTTTCATTTTAACCAGCCAGCCAGGAGGCGCACACCTGTTGCCCGGCAGGTTGGAGGTAAAGGCAGGAAGAGTAACAACATAGGCCAGCCTGGGCTCACAGAACGAGAACCTCCACTGAACTTTAGGCTTCTGGTGAGGGCAGCGAGGCTCCCTAGGGTGGTGGAACTGAGCGTTTTTGGACGGATCCCTGTGCTTGCAGGGACTGACCAACCTCCCGGCCTCCCTCTAGCTCCTAAAAATGTTTTTTGGGAAACAGAATTCCTTCATTTATGTTCGAATTTTCAAGCATTTCCTCTTGTGGTGTTATCTTTGACGCCCGCTGAAGTTGTTTCCACAATGATGTAGATCATTTTGAAGTTATGGTTTGCATTTAGAAGGCTGATCCAGCTGGCACCAATTCTGTTTACAAGAGATATTCTTCCATGTAGATTTCCAAATGAGCCAGGACAATTTATTAAAAAGATCATCTTTAACCAGGAATGCTGATATATGTCTGAGATCTCAGTTCCTAGTCAGGGGAGGTAGGAAGATTAGGAGTTTGAGACACCCTCAGCTACATGTATGTTCTAGGCCGGCCTGGGCTACCTGAAACCCTGTCTAAAAAAAAAAAAAAAAAAAAAAAAAGATAAAGGTCTCCTTGCCCAGCACATCACAGTGTCACTGTGTAATGTCAAAGGCGGCAGTTGGCTCACTGTGTGGCAGTCTCTTTCTACTTTGTTCTAATAATTGAATAACATATTTATCTTTATATCAGTAAACGATGATTTTTTTACATAACCTAAAGTTTTTTAAATGAATCCAGTATGCATTTTAAACCTGTGAGTCAAATATCAACTTCTTTATTCTAATGCTGTAAGCTCATTTTGACATAAACAACAGATGGGATTGATGTTTTGTGGTGCTTATAAAGTGTATAAAAGCAATTTAATAACATGACTTTTGTAGGTATGCATGGATGTGTTCAAGAAATACATAAGTGCCAATGAGCAGTGTTTGCTGCAGCGCTGCAGGTAGGAAAAGCTGACGTTTACAAGCAAAGCGTCTCACATACCTTTGTCATAGAGTGTGTATAACTCACGTGTAACCAAGTGAAGTGCAAGCACCTTTCCCAAGAGAACTCTTTTGACTCTTGGTTAATTAAAAACTCCACTGACACTACAACTCTTCGACGTGCTAGTATTTTCATGACAGGAACTTCATTACATATGCAACAAAGAAAGGGTCTTGTGAACCCACCTTCAGTTCTGTCTGGAAGGAGGGTTCCTGTGTCTATCTCTTCCCACCCTTCTTTCCAAGGGGCTTCTCAGTGAGGCCTGGGAGGCTCCTGTGTCTGCTGCCGCCGCCTGTCTGTTGAGATCCTCCCGTTGCTCCCCCACAGTGAAGTTGCATCCCCATCTTCACCTCCCTCTCCCATGCCCTGATTGGAGGGTGGTCCTCACAAGGACATGTTCATGTTATTCCCTGACACAGCCATGGCCGTCACGTGGCGGGAGCAGCAGCAGAGCCCCACGCTCCCTGTTTGAAATGTCACTGCAGAAGCAGGAGGTGTCTAGGGGCTGTAACATAGCAAAGGAGGCAGAAGGTAGAGTCGCCCGTCCCTTATGGGTGTGTGCCTAAGACCCAGAGGACTATAGAAGTGCCTGTTTCCCCCACCCCACCCTACCCCGGTCTCCTCATGGACATATTTTTACAATCTGGAGAACTGTGGAAGTATTGGTGCTCTCATGGGGACATTATTGTGACCCAAAGGACTGTGATGCCAAGGAGAAGCTAGACAGTTCCAGAAATAATTCCACAACATGAGGAAGACAAGAGTAATATGGGGAGATGCAAAATTCCCCCAATGTAACAATGCGTGAAGGGCTGCTGTGACCACAGAGAAATACATGTAAATTTAATTGGGGAGGCATTGATTGTGTTTCGGTTTTGTATAATTTACTAGTTAAAGATAATTAAAAGGTGCTATAGTAGTAGATGAAGCCAAATTCTAAGTCATGAAGATTGGTAAGAAGGCAAGAAATTCAAGTTTGTCCTGACTTGCCTGGCTCCTGGCTCACTGTGATCAGCACCCCCGGCCCTGCGCTGCTCGGTCCTCAGTTACTGGTTCCAATGATTAGACTCTTAGACAAACGGCCTCAGTTCTGAACTCAAACTGGCTTCTACATTGGCAGTGCCCAACACTTGGTCCCAGCTTTCCTCTGCCCACAACCACCCCTACCTAGGCATGGTTACTAAGTAAAGGCAGCATTTCCTGGGTGGCAATACACACCACACATAATCAGCCAAAGTCCTCGAACAGGCAGCACTGAACACAAACCTACTTAACCAGGTGGAGCCCGAGCCAAACGGCTGCCACCATGGTTTGTTTTTCTGAGGCACGTCACCCTGCTGCCCAGTCTGCCCTGCACGCTCAGCAGGGGAGTTGAAGGCGTGAGCTGCTGTGAGTTTACTTCATAAATGTACCATGGAAAACAAAGTCAAAAGTCCAGAGCAAAGAGTAAGTGCAGAGAGTGTGAAGAACATGTGTGAGGTGATGTAGACATCTTAACGCGATGAGTGGACTAGAGCACAGAGCTCAGAAAGACCTGACGCTCACACATGAAGGGATTGTGCTTAGAGCCTCCACAGGATTTGAGAAGCAAACCTCGTTCAGTTAACAGTGTCAAGACGATTGGGTAGCAACCTAGAAAAAGAAACTGGACACTACGCATGTAGTGTGACAGGTTTGAATATGATACATGTAGTGTGACAGGTCTGAAGGCCACACATGTAGCATGGCAGGTCTGAAGGCCATGTGCGGAGTGTTTCCATGTCAGTGAACTCAAAGCAGGCTGGTAGTTTGGGCTCCCCCTGCCCAGGCCCTTCTGGACCAGGTGTTCACATGTCACATCATTTTGGTCTCTGGGATAATACAGCATGTGCTTTTTAATCTTTTAAAAAAAAAAACATTTATTGGAGAGAGCAAGAGAGAGAGAGAGAGAGAGAGAGAACGTAGCATATACTCATGGCAGTGGATCGAGGTGGAGGTCAGAGGACAACTTTCAGAGGTCAGTTCTCTCCTTCCACCATGTGGGCTCAGGGATCAAATTCAGGTCTCCAGGGTTGCACACAGGCTACCTTTGCCCACCAGCCCTTTTTTATTTCTTATTTATTTTACTTTATTTATTTTGCTTGTGTGGGTGTCTGTGTATGGCCTGTGAAGGCCCAAGGGTGACTTCAGGAATTATCCTGAATTGTTTCTCCCTTCCTTTTGCTTCACTCTGGGATTTCCCAGGTTCCATCCACCAGGACCTGAAATGCAAACCGCTGCCGCTCATTTTTACATGGGACCTGAGATACGAACTCAGGGTCTTCTCTTTGCTTTTCTAAGTACATTATTCAGTGATGCTGAGTAAATTCACCATTTCGTGTAGCTATCACCTTTGTTAGTTTCCGGAATAGTTTCGCCATTCCCAACCAATTCTACCCATCAACCAAAAACACCCCTGTTACCTCAATCTCAGCCCCAGTGTCCTGATAACTCACCTTATTCTGTCTTGTGAGCTTTCCTGTTCCAAGTGCTTCCTGTAAGTGAAGTTGTACAGTCTTCCCTCTTCTGACTGGCCGGTGTCACTCAGTGACTTCGAGGTTCACACGTGACTTAGAGCCCGAGTTCATCTTCTCCCTTTACGGCCCAACAGTGCTCCTCTGCACACAGACGTGCTTTACTGCGTGAGCTGTGCTGCTGCAGAAGCCCAGCGTGCGTGCTGGCTCAAGGCCCAGCAACAGTGCTCCTCTGCACACAGACGTGCTTTACTGCGTGAGCTGTGCTGCTGCAGAAGCCCAGCGTGCGTGCTGGCTCGAGGCCCAGCTTGCAGTTCCACTTGCTGTACACGTGGCTCTCTTGTATATCCTTCATATTTGAATTTATGTGAATCTCTATAAAATTTCCTCCCCAAATTTGATGATTTTTTATCATACTGTGAAATGAATCAATATAATACCAATTTAGTAGAAAATAAGATTTTTGGGTCCAGCTTTTTTAAAATGGTAATTTTATGATTTGAAGTAATCAGAAGTAGTCAGATATAAAAGTGATCATGCAAATTAAACTGAAAAAGGCCATTAGAATTTTTAGATTGTTACACATAATAGGCAAAAGTGTTCCAAATTACATGCATATTATCTCTCTTGTAAGAATTAGAAACAAACCCAAAAAGTCAAATCCAATGGCTACTGGTCAACTCACACACTCCTGTCGCTCACCCACTCCCGTCAGTCACTCACACACTCCTTGTCAAAGACGAGTGGTGTCGTCAGCCAAGAAGCAGCAACAGCCCTTCTAGAAGCAGTGAGTGAGTTGTTCACAGCAAAAGCTGTCAGACACTCAAACTTTCCCTCAAGCAGGGGGACCATTTTAAAAGGAGAAGTTCATTACAATTTTGCATGTAACCTAGTAACAAAAAGCAGAGATAAGTAGGAATTAGTAGTTCTTCCAACTACTTTCTAAGCATCCTCAATTCCAGCTTTATTTACGAATCACAGAGTGACAGACACTGTGTTCCACGCCATCAGTTGTGCTTGTGCAGGCGACAGTGCACACACGAAAGGAATGGCTGTGGGATTTATGTGTGGCTGGCACACCAGTGCCCACTGCACCGAAGCTGGGGGCGCTGAGTTCAGCCTCGCTTGTGCAATGGGAAGAGGAAGGAAGGCCTTGTTTACATTCCTAGAGAAAGCAGGTATCGTTTACAGTGGAGTTGCATATTATTGTGCTTTCTGATTAAAGTTGTTAAAAACTGTAATTTCGAGTTTGGAAGATGGCTCAGGGGTTAAAGCATTTGTTACACAAACAAAATGACAAGAGTTCCCATGTAAAATGCCAGGTGGGTGTGGCTAGTAAGTCCAGCCTTGGCCCAGAGCAAGCTGGCTAGAGAGACTAGCCCTATCCATGAGCTCTGGGTGCGATTAGAGACACTGTCTGAACAAGAATAAGGAAGAGTAATGAAGGATGATTCCTGGTGTACAACCTTGGGCCTCCACACACGTGCACACTCATGCACACCCAGGCCACACGCATGCGCACACTCATGCACACCCAGGCCACACACAGGCTCTAAGACTTGAGAAGACTAGGAGACTAGAACTTGACTCAGGAGCCTGTGTGTGGGGCGTTGATGTGGTTTTCAGCAGTTTGGGCTTATTGTTATTGCTGCTATTCCTTGAAGAGGGAGAGGAGTGGGGAGCGAGAGTAAGCGTTGGCAGGCACGCCGTGGAGGACAACTTTCCGTGTCCCCCACCACCCTGAGGTCGCCAGGTTTGCGCACAGGTCTCCTGCGGCGGAGCGCCTCAGCAGCTGCTTTGGTCGGTCTCTCTGGCTGGTTCCTGGTCATGCGCCTGATGAACTGCAAATGTCATTTTCACCACCTACATCTGATACTGATCAAGTATTTCTGGTATTTGTAGTGTCTTTCGAGAAAATTCATGTGCTTCAGTTGATGTGGGTTTTAAAAGCAACAGGTGACTGTATTTTCGCACTTTCAGCAAACTTATTTATGGACTACTACAGAAAGTTTCCCCCAGGGGTGCACTTCGATTTACAAGTGCTGAATGACCTTCTCGCATCTTTACTGGAACACTGTTTGTTGAAAGAAGTATTTCAGGTAGTGAACCTCAGCATCATGGCCAAAATGCTGGTGAGTAACCCGAAGGCCCTCTCGTCCTTACGCTGTAGGTGTTCATTGAGTCACTTCAAGGGAGCACTTAAATCTTTACATTTGTTGAATACTTCCTAGAGAACATGTACTTTTCATCATAAGTAAATTTGGGAAGCTTAAGGTGTACTGAAAAAAGACATGAAAACAAGTGCAATTGTTTTTTGTTTTATCCAGCCTGCTCTGAAGATATTACTAAAAATATTTGAGCATGTGGCTGCTATGAAGTTGAAGAATGCTGTACCTGCTTTAGTTGAGATCTTTTGCAAGGTATAATTCTGTCTTTTCTTCTCGGCAGTTGCTTCCACATGATCCCAGATCTGCCTTTTCTGTCTTCATAAATGTTCTTTTGCTTCTGAAGGTGGCTTGGTGGATAAAGGTCCTTAAATTCAAACCAGAGCCCACATGGTGAAAAGAGAAAACTAACTTTCCTTCACAAGTTGCCCTCTGACCTCCATGCCCAACACTGTTACATACACATGTAAGTGTAAAGAGAAAAGCTGTCAACTCCATGACAGTTGCAGAACATCCCAGAAAGGACCCACCAACAGTGAAGACTACGGCTCCCTGCAAAGCAGCCACCAGTCACTGTCCAGGTCACATGCTCCTGGTGGCAGTGTTTGGGGGTGTCCAGGTTTTGGAGAATGTTTGTTGGTTTTCAGAGTTAATACTTAGTATGTAGCTGTCATTTCTAAAAGTTGTTAAATGACAGTGTCAGTGTTCCCATGAGACTTTTCAAGCCAAGTGACCACACAGCCATGTTATCACTGTAGACTTCTGTCTTCTGTCCTACTGTTAGCAGTGTACCTCTAGTGGCATCTAATTAGAGTGCATATCACGGAGAAGTAGTCTTTATGCACGCATGTGTGCATGCGTGCATGCGTCCGTGTGTATAGGCACAGCATGTGGATGTCAGAGGACAACTTCATGAATTCTCCACCCACCTTTATGAGGATTCCTGGGATAAAACTCAGGTCGTCAGGCTTGTGCAGCTTCTTTTCCTGCTGAGCCATTTCATGGTCCCTGCGAGTTGATTGTTTTTAAATCAGATAATTTCTTGTATGTTGGGCAGTTGACCCTCATAGGTTGTTAACTGAATGACAGTCACCAGTTCTTCCCTGCCAAGACCCTGAGTGAGACACAGTACAGCTATCTCAGGAAGTTTTGTGAAATGAGGCCTGAACACTGAGCTACGCAAGACAGATCACAGACCAGTTAGGATTATGGTGATGTGTAGTCGAGGTGACTTAGAATGGAAAGAAAATTTAGTTTTTATTTTCAAGATTACTTTCACTTGTGCTTCTCAAATATCTGAATAAGTTACACTTCAGGCTTTAGACGGCTTTTCATTTTAACTGTCACCATGGTTTGCTTCGTCCATGAGTCTTGTTCATTTCTCACATGTTGGCTTTCTAGTTCTTCCACTTTCAAACAGTGGCTATTTCTGTTCTTTTCACAGCTCGTTGAAGCTGGCATAATGCTTGACCCAGAACACGTGAACTATATCATGAAGCTTTTATGTCAAGCTCAAGCTTCCCAACAAGAAATAGCTACAGTTTTGGAAATCAAATCCATGTAAGAAAATCATTTTATTTAGAATATATTTAGGATACAGAGAGAGAGAGAGAGAGACCCGGGGGGGGGGAGAGAGAGAGAGAGAGACCTAAGTGGGGAAGGCAAAGCACTGCTGGTTGCTGTGTGTTTGGACATGCAGTCCTTGCCTCATGAAGCCTTTTCCCATCTTAGACACATCAGACCTTAGTTGGGTCACCTCTGCTTCACTCCACACTTCATTCTCAAAATGTTATATTATCTCGGCGATTGATAAAAGAGTCCCCACATGCTTGTGTACACACACACACACACACACACACACACACACACACACAAACACACACAATACATGAAGCAAAGTAACTGAAAAGAAAAAAAACTATAATTATAGTTAGAGATCTTTGACATTTTTATTCAGCAATTGATAGAAATACTAAGAAAACAACAGTATCTAATAGATATTTATAGAAACTTCCATTCCAAAAAAAATAGAAAATACCTTTTTTTCAAATGCCTATGGATCATTCACCAAGGTAGACCATCTGGGTAGTAAATCGAATCTCAAATATAGCAAGAGCTGTATCTATGGTTCAGTAGTAGGTGCCTGTCTAGCATATACAAGAACCAGGGTTCAATCTTTGATACCAGAAAAGAATTGAAAGCATGCAGAGCATGTTCCCTGACAGAGGGAGCCAACTGGACACTGACAGAGAACAGGAAATCTCCAACACTCAGGTGCTAGACACAGAGTTGTCTAATGCACAGGTTAAAACAAAGTCTCAAAACTTGGCAGTGAACTGTTAACGTAGAACAAAATCAAAACATCATGCACATGAAAGCAGAAAAGTAGAAAGGGACGGGGTGGGGAGGCAAAATGGTTTAAAGAGGGAGCAACAAGAGGGCAGTGGGGTAGGAAAGAGGATGATGGCATGTGTTCTCGCTCACGTGATATACATGTATGTGCAGTGATGTGTGTATGAAGTGCATATGTATGCAGCATGAGTGTGTGTGAGAAAACGGGAAAGAGGCATAAGGGTTTCCAGGTTGCTCTCCCGACAAGTGAGGCTGGAGCTGATCTCACTTCTGCTCTGGGCCTCTGGACACATCCGTCCACCAGCGCACGCTCTGGATAAACTCAGTAATGGTCCCTGTTCCTTGTCCAAGTGCACATTCCTCTAGAATCTCGTGCTAAGGCCAACACTGGCTTTGGCACTGCAGCACCTGTGTTTAAGCATGGCTCAGAGAGCACCCCAGTTCCTGTCCACTGGTTTCGATGAGCAACAACATTCTCAGCACCTGTGGTACCCAATGTGTTTCCCTAGTTCTGCTAACACTGTAGGACACGCGCTTGTCCTGAGCTCCTGAAGTGAGTGCTTGCTCGCAGTACATTTTTAAGCGTGATTCAGATACTGTTCATCAGTGCTTATGTTTTTGTTCTTCATCTCTGATGAATTTCAAAGGGTTCTGTGTTTTGGGTTTTCTCCATTCATCCTGTCAACTCAGATGGTGGTATTACTTTGCTTCTTAAAAGGAGCCAGGAAGTTGTTTAACTTCTTTTTTTTTCTCCATGCATTTATTTGCTATTAAAAATTAAAGAGACATAAAATTTCCCTTTATTCTGAATTTCTGAAAAACAAAACATTCTGTTTGCTCAAAACTATTTGATAATTCTGTTTACAATGCTTCAATCACTATTTCATCTGACTTCAGGCTCCTAAAGCATATAGGAATACCTGAGATTCAGCAGATCATATCAAGTGTAAACATGCTGAAGTCATTCATAGACATTCCAATTGAAAGCATTTCTTATATTTACCAGCAGCAATTTCAGAAGAGAACCCCAACACCAGAAAACACAAGAGGAGACACCCATCACAGAGCTCGTGAGCACACCCACACTGTTCTGCAGCCAGGTTGCAGTGCGCCTTTCTTGGCTGCTCCGTGATACCAGCAAGAAGGCTCAGTTAGACTTGCTTAGCATCACACCCTACTCTAGCATTCTCAGAAGGATCCCATCCAAAGCGCACACAGTAAGTGCAGGCACATTGAAATCGAACGCTTTTGCCTTCAGCCTGACTTTTAGAAAAATCAATGTCGTATTGTTTCTTCTTCGACAAGATTCTGGACAAGCTCTCTGTATTGTGCCCGCTGTCGTCTCTGCTCGGAAAACACCGTGCAGATTCCCTTCCATCTGGTGTCAGCTCTGATTCCACTCAAGACATTTCTGGTTTTTCCCTTGGTTTCAGGTCGATCTGCTTGAGATCTTCTAGCTTTAGGGTTTAGGGTCAAGTGGTGAAAGCTCTTTGTAACTTTTCTGGCTGTGTGCCATTGTCTCTTCGGGGGATTTTCCTCTTGGGGGCAGCTCTGGAGTCTCCTGGGTCATCGGTGGGGTGGGGATTTCTGATGCTTCCATCTTCACAGCCAGTAACCTCAGAAATTAACTTTGAAGCAAGCAGAAAGAACTACTTAGCTCTGAGGGACCCAAGGCACCAGATCCATTGTTTTGACTTCTTAAACTCTAGAGTGATTGCCACAATCCACTGAGTGGTAATCGAGTATTATTACACAGTATTCATTCCTTACTTTCCTTCCTTCCTTCTCTGCAGTTTCATCTTGTTTTTCTTTCCTAAAGATTTGTGCTTCAAAGGTTGACTTCTGTAGCATATGCTTCTCATCCCTTGCCTGTGGTCTGGGGCTGATCCCAGGCTAATCTGCAGGATTAGCACTTCCAGACTTTGTGCTACTTAATCTGTGCTGATGTTTACTAATCAACACTGTATTCTTCTGGAAGTCTCTCTTCCCCTCGCAGGTTGGCTTCTTTTCTTGCCTTGCCTTTCTCACAAATCCTTTTGGTGCTCTAACGGCAGACCTAGACTCCAGCAATTGCATGCTGGGATTGGGTCTGCTTCTAGTCACTTGTTTCACAGTGTTGGCACTTCCTAGTAGATAAAGGTATGGATTCATGTAACGTAGCTTTTCCCTCTCATATCGCTTGTGATTTGAGGAGGATGTCATTAATGAGATGTATCTTAACATTGATTTTTCTCAGATCACACAGACATGAACTGTAGAGCAAGTAGGAAGAGCAGAGACTTTGGGTGACAGAACGTGTAACCAGCCCTTTTCTGTCGTTGAAGGTTACGAGTGAGGCAGCTTCAGAAGACGTGGAGATGTGGTCTAGACTCGGCCTTGGGTGAAGTAGAGGTACGGCATCTGTTTCAGAGAAGGGGTGCGTCTGTGAGTCCACCGCAGCCTGCTGGCTCTCCACCTCAGGAGGCGCTTTGAGAAGGTGGCTGCCGCAGAAAGTGCTCAAGGAAGGAAGCCAATGTTTGAAAAGCCAGCATTTTAATTTCTAGGGCTGGGGCGGGGGTGGAACGTGGTGGTGCTCGGTCATTTATCTGGTCTTTACAGCCCTGGGTTCCTCACCCAGCATGAGAAAAAAGTAAATCTAGACAGGTAAACTGTTTGAAATTAATTCTGAAAATGATCATTCCATCTCAAAGTCAATGGGTGTCGCAGTAGTATCTGACGATCCAAAGCTGAGCTGTGTTCGGTGACCCCGTGACGGGCTAGGACCACATGCACTGTGCTGACAGACAGTAAGGAAGAAGTCTGAAGGACGACCTCACTCAATGTCAGCTGTCTTCTGCTGCTAACTATTGGTTCACGTGCCTGCGGTTAGATCCTTGAAGCTATTTTTTTGTTGGAGAATTTTTTTACTTTATAATAAAAAATGATAATAAGATAGTAAGTTTATCGACATTCACTTTGAGGGCCTTACGTACAAATGTCTTACCTGGTCAAATAACAATGAAAGCGCAGTCTCCAAAAGCAGTGTGTGCTGCTATGGGGCCCTCCCCACCGGCCGCTGGTCTCCAGTTCTCCTGAAGTCATGTCCAGGCTTGGGAGTAATATCGCTGAGGACCCCAGGCACTGAACAGCTGAAAGATGCTCAGCGCTGCCTGAGATTCATGGCGAGACACTCTAGTCCACTACCGATGCTCAGCGCTGCCTGACACTCATGGGGAGACACTCTAGTCCACTATTAATACGATGCTTGTCAGGAGGCTCATGAGATTCCAGAGTGAGGACGTGTGAATTCTCACAGAGCAAATGCCCTGTGCCTACCTGGTGATTTGGCTTGCATAAATGATAGGGTCTTCATTATTTCCTTTTTCTTTTGTTTTTAATAATTTTGGTAGACTTGTAAAGAAAAAGGTGACTGGACCAAATTAGGAAACCTGTACATCAGCATAAAACTGGGCTGTGAAAAATTTGCAGATTTCCAGAGGTTTTGTGCTTGCGTTGCGGAAACACTCACAAAAGACTATCAAGAAGAAAGACCAGGGGTTCCTTTTTGTGAATTTGCCGAAACAGGTAAAATGCCTCTGCTTTGTTCTGAGGTTGTGTGGCAGGAAGTGCAGCTTTCAAAGGGAGCATGAGCCTTGGTATTCTCCACGCAGAGGACAGGCTAGTGTTGCAGGCTTCAGATACTTCTCTTTGGATCTTTCCATCCAGTTAATATCCAGTTAGATTGTAATTAGATAAGGGAAGGGCTGGTATTTAGTAGCAAATACTTCATAGAATGGCAATATGTATTTTTTCATTGAGAGTGATAAAAGTTGCTAGAAGCTAAACTGAGATTTTTTTTACCTACCACCTTCACTATCCAAGTCCAGGAAAGTTCACACAGTCTTGAATTTCTCCTTTGAGACAGGATCTTACTGCACAGCCTGGGCTGGCCTCAAACTCATAAACCTTCAGCCTCAGCTGCCCAAGTGCCGGGATTATAGGTGTGAGCAGCCGTATGTGGTTCCGCAGCTTCGTTGCTTTTTAGCACAAGCTCTTTACCATTATGATCTTTACCAGAGGTGACCAGGTTTTCTGTAAAACAGATGTCTGCCATGGGCTTTTCGTGTGCCACATTGCATCTCCTCCTCTTCTCTTTTTGTTTAAACAATTCTTTACAAATGAGAACCATTTGAGGCTGGGGAGATGGCCGGCAGCTAAAGCACTTGCCACGCAAGCCCAAGGTCCAGAGTTCAGACCTCCAGATGCCACATAAAATGCCAGGGGGCATGGGGCCGGAAGCGGAGCGTGGGGCTTCTAGGAGCAAGCCAGGATAGGCTTGTCAGGGAGCTCTGGGCTTGATTATAGAGCCTGCCTGAAGAATAAGGTGGAAAATAGTCAAGGATGATTCTAGTATAAACCACAGTCCTGCATATGCACACGCACACACACCCACGTGTCCATGCACTTGCAAACACGCACACAGGCACACACATGTACGTGCATATGAGGATGGGGAAATAAATAGATTCCGTATAGTTATCTCACCAGGACAGAGTCTGCCAATATTTGGTTTTTGAAGTAGCATCAGTAAATTCCATATTTATTGCCTTTTCCATCACTTAAAGTGATTATAACATTTATTTCCATTTGCTGCTTTGTATTTCAGTTAGTAAAGATCCTCAGTACAGTGAAGTTGATAAAACTCTGCTGGGAAGAATCGGAATCAGTGCTGTGTACTTCTATCACAAGCTGCTGCAGTGGGCCAAGGTACTTCTTTACATTTGTATTTGAGTTTGGGACTTTAAGGATTATGAACAATGGGCCGGAGAGATGGCTCAGGGGTAATCTGTCTCACAAGAAGAAGGACCTGTAAAACACCAGGCAGAAATGGCAACAGCCTGCACCTCTGACCCTGGAAGTCAAGATAGAGCAATCCCGAAAGATTCCCAAAGTCACTAGTTCCCTCTGATACTTACACGTGTGTAAACACACATACACACACACTCACTCACATAATAAATAAATAAATAAAAATATTTAAAAGAATCACAAACAGAATATGGACCAATCCTGCAAATCGGAAATTTTCTAGTCATTACAGGCAGAAGAATAAAACAGCAACTCAAGGGTAGGAAGGGTCTCACAAGACCAACTGTTTCAGGACCTCATTATAAACAATACTTAGAAGGCTGTACTAGATGTTATATTTACTTGAAGCAGTTTTTAATTTATATTTTGACAATTCATGAATATCAGCAGTGTGATTTTTAAGAGTTTTAAAAACACCCTTTTTCAAGGTGCTCATAATCAGCAAAGCCCTTTGAAACTCATCTTTGCATACTTCAGGATTGTACAGCATATATGTTGATGTCTCACGTTTTGACTAGCTCACTATACAAATACTGCCTACATTCTTTCAGTTTTTCTGGTGGTGGAGGTGGCGGTGGGCTCAGTACAGTCCCACAGAGGGCCGGACGTGAGTGTGGAGGGAAGTGCTGAAAACTGGAATTAGAGTAGAAGTCACTGTTAGGTTAGCGACAGGCATCTCAGGGCTGGGGTCATGGCCACATGAGCAAAAGAACCAGAGTTCGGTTCCCAGATCACATGTAAAATATCAGGGGGTTCGATGCTGCAGCAGGTGAAGACTAATATCCCCAGCGCAAGCCAACTATCAACAGCTCTGGGTTTAACTAGAAACCCTGCTTCAGAAGCCGAAGGTGGAAGAGGAATCAGTGGTCACCCCTGATTGTCCCTGGGCCTTCGCGTTCAGTGCACACATACAGACACATGCTCAAGAAAGAGGAAATAAGAAAACCTGTGTTTTATTTGTCTCTACTTCATCTCAAGAGGGCATTTTATGCTGGATATGTGTGCAGTGACCCTTAAGGTCAGGGTCATTCTATGTCTGCAGACTGCTCCCACAGCCATCCCTAGGGCCAGTTTCCGGGGACACTTACACTCAATGCGTGGTAGGTCAGGAACAGGACGTTCCCGCTGTCCGTGGGTCAGCGGCAGGACGCTCCTGTTGTTGATGTCGCTTGTTTGCAGGGCGTGATCACTGCACTAGAGGAGTGCTGAGGAAGACCTTTCTGAAAACACACACCAATTTTGCTAAAACTTAGATTATTTTATTACTTAAGTCATTAAAAAGTTGATAAATTTTGTCTACTCTAAATTTTTAATTATCATGTTTGGTAAGGAAATTTTGCTTATTATTTGACTTGCTCTTGTTTTTTTGTCTTGTTCTTTTTATATAGTCTTTCACTGTTTCATATATAAGTATAATAAAGATGTGTTTTCAACCCTTACTAACCAATCCTGTCCCGCCTCCTGTCCCACTTCATACCTTCTCCTTTCCGGCCAGTCTCTCTCCTATTTTCATGGCTTTTCTCATGCATGGCCCACTGGGTTTCACTGGGTTGCCTGTTCCCAAGCATCTGGTACTTGCTGGGACATGATGTCAGCAAGTAGACTGTTGGGTGAAGACGCTCCCGTCCCGTCTGCTATTCGCCTTGAGTGGTCTCCAGAAAGTGGTGCTCCTTGAGTTCTTCCTTCCTCCAGGGTGAAATGTTGATGGACTACTGCTGTGCAGGTCTCATGGAAGTGGGCATCGCTGCAGTGAGTTCTAGTGTGGCAGCCCTGTCCTGACCAGAGGACACGCCTGGCAGCCCCTCTCCCCACCTTTATGTTCTCACATTCTTTTTTTTTTTTTTTTAAAGGAATTTTTTTTTTTATTTATTCAATTGTGCGTGTGTGCGTATGTATGTGTGCGCGTGCATGTCTGTGTGTGTGTAGAACCACGGACGAATTTGGGAACCACCATGGACGCCTCCACTTCCTCCGCCCCGGGATTCACAGGCTCCGTCCTACCAGGACCAGAAACGCAGGCCGCCCCCACTTCCGCCTGGCATCTATACGTGGGATCTGGGATCCAAACTCAGGACCTTCCGCCTGCAAGGCAGAGGCTTAACCCCTGAGCCACCTCTCCAGCCCCTGTTCTCACATTTTTGTTGCCCTCCATTCCACAAGACTCCCTGACCCTTGGGACAGGGAGTGGAGATTCTGATGTCCTGTTTAGAACTGAGCACTTTGCAGTCATTATGCGCTACAGGTTGTGATTCTCTGCATTGCGCATCTTCAGTTGCAAAAAGCTCTTTCTGTATCAAGTGCTGAGAGAGCTTCTATAATCTGTGGGTGTAATAATAATTGCTTAGATGGTAGTTTACTATCAAGTACTTATAATTAAAACTAAGTAGATGGTTTCCACCTAGAGCCTATGGTCTCTCCTTCCATACTTGGCTAGGTTTATAGTACTAAGCATGTTTTCTCCACCAAAATGTGAGCCTTAAAGCCAATCAGAAAGCAGTTAGCTACCCCATATTTGTGTGCCACTGTTGCATCAGTGGGAGCTAGAGTGGTGGTGGTTGTTGCTTGCAGTGAGGCCACTGATTGCTTTTCTCTCCTGAGAGCCGTGCAGTACCTTCTGGCACTGGGCGCAAGGAGGACCAGCAAGGAGGAAGCTTCCAGATCACCCAGCTTTTTCCAGGTCCTGAGATTCTCACGTGCAGTGTCATCAGCAGCCGGGTCTTACTCTCAGGTTCTCCAAGTCAACCAGGAGTGTGGCAAATGCCAACATTGTGTCAGGCCCTTGGAGGCCTCCCTGACCAGTAACTCACCAGGAGGCTTTGTGTCCCTGGTACTGGGAAGTTTATTTCATCTCCATGGAGCATCTCAGGGCAATTTCTGTTTTCTCTTTGTTCCCTCTCCGTGTTCCCCTGTGTAAGGCACATTGGGTAACACTTTTAAATTACATTTTTCACAAACTTGAGATGTAGATGGTTTCTGGTTGGCTGGCTGCATCTTGCATCTGTTGTGCTCATTGTTACTACCCAGCCCTCCTGTAATTTCTCTCTTTCCTCCCCACCCTGATGTTAGTAATAATGGCTTTTTTTATAATTTTTAATTTTTTTATTATTTATTCAATTGTGTGTGTGCATGTGTGTGTGTGTGTGTGTGTGTGTGTGTGTGTGTGTGTGTGTAGAACCACGTGCGAATTCGGGAACCACCATAGACGTTCCACCTCCTCCTTGTTTACTCTGCCCCGGGATTCACAGGCTCCGCCCTACCAGGACCAGAAACGCAGGCCGCCCCCGCTTCTGCCCGGCGTCTATACATGGGGTCTAGGATCCGAACTCAGGACCTTCTGCCTGAAAAGCAGAGGCTTAACCCCTGAGCCACCTCTCCAGCCCCCGTAATAATGGCTTTTTAAACTGAAACCTGTCCTTTTGTATTTTTTCCAGCCCAAGCTACCCTTGCACTCAGAATCCTCCTGCCTCAGCCTCTTGAGAACTTGGACTGTAAGCATGTTCTACCTTGTCCAGTTAACCATATTCTTTTGAACATAAAAAAGCAAAAGTGTTAAAAAATAAAGATAAATGGATCCCTTGAGGAAAAAGTACTCATTTATACAAATTAACAATACTTGTCTCAAATACCTGCCTCAAAACAATGTAGAGCATTGCTTTGGGACTGTTGCACCTTAACCACCGTATGAGACAGTCACCTAGCACACAGTACCTTAGGAACGGCACTCACCTAGCACACAGTACCTTAGGGATGGCGCTCACCCAGCACACAGTACCTTAGGGACGGCGCTCGCCCGGCACACAGTACCTTAGGGACAACGCTCGCCTAGCACACAGTACCTTAGGGACAGTGCTCACCCAGCACACAGTACCTTAGGGACAGCGCTCGCCCGGCACACAGTACCTTAGGGACAACGCTCGCCTAGCACACAGTACCTTAGGGACAGTGCTCACCCAGCACACAGTACCTTAGGGACAATGCTCGCCTAGCACACAGTACCTTAGGGACAGTGCTCACCCAGCACACAGTACCTTAGGGACAGCGCTCGCCCGGCACACAGTACCTTAGGGACGACGCTCGCCTAGCACACAGTACCTTAGGGACAGTGCTCACCTAGCACACAGTACCTTAGGGACGGCGCTCATCTAGCACACAGTACCTTAGGGACGGCGCTTGCCTGGCACACAGTATCTTAGGGACAGTGCTCACCTAGCACAGCTCACCTAGCACACAGTACCTTAGGGATGGCGCTCGCCCGGCACACAGTACCTTAGGGACGGCGCTCACCCGGCACACAGTACCTTAGGGACGGCGCTCACCCGGCACACAGTACTTTAGGGACGGCGCTCACCTAGCACAGCTCACCTAGCACACAGTACCTTAGGGACGGCGCTCGCCCGGCACACAGTACCTTAGGGACAGCGCTCATCTAGCACACAGTACCTTAGGGACGGGCTCACCTAGCACACAGTACCTTAGGGACAGCACTCATCTAGCACAGCTCGCCTAGGACACAGTACCTTAGGGACGGTGCTCACCTAGCACAGTACCTTAGGGACAGCACTCATCTAGCACAGCTGGCCTAGCACACAGTACCTTAGGGACGGCGCTCACCTGGCACACAGTACCTTAGGGACGGCGCTCGCCCGGCACACAGTACCTTAGGGACGGCGCTCACCTAGCACAGCTCGCCTAGCACACAGCACCTTAGGGACGGTGCTCGCCCGGCACACAGTACCTTAGGGACAGCGCTCACCTAGGACACAGCACCTTAGGGACGGCGCTCACCTAGCACACAGTACCTTAGGGACGGCACTCGCCCGGCACACAGTACCTTAGGGACGGCGCTAGCCCAACACACAGTACCTTAGGGACAGCACTCATCTAGCACAGCTCACCTAGCACACAGTACCTTAGGGACGGTGCTCACCTAGCACAGTACCTTAGGGACGGCGCTCGCCTAGCACACAGTACCTTAGGGACGGCGCTCACCTAGCACACAATACCTTAGGGACAGCACTCATCTAGCACAGCTCACCTAGCACACAGTACCTTAGGGACGGCGCTCGCCTAGCACACAGTACCTTAGGGACGGTGCTCACCTAGCACAGTACCTTAGGGACGGCACTCATCTAGCACACAGTACCTTAGGGACGGCGCTCATCTAGCACAGCTCACCTAGCACACAGTACCTTAGGGACGGCGCTCACCTAGCACGCAGTACCTTAGGGACGGCGCTCGCCTAGCACGCAGTACCTTAGGGACGGCGCTCATCTAGCACAGCTCACCTAGTACAGTGTACCTTAGGGACAGTGCTCACCTAGCACACAGTACCTTAGGGACGGCGCTCACCTAGCACACAGTACCTTAGGGACAGCACTCATCTATCACACAGTACCTTAGGGACAGCACTCATCTAGCACACAGTACCTTAGGGACAGCACTCATCTAGCACAGCTCACCTAGCACATAGTACCTTAGGGACGGTGCTCATCTAGCACGCAGTACCTTAGGGACGGTGCTCATCTAGCACAGTACCTTAGGGACAGCACTCATCTAGCACAGCTGGCCTAGCACACAGTACCTTAGGGACGGCACTCGCCTAGGACACAGTACCTTAGGGACGGCGCTCACCTAGCACACAGTACCTTAGGGACGGCACTCGCCTAGCACACAGTACCTTAGGGACGGCGCTCGCCTAGCACGCAGTACCTTAGGGACGGTGCTCACCTAGCACAGTACCTTAGGGACGGCACTCATCTAGCACAGCTCGCCTAGCACACAGTACCTTAGGGACGGCGCTCACCTAGCACGCAGTACCTTAGGGACGGCGCTCGCCTAGCACGCAGTACCTTAGGGACGGCGCTCATCTAGCACAGCTCACCTAGTACAGTGTACCTTAGGGACAGTGCTCACCTAGCACACAGTACCTTAGGGACGGCGCTCACCTAGCACACAGTACCTTAGGGACAGCACTCATCTAGCACACAGTATCTTAGGGACAGCACTCATCTATCACACAGTACCTTAGGGACAGCACTCATCTAGCACACAGTACCTTAGGGACAGCACTCATCTAGCACACAGTACCTTAGGGACAGCACTCACCTAGCACACAGTACCTTAGGGACGGCACTCACCTAGCACACAGTACCTTAGGGACGGCGCTCACCTAGCACACAGTACCTTAGGGACGGCGCTCACTTAGCACACAGTACCTTAGGGACGGCGCTCACTTAGCACACAGTACCTTAGGGACGGCGCTCACTTAGCACACAGTACCTTAGGGACGGCGCTCACTTAGCACACAGTACCTTAGGGACGGCGCTCATCTAGCACACAGTACCTTAGGGACGGCGCTCATCTAGCACACAGTACCTTAGGGACGGGCTCACCTAGCACTCGGGAGCCCTGGGTTCAACCTCAGTGCTTCCTGGGGAGGGGAGAGAAGGGCAGGCTACACTGTTATCTAAGGCCCCAGGCCATGTAGCACTCACAGCCTGCTTCTGACAAGTCCACAAGCTCATTGTTTTTTAACATTTCCTTGATTTTTTTATTGTGTGCACATGTGTGTGCCAGTGTACTTATCTGTGCAGCCATTTGTAGAGCTGGCAACTGCCGTCAGTATGTCTTCCTCTATCATTTCTCAACCTGGCTCATTAAGACAGGCTCTCTCGTTGAACCTGGAGCTGCTGGCAGTGAAGCCCCAGGATCTAGCTGTCTCTGCCCCCCAGTTCTGGGGTCACAGGTGACCACACCATGCCTGGCTTCTGTGTGGGCGCTGGGGATCAGAGCTCAGGCCCTCACGCTTGCTCACTTACCCAAGAGCCATTGCCCCAGCTCTGTTTTGTACAGGGCCTCCTACGTGCTGTGCAAGTCCTCTGCCACCGAGCACACGGCCATCCCCTTGCTCTTCACATTTTAGCTAGTGCAGTGCCACCCGCAGGCACGTCTGTCTTTTCCTCAATGGCCATCTGTGTGAGCCTGTGACAGATTATCATTGTCTTTTCCCGGATCTCAGATTGCTCAGCAGGAAGAGAATAAACACTTAATGGCCACAGTTTGCCATGGTAGTTAGGAATTCCATCGTCGTTTTCTTTCAGTGCTTGAGATAGGGTCTCACTAGGTAGCCCAGGCTGCCTTACACTGAGGACAAGCCTCTTGCTTCAGCCTCCCAAGTACTGAGATTATAGGTGTGAGCCTCTAGGCCTGGCTCAGGATGTAACTTCAGAGAGAAATGGTGCCTGAATAGACAGCAGGACAGCCACAAGAGGTGGCACTGTGGTGGATGAAGTTCCCTTCCACTTACATGACCAAGCAGCAAGGCGTTTAATTAAGCGAATGGGGGGACAGTTCACAGTGGTGCCTGGCTGTCTCTGGCCCCGCAAAGGATCAGAGACCGACTTGGTACTTTTTATTTCTGTTCCAGGGAAGGAAGGTCTTAGATATACTGTATGAATTAAAGATACATTTCACAAGTTTAAAAGGACTCACGGGACCTGAGAAGTTGGCATCAAGATGTCAAATTGTGAATGTTGCAGCAGAAATTTTTATGAACAGTGGAAGTCTGGATGGCGCCATCTGGGTGCTGAGGGGTAAGTCTTGGCATGGATGGGCACGGAGGGGTTTGTCACTCTGGGGATGCTTTCCTGCCTGTCAGCCTGACGTTGGTACTGAGCAGTGGGCGATGTTGGGTCTACACTTCAGTGACTGTAGGTAAGAAAGGTCCTTGTGTCAACTCAAAGGAGAAATTGATATGCCTCAGCAGATATCGACTTATTCTTGGTGAGGTCTAGCCCTCATAGGAATCCCAAGTTTGGAATTACTATAGTTTCCACATTAGGTTAAAAGTGTGATACAACGCCAGAGTCAGACAATCCAGTTCACAAACAGGTTTTAGCGCTATGAAGTCCTGCTCACCGACTGCGTAAACTTCACCTGCGCACTCTGGGCCAAGGTGCCTTCAAACCAAGGCGCTTACTGTCCTCTGAAAGCAATCTATGTGCAGAAATTACCATCAGGCCAGGAGAGGGAATTTTCATGTACAGTAAATAAAAATTTACAGAGCAGGATAATGCTCCTACATAGTAAGCCAAGACAGTTCTGGCTACTGGGAGTATCAGGCAGATTTTATTTGTAAAGTGGGGTAAAAATGAAGACACCTCAGGAATCTCAGAGTTCAGATGGAAAGGCAGAACAAGGCTTTGCCATCACATATACTATAGTAGCACCAACTCCAAGGATGGGTGTGTAGGAAGGCACATGCTAAATAATGACTTATGTCCTTAGCACTCAGGGCTGAAGATGGAATGTCAAGGTTGTGAGTAGACTCCATAACTCAAAGACAGGTTTTCTTCCATTTAGCAAACCTCGCCTGTGTGCTCTCCTAAGATACAAAAACACAGGAGGAAAAAGCCCATAAACTGTAATGGTTTGGGCCACTCGGGACCCTTTCTCGAACAGAATAGGAAGAGTAAATCGTTAATGAAAATGGGCTTGTGTCGTGTTTTTAAAGCTTTTGTTGTTTTGAGATAGTATTTCACTGCGTAGCCCAGGCTGCAGCTCGTGGCCTTCCTTCCTGGCTTCTTCAGCCTGAAAGCAGTCAGGATAATACTGATGTCACTCTTGGGCCTCCACATGCACACACACACTTAGTGCACGCCACACACACACACACACACACACACGAATTAGCATCTTAGTTAATTCTGTAGAATACAAGGTTTACCAAAAGGTAAGCTATACTTACTGTGAATTCTAAAATACTTTTCATTGTTTATGTACATGCTACATGTTCATTATAGAGAAATATAAAAGACGGATAAGCAAAATTAATGCTAAATGTCCTTATTCGCTTACAAATAATTGCTGCCGTTTTGAGGGGTTTTGTGGTTTGTGTGTTTGAGGTGCAGTCTCGTGTAGCCCAGGCAAGCTTGATTAGTAAACCAGGCTGACTTTGAGCTCTAGATCTTCCTGACTGTCTCCCAAATGCTGGAATTATAGGTGCGCACCACCTCATACACTGCCCATTCATTTTAATAACACACTATTTTATACCATACTTTTTTTTCAGGAAACAGCCTTCTGTGAAAAAGAATGTTCTTATTTTCGCACACACGTGCATATGGGGGGGTGCACGCGCACATGTGTGTGGGTATAAAGTGTATGCATGTGCACATGTGTCAGTATGCATGCCTAGTTGTGCACGTGTGGGTATGCATGCATGTATACCTGTGCACATGTACAGGTATGTGTGCTTATGCATGTTCATATGTAGAGGGCACGCATGCCTGTGTGTGCACGTGCGTGGGCATGCGCGCCCTGCATGTGGAGACCAGAGCCTGGGGCCAGGAGTCCCCTCTTGCTCTCCACCTTGTTTCTCCCGCAGTTTCTCCTGAACCTGGCGCTTACTGACTAGCTAGATGGACCGACCAGTGAGCTCAGGGACGTGCTTGTTCCCACCTCCCTGTGCTGCGATCCAGGCCACACCTGGCTTGTCACGTGGGTCCCAGAGATCCAGACTCGTGTCATCATGCTTGCCAGCAACCACTTCACCAGCCTAAGTAGGAATATCTAAAAAAAAAAAAAACAATTTAAAGAGGAGTATTCTTCTAGAATGTCTTTTAATGGGCTGCTAATTGTTCATTTCACTCATGGATGAGTGGAGAGGAAGGAGGGGGACCGAAGGAAGGAAGCAGTGAAGAGAGGCCACACACACTCTGATTGAGCTGTGTTTAGATTAGCAAGAATCACAGCTAGACATCAGTTTCATTATATCCAGCACATAAGTCCTCAGGGGTCTGCTGTGCTGCAGGGAAGGGCATTTTAAAGCTGTCTGGTGAAGGACAGTTAATCTTTTTGCCATTCTGATTTGCAGGTAAATTGTGGTTTATGAAAATCCTCCTTTGTGAAAGCAGACTTGAGACCTACTTCCTAAGCCCATGTGCCGAACACATGCTTCCAGGTCAAAGGTGCATGGCAGCATCTCCCACGCTTAGTTCCCAGGATCACGGGATTTCATTACAGGCGGGCAGACAGGTTCATTCCACATTAAACAAACCCTAATCTGACTTGCCAGATTCCACAATACAGAAGTTCTCTGGTGCTCTTCTTTATAGTCAGTCGGATGACGGTTGAGCAGTGTGTGAGTGACGGGTGTTGAGCACCTGTCAGTCCTGCGTGTTACTGTTCTTTCCACACTTTGGGTACTTTGTAAAAGTGCTGGTCTCCTCAGAGAAATCCTTCCACTCACACTTGTCTTCCATCAGCTGCTTTATATCAGTAAACACTACAATTCTTTCTCCGTGTTCTGCTTTTATGACACTGCCCAGTCTGTGCTGAATCACTTGTGGGTCCGTGCGCTCAGCACCGCTCCCTCGGGTACGTCCTGGCTCCCAGCACCAGGAGGCCAAGGAGATGCAAAGTCCATCTCGCTGACCTCTTCTCTGTAGTTTTGACTTCATATGACCTGAAGTTATGATAACACCTGTTTAGGTGGAACCACACTCACTAAAAACTTTAGAATGACTGGATCAGTTCTATAAGGATTCAGTTTTAGCATTGTATTGTTCATATCTCTGATACTTGCCCATTGCAGGGTGCATGCACCATGGGAAAAAATAATCACACGTTTCATAGTTTCACTAACCGGTCTGCAAATTCACTAACTGAGTTCAGAATCTTGCACAAATAATGACGAATATGCACATCTCAGAAGGTAAGCCACTAAGGAGTGAGTATTAAAAAAAAAACTTGTGTAGCCCAACATGGTGGCACACACCTGTAATCCCAGTGCTTAAGGGAGGCAGAAGGATCAGGAATTCAAGGTCATTTACTACCTAGCAAGTTCAAGGCTCGCCTGAATTGTATAAGAATTGCTTAACTTTTCCCAAAGGTTTTAGTTTCTCTGCACTTGTTTATCTTTTTATTTATTGTGTGTGTGCGTGCACACACACACACACACACACACACACATTCCATAGTGAGAAAGTCAGAAGACAATTTGGATGTCAGTTGTGTCAGCTCTCTCCTACAGCCGAGGCTCTGGGGACCAGGAGGTATGATGGCACGCCCCTGTGCCCACGGAGCCATCCCCCAGCCCAGTTCTGAGGTTAAACAAATGGAAAACGTCTTCCAGCTGTAGAGAAAAACGTGAAGATGAATGTAGGAACAATTTTGTTGCCTGCGTGCTAGAGGAGGGCGCTGGGTATCTTGCTTTATTTCACTGAGCCGGGCGTCTCATGGGCCTGGAGCAGACTGCAGTCTGCGAGCACCTCCCTCAGCACTGGGGTGAGAGGAGTGCGTGGCCACACCCAGCTTTTATGTAACTCAGGCTACAAGTTTTCACACCAAGTGTTCTTAACTGCTCAGCCAGCTTCCCAACCCTCTTCATATCAGTTTCTTCAAGTGTTGATGGTGGAGTATAAACCAGTTGAATTAGCTCCCAATTATCAGCCTCCAGTAGTTTCGATACACAAAGTAACCGAATTATTTAGATCTGTTGCTGTTATGTTATTTTCATGGCAAAGTCTCACTCCGTAGCCCAGGCCGACCACAAGCATGTGATCCTCTCTCCAGCCTCCTGAGTACAGGGATCACAGGCATGACCCCCAGTCAGACTTGTTTTCTAGTAAGGACCCCTCTTCTTGGCGGAGCTGAAAGAGAGCGCTGCACAGAGCAGAGTTCCATGCAGAATCCACACAGCAGAGTGTGATGACTGAGCGACATCTCCAGCCTGCTCTGTGCCTCTCAGTGGGGAAATGGGGACAGAAATTAAGGAGCCTCCACATTGGCAATACCCACGTCTTGAGCTGTAGGATGGGCGTGTGAGTTCTCTCTCATTATGCTTTACATGTTAGATAGTCTTCATGCATATCAAAATTCACAGGAGATACTGTTTAAAAATGTACTGGAAAAATGGTTTCCAAAAATAAGTCATTAAATTGCATATTCTTTATTAGTTATAAAAATTGTTGAACTTCTCAACACACTATTTTATATTATACTCTCAACATATTTGTTATAGAAAAATAAGTATTTTATTTTTTTTAAATTTTTTTATTTATTATTCAATTGTGCGTGTATGTGTGTGTGCATGTGTGTATGTATGTGTGTGTGTGTGGAACCACGAGTGAATTCGGGAACCACCATGGACCACCTCCACCTCCTCCTTGTTTACTCTGCCCCGGGATTCACAGTCTCCGCCCTACCAGGACCAGAAACGCAGGCCGCCCCCACTTCCGCCCAGCGTCTATACGTGGGATCTGGGATCCGAACTCAGGACCTTCCACCTGCTTAACCCCTGAGCCACCTCTCCAGCCCCTAGAAAAATAAGTATTTTCTTTAGAATCAATACCTAGTACTCTTAAAGAGGGTAGACAATGAAAAGTGCAAGTATAATAAGGTGACTTTTAATCTGTCTTGTCATTGGATAATGACATCACTATGTAAGCATCTAATAAATTTGAGGTATTAAGTTGGCACCTTTCTTCAGAAGATAGTTTAAGACTTTGGTGGTTGTGCTGAGAAGTGTTTCCATGGTGTGCTCGTGTTTTTCTTTTGGGGAGAATCGGAATGGATGATCAGCGCACCGCTCTGGCCTTGCGACAGGCTGGATGTGCTTAATCGGCACAATTTGCTCTGCACCATCGCTCACGAGGTCCTGGGCAAAAGCCTGTACAGACAGACCTTCGAAGTTCTGCGGAACCTGCCCGGCTTTCAGAGTGCTCAAGGTACGCTCGTGGCTCCGCTGCCGCCCAGTGCTGGGCTTGCGTTCTGTGTTCCAGCAGGACTCTGCTTCTTCACCCAGAGTAGTGTCCTATAAAATGTTCCCTTTAGAGCAGTATGCTTTCCTGACAGTTAAAAATAAAGATGCTGCTTCCAGGGTTCTCCATCAGCCACTCCTGGCACAGGCGTTCCACCGTCCCTCCCTGCCTGTAAGTCCTTAAAACTTAATCTGTTGTATTTGACAGTGACCGTGTCTGTGACAGTCTTCTCCCATCAGCAAGCATACCTCTCAGTTTTTATTACCTTGGAACATTAGTGATCCTGGAATAAGTTGGTCTCTTGAAGGGTAAGGCTCAAGACGGATGGACAGGAAGACAGCATCCATGACAGAAGAGCAGGGTCAGGAAAGAGGTGCGAGAGATTCAGAGAATGACAGAAGTTTTCATTCAGGACCTCCTCAGGGCTAAGCCTTCCTTTATGCATGAAGACGACTGTCATTAAAAAAAAAGGATTAAAGGAGTCAAGATAACTTCTCTGCCCTCTAAGAATACTGAAGGAATAGAAACACATCAAAGGATGTTTTCTGGAGTGAATATTCACGAGGAGATTCTGTGTTCTGAGCTGCAGAAAATCGAAGGCTGAGGTCTAAGCTATGCTGTGTGCAGGGAGACCATCCTTTGATGCGGTTTCCCCAGGCCTTCTATGCAGGAGTTTGAAGTGCAGCCTGTAGAGCCCCCAGGCCTTCCACCCTGTGACAAGGACACAGCAATTAGGTTTCTTTGAGACCATGTAAGATGGCTGCATTGGTGACTGACTCGTAAGAAGAGATAAAGGGCCAGGGGAAGGGGGACCTAGAGCTGGAGAATTGTCTCTCTAAACTTCCTGCACGGCGAGGTGGTGCACATCTCTCCAGCACTCTGGAGTCGATGGCAAGTGTGGCTACACACTCAGTCTGAGGGTAACCTGGGCTACTGAGATGCTGTCACAAAAAAAAAATGGTCTTCATATCATCAAAGTATTACTCACTTTACTCCTTGTTCTCTTTCCTACCTCAGAAACCGTGGAGGTTTCCCAGGGCAGCCTGCTCTTCAATAAGCTCCTCGATGCCTGTGTAGAAAGCAACAGTCTGGGCATTTCATCTTCCGTGGCAGAGTTCATGATTGCAAAGAACGTCCCGATTGATTTCTCCTTTCTCCGGAGACTGATCACCTCTTTAGGAAGGAGTTGTCTGTGGCTCAAAGCAAGAACCCACTACAAAAGTAAGTTCCATTTGAAATTTGTTTTTCACTTAATGTGCTTGTTTGAATTTTATCTTTAATTCAGCATCCACCTATAACATGTACAACTAGGTTTTTTTTTTTTATTATTCAACTGTGCGCACATGCGTGTGTATGTGCGCGCGCGCGTGTGTGTCTATGCGTGTATGTGTATGTGTAGAACCACAGACAAATTCGCGAACCACCATGGATGCCCTCCACCTCCTGCCCCGGGATTCACAGGCTCCGCTCTACCAGGACCAGAAGCGCAGGCCGCCCCCGCTTCCGCCTGGCGTCTGTACGTGGGATCTGGGATTCGAACTCGGGAACTTCCGCCTGCAAGGCAGAGGCTTAACCCCTGAGCCACCTCTCCAGCCCTACAACTAGGTTTTTAAATATGTGAAGAGAAGAGCTGGCACACATTCAAGGGTCTGAGCAGATCTGCACTGTCTTTGGGAATCTGTGGTTTCTCTGCTGTTTCCAATTGCCATGTCTTCACTTCTGGTGCATCGGTGTGCCACTAGAAGGCAAGCGTGGGCATACATGACCAGTCAGAACCAGGTTGACAGGCCTTATAAATACCGGGACTAGAAGAGTTGGGTACATTATAACTCAGAATATCCCTGATCTTTAAGGTTGTCGAAGGCTGTGTGGGAAAGCAGGGCCAGGCTGTAGCATAGGCACCAGGCCCGAGTGTCTGACAGATCTCTTTGTTGGGACAAGGCGTCACCCCGCAGCTCAGACCAACATAGAGCTCAGTGTCACCAGCACTAACCTTACACTCATGACAACCCTTCTACCTCTGCTACACAAGGTCTGGGGTTAGTCATGAGCCCCTGCCTGGTTTTAGCTGTTACTTGTATATTATGTGTGCTAAATATACTGAACAAAAAGAAAAATACAAATTTTAAGATGATTGAAACTTAGGCACAATCACATATAACCCTCCATTTTCAGTTTCTGCTGTATCTCAGCTTTTCACAGTACTTCCCTGCAAATGCTAAAATTTCCACAGTCGTATACACACACACACCACATAACACACATGCACACACGCACACATATGCTACCTCATGTTAGTGTTTAGAACTGAAGTTGACCTTATTCTTCAGATAAGCCACTTAGGCCAATGTGTCATAAGCTTTTTGTTCTTTCGTTTGGAGGATTCTTGTGAGCCTCATGCTGCTCAAACACGCAGTTCAGCTTTCTCCCCATCGTAGGGACAAAGTGCAAACTTGGATACATCTATGGAGATTCCTATGAATCCTTCTATTTTTTCTTTTTTTTTAACTTTTTTATTATTATTATTATTTATTCAATTGTGTGTATGTGTGCGTATGTATGTGCGCGCGCGTGTGTGTGTATGTGTGTGTGTGTGTGTGTGTGTGTGTGTATGTAGAACCACGGACGAATTCAGGAACCACCATGGACGCCTCTACTTCCTCCGCCCCAGGATTCACAGGCTCCGCCCTACCAGGACCAGAAGCGCAAGCCGCCCCCGCTTCTGCCTGGCGTCTATATGTGGGATCTGGGATCCGAACTCAGGACCTTCCGCCTGCAAGGCAGAGGCATAACCCCTGAGCCACCTTTCCAGTCCGAATCCTTCTATTTTAAGTAGCCATAAAACTTTATAGTAAAACTGATAAACTTGAATCATTTCATATTCAGAAAATTTTAACAGTTTTATTGAGCTTGCTGTCCAAACGCCTACAGCTCACCTTTGAAAACCTACAGTTCAGTGGTTTACGACATGGCAGTTACGTAACCCCTGCCACAGTTTTAGACCTTTTCATTCCTTCAGAAAGTTAGTAGACACTCCTTATCCCACAAGTCATTTCAGCCCTCATCAAGAGTCACTGCTCAGTCTTCTTTTTAAAAGCCATATTTCCACAGTCGCTGCCTGTGTGTAGTTCATACTTTGATGCTAGCACTTTTCCTTCTTGGCTATCACACTGGAGCTTTACTGCTGTGCAGAGCAACTTCTGAGATTAATCAAGGTGATGACAGAGTTGAGTCTTGAGGACTGAAATACATTCCAGAATCACAAATCCCAGTCACTTCTAGTCTCTATTCAGTCCTCAGAACACCGGGTGCCCCAGCTCTTGGAGACTGTCATAAAGTCGAGACGGCTGGACTACAATGACCCTCAGCACTGACATTTAAAATGCAACTAGAACATCTTGGGGTTTGTGTTCAGACACAGTCTTTATAGATTATCAATCATCATCTACACTGGAGCAGTTTCTTTTGAAAAAAAACAGCATTTTGGACAAAGTCAAATATACATCTAACTTGATTTTGGGCCACTATCCATATGCAGCACTGCCGTGTTCAAGTTAGACATCCTGGAAAACTGCTATTTTGCTGAGCAGTGAAACAGTTCACAAGTTAAATCTCTGAAAACTAAATTGGTGAGTGTAGCTACCGTGCACAGAAAACTACAGGGTGGGAACATGTGAGTGCTCAGCACGGGCCGCTGCAGGTAAGAACAGCAGGCAGTGTGTAAACCACAGCGGCTCTGTACACAGGTGAGCTCAGTGTGCATGGGTGACAGGTGAGCTCTGTGTACTCGGGTGACAGGTGAGCTCAGTGTGCATGGGTGACAGGTGAGCTCTGTGTACTCGGGTGACAGGTGAGCTCTGTGTACTCGGGTGACAGGTGAGCTCTGTGTGCACAGGTGACAGGTGAGCTCAGTGTGCACAGATGTGAGCTCTGTGTGCACAGGTGACATGAGCTCAGTGTGCGCAGGTGACAGGTGAGCTCAGTGTGTACTCGGGTGACAAGTGAACTCAGTATGCACGGGTGACAGGTGAGCTCAGTGTGCGCGGGTGACAGGTGAGCTCTGTGTGCATGGGTGACAGGTGAGCTCTGTGTGCACAGGTGACAGGTGAGCTCAGTGTGCACAGATGACGTGAGCTCAGTGTGCCCGGGTGACAGGTGAGCTCAGTGTGCGCGGGTGACAGGTGAGCTCAGTGTGTACTTGGGTGACAGGTGAGCTCAGTGTGCGTGGGTGACAGGTGAGCTCAGTGTGCGCGGGTGACAGGTGAGCTCAGTGCTGCAATTGGCCCCTGAGAACCAGCAGCAGCTGACGTTATGATGCTCTGGCAAAGAGTAATTATAGGTGCGTAAAATTGTTCTTACACCAAATCCTATTAAAGCAAACCTAGGAAGCCATCTTAGAGCTTTGCATTCTTGTTTTTTCTTGCTTTGAGACAATCTCACTATGTAGCGAAAACTAACCTCAAACTGACAGTCCTTTTCCAACTATTCTTTAATTTTCTGAAATTATGTTGTTTGCTATGGCTTGAAAAAAAATGGCCATTTGCCACAGTACTACAACTAAGAGTCATTTTCCACAGTTGTTAAATATTCCTCACTCTGTATTTGATGGCTGAAAGCATTTTATAAATATACTAGGAAAAAGTGTGGTAAATCTGTAGAGTATATAAGTCTTCACTTGTTTGTAGGGTTGAGGTTTGGTTCAGATCACCCTGTCTCTCTGTTTTCAGGTGCTCTTTCACTGGGCTGCTACCCGCCACTGGAAGGAAACTTATATCGAAAACTTCTGCTGATCCCTTCCTACTTGTCTGAAATTGAAATGCTTTTAGCTATTGAAATCTTCCTGGTATCTAACGCTAGCAATATTCAGAGTCCCGGAGCCTCTGCACAGACACTACAGATAGTTTTGAAAAGGTTGGTTGACAGAACTTCCGCTTCTGCATTCTGAATGCTGAGTGGCTCTAGGATATGCCACTCATGCATGCATATTTGTGTGCATGTGTGCGTGTTTGTATTATAGACATTTATACTCTGTATATTGTTATAAACTTTGTTCATATTTAAATTGAGAAATAATTAGGCCTGCCTGAGGCTTAAAACGAAACAAGTTAAGGGACTAGAGATAAGACAGCATGTTTAGCATGCAGGAGACCTTGGGTCTGATCCCCAGCCAACAACAACAATAAAAAGTTAACAGCATTCCAGAAACACTTTGGTTACTTTAAAGACCTTGGACATTCAAAAACATAAATACCAACCTTTCTTATGTTTAGAGTTTGGTACCTTAGAAGGTCTTACCTTTTTTTAATTCATGAATCCTTATTCCTTACTGATCAGAATGATACAGCCTGGCCTACATTAAATGATATAAATAATATTAAAAGGTTTTGCCAGTGCAGACACTTTTACAACCTATATCTACATTTCTAAACATAAAAATTCAACATAAAACACGTTTTTAAAGAAGTTACTTGAGTGACAAAGTCCCCTAGACTGAGCCAAGAGACAGAGGCACAACCAGGGAAAGACAGCTGTCGCCGTGAAGGCCCAAGACCTTGTTACTCTCCAGCTGCAGGGCGGCCTGTATTCAAGTGACAGGACTGTGGCTCAGCAGAACGGCCTACAGGTGCTGCTGGCAGGTAGCACGCAGGGACCCCTGAACATGCAAGTGGATTCTATTTCAGGAAGGGACGCCTAAGCCCACAACCAGATCCCTTATGTAGGGCAGTAAGTTTCCATCTCCTAAGGTTGTCAGCAAGTCTACCTTTGTGCCAGACGGTCAGACTCCTTCCAAGGTTCGGAAACATTTAAAGGTGCTTGAAATTGGAACAAGGGGTAGGCAGAGTCACAAAACTTCCCCACAGTCGGGTGGCTCACGGAAAATGCCCTTGAAGTCAGTGTTGCTCAGGGTCACTTCTTTCTTCAGCCTAGTCGCATTTAAGAAGATAGAGCATAAAACCACTGACACCAGCCTTCACTGTTACAGGCCCACGCTGGGCCTTATGTGACTGTAACACGTGGTGGAGGCTCAAGACCTCATTCTGTCAAAGGCTGGTTTTCTCCTCGCATCCCATTTCCCACCCGTGCAGCCTCTTTAAATCATTGTGGCTGCTTGTGGCGCTCACCCACGCTTAGTGACATGTCTAGATCTGGATTACTACCCAGGCCAGTGTGTGTTCTTGCCAGAACACTGAGTCCTGCCTATTTCATTACCCTCCACGAGAATTTTACTCATCTTTAAACTTTGAACATATGCCAGCGATGTGCAGGGCACCAGACCTCAGAGTGCCTCTTTAAGCCAGAACGTCCCAGAAGACTCCGGGCTACTAGAAGGTCTCTTTGACCACAGGCTCTTGTTTTTTGTGCAGGCATCGATTGTGCCATGCCATCACCACCCTGATAGTAATATGATAGAACCACACTCTAACGCCAGGGTACCAAGGGCAGGAAGCAGTGAACACAAGGGGAGTGTGGTGTCTTGAATTTTTTTTTTGATTTTTTAATTTTTTTTTATTTATTCAATTGTGCGTGTATGTGTGTGTGCCTGTGTGTGTATGTGTGTGTAGAACCACGGACGAATTCGGGAACCACCATGGACGCCTCCACCTCCTCCTCGTTTACTCTGCCCCAGGATTCACAGGCTCTGCCCTACCAGGACCAGAAACACAGGTCGCCCCCACTTCCGCCGGGCGTCTATATGTAGGGGTCTAGGATCCAAACTCAGGACCTTCTGCCTGCAAGGCAGAGGCTTAACCCCTGAGCCACTTCTCCAGCCCCCATAAATAATGAATCTTATGCAAGTAAATAGTCACAATAATGGCAGATGCAGCTGATCAAAAAGAACCGACTTCTGAAAGTTTTCCTCTGACCTACACACATGCCTGTTCGTGCAACCTACACACATATGCCATGGTACACACATGCCTGCTTGTGCTCACTTGCACACTCTCAAGAGTAAATATTTAAAATGAAGGATTAGGGAAAGTCTTGCATGTATGAAGGTGTGCTTCTGGGTCACGGTAGAAAAGGCCTTTGTTAAGAGCCCAACACTTAGTGTCAATAAGTAAGCATGACTCTTCTGAAGAAACCAGTGCTACCTCTGAGAGTTTCTGGCTTTATGTTCACTTCACAGATGTGAAGAAAACAAGTCTCGGAGCAAGGATGATTATCAAGCAGCAGTAGAGCGGCTGATTGTGGCTGCGCGCATATCCGATCCCAAGCTGTTCATCAAGCACATGACAGTCAACATTCACAAGGAGCAGGTGTACAGCCTGGAACACTGTTCTGCCCTGAAATGGTTGAAAGAGAATATGAAGTGGGCAGGAAAGGTTTGGCTTTTCACTAACCATTAGTTAATAAGGGTTTTTTTCTTAAGTTCAGGTAATCATTGTTGAAAAGAAAATACAAGTAACCTCTCACATATTCAATCTTTGTAGTTTATTAGCACTGAAAGCTTACAGGTTTCAAGCAATAAAAGAATTTCATTTATATGTAATTTGTATTGGTTTCATCCACAAAAAATGATTTTTCAAATTACGTTCTTAACTTAGGGGAACCTAAGTATGGTAAATACCACTTTATTCCGAAATCCAAACACTAACCACTCAAGAGGGAACACCCGAAAGCTGTGGGTCCCCAGGGTGTGACCGAAGTCTGGGGTAAGATGGATCCGGAGTGAGAAGGATCTGGGGTGTGATGGAGGCCCGAGATATGACGGATCCAGGGTGTGGAGAATTTGGGGTGAGACGGATCTGGGGTAAGAAGGATCCGGGGTGTGATGGAGGTCTAAGGTATGACGGATCCGGGGTGTGACGGAGGTCTAAAGTATGACGGATCTGGAGTGTTACGGATCTGGGGTGAGACGGATCTGGGATAAGAAGAATCGGGGGTGTGACCGAGGTCCGAGGTATGACGGATCCAGGGTGTGGAGGATCTGGGGTGAGACGGATCTGGGGTAAGAAGGAGGATCCAGGATATGACGGATCCGGGGTGAGAAAGATCTGGAGTGTGGAGGATCTGGGGTGAGACGGATCCAGGGTGTGTAGGATCCGGGGTGAGAAGGATCCCGGGTGTGGAGGATCTGGGGTGAAATGGATCCGCGGTGAGATGGATCTGGGGTGTGACAGAAGTCCAGGGTGTTCTCCAGTGATCAAAAGTCAAATGCTGAAACCGCTCTGAAGACTAAGTTCTGAAGGCCTTCAGGCACTCGCTGTGGCTCAGGAAGGGGAGGAGAGGCCGGCGGGGGCGCAGCGGGGCGCGGGCGGGGGTGGGGATCGGGGGTGGGGGGGCGCGGCGCGGGCGGGGCGGGGGCGCGCCGAGGGAAGGAGATCCGAAGCGAAGCGCCAGAACTTCAGCACCAGCTCCGGGCTACAGGGCGTCGGCACCGCACCGAGAGGCCGGCGGCCCCCGGAAGCCGGCGGCGAGGACGCGAGCCCACCAGCCTGGGGAAGGGGCCGGCCGCGGCCTCCACGGCCCTGCGCCTGCGCCGCCCCGCCCCGCCCCCACCTGCCAGCCAATCATCGTCCGTCTCCCTCCGTCCTAGTCCGAGAGTCTGGGGCTCGGCCGGGCTCCGCCGCGCTCAGAGCCCCGCGGCTGCGGTAAGGACCCTGGGCGCGCGGGCTGCGGGGGCGCGCGGGCTGCGGGGGCGCGCGGGCTGCGGGGGCGCGCGGGCTGCGGGGGCGCGCGGGCTGCGGGGGCGCGCGGGCTGCGGGGGCGCGCGGGCTGCGGGGGCTCCGGGCGCTCGTGGCGCTGCCACCTCCGCCCGCCCGGCCGCCGCGCGCAGGCGCCCTGGGGAGGCCGGGCCGCCGCAGCCAATGAGCGCGCGCGGCCGGGCGGGCGCGCCGCGGAGGGCACGGAGGGCGAGCTGAGGTGCTGGGCCTGCGGCCGAGGAGGGTTCGGGGGCGCTGGGCCGGGGGAGGGGGAGCGCCGAGGCGGGGGACTGAGGAAGGGGGCGGCAGGGGGCCGAGGGGTGCGCAGAGGACAGCAGGCCGAGGGCAGCGGCCCCCAGAGTCGCCGCGGCCTTCCAGACCGGGCTCGCCCTTGACCGGGAGGCCGCAGCCGGCCCGAGGCCGCCCGGAGCGGCCGCTGCAGAGCGGGGGGAACAGCCGGGGCCCTTCTGGAGGCGCGGCGCTGGCTGAACGGTGACCGCCGACGGGTGACCGCCGACGGGTGACCGCCGACAGGTGATCGCCGATAGGTGACCGCCGACAGGTGATCGCCGATAGGTGACCGCCGACAGGTGATCTCCGACAGGTGACCGCCGACAGGTGACCGCCGATAGGTGATCGCCGACGGGTGACCGCCGATAGGTGATCGCCGACAGGTGACCGCCGACGGGTGATCGCCGACGGGTGACCGCCGACGGGTGATCGCCGACGGGTGACCGCCGATAGGTGACCGCCGACGGGTGATCGCCGACGGGTGATCGCCGACGGGTGACCGCCGATGGGTGACCGCCGATGGGTGACCGTCAGTCAATAAGTGACCGCCAGTAGGTGACCGTCAGTAGGTAACTGCAATAAGTGACTGAATAAGTGACTGCCAAATAAAGGTCGGAGTGCAGCGCAGGGCCGGCTGCCCAGCTCACCACATGTGTCTGCCAAAAGCCATCCCTGGCCTGTACGGCCCACGCTGACCATTGCTGGCATTGCCGGGCATTGGGCCCCTTGCTTGGGACGCTAAGGCAGGAGAACCCTGAGCTCCTCACCAGCCTAGGCACCAGGGCCTCGCAGGCCGAGAAGGAAAAAAAGGAAGAAACTAATAGCGCTGCCAGTAGATCAGTAGATTGGGTGGTTCTCTTTAAGGCTTTGTGACTGAGTCGCGACCTTCCATTCTGGGACACCATCTCTTTGAACAAGACCTTCCAGAGCCCCCTTCCAGTTCTAGGTTTAGGCCCTGGGAGGTTTCCTTTGCTCTGATAGTTTAGGCTATCTGTTTGGGTTTCAGTCCTGCTCTGAAAAGGTTTGGAGGGAATTGCCTTAATGCTTTTGTTCCAATGCTTCACCCAGAACCTCGCTTAAAGTGCTGGAAGAATGCCTCTTGCCAAATGGGAATGGCTTTCAGATCTGCTGAGACACCGCAGCAACTTCCATTGCTCTGTAGCATGCCGGAGGTGTTCTCTAGAGAAGGGTGCTGGGTTCTGTAACATAACCACAGGAGCCACACAAAATTCTTTTGAAGACACGAAGCATGTAGTTAACCAACATGCACCAGGCCTTTGGAGCTGGTGCAGATGGCCCAGAACACCCAGCTGTGTCCCAGAACAGTGTACACAGTCCTAGGGCAGTCATTAGCTTTTCCGTGGGGTTATCTACAGCGCCAGCAGAGATTGCCTCACAAACTGGGACAGAAAAGAATTTCAAGACAAATTAGTATGAACTGTTATTAAGGTTTTTAGGACTATAACATAACTCAGAGGTAGAGTGCTTGCCTAACATGATTGAGGTCTTAGAGTCATAAAAATTTTTAATGTCAGTTTAGGAGTGTCAATATAAAACAGTTCTCATCTCAGTGGGAATCTCAGCCATAGCCTAGAAACAGACACTGTTCACCCCAAATAACATGCCCCATTGTTACATTAGCTTTTATGGTTCCAGAGTAAAATTAAGTCATAAAACAATATTTACTACATACATTTGTGGGAGAAATAGGTTAGGTGGGTTATAGCGATATGAGAAAGTCTTTGCGCAGGTCTCAGACACTCTGATAACATTGTTGACATGGGGATTGGTGGAAGCCAGTGCTCCCTAACTTAATGCATAGTTAAAAAGGATTTTAGGTCAGACATGGCCGTGTCATGGTAAATTATCGTGGAAACTAAAGGCAGTCCAGGTGGGGCTCAGTGGATGCGTTAGTCTCTTTGTCATTGCTTTAATGAATATATGGCCCAAACACTGTAGAGTAACAGGAATTTTTATTCCAGCATAAGGTGTCAGATTGAGTCGATTATGGCAGAGTTACCAGCAGGGGCCATGGGCCTTGTCGCACCATGTCCACAGAAGAGCGGAGGGAAGGGCATGCCCTATAGGTTGTCTCTCTGCTGATTTGCCAGCTAGTTCTCTATCTCAGCCGTCCAGGTGCTGCCATGCACCATCTTCCGCCATCAGTTGGATAAATAAGTGTCCCTAAAGACTCTTCTCAGTTGTTAGTTTAGCACCTAAAACTAGCTTTCACAGTGGGTAAGAGCGCTTGCTTCATACCCCATTACCTGCAGGTAAAAGCCAGGTGTGACCCTAGCACGGTGGGGGTGTGCTAGCTGCCAGCCTACCTCCAGGTTCAGTGAGAGTCTCAGGGGAATAGGGAGGGAGTGATCAGGGTACCTGATGTCCTCTTTCACATGCCACAGGTCTACACACTACACACGCGCACACACACACACACCTTGTGCGTACTCACAAATGCACATGGTCCGAGATGATGGGGCTCTAGATCTGCAACATTACAATCCCCTCCTCCCCTCACAGTGTTGCAATTCTTCTTCCGTGCTGCTGTGAGCGCTGAGACCTGAGCGACTAAGGGCTTATGGTTCCAGGGGAATACAGCCCATTACGGCAGGAAAGGCATGGCAGGCAGCAGAAGCTGGAGGGGGCTCAGGTGGCTGCAGCCATCAAACACAAGCAGAAAGAGCATGCCAAAGACCAGCAGAGCAGATTACTAGAGGAAGCAGGGCGGGGCTATCCAGCCTCAAGGCCCACCTTCCAAAATGTGCTTTCTCTGAGATAGGCTTCCCCTCCCCTCCTACCCCCTTCCAAGTTGCCATAACTTCCCCAAATATTAATATCAGCTAAGGATGCAAACATACAAGCCTGGGGGGGACAACTCACATTCAAACCTTGACACCACTGTAAGTTCTACTCAGCCTTTAATGTAAATGTGGCTTTTTTTTCCCCTGGAAATTTCAGTTCACAAAAGGAGAGGTTAAGAACAACTGTACATTCAAGAATGGGGGTGAGGGAAAGGATTTGAGAGAGAAACAGTTTTACTTACATATCTTAACAATAGCTGTGTGTGACTTTGTAACTTTTGAAGTTGTATTGTTCAGATAATTTAAAAGATTAAATACTGATGTTTTTATCAGAGAACCTTAAAGTGGGTTTTGAAGTAGTCTGTAAAGGTTTGCAGATAAGGAGTAAGAGAAGTAACAGTTCTGTCTTGTTGGTGAAGTTTTGAGTCTCAGCCATCAGGCAGGAGAAGTCCTCTCCTTTCCCATTGTCCCTGTAATCACTCCCATGTCCTCTTCCCCCTCCAACCTCCTGCCCTGCCTCTGAGCCTTAAGAGACAGATCTAAATCTTGGGGCTGAAGATGGCTCAGGGGTTAAGACTCTGCCTCACAAATGCAGACGGTTCTGAGTTCAGATCAGAGCCTGGGAAATACCAGAACAAAGCAAGGAGGAGATAGAAGCAATCCAGGATGGTTCCCCAGGTCACCCTTCGACCTTCACAAGGACACACAGTGCCCTCTGTTACATTCACAAGAAAAAAATAACATTTTAACTAAAAAAAAAAATCTGAATCTTACAGTCTTTCTCAAAGTTGGCATTCTGATTGTCATTCAGATCTTTTCTGATTTCGTTTTCACCAGGCCTGCAGGGTTCTGCCAAAAGTAATCAAATCGGGCTCTTGATCTTACAAAGCCGACCACCCCAGAGCACCAGAAATAAAGGGCAAGCAGCCCAGTCTGTCTTGAACTCTTCCTCCTGCCACAACCTCTCCAAGTATTAGGATTGCAAGTGTGTTTCACCACATAGAATCTTGGTATTTCATACCCTACATAGAATCTTGGTATTTCAAAATCTAAAAGAAACACACAAGAGATCTGGAACTCTGTTTAAAGTGTTAGTAAAACATTTAAAATTCCATTCAATTTTTAGCATGCAATTATACATCTAAATATCTCTCCCTGTATTCATATTGACAGGTATCTTTAAAGAATTCAAACTCAGCAGTTTACTGGCAGTCACCTTAGAATTCATCGTGTTGATTTAATCAGGCTCCCCTAAAGCAGGGTTTCTCACAAGTGAACGCCATCAGAATCCCTTGAGAACCATCAGGCAGATACCTGGGTCCCACACAGTTTCCAGCTCTGCAGACTGGACCCTGGTGATCTACTTGTTTCTCTGATGTTTGCACTGCCCTGAGATTCTTTTTCTCTCCCCTTATCCTTGTTCTCTTGTGTACAACAGTCCTGATCAACTGAGGCCTTCCAGGTCAGCCTTAAGAGTGAATTTATCAGAGACGTGAAAGACAGATGGGAGCCCAAGGGAAACACCAGGGTCCCTTTCAGTGCTTTAAACAGAACCAGAAAATGGTAATTTTTTTATATAGGAAGTAATTATTTTGCAACCATAATTTAGTTGAGTAAGATGTGAAAATTATTAACTGGATGTTTTTATGTATATTATTATGTATAGGCATTTTCTTGGTTTTGTTTTTGTTTTGAATAGTGTCTCTATGTAGCCAAAGCTGACCTGGAGCTTCTGAGTTGTCTTGCTTCAGCCTCTCAGGTAGCTGAATTACAGCAGATTTTCTTAATCATATTAAAAAAAAAAAGAGGATTGTGGATGCAGTTCAGTTGTTAAAGTACTTGCCTGGCATGCACAAAGCCCTGGATTCATTTCTCAATGCTGCAGAAACAAAGTTAACAGATTGTATGTAATATGGTATATTATTCTAATAATGTAAATAATGAAATATCATATTTTGTGAATATGAATATGAACCATCTTAGAGTGGTTCTTTCCTTCTCACTTAAACCTTCTGGAAATACCCTCACAGACATAAGTACAGATCTGTTTCAAGGATATTCCTGATCTGTCAAGTTGACAGTCAAGATTAATCATCACATCTACGTTACACATCCTTAGGCAGATTATTCTGTACATAAGTGTTTTCTGTCTATTTGGGTAAATGGAATGGTAAGAGTATATTCTGTAACACCTCAGTGAATGAGGTTCCTGCTGCTCTGTGTCATGCTAGGCATTGGTAGTTTTTTGGGCTTTGGCCACTCTGATAGATGTGGGCGCAATCTCATTACTGTTTTAATTTAGTTTCCTGATACTATATGATGCTAAGCACCTTTCATATAACTGTCATCTCCATTGTTTTTCGTACTGTTGAGTTTTTTCCAAGGGTGTGGCTTGTCTTCTTATTCTCTTGATATTGTATTTCGCAGAGCTCTCCAGCTTTTCAGTTAATTCTTTTCGTGGATGATACTATGGTTCTATGTAGTAACTCAACTCCACACTCATGGTCATTCTATTTAGTCCTTTAATGTTATTTTCAGTTAATATTGTGAAGGACATAAGGTATGTGTCTTGGTTGCTGTTGGTGGAAGCATGTGGGTGTTCAGTGGTTCTAGGATCATTTGCTGAAAAGGCCACCTTTGCTCCATCTTGCTGCCTTTGTTCCTTCCCAAGACCCAATTTCTGGTCTTCCTTTTCTGTACCACTATCTTGACTACTGTAACAGAGTAGCATCAGCCTTCCAATTTTACTTTCTAACATTGAATAGGCTACTTTGGGTCTTTAGATTTGTAGAATCCAATTACCAGTATTTTCTGGGTTACATTTGGGATCTGACATCTTGACAATATTAAATCATCTTTTCATAACACAGAAGAGCTCCCTGGCTGACTTAGTTCTTCTGTTTTACCAGAGTTCTTTAGTTTTATTCATGTAAATTTTGTGCATATTTGATTAGGTTAATGCCTAGGTATTTCATTTCAAGAAATAATAATAAAAATAACAATGTATTCTTAATTTCCACCTTCTCTTGTTCACTTCTGACTTTTTAATCTGTTAGGCAATTAATGGATGGCTGCAGGTTTGGTGTACATATATATTCAGAAATGTTTTGCCACCTGAGACCTTTGAAGAGGTAAGCTCTATAGTTCAATCTGTATTTATTTGGGGGGGCGGGTCTGTTGCTCATTGAGCTAATTTCAGTTTGTTATTTCTCATATTCATATTATGGTACAAGACGAAAAGAAAAAAGAAAGGACGTCCATAAAGCAGCCGCCACACTTCTGAGGCTACATTCTGAGCAGGAGCGTCTTTAGTTGCTTTCTGTTGCTGTGGTAAAATGCCCTGATTATTGTGTTTATAATTCTAGCAGGACAGAATCCATCATGATAGGCAAATGTGGAAGCAGGCAGGGACGACGAGGTGGCAGGGCATGAGGCTGAGTGGTCACTCACTCTAGCCACACTGAAAGGGCACAGTGAACAGGAGCAGGGCCAGAATATGAAGCTTTAAGGTCTGTCACAGTGACCCACTTTTCCCAGCAAGTCTCCACTTGCTAAAGTATCCACAGCCCTCCCAAGTAGTGCCACCAACGTGGAACCAAGTATTCAAACATGACTTTATGGCAGCATTTTACATTAAAAGCACAAAATCCGGCCCTGGCCCCCTTTGGTTCATGGCAGTTTCTTGAAGCAAGATACATTCAGTCCAATTCAAAAATCCACATAATCTTTAACAGTCCTACCAGTGTTCAAAAACCCAAAGTATCTTCTGAAGCTTAATGACAATCTCTTAACTATGATCACTTGTAAAATCAAAAAGCAAATAGCATGCACCCAGTATACAATGGCATGTACTATATATTTCTGTTCTAAAAGGAAGGAATGGGGACAAAGCAAGGGAAGATAAGACCAAAGCCCAGCAGGGCAAACATTAAATGTTACAGCTTCATGGCCAGAATCTGGAGCTCAGTAATGATTGGTGAACTCCAAAACACTTAGGTAGCCTCACCCCTCCAACTCTGGAGCCTGCATTCTGTGCCTATAACTTTTCCTAATCACCAATTTCATCAAGTTAACAACTGAGACCATCACAAAGAGATGGAAAAAAAAAAAGGAGCCTGACTTCCAATTCTTTGTGAAATAGCTCTTTGTGAAAAGTTTAAGAGAAAAAAATTAAATTTCCCACACCACCATCATTTCATGGTATTGTGTTCCAAATGTGCAGCTTTGTTTTTTACAGTTTAAAAGAGAGACAAATGCAGTCAGAGTGCAGATCCCTCCCAGTGCACGGTAGGTGTGCAACAATTGCAGCAATTGAGCAGGTGGAAGTGGTGGAGGATGTATTAGAGCTTGAGAGGTGGAATTCCAGAAGGGTTGTGTAGCCTAGATTGGCCTCAGACTTACTGTGTAGTCAGGGCAGATCTTGTCCTGTTAAGCCTCTCACCTTCACCTCTCAAGTCTGGGGTTTGGAGACAGTCACATCTTAGGAAAATTAACCTGTTTGTGGTGCTCTTCATGGTTTCAGAGAAAAGACTGGAGAGAGCAGGCTTTGCAGGCCAATCTTGTGGTGGTGATCATGGCAGCAAATTAAGTGAATAGAAGGACTGATTTCATGGTGAAATTTTATGGGCTATGGGAGATCAGAGGGAGAGACAAGCTCACTTGAGTTTTGTCCTTTGGCAATATTGAGAAAACATACACCACAAATCAGAAATAGGGCTGGTAAGCCTGGTGTGATTGCAGCTGCCTATAATTCCAGAACTTCGGAGGCTAAGGCAGGAGTTTGATGCCAGCCAGGGCCACATAATGAAACTCTGTCTCCAAAAACCAGCAAAAAAGATAGAAGTAAGGAAGAGAGGGAAGGAGGACAACAAAGAAGTTAAGCCCTGGACTGGACTGTCTGCCTTCTGTCTCCTGTGGCCAGGCTGACTTCAGAAGGAAAATGGTAGATGTGTGAAGTTTGAGAGGCTGTCAGGAGCTCAGAGAGTCTCTTAGGCATTTGGAAACTGGACTTCAGAGGAGCAAGCACCACCTCAGGACAGGAACCTCTGGCTCTTCATATCCTCAATGTGTCTGCCATTCAAACTCCTGTGGTGTTGACCCTCAATGCACCACCTGAACACTGCCTTTGCAGAAAGGTGGCTGAAGATGGCCTAGGATAGGGCACTGGTCTCCAAACTGTTAAAATATTTTCCAGATTGATTTTAGAATTTGCTATTTCAAAAGTGTAAAACCCGGGCTGGAGAGGTAGCTCAGGGGTTAAGCCTCTGCCTTGCAGGTGGAAGGTCCTGAGTTCAGATCCTAGACCCCACATATAGACGCTGGGCCGAAGCGGGGGCGGCCCGCGTTTCTGGTCCTGGTAGGGCGGAGCCTGTGAATCCCGGGGCAGAGTAAACAAGGAGGAGGTGGAGGCGTCCATGGTGGTTCCCGAATTCGCCCGTGGTTCTACACACACACACACACACACACACACACACACTCTCACACTCACATACACACGTGCACACAAGCACAATTGAATAAAAAAAAAAGTGTAAAACCTTTCCAAAGACTTGGCACAAAGATGTGCTCAAGGTTTAGAGACTTCTTTTTAGAATACTTAGAATGGAAATGTAAGTTATAATAATCAAAAGTAGGTGTTATAAAAGTACATCCCAAGGATTTCAAGTCATTTCATTTGATGTAAAAATTGTCCTTTTAGCTGGTGTGGTAGCATAGTCCGTTGTCCCTGCAGTGGAACACGAGCATCAGGTGTTCATGGTCACCTACAGCTACGTAGTGAGTTAGAGGTCAGCTACATGAGACCTTGTCTAGGAACAAAAACGCATACTGTACTTTGGTTTTCATTGCGGAAAAGAGAAAAGCAAGACAGAACAGAATCAGGGTCACCTGCCGAGAAGCTAGTTGACTGTATTACAACTTACTGCCTTTCATACTGCATTAGAGGAACTTAAAGCCATAATTTTACTGTCCTTGTAGATTTCACTAAACCAGAGTTTCAGTTGTTTCTATGGTATTTTCTATGCATGGTACTTGGAGGTAGACTCATCACCTGGGGAGAGAAGGGTGTGTGTGTTGCACTTTTGAAAATAAGGACTGCCTGTCTTTGAAGGTTCTGCCTACAGAAGACCCTCCCTCACTGGTTTCATCACTCCCGGGCTCTCTCGGGAGCTGAAGCGGCCAATGCCTTGAGGCCTTTTTACTTTGCAGTCCATCCGGATTTCTTTGGACAGCACCCCACGGAAAGGGTAAGCGCCTATTTTAATCCGTTATCTACATTTCTATTGTTTGTTTACCTTTGACCATGTAAGTCCTACAGGTTTGGACTGTTCTGTAATGGTGATGTAGCCAGTGAATTAATTTGAGATAGAAAAAAAATGAAAAATTTTGAAAATTAGTGTTGTTTCAAACTAGTAAATGTTTAGAATATTAGAAGTTAAAATAACTTTTTATGAAAATGGTCATTATTTGTACAAGCAGTAAAGTTACAGTGTAAGCTCAGGAGTAGTGACCAAGTTTTCTGTCCACTTGGAGGAAAACGGAGGATTTGAGGCAATGTTTAAATCCTGTCCTGGCATGACGAGCTTTCCTTGTAAGGACACCCAAGGCCCTCCTGTTGCGTGCCATTGTGCCTACACATTGCCGTGTGCTCAGGGAGCACAGACTTAACACAAAAACTGTGTGCAAACTTAGGGTGGCCAGTATTGTTAACGCTGGGTAATAGTATCACATCGCAAATGCTTTGCATTCTCCTGGGCTCCTTTTAGCACCAGTAGCATTGGTAGTTGATTTAACATGGGGCAGTAAGTGGCCTCGGACTTAGTGGACACCCCTGGTTGGCAGCATGACCCAGCATTCCTGCACAGGGATAAATGTGGCTGTGACTGTCAGTATGAGTGACAGTCGGCGCTTGCCCTCAGCCCCTCTGTGTCCCACTGACATACCTGTCTCCTGCTGTAGGAAACTGTTGAGTTATAGCAGGGTGTTTGTTTTTTGTTTTCTGAATTCCGTGAATAGCTCCAGCAAAGCAATGGAATCTGACCCAGTATACTCAGTCTGTGGTTTTGTGAATTTATGCTTTCACTTCCTCTCAGTGAATGTGCTACCTACTGTAGGCCAAGTCTTCAGTCGCCCCCAACTAGATCTCCCAGAGGGGAATGTGAAGACAATCTGGCTGTGATTTATGTCACTGCCCTGATCACCGGGGTTGATTCAGCAGATCTGGCTGGTTAGGTGGGAACCCCCTTCCTACCTCATCGCTCCCAGAGCTGTGCCTTGGTCAGAGAGGACGGCCTTTCCTGACAGAGAAGGACTGTTCTTGGGTCAAAGGTACATAAGTAACTTCGCTTCCCTGTAGGACGTCCAGACAAGCTCTCAGATATCCCAGCATGGCTTGCCCCTGCTTTCAGTGCACCAGGCAGGCTGTGTACCGAAAGCTGCCACCCCAGCAGGCCCTCCTAACCCTCCTGCACTTTCTCTTTCTCTTCTTCCCATGTGCCCACTTCCTTTTGTCTTTCGTCTGTCCCCTTAGTAAAATGCAGACTTCGCCTACTGACTCAGTTCCACCCCTCTCCATCAGTCACTCACTCCTCTGGTAAAGATGCAGACTGAGGCCCTCACCTGCACATAGGATAGGGCTGAAAGGTCAGCACCTTACACAAGCGTTAGTTATGGTCCTTTTATACTTTTAAGTTTAAAATATGCAAAACATTTATAGATTTCAAAAATCACAGCTAAATATAAAATTCGCTAAGACATCACCATCCCATCCCTGTCTCCTTTACTTCCTTCCTATTAATTTCCTGTAGATAGCAATTTTTATTAGCTCTAGGTTATCCTTCTTTAGTGTCTTTTGTAGAAAATTAAAAATACATGCCAAAAATAATTTGGAGGCTTACATTAAATGATTTTAATTCAGTGGTTAAAGCATTTGTCACAGAAGCAAAAGGACCAAAATTTGGATCCCCAAGACCCCATGCATAATGCTGGGTGCATGTGGCAGCCCACCTGTAACTCGGCCTTGGATAGGCAGAGACAGAATCCCTAGAGCAAGCTGGCCACAATGGCAAACTCTAGGTTTAATTAGTGACTGTTTCAAAATAATGAGATGGAAGATAATTCCTGGTATCACCCTCAGGCCTCCAAATACAAATATGCATGTTCCCCACATGTATGTACCCCATTCACATGCAAACAGGCATTAACAGTGCATGCTCTTAGCACACATTTATCCCCACGAGCATCTACATAAAAATGGGAAAAAATAACTATAATAATAGTGAAGAGTTAGTCTTTATTGGTGATAGGGCTGTAGCCCTCGATCTGTACAGAGCTTGCCTTGTGTAAATGATGCCCTGGGTTCAATTCTGAGCACTATAAATCAGATATGGTAAAATGTGGTTATAATTCCAGCACCTGAGAGGTAGATTCAGGAAGTTCAAAAGTTCAAGGTCATCTTCCCTTGTGTAGCAAGTTCAAGACTGTCTGGGATGCATTATAACCTATCTGGAAGAGAAGAGAAGGGAGGGGAGGTTGATTTAGTCATTTGAGACTTGGTCTCACTCACTGTATAACCCAGTATTACCATGTTAACACTGTAGGCCGTGACTGGAAGTCATGGCAAGCTCTTGTCTCAGCTCTCTCGAATGCTGAGGTTATAGCTATGTGCCACCAGTATTCATTATTTTGTTTTGAGTTTTTGTTGTTATTAAGATAGGGTTTCACTAGGTAACCTCAAGCTTGATATGCAGCCCATGCTGGTTTGAAACCAACAGTCCTGCCTCAGCCTCCGAAACGTGGGATTATTATAGGAGCACCCCACCACAGCTATCAGGATTTAATCTCAACGATGGCAGAAAATATGCCCACCTCGTTCAGGGATTCTCATGGCTAAGAGTAGTAATTCAAGATACAAAAGTAACAATGATCATTCTAATGTCAAACCTTGTTACATGCAGCAGGCCAGAGTAACCAGAAGCAGTCATCATTGAGCCAGGCCTGGTGACACATGACTGTAATCCTATCACTCTGAAAGATGACACAGAAGGTCTCAAATTCAAGGCCAGTTTGGCCTGTGTCATGAGATCTCTGGGGACTTAAAAAAAAAAAAAAAGGCTTTATTATTGATATTCTTTCCTTGTTCTTCTTATATGGAACAATTTTCCTTGAAATCCCCATGGTAAGAGATTGGTTCATAGATGTCCTCCACACCACCTGTTTCTCTTCTTTTTTTGAGCTGCGTGGCACTCTACTGAAGAAGAGGTCACCATTCGAGCACTGTGCCATGGTGAGCACGGAAGAAGGCCTGAGTGAAATGATTAGTCCTTTGTGATAAATAAGCTGTAGACTTGTTGTCTAAAGTGTTCTTTATTGTTTGGCTTTATTTTTTATGTGTATGGGTTATTTAAAGAAAAAAAACTTCTCTATTGCCTATAATAGGGACACTATCATTTTAGTGTATCATAATGAATGTTCTGACTCCTACATGTCCTAATGCCCTTAGTATGTTTAAAAGGTCAGGTATCATCTCTTATTACCTTACTATTTTTGCATGTAAATGCCCTTAATATTTTTTTCCAGGAAGTCAATGAAAATTCTCTTAAGAGATTAAGTGTCTACTTAGAAAACCTCCAGAAGCCAGGCTTCAAGTCTCTGAAACCGACTCAGCTTACATTTTATATAAGAGAAACAGAGCAGAACTCCTCTGACAGCCAGGAGCCGGTTAGTGCTTCCGGTGCGTTCTTTCGTTTCTCCTGTGTCCGGTGTCAGCTGCGTGAGAAGTATGCTTGCTAATTTTGACAGTATCAAATGCCTTTGATTAAAGCCTTGGTCACTGGAAACTGACACCATTAATCATCTCCCTAGAATTAGAACCCATTCCCAGCTCTGTGCGCCCAGCTTGAACAATCCATCTCTGTGTGTTCAGTTTCCAGTATATACTGAAGCATTGCTACCTGTGCCCTTTTGGTTTCAATGGTGGTTAAGTGTCACGTGCCTGTTATGTTTGCACCTGTGCCTGTTATGTACGTACAGGTCCTCAGGTGTCCTGTGAGTGTGGTATTATTAGTGTTGATCCCATGGCCACCTGTGATGTCCAGCACCTTCCCCAGACGCTGGAGACAGAGTATGGCCTGGAGCCCATAATCATTTGGGGTTTCCGAAATGTAACCAATTGGAACACACAGCCCTCTTTTCAGTACCTTTGTCATGATCTAGTAATGCCTAAAAGCAAGACCACAAAGTTTATGTGGGTTGCATACTAGTAATCTTAGCACCCGAAGACTGAGGCAGAAGGATCACCATAAATTTAAGGCTAGTCAGGACTACATAGAGCCTGCATTTAAAAAAAAAAAAAAAAAAAAAAAAAAGGAAGAAGATAATTCGGGGGGCTGGAGAGGTGGCTCAGGGGTTAAGCCTCTGCCTTGCAGGCGGAAGGTCCTGAGTTCGGATCCTAGACCCCACGTATAGACGCTGGGCAGAAGCGGGGCGGCCTGCGCTTCTGGTCCTGGTAGGGCGAAGCCTGTGAATCCCTGGGCAGAGTAAACAAGGAGGAGGTGGAGGCGTCCATGGTGGTTCCCGAATTCGACCGTGGTTCTACACACACATACATACATACCCACACATACATACACACACGCGCACACATGCATACACGCACAACTGAATAAATATAAAAAAATTTAAAAAAAAGATAATTCGGTAAAAAGCCTTAAAGGCCTGTCAGTTTTAAGTATCTTGTGGAAAATCCTTCAGAAGTAACTTTATCTCTACAATGAACTAAAGGAAATTTAGATTCTTAAATTTGAAAGGCCTTTGAAACATGAGGCTGTGCTCATGACTGTAAGCCTTAACAGTTGGGTTTCCATTTACTAAAGTGAAAAATTCACAGCACTGGACAGAGACCTCACACTGAGCTAGCTCCCTCAGGACCTCAGAAACGGGAAGGGTTCCCGTGGAAAGCGCCCCAGCTGTCCTCGGCTGAAAACAGTGTCCCACTTACCCTCCCCAAAGACTACCATCAGATTGTATTTTCTTCTCTATTCTTTATTCTCCCGTGATTGAACATAACCATTAAGAGTCACAGGTTCTTTTTCTTGTCAGCTTCTCCAACTGATTTAGAGGTATAGCCCCTGTAAAGTGAAGTGATTGGGAAAACACAGCATCAGCCTTGGGCTTACACACACACAGGCATCTGTGTGCACATCTGAAGAGCACCTATATACACACAGATAGCCCCTGCCAGGAGTTGATTGGTACCTGTAATCCCAGTATTTGGGAGTCGAGGCAGGAAGATTATAAATTTATAATCTGAACCAGCTTAGATTTCAGAACAAGTCTTGTCTCAAACTAAAATAGAATGTGCTGTTCTTACGTACAAGATTCTTGTGAGACATGTTGCTTGCCCATGTGAGCAGCAGGACAGCACTTGAAGGGAAGACCCCAGAGACAGAGGGAGCTTGCAGAGGCAAAGCACATCTCCAGTAGTTGTTAAGATAAGAATAGTATCACTAGTCTGTTTTCAGTTTTATGTGTTACGGAGAGTCAGGCTCCAGCTGCTGCCAGCCATCAGCTACATTACCAGTGCGCACCAGAGAACAGCCGAATGTGAAAACTTGGAGTCAAACTTACCAAGTTTCACTTAACCAGTTAGGGGAAAGAGCTGGTAGTGGGACTGAGGTTTCCCTAAGCCAGTCCCAGGTTTCAACCACAACTCTGTTGTTTTTTTCTTTAAAGTATCACCTTTGTTTTTATGCCAAAAATTGACACTGATAAAGATTTTAAAGATTTATTTCTTTAGCTTTTATCTGATTGTAAAACTAAAACCAAATTATTATTCTTCATCATTGAATTTTATTAATCATTTGGCATTAACACATTGAAACTCTTTTGTTTGTTTTTGAGACAGGGTCTGGTATAGTTAGGGACAGGTGTCAACTTGATGGTTGAGGGTTTAAGCTCTGGGTACATTTGTAGAGAATTAGTAGTTGAATTAAGCCCAGAGCGAAACTGCAGGAGATTGTCTAATGGATGGGGCAGATCCAGCCCATGGCGGGTGGACTAGTCCCCAGGCAAGTGAAGGAAATGGAGGGAACTGTTTGAGAAAGGAGGCATCCTTGCCTATACTTGGCCAGACATGACATGCTGGTCTGGCAAGCAAGGATCGTCCATCTCTCAGCTGCTTATTGGATATGGTGCAGCCAGTTCCCTCAGCCCTCTGATGATGATGCGTGCTCTCCTAGCTATACCAAGAACTGTAACCAGGAATTGTAAGAAAATAAACCCCTTGTTCCCGTAAGCTGTTTGATAGTGATTTTATCAGCAACAATGCAGGCTGACTGCAATAGGTCTCATAGTCTAAATTAGCCTTGAGGATGATCTTGAACTCATGATCTTGCCACTACCCCCCCCCCAGTATTTAGATTACAGGCAAGTACCACTGTGTTCACTAAGAATTTGTAACCTGATAGGGCAGAAGGGGAAAGGTGGGTCAGGGTCCCAGCTCAGGCTCACCTGGAACTGGGAGGATAACTTTGAAGTACACTTCTGCTTCCACCTCCCAGGTGAGTACCACCTGCCCAACACACTGAATTTTTAAAAGCCTAAATCATTGGTCCAGCTCCACAATCCTTTCACTGTCCACCAGGAGATCAACTTTATTATAATAAGCTTTAAAACAAGTGAAGAATGGCCAGGAACTCTCTGTAACTTGATGCCGAAGCAAGGAGCCTTAGTCAGCTGAGCTGAACAGAAACAGAATCCCTCAGGGTCAGCTGTAAATTGACTATTCATTAGCAAAACAGGGCATAAGGAAACTTAAAGGCCAGGGAGGTAGCTCAGTCGCCTAGCACGCCTGAGTCCTGGGTTTGGTCACTCTACATGGCTACATGGCAAGTCCAAGATCAGTCTGGGCTACATGAGACCCTGTTTCAAAAAAAAAAAGGAAAGAAGAGGAAGACTCCATTATAAATAAGAGAATGCACATAACATCATATGAAGATAGTGTTAACATTACAAGAAAGGGAAAGATGAGGACTGGGCCGCTCAGGAAACCGCCCACAGGAATGTGAGCACAACCTCAGCCTCAGATGCAAGTGGGGGTCCCCGTGCTGTCCTGCCGTCAAGTGGGGGTCCCCCATGCTGTCCTCCTACTCCTATTCCATCTTTCTTTCTTTTTTACTAATGATGCCTCAGATGGTCATGGTACATCTTCATGCTCTTTTAAGCTTGTGATGTTACATCAGCTTTTTTCTTCTGTATTGCTGGGGATTGAACCTGGGGCCTCTCACATTCTGGACAAGCACCATACCGCTGGACTATCTCCCTAGAGCATGAAAACTACTTTCTAAAGTGAACTTCAGAATTATCTCACCAAAACGGCAAAATTCCTCTTCTCAAAAAGACATGCTAAACAGTTTGCAGGAGCTTCACAGAGTCACATTGCCCTCTTTGCTGGATTTGACAGCTAATTAACTAAAAGTACCAAAAAGACTGGGTGGGGTCTACCCCTCAACTCAATTTTTGCAAGGATGACCGTTTCTTCCTAGCCTCTAGTGCGGAAGTTTGCATTGTCCTTTTGTCCTTCACTGATTCAATTCTCATTTTGCCATCAAATGACTCAGCTAAACACATACACACTCCCCAACCCCCCAACTTTACACGGAGCAGGTATTTTTAAGATGTTTGGGTTGGCAAGGTGGGTTGGGTGGCAAAACAGACAAATTAATCTGTAATCCTGATGACCTCAGTTTGATCCCCAGATTCCAGTAAAGGTGAACGGGAAGAACCAATTCTACAGATACTCCACATTTTCACCTCCACATGATCACTGTGGCATATGTTCACACCCACCACATACATCACACAAAATAATATTTAATTTAAAAATAATATTTCTATATTTGTATAATTATATAATTTTCAAGACAAATTATGTTAATAAAAATAATATTTCCATAATTTGTATAATAATTTATATAATTTTCAAGATAAATTATGTTAAAAAATTTGTTTGCAGTGCTGCCTTGCACACGCCAGGCACATACTTTGCATGAGCTGTATCCCAAGCCCTTGGTGTTAGAAGTTTCATCATTTTGGTTTGTTGTTTTATTTTGTTTCCGTTTTTGAGACCAGGTCCCATGTGCAGCCCAAGCTGGGCTCAAACTCACCATTTTCCCACCTCAGCCTCCTGAGTGCTAGGATTGCAGGCACACCACACCTGGAAAACTTTGAAAGATTAAGAAATGTGTGTTGCAGTAGAGAAAACACTTGGCTTGGTGGCAACTCAGACATAGCCCTTCCTTCAGTCTTGACTTCCCCAAGCCTGTTTTTGACCAAAAAAAAAAAAAAAAAGACAATAATGGCATAGTCATTAAAAGCAACAGTTTAAAAGGTATGTAATCCGGGCACCTGCCCCTCGTGGATTCCACGCCTGCAGTCCATGAGTTCCGTTCTTTCTCTCCCCTAATAAACTCTGCCTTAATCCTCCACACATGTTCTGGTTTCAATCTTTGACTCCCAAACACGAGAACCTGGACACATTCAGACTCCAGAGGGACCCCACAACATTTGGCAGAGCCAGGCAGGAACAACTCAGCAAGACCGTTTTTACTGACCCTCAGTGAGATGCCAGTGAGCCTACTGTGGCCTGCACTGTGGAGCGAGCAGGTTTTCAAAAAAGGAGAGAAATGAAGGAAGGAAAGAAGGAAAATAGAGGAAAGGAAAAAAAGAAAGGCATCTGCTGCCCAAGCACTGCTCCCAAACTTACAAACGAGAATTGCTGCAGTGAGGAAGGTGACTACTCCCCAAAACCTATGTTGGAAAGGTTTTTTTCCTCCCTGGCTCAATGCAGTATGTGAAGATGTTAGAATGTTTAAGTTATGTCTCAGTGGAGCAAGTTATGTTGCCAAAGTAATGTTCTTGAAGATAAAGAACCCCAGTGTATTCCCTCTGTATGCCTCACTACCATGAAGCAAGCACTTTTTTTTTTGCTATTTGGTCCCCCTCTCCCCCCAAATTGCACTGTGTCATTGCAGATCCATCACTGCAGATCCAAAAACAATATGGTCAATTGTCTGTAGGGTAAAACTTCCAAACAGACAAATTAAGCCTTTCCTATTTTTTACAATGATTTATGTCATGTATTTTTTATAGCAGTAGAAACGTGATTAAGGCTAATGTTACAAAAAAAAAAAAAAAGATAATGTAATTCAACTAGAACTTTGCCTGGTCTCCAGTGAAGAAAAAAACTCCAAACCAATAGCTTTTCTATTGAAGAGTCAATGGTTTATATCACTAACCTTCACCAAACACTGAAAATTGTGAAGCATTAATCTTTTAAACAATTAGATAAATTTTAATCACTCCTTAAAATACTGGATTATTAGTTGACACAACAGGTAGGAGAGCACTCTTTTGTATCCTAGAGAAAATTTAAGGTGGGTTTCGTGCCAGCCGAGGTTATCTTGTCCATGCCTGTAATTCTAGAACTGCAGATGCTAAGGCAGGAGGATGAAGACTTCCAAGGCCCCCCTGAGCTGGATGGCAGGCTCAGGTCAGCCTGGACTTCAAGACAGAAAGGTTTCTGTGACCACTAATGCCAGGCGGCCTCAGTCTCCTTACTTACCACTCAGTGCATCTACACATATTCTCTGTCTCTCCCCCGCCCTCGTTTCTCCCCTCCTCACACACACTGTCTCTTCAGAGAACAGATCCATGAACAGTATTGGAAAATGCTGACTCACTTTCTTGGGCAGGGGCAGGTGGTCACTGGTACCAGAAAAGGAATCCAGGAATGTGGAAACAGGGCTGTAGAGCTGGGAGGAGGAAGGAAGCTTTCAATTTGTGATGATGTATCAAGAGGGCAAACTGAAAACAGGATGTTTCTCTTTAAAAATATGATTTTGTAGATATAGCATGAATATTATTCTAGTATAAAACAAATAATCACCTGTATTGTGTTTGGGGGAATTATATTCTCTAGGATTTCGAGCAGTCAAATTTACTTTGCACACCAGAGATCTGCTAAGCACAGTATTGTGTATTCTCAACTCCTGCAGTTTATCTGTCGAACACATCCAAAGCTCGAGCACTAATGTGCATTCCCAGCCTCTCAAAGAAGCCCCAAAGGCACCCGGCAGGCCCATCAAATGGCACAAGTCGTATTACTCTTTTACTGGATTCAGAGACCCCGAAGAAGACCTGGAACAGGTCTCCAGAGTGGAGACAACGCTGACGTAAGTAAAGGCTTCATTTAAGTAGTCGTGTGCAGTTGATGTTTGAATGGCGTTCTGATTCTCCAGGAAAAGTGATCCTAACAATAAGTTCAATCTTAACACTCAGAAAAGATCTCATGTTTCTTGCTCAAAGTTGCAAGATCATTTCCAATTTTTTATTTTTCTCTCTCTCTCTTCGCCCCATCTTTTTTTTTTTTTTTTTTGCCATGGTACTAACAAGATATATGCAGGAAATTTTAGGTTTTTAAAATGCATTCAAGTACCCTGCCATGTGGAAGAGGGCTATCCTTAGGATTGTGAATGTTCTTAAGCTCCTCTGTATGTTGGGTGTTTCCTGTTTCCTTCCAGAGTTCAGGAGTAATGCACTTTATTTAGTACAATAGTAAATAATAAAGTACACTTTAGTACTGAGAAAAAACACACCAGGTGTGGTGATACATGGCTGTAATCTTTCCGTAGGGTCAGCCTGGGATACACAGTGGTCCCTGTCTCCAAAAACAAAAAGAAGGGAAGGGGGTGGAAGGACAGAAGGCAGCATCTTCCTGGATGGACGAGTAAGATTGTTCTAAATCCCAACAGATGGGAGATGTTTATCACTGGGCACGCCTCAGTTATAGAGCCACCCTTGATATTTTGATGGTTTACATCTTTGTTCCCATTTATTTGGTGTTTTTTATAGTGTATTTTTTTCCACTCACACAAACTTGTTAGGTACCCCATTCCCCTCCCTCCCTCTCTCCACTGCTCCCTGCTCAAGCTCACAGACTTTCCTTCTTGGTACTTGCAACTGAGGGGGTTTGATCTCATCAGTCAGACAGATTGATGGTAACCATCCTGCAAATGGGAAACTGACACTCCTCACCACGGTCTCCTATTCCCCTGCTCCCTCCCCCCTTTACCCATTCCTTTCCCCCCCTTTTCTCCCAGGGGGGTGTGATCCCCCCCCCCATTCCTGGACAATCCTTTACTGTACATGTCAAACTTCCCTCTGGGTCCTCCTCTCTGATGAGGTGTAAGGACTCAGTAGCATTACCTAGAGGTCTTTTTTGTGTTCCCCTTTAGTATAGGAACACTATTGTGGCTGTTAATCCCTTGCCTGTAAGTGTCCTAGTGCCTGTGATCCATGCTAAACTTGGGGAGGGGGGCAATGATATGTTGGTCATTGTGCAGGTCATGCAAAGTCCTATTATGATTACTTCGGCCCTAACTTGTTTTTTTTTTTTTAATTTTTTTAATTATTATTTATTCAACTGTGTGCATATGCGTGTGTATGTGCGTGCGCGCGTGTCTGTGTGTGTGTGTCTGTGTATGTGTAGAACCACGGACGAATTCGCGAACCACCATGGGCGCCTCCACCTCCTTCTGCCCCGGGATTCACAGGCTCCGCCCTATCAGGACCAGAAGCGCAGGCCGCCCCCGCTTCCGCCTGGCGTCTATACGTGGGATCTGGGATCCGAACTCAGGACCTTCTGCCTGGAAGGCGGAGGCTTAACCCCTGAGCCACCTCTCCAGCCCTTCGGCCCTAACTTGTGTGGAGTATCTTGCATATCGTTGCTCCTCCCCATCTTTAAGCTCTTACAATATTATCACCCCCTCTTCTGCAAATTTCCCTGAACTTTAGGATGGGGAGAGATTAGGCTGGCCTGGTTCCAGGTGATTAATGTAGGATCTCTGATGTTCTGAATTATGGTTTGTTGGGGTTTTTTTCTTTTTTTCTTTTTTTCAGTTTTGCTGTTCCTGCACCACCCTTGGTCCATCCTCACGGGTATTGGATCTCACCTCCTAGGCAAAGATAAAAGGCTGTTAAAATAGAGTCTTATTAAATTACCTTCTATCTGTCCGACTGATGAGATCAAACCCCCTCAGTTGCAAGTAACCAAGAAGGAAAGTCTGTGAGCTTGACCAGATGTCTCATTACTTACTTGCAGTACTTGATGGTGGCCTATTTTCTCTGCTGTAACATGATCCCCTCATTCCTTGTTTCTGGTGGGGCCCTCCTCCTTTCCTCCTGTTTGTAATCTTTGCAATTACTGTAGGTATTACAGAGATTTATCTTTGAGTGTATCTTTAAATGGGTTTGGTACTAGGATCCACCTATTAGGGAGTACATACGGCGCTTAATTTTCTGTGTCTGGGATACTTCACTCACTATAATTTTTTCAATTCCATCCATTTCCCAGCAAATTTCATTAATTCATCTTTTTTGATGGCTGAGTAGTAAGTATTCCATTGTATAAATGTACCACATTTTCCTTATCCACTCGTCAACTGTTGGGCATTTGGGTTGATTCCATGACTTTGCTATTGTAAACAGTGCTACTATGAACATGGTCGTGCTTGTGCCATTGAGGTGAATTTTTGCTGTATGAGGGATTATTCCCAGAATTGGAATAGTAGGTTCATATGGTATTTCAATCTTTAACTTTTTTAAAAATCGCCAGAGTGGTTGTATAAGCCTGCATTCCCACCAGCAATGTAGGAGAGTTCCCTTCTCGCCACATCCTCTCCAGAATTTGGTGTTGTTTGTATTGTGGATTTTTGCCATCCTGACCCGGGTGAGATGATATCTCAGGAAGGTTTTGATTTGCATTTCCCTGATGGCTAATGAAGTGGAGCATTTCTTAAGATATTTGTTAGACATTTCAATTTTGTCCCTGGTAAAGTTTCTTTTAAGTTCCAAGGCCCATTTTTTAATTGGGCCATTTGTTTCCTTGGTGTTTAGTTTTCTAACTTCTTTGTGCACTCTGGATAATAGAGCTCTATCAGATATATGGTTAGTGAAGATTTTCTCCCATTCTGTGGGTTGCCTTTGTGCTCCAGTTACAATCTCTTTATCTGAACAGAAGCTCTTTAATTGCATAAGATCCCAAATGTTGAGTGTTGGTTATAGTGACTGTCCTACTGGATTTCCGTTTAGGAAATCAGCTCGAGGGAGTTCCCTACCCTTTCAACTAAGGTTTTTATAGTCTCTGACCTTATATTGACGTCCTTGATCCATTTGAAATTAATTCTTGTACATGGTGACAAGTACAGGTCCAGATTTAATCTTCTGCGTGTGGACATCCAGTTTTGCCAGCACCATTTGCTGAAGATGGTGTTCTTTTTCCATTGGATTTTTTTGGGCCCCTTTGTCAAAGATCAAATGGCTGTAATTGTGTGGGCTTATATCTGGGTCTTCAACACTTATCCATTGATCTGTGTGTCTATTTTGGAGCCAGTACCAGGCTGTTTTTATAACTACAGATTTGTAGTATAGATTAAGGTTTGGTATGGTGATACCTCCAGCAGTGTTTTTGTTACTCAGGATTGTTTTTGCTATCCTGGGTCTTTTGTGACTCCATATGAAATTTCGAGATTGTTTGGTCAACTTCTTTAAAGAATTGCTTTGGGATTTTGATTGGTATAGCATTGAATCTGTATATTGCCTTTGGTAGGATGGTCATTTTTATGATATTTATTTTGCCAATCTAGGAACATGGAAGATCTTTCCACCTTCTGGTATCTTCTGTAATTTCTTTCTTTAGGGTTTTAAAGTTTTCATTGTATAGGTCTCTTACTTCCTTGGTTAGGTTTATATCAAGGTATTTCATTTTTTTAGGGGCTATAGTAAATGGGATTGTTTCTCTCAGAGCTTTTTTACTTCTTTAATTCTGGACATATAGGAAGACCACTGATTTATTTTGTATCCTGCACCTTGCTGAACTTCTGTATTAGTTCCAGGAGCTTCCTGGTGGAGTTTTTGGGATCACTCAGGTATAAGATCATGTCATCTGCAAATAGAGATAACTTCTTCCTTGCCAATTTGAATCCGCTTTATCTCCCTTTCTTGTCTTATGGCTCCAGCTAAGACTTCAAGTACAATATTGAATAGAAGTGATGAGAGTGGACAGCCTTGTCTAGTTCCTGATTGAAGCAGGAACGCTTCAAATTTTTCCCCATTGAGTATAATCCTCGCTGTAGGCTTGTTGTATACAGCTTTTATTATATTGATAAAGGTTCCTTCCATTCCTACTGTCTCTAGGGTTTTGATCATAAAAGGCTGTTGGATCTTGTCAAAAGCTTTTTCCTGCATCTATGGAGAGTATCATGTGGTCTTGGATTTTCGACTGGTTTATATGGTGAATTACATTTATTGATTTGTGTATGTTGAACCAACCTTGTGTGCCTGGGATAAAGCCTACTTGATCACCGTGAATGATCTTTTTGATATGTTTTTGAATCCGATTTGCTAAGACTTTGTTGAGAATCTTTGCATCTGTGTTCATCAAAGAGATTGGCCTATAGTTTTCTTTTTTAAGAGTATCTTTATTAGGTTTTGGGATTAAGACAATATTAGCTTCATAGAAAGAATTTGGTAGTGTTCTTTCCTTTGCTATTTGATGGAACAGTTTAAGGAGTATTGGTGTTATTAGCTCCTTAAATGTCTGGTAGAACTCTGTGCTGAACCCATCTGATCCAAGACATTTTTGGTGGGAAGATTTGAGATTACTTCATCGATTTCCTCATATGTTAAAGGACTATTTAAATAATTCACAACTTCCTGATTCAATTTAGGGGTTGTGCTTACTTAGAAATTCATCCATTTCTTTTGTGTTGTCGAATTTCACAGAGTTTAAGTTTTTGAAATGACGTTATAATTCTCTGAATTTCTTGGGTATCAGTAGTGATCACTCCATTTTCATTTCTAATTTTGTTAATTTGGGTTTTCTCTCTCCTGCTTTTGGTTAATTTAGCTAGGGGTGTATCAATCTTATTGATTTTTTCAAAGAACCAGCTTTTTCATTGGTTGATTCTCTATATCATTTTCCTTTTCTCAATTTCAGATATTTCTCCCCTGATTTTGCTAATCTCTTCTCGTCTACTGCTTTTGAGATCGGATTGCTCTAGTGTCTCTAAAGCTTTAAGCTGCATTGTTAAGTTATTTATTTGTGATGTTTTCATTTTTTTGATGTAGGCATTAAAAGCTATGAACTTATCTCTTAGGGTAGCTTTCATTGTGTCCCAAAGATTTTGATAAGTTGTATTTTCATTATCGTTCACTTCCAGGAAATCTTGAATTTCCTTTGTAATTTCTTCCTGAATCCAATTCTCATTCAGCATCATAGTGTTTACTTTCCAGGAGTTAGTGTATTTTCTGTTCTTTGTTCTGTTGCAGATGTCAAGTTTTAGACCACGGTGGTCTGATAGGGTACAGGCTAGAATTTCAACTTTCCTGTATATGTGGAGATTCATTTTGTGGCCTAATATGTGGTCTATTTTGGAGAAAGTTCCATGTGCTGCTGAGAAAAATGTGTATTCTTTGGTGCGTGGATGAAAAGTTCAATAGAGATCTGTAAGGTCCATTTCAGTAAGGGTTTGATTTAAGTTCCAAAGTGTCTCTGTTAAGTTTTTGACCTGTTGATCTATTCCATGTTGAGAGGGTGGTGTTGAAATCCCCAAGAATTATCATTTGGGATTGATTTCTTGCTTTAGACGCTGTAGGGTTTTCTTAATGAATGTGGAGGAGCCTGTATTAGGTGCATATATGTTCAGTATTGTGAAGTCTTCCTGATGAATTGTACCTGTGACTAAAATGTAGTATCCATCGGTGTCTCTTAAGATTTTTTTTTTTTTTTGGTTCGAAGTCCACTTTGTCCGATAGCATAATAGCTACCCCTGCCTGTTTCCTGGTTCCATTAGCTTGCAGAATTTTTTATTCAATTGTGCGTGTATGTGTGTGTGCGTGTGTCTATGTATGTGTGTGTATGCATGTGTGTGTGTGTGTGTGTGTGTGTGTGTGTGTAGAACCACGGACGAATTCAGGAACCACCATGGACCGCCTCCACCTCCTCCTTGTTTACTCTGCCCCGGGACTCACAGGCTCCGCCCTACCAGGACCAGAAATGCAGGCTGCCCCCGCTTCTGCCCGGCGTCTATACGTGGGGTCTAGGATCCCAACTCGGGACCTTCTGCCTGCAAGGCAGAGGCTTAACCCCTGAGCCACCTCTCCGGCCCCAGCTTGCAGAATTTTTGACCAGCCTTTTATTTTTAGGATATGCTTACCTTATGTGGTGAGATGAGTTTCCTGAAGGCAGCAGATTGATGGATTGTGATTTTTAATCCAAGTTTGTAATCTGTGCCTCTTGATTGATGAGTTAAGTCCATTAACATTTGATGTTACAACAGAGAAATTATTTTTAATTCCGGACATTTTTTATGTTTAGTGGCTTTTGTAAGTGTATTATTTGGCTTTTAGGTTTTGGTGGTATTATACTTCCGTTCTGTCTTCCTGGATATGCTTGTTTTTTTCTTCAAGTTTGCATAACATTTTTAGCATTTTTTGAAGGCATGGTTTGGTAGACATGTATCCCTTCAAGTTGTCTTTTTAGCGTTTTTTTGAAGTTGTCTTGGTGCTGGAAAATTTTTCTTTCTCCCTCGATCATAACAGGTAGTTTTGCCGGGTATATCAGCCTGGGTTGACATTTTTGCTCATTTAGTACTTGAAGTACGTCTCTCCAGGCTCTTCTTGCTTTTACTGTTTCCATTGAGAAGTCATTTGTTATTTTAATAGGTTTACCTTTAAAAGTGACTTGTTTTTTTTCCTTTGGCCCTCAGCACCATTTCTTTGTCTTGAATGTGGAGTGTTTTGATTATTATTTGCCGTGGCAAGTTTCTATTTTGGTCATACCTGTTTGGGGTGCAGAATGCCTCTTTTATTTGGATGGGCCTCTCATTCTTTAGATAAGGGAAGTTTTCCTTGATTATAATTTGAAAAATTTCCTCAGGTGTGGTATTTTGGGATTCTTGCTCTGGTATTCCATGAATATGCATGTTAGGTTTCTTCAGGGTGTCCCATAACTCTTGAATATTCCTCTCGAGTATCTTTTTGACTTTAACAACCTCTTCCATTGAGCTGGTTAATACTTCCACTTTGTCTTCAAGATCTGAAATTCTATTTTCTGCTTCATTAGTTCTGCTGATAAAACTCTCTGTTGAGTTCTGGATTGAAGATAACTTGTCTTTTAGTTCAATTTTAAACTCCACTTGAAGCTGTTTTAACTGCTCTATGCCTATTTTTGTTTCTTGAACTGTTTTTCTCAACTTCTCCAAGTGTCTCTTGTGCTCCTGTTCAAAGTGGTTGATGTGGTTATTTAACTCCTCCTGGATTGCCTCATGGTAATGATCATGCTTTGAAAGTCATTATCTTGGGCCTGGCTTTCTTGGCTATTTTCTGTGAATTTGTTCTGGTTGGAATCTATCATTATGGGGTTAATTCTTTCCCTGGGAGATTTGTTTTCTTGGGTTTTGTTTCTCATGGATCTGCACTTTGACTGGGGCATTGTTGTTTTTGTCTCTTTAGACCTTTCAGTTTCTGCATGTTTTTTGACTGAACTGATTTAGTTGGTATTACTACTCTCGGGCAGTTATTACTAGTGTTTGCCTTGGAGTTAGGTACGTTTGTCTGTTGTTATTGTTTCCTAGATGGGGCTATTAGACTGTTAGTATATCAATTAAGTCAGGTTTAGTAGACAGGGGGTGAATATTAGTGTGGTAGTATACTTTTACGATTAGTACCTTGGTGATATGTGAGGGTGAGTGGTATAGTCCCTGAAGTCGTATATGTTTTGGGGGTGGCTATATGGAAAAATTAATCTACAGTGATTAATAATTGAAAGGAGCAGGATGTTATAAAGGGGTTTACTTATCTTTGTGCTGGATATGAAGAATCTCTCCCATGTCATAGGATTTTAGAGGACTTCAGATGCGTGGCCTTTGTCCCCTAGAGCTTTGCTTGGGTTTTATTTGGACTTTGTTGAATTCTGAGAAGCAGGGTGACCATGGGGCGGGCGGGCGGGCAGGCTGGTGGAGAAGGCAGAGGGCTGCTGGAAATCCATTTATTTAGTTTTTGATTGTTTATTTTGGCTTTCGTTTTTTGGTTGTTGTTGGGTTTTTGTTGTTTGTTGTTGTTTGATCTTGGAAAAATCACATATACTGTGAGTGAAAAACTGATTCAAAGCACTATGTATATAGTATGTGCCCGTCTTTCACAAAGTGAAAGGACATGAGATGTTTGTCAAATGTGGACTTGGTTGTTGCAGCACAGCAGAGTGACTTGATTCAAGTAAATCACTTTTGGACTTGAAAGTCATTTGGGGGTTGAGGAGATGATGGACGCAAGCAAAGGAGCCTGAGCTCAGATTCCCAGGCTCCGTGTGAGGAGCCACACCAGCCACCCGTATGTAATTTTAGCCCTGTAAGGCAGAGCCGGGTATAGCCAGAGCAAGCTGGCTGACTAGACTACCCTATAATGGTGTGCTCTGGGTTTCAATGGAGACCCAGGCTCACAGTAATAAGGTGAGAAGAGCAATTGAAGATGATTCCAGACGTTACTCTTTGGCCTCCACAGCATGCACACTTCAACGTACATTCATACGCATATAACCATCCACATGCAAACACCAACATATGCACACAGCCCATACATACATGAAAGAAGAAAAGGTCAGATTCACGATAGCAAGGTAGCTCAGTGGATAAGGTTTGCAAACCTGGAGACCCAGGTCAATCCATGAAATCCCCATGATGGGAGGAGAAGAGTGACCTGTGACCTCTACCTGTGAACCATGGCATGCATGCGAGCACCCCCCCCTCCTTTACTCTCTCACACAAATTTTTTTAAAAAGTTAGATTTTGCTTCTTGGCTGTGTCTGAAGAAGCCAGTGGTTCATGCAGGATTGTGGTAGCAGCTCATCATCCACGCTTAGCCGTCTGCGGCCTCACTCTTGGTCGTGGCCTTCCTCTCTGGTCATCCAGAAACATGTGCTGAGAGTCCATGGAGACACTTGTCTCCTACACGACTGGTGGGACCCTCTCTCCGTCGAGAGTTCCTTCTGCAAATAAACTGACTGCAGATTTCACAACTCAGCTTAGTGACGAGACTGCGCTGTAACAAGAAGAGCAGGATAGAAACTGGCAGGTTTAATTTTGTTGTGGACACCAAAAGGGAGAGGCTTATGTATTCTTTTCACGGGGCTGTGGTGGGGCTTAGGTGTCCAGCAGCCAGTATCACACCTCTTCACACCTGGAGAGAGTGGATGCTCAGCCCACCTGGAGCTATAGCAAGTCCAGCACCACGCTGGGACAGTCTGGCCTGGCGGGTCAGGAAAAGCATGGAATTGTGAGAGTTAAAGCAAAAGTAGAAATGTTAATCATTATATCGTTCTTCAAGCTATTGAGAGTTTCAGACCGAGTGTTCTATACAGGACACTGGTGACCTGCTGCTGAGTGTGTAGTCATTGTGTACTTATTCTTGGTGGTGGCCTTGCCTTTGTGCAGCCAGCAGATGGAAAAGAAAAGTTTAGAAGAATCTTCATGGTCTTCAGAATTATCACAACTCTAAAAAGCAAGGGACAGGCTTAGCGTGATTAACATTTAATTTGGGGGATGCTGACAAGACATCTCAGCATATGTCCTGATGAAGCCTGATGGCTGGGTTTGATCCCCAGAACCTAAGGCCTCCACTCATACGCTCACACATACACAGACACACACTGGTATACACAACTCGAACATGCAAGAAGCTGTGAATGTTGTGGTTCAATTGAGAAGTGTTGGACATTCTCCAGGTCTTGTAGACATTTTTCTTCCAAATAATTGGCTTGTTAGAAGTAAGGATTTGACTGAAAACTCAGCTAACACTGGAACCCTTTAAGAGAATGTGTTTTGGTTTTTGTTATTATTTTGTTTTGTTTACAGTACTAGGTCTTCACGTGGGTTGGGCCTGCACACTGCTGTTGAGCTCTGTCCCTGGACATGTGTGCATTTTAATAATAATTCATAAAGTATACATATAAATATGTATGTGTGTCCTAACTTTATAATGTTACATAAATGCATTTTGGTTTTTGTTTTTTTTTTCTAGGTCCTGGTTAGATAGCAATGGGAAATATGCAGTTAAAAAGCTAAAGAACAGCCTGCCACTTAGGAGCGAGCTGGATCGTCTGAAGGATGAGCTCTCGGACCTCTTACAGCTCTCGGATATCAGGTGATGAAGAAGATGAAGAGGATAGCCTTCACACACTTTAGGACGTGCAGGGGGGGCTGGGGCGCGGCTCAGCAGATAGAGCAGCAGTCAGGAGCCCTGGGTTTCATCCACGTACCACGTAACCTGGCAAGTGGCAGATGCCATGTGTCCCAGCAGGAGGTAACGGCAAAGGGACCAGAAGGTTTGGTTGCTTTTCTGAGTTTTTATTTATTATTATTATTAACATTTACTTCTTTATGTGTGCAAGAGAACACAGGTATACATGTAGAAATCAAAGGCCACCTTGCAGGAGTTAGTTTTCTCCTTCTACTGTGTATGTTCCAGGGTCATTTTAAGCCAAACATCAAATGTCATTTGACAGTCTGCTTTTGCTAACTCTGACTCAGGTAATTCGAGTAAAGTTTATTAATGAGGAAAAATGAAATGTGATATCTACTGATTATGATGTAAATTAAGCTATTTTATGTCATTTCTCAGTATTTTTAATGCACACGTGACATTTTTGACACTACTCTTTGTTACTTGTGAAGGAGTCTTTGTCACTTGTGAAGGAGTCTTTGTTTCCCAGGTTGATCTCAGACTCCCAAGCTCAGCAGTCCTGCTCAGCTTCCCTGGTCCCTGACCAGTAGACAATGTCGCTCTTCAAGCTACTGAGATTCTCATGAGGGCTGTAGGAAGATTGTTAACTGACGTGCCAAGTTAGGGAACCATGAAAACGATGAGCACACTGAGCTGAGGGTGAGGCTGCTTCTTCCCCGCCTGAAACCCTTCACGCCAGCTCTGCCCTTCCATCGCATCTCAGCCGCTGCTCTAAGCTTCAAGTAATTGAAGTTGATAATTATTCCTTGTTTTGTTCTGATGACAGGTCTCCCCGTGTATTGTAAGCTGATCTAGAATTCTCTCCACAGTCCAGGCTTCTGGTCCCCAAACTTCCAAGTACTGGGATTAGGGGTGCACTGCCCTATCCCAGCGAGGAATGGAATGAAATGGAATAGATCAGAGCTAGGGTTAGGCAGAAGAGGGCACTGTTGAAATGCTGACTCCTCCTGTGCATTCCTCCCAGTTCTGGAGGATGCCCAGGACCCATGAGGTGGGGAGGGGCCTCGCTTTGCAAGCGGAGGTGAAACCTCAGGCAGCAGATGGTTCATCTTGACACATCCAAAAGGTGTGGAAGCGAGAACTGAGCACTGTGCACGTAGCAGTGCAGATGCAGCATCTCTCGGGTCGGGTCATTTCCAGACACTGAGCACTGACTGATGGTTACATTGCTTGGTGTCGTCAGTCAGGTTGTGCAGAGCAAGGAGGAAGGTCTGAACCCCAGTTGGGGTCCACGTCTGCATCGTACAGTGCGAAGGAAAACAAGGGTTTTCCACGTTGAGGACTTGTTCAGTGGGTGAGAGGCCTGGCTGCACAAGCTCGAGCTCCATGGAGAAGCCGAGTGTGGAACTAGCATTGTTGGGGGACAGAGACGGGACGGTCTCGGGGCTTGCTGCCTTCAGGGAGAGACCCTGGCTCTAGGGGGTAGGTGGAGAGTAACAGAGCAGTACACCAAACACCCTCCACTCACGCAGATGCACACGCTCACACACGGGTGCACACGCTCACACACGGTGCACACGCTCACATGTACATGTGCACATACATGCACCTCATACACACATGATTTTCCTCATTCTCACACGTTTCATTATGTGTGCTATGGTACATCTGTGTGTGTGTGTGTGTGTGTGTGCGTGTTGCTGGAACTTGAACCCAGGACCTACCTCCACTTAAGGTTATTTTAAATATTTTAAAATAGAAACTATACATTATATTGGATTTTCTGCAGTCTTTGTATATGTTTTTGCCTCTGGATTCTGACACATACCTCTAGTCCCAGCACTGAGAGAATGAGGAAAGAGAATCACCTCAAATTCAAGTCCAGTCTGTACTTGTGTAAACCTGTCAAAAAATAAAGTCCTCTGAGGCTCACCGGCTGTCTCGTGCAGTAGGCAGGTGGGGTGAGAGCCTGCTCATCAGGGACCCTGTTAACACAGTTTGTGTCTGTGCCTAGGTGGCAGAGGGGCTGGGGTGTCGCCCACCGCTGTAGCCAGCTGCACAGCCTAGGCCGTCTGGCACAACAGAACTTGGAGCCACTTCGGAATGCAAAAGGTAACCATTTCCACTCTGAGAGCCGCACTCAGCTGTGGCGCACCTGTGCGCTGTAGCTGTGACAACTGAACATTTAAACTGCTCCTCTGAAGCAAGCAGACGTGATCTGACTGTAGCTCCTGCGCTCATCTGAGGCTTGCACACTAGGTGGCCAGAGGACCAGGTGGCAGACCGTGACCAGAGTTGTGCTTCATTGCCAGGTTGCACCATCGTGTTCACAGACCGTTCTGGCATGAGCGCCCTCGGCCACGTGATGCTGGGAAGCATGGATGTGCACCACCACTGGGCCAGGGTAAGCCGCGAAGGAGGCCGTTTCCACGCAACAGCGAGCTGGCGCCATCCGACGACTCTGACGGTCATATTTCCAGCCTTGTACTTTCTTCTACCTGAATGTTCCTTCTGAGAAATAATTGTTCCCATTTATTAATTTATTTCTTTTTTTTCTTGTTACCTTGTTCGATTATATAATTTTAATGTTTTTCATTATAAAACCAAGGGCAAGTTTATAACTGTTTGGTTCGTAGCTGCTGCATGCAGAACAGTGTCTTTAAGTATGGGTGAATCACTCTTCTATAAAATGAATCATAGTTTTCCCTCAAGTCAAACTTCTTGTTGTTTAAATAAACTTCTTGTTTAAAATTAAAAAAAAAAAAGAAACAGGGAAAAAGAAGGAAAGTTTGGGGCAGAGCTTAAACACACTCGAGAGAGAGGATGGGCTTTCAAGAGAGAGTTGTGCTCGCTCTCCTACACATGTTCGACGGGCAGTCCTGATGAAGGAGGATGACAGATGAGTTGTGGTCTTGGTACTTACTCCTGCTGCTTCTGGGTGATTTCGGGAATGGGTCAGGATTTCCCTTTTCCCTCTTCGCAGAGAGTTTAAGGGTGTGTCACGGTGGCAGATGCATGATGCGAAGCAGGCTAACACTGCAGGGCGAATGACAGGGACACGCCATAGGAGACAGCAAAGGTCACCACCAGTGATCCCTGCTGGCCACGCTGACGCCTGCAGGGAGCTTCCACTGAGTCTTCACGTGGTGTCCTGCTGACGCGCAGGCCAGTGGGTGTCTCAGCCTCTATCCACTAAGCAGGCACCCTCTTTTTCCCATGCCTGTTCCAAATTTGCCCCGGTTCCTTTCATTCTTGTGTGTGTGTATGTATGTGTGTGTGTGTGTGTGTGTGTGTGTGTCCAAGTGCTGAGAGACCAGAGGAGGGCTTTGGGTGTCTTGCTCTATCCCGCAACTTGAGTCCTGGAACTAGCTGTCAGTTAGCAAGCCCCAGAAATCCACCCACCTCAACCTCTTCATTCTCAATAGGACTGGGGACATAGGCATGTGCGACCACGTTGGCTTTTTACGTGAGTTCAGGACTTTGTGCTGACACAGCAGGGCTCTTACCCTCTCGGTGGTCTCCCCAGCCTCCCTGCTTCCATTTGAAACAGTGGTGGCCGCAGCAGAGCAGCGCTCTTGGCTCCATCAAGTGGGTGTTTGATCCTCCCTTTGCTCTATGTTGTCTGCTTCATTACGTTTCTCCTAAGTGTCAGTGCTTGTTTTCCTCCAGTGCTGATAGGTAGCTGTTTTCTGTGGTTGTCACCAGCATGGCTGAGGAGTCATTGGTTTTCCTAGAGGCTTTTTCCTCTCTCTCCTTTGGAAAGATTCCATATTTACATCAGACTTTAGAAGCGAGAAGAATCAGGATCCTGGGCCCGGCTCTCATTTCTGTGATGCTGGCCTCGCTACACTTTTCCTCTACCCTCTTCACTTGACCTCCTTCAGTTTCTCACTGTTTCAGCCTTGGTAGCCCCAGGGCCTGTCAGTTCCTGTTTCGGTATGAACATTCCAAGGCAGTATTTCTAAGTCAGATCTGTCTGCTGGCCATCTACCAGGGTGTCCCAGCAGATGCTCAGGGCTGCATGTCCAAGACTAAATGATTCTTTGCTCCTGGCCGTTACCAGAGGTAGAAATCTAGGGACGGTTCTCCAAATCAGAATGAGAGGTGTGGGGCCTCTTATCTCTTGCTGGGATGTGAGAGCTGTGGAGTAGCTGCAGCGCTGCTCTGAGCGGCAGGTGGATGTCAGGGTTCTACACTTGCCCCGCATCACAGGACCCAGGTCAGGAGGGGTATCTGCTCCCTGGCACGGGCTCTTTGGATATGGATACAGAAGGAAAAATAAGAAGCCTGGTAGCACTGAAAGCTGCCCACCTGCAGTGTTAAGCATGTCTGCTCACGGTCTGTTTCACACAGCAAGCCCCACAGACAAACTCCACGTGGATGAGATTAGGTGAAGACCTGGGAAACACCAGTTTGCACCACTACCCAACACTAGGCACACATTTTCACTATAGACCCTGGAACCCTTTCTTTCTTTATCTTTCTCTTCTAACCCTCACATGCCAGACAGCAGGGTCTGATTTGTTCTGTGTCCTGGCTATACAGGTGTCAACTTGGTGGTTGAGAGTTTGAGCTCTGGGTACATTTGTAGAGAATCAGCAGTTGAATCAGAGGGAACCTGCGAGAAATTCTCTAGCTGATGAGAAAGACACAGTCCATGGTTTGGGTAGGATAGGACCTCTCAGGACGGCTTTCATTGTGTCTCAGAGATTTTGGTAAGTTGTATTTTCATTATCGTTCACTTTCAGGAAATCTTGAATTTCCTTTTGTAATTTCTTCCTGAATCTGATTCTCATTCAGCATCATAGTGTTGTTTCCAGGAGTTAGTGTATTTTCTGTTGCTTGTGTTGTGGATATCAAGCTTTAGGCCGTGGTGGTCTGATAAGGTACAGGCTAGAATTTCAATCTTCCTGTATATGTGGAGATTCGTTTTGTGGCCCGATATGTGATCTATTTTGGAGAAAGTTCCATGTGCTGCTGAGAAAAATGTGTATTCTTTGGTGTGTGGATGACAAGTTCGATAAAGATCTGTAAGGTCCATTTCAGTAAGGGTTTGATTAAGTTCCAAAGTGTCTCTGTTAAGGTTTTGATCTGTTGATCTATCCCATGTTGAGAGGGAAGTGTTGAAATCCCCACGAATTATCATTCTGGGCTTGATTTCTCACTTTAGACGTTGTAGGGTTTGCTTAATGAATATGGGGGGGGGGACCGTATTGGGTGCATATATGTTCAGTACTGTGAAGTCTTCCTGGTGAATTGTACCTCTGACTAAAATGTAGTATCCATCTGTGTCTCTTATGATTTTCTTTGGTTTGAAGTCCACTTTGTCTGATAGCATAATGGCTACCCTTGCCTGTTTCCTGGTTCCATTAGCTTGCAGAATTTTTGACCAGCCTTTTATTTTTGGGATGTGCCTATCTTTTGTGGTGAGATGAGTTTCCTGAAGGCAGCAGATTGATGGATTGTGATTTTTAATCCAAGTTTGTAATCTGTGTCTCTTAATCGGCGAGTTAATACCATTAACATTTAATGTTATAATGGAGAAACTATTTTTAATTCTGGACATTTATTATGTTTAGTGGCTTTTGTAAGTGTATTGTTTCGCTTTTAGGTTTTGGTGGTATTATACTTCCCTTCTGTTCTCCTGGATATGCCTGTTTTTTTCTTCAAGCTTGAGTATCATTTCTAGCACTTTTTGAAGGCCTGGTTTGGTAGACATGTATCCCTTCAAGTTGTCTTTGTGCTGGAAAATTTTTCTATCTCCCTCAATCATGACGGATAGTTTCACCAGGTATATCAGCCTGGGTTGACATTTTTGCTTATTCAATACTTGAAGTACCTCTCTCCAAGCTCTTCTTGCTTTTACCATTTCCATTGAGAAGTCATTTGTTATTTTAATAGGTTTACCTTTAAAAGTGACTTGTTTTTTCTCCCTTGAAGCTCTCAGCACCATTTCTTTATCTTGAATGTGGAGTGTTTTAACTATTATTTGCCGTGGCATGCTTCTATTTTGGTTGTATCTGTTTGGAGTGTGGAATGCCTCTTGTATATGGACGGGCCTCTTTTTTTTTAGATGAGGAAAGTTTTCCTTGATGATAGTTTGAAAAATTTCCTCAGGTGTGGTATTTTGGGATTCTTGCTCTGGCATTCCATGAATATGCATGTTAGGTTTCTTCAGGGTGTCCCATAGCTCCTGGATATTTCTCTCAAGTATCTTTTTGGCTTTAACAACCTCCTCCATTGAGCTGGTTAATACTCCCACTTTATCTTCAAGGTCTGAAATTCTGTTTTCTGCTTCGTTAGTTCTGCTGATAAGACTCTCTGTTGTGTTCTGAGTTGAAGATAACTTGTCTTTTAGTTCAGTTTTAAACTCTGCTTGAGTCTTTTAACTGCTCTATGCCTATTTTTGTTTCTTGAACTGTTTTTCTCATCTCCAAGTGTCTGTTGTGTTCCTCTTCAAAGTGGTTGATGAGGTTATTCCCGGATTTCCTCTTTCATAGTATTGAACATGGTGATGATCATGTTTTGAAAGTCGTTATCTTGGGTCAGGCTTTCTTGACTATTTTCTGTGGGTTTGTTCTGGTTGGAGTCTATCATTATGGGATTAATTCCTCCAGTGGGAGATTTGTTTTCTTGGGTGTTGTTTCTCATGGATTTGCACTTTGACTTGGACATTGTTGTTTTAACTCTTAAGATCTTTCAATTTATGTGCATTTTTCACTGAACTGAATTATTTGGCCCAGCGCAGCGCCGGCTCCAACTGGCTGGTGGGAGGAGCTGGGTCCAGTGGGCTGCCTGGGGTTTGGGGTGGGCTCAGCAGTGGAGCCCACCTGAATTCTGTGCCTCCCTCTCCACAATCCTGCATGGATTAACAGTTCAGTGTTAAGTGCTAGGGTGCCATGAGCTCCTGCCCTTCTGGCAACTGCTTCTGGAGGGGGTTGTCTTTGCAACCTAGTGCCTATAGCCATGGCTGACATGACCACGGCTCCCGCCAGCTCCTGGTTGCCTTAGTCACATCACACTGAGAAAGTCATTTTGTAGCCCTTCTGACCGTTCCATCCTCCCCATACTCTTCATCTTTGTGATTTCTGAGTCAAAAGACATAACCCCAGGGAGCCCACTGGACCCAGCTCCTCCCACCAGCCATTGTTTAAAGCTGAAAATTTCTAAATTTTTAAAACTTTTCCAGTACCACTTATTTGGCTCCTAAACTGAGTGACCTAATGCTAACCATGTCCTGTTTTCTCCTCTTGCAGCTTTTCGAAAGATTGCCAAGCTACTTTGACCTTCAGAGGAGGCTGGGGGCGCTAGAGGACCAAGTAAGCAGTCTCCTAGGCGGCGTGCAAGTTGTTTATATCGAGGAACTGCAGCCAGCCTTGACTCTTGACGAATACTACTCCCTTCTTGACGTGTTCTGTACTCGGCTATTGAAAACTCGGATCCCTTTCCATCCCCAGAGCTTCCGAGGCCTACAAATGATTCTTAACAGGCAAGTATCTGGCTCCAGATGGCTTCTCTTCTCTCCCTAGGTGGGATTTGTGTGTTTCCATATGTCCAGGGTCCTAAGAATTTAAAAAGAAAATGAGTATCAGTGTTGTGGTAACTCTTCTGTGCATGATAAAAGAAACAGCATGAGCAGATTGATCTCTAGAACATTCTTTGAAAAATAAGAGCAAATTAGATCCTGTGGAAACATTTTTCATGTTTATGTTTTGCCTGACTGTGCTGGATACAAATATATTCTTTTCTAAATGTTCACAACTCCCATAAAGCTAGTACTACCATTGTTCTGGAGGAGGAGAGCCTCGGGGCTGTTCAGTGTGGGCACCCCAAGGCTCTGGCACCCCAGCTCTGGGGCACTTCATGCACATGTCTTCCAGGATTGATGTTATTTTAAGACATTTCCTTAAAGATTCCTTTCAGTTGCTCAAGATTGCTCCACATTTCCTGTGACTGACGCAGTCGGTGATGTGTCTCTTGATGCTTGTTTCAGTGACAGATATGCTCCAAGCTTGCATGAGTTTGGGCATTTTGATATCCCAGCCCTGTGTGACCCTTCAAGTCTCCAGTGGTTCATGAGGACTGAAGCCCAGCAGGCACGAGAAAACATAAAAAGAAAGGAGGAGTAAGTACTAGTACTTCATGCTACCACAAAGCCACTGCATTTCCTACTTTTAAAAATGACAGAATCGGGATTTCAAAACTGTTCAGGGACTGACTGTTAGCTCGATCCTGTTGTCCAAAAACCCGAGACAGAGGCAGGAGAATTGCCAACCAGCCTTTGTACATAGTGAGTTACAGGAAAGCTGTGATTCACAGCGGGACCCTTGTTTCAAAAAAATTAAAAAAGGATTTTTTCAATTAAAAATAAAAACCGTATAGAGAAGCTAGAAGTGTAGCACAGTGTGCCCTAGCTTGCGTGACGCCCCAAGTAGGCCCAGAATCCACACACATACATGTGCACAAACCTTCATTTGTGGCTGTCCCATATTTATTTCCCGCTTCGAGAGATTGGCTGTGGCTGTTTTGTGACTGTGGTAGCCTATATTGCATTAGTGCCATGTACCAGCTAGAAATTTTCCAAATGGGACTGGAGAGATGACTCAGAGGTTAAGCCTCTGCCTCGCAAGCAGAAGGTTCTGGGTTCAGATCCCAGATCCCACATAAAAAGGCCAGATGACCTGTACTTCTGGTCCTGGAAAGCAGAGCTTAGGAAACTCCAGAGCAAAACAAAGAGGAGGTAGCACAATCCAGGATGATCCCGAAGTCGCCCTTAGCGTTCCACACACTGTGCCCTCTGATAGACACACAGGCAAAAAAAAAAAATAGTAAATTTGAAAAAAAATGGAAAAGAGGAACAAGAAGAGGGGTCATGAATCACCTTTCTATGGGACGTCCCCCTTCCACCTCCAAGGCAGGCCTCTACCGAGTGGTCTATAGGGCGTCCCCCTTCTGCCTCCGAGGAGGGCCTCCACCCAATGGTCTGTTAAAATCAGCTCCTACCCCCAGAGTCAGTTTCCCAGCGTGGCAGTTGTCACCGATGCTCAGATGAAGGCTGGCATCCACATGCCACAGTCTGCCACTAGTCTCTTCCGTGGCTGGGAGGCCTGAGTCAGGACCCCTCTGACTGAACCTCAAGCCATACCCACAAATAGGTGGAGTGGCCTGATGACGTCAGGAAGCACCACGGCTGACACTTGACCAGGGCTTGCTCAAGGCCTGTAAAAGCCTTTTGTTCTCTCCCAGTCTATGCCAGGGGCCATGTTTCCTCTAGGATGGCAGCTGTAGGAAACCCCAAGATCCAAAAGCAACAGTAGCCCACCGCCCCCAGGAACTCCCTGTGCTTGTTGCTTAGTCTCTGGGGTTAGTAGTTGAAGGATGGCTGAGACAGGGTACATGAGGCAAGACTCGGAGCTGCTTTTCCACAGTCCTCCTCAGTCTTAACGGCAAAAAGTAGATCATCCACATAATTGCAGTAGGGTACAGAACTTCAAGAGATCTGTACTTGAGTCCTCGTCCAACAGGTCAGGGAGTTTTTGAATCCCTGAGGCAATATAATCCAAGTTAGTTGTCCTGTATAACTCCCTTCAGTCAGTCCATTCAAAAGCAAAGATGGGCTGGCTGATCAGAGCCGGCAGAAGGGAAAAGAAAACATCCTTAAGATCTATCACAGAGGGGCTGGAGAGGTGGCTCAGGAGTTAAACCTCTGCCTTGCAGGCAGAAGGTCCTGAGTTCGGATCCCAGATCCCACGTATAGACGCGGGGTGGAAGCGGGGGCGGCCTACACTTTGGGTCCTGGTAGGGCGAAGCCTGTGGATCCCGGGGCAGAGTAAACAAGGAGGTGGAGGCGTCCATGGTGGTTCTCGAATTCGCCCGTGGTTCTACACACACACACGCACACACACGCGCGCGCGCGCACATACATGCACATAGGCACAATTGAATAAAAAAAAAAAAAAAGATCTATCATAGAGACTATCCTTTCGGGGGTCGTTTCTGAAGACCGCTACTAGAGAACTATCTGACTGTGTAGAGAACCGAAAGCCACGAAGAAGAGGCATCACATCCTCTCCCGAGCAGGAAGCCGGCTCTGGGTGTTGCTTTACTGCACCTCCCCTTTGCCATTAATTATCATTCTCTCCTTCTGGAGAGTAAGCGGGAGAGGCCGTCAGAGTGGTTTTAAAGATGTGTCCACAGTGTAGATCAGTCTGTCAGATGGAAGCAGACTCAAGAGGGTGTACAGCATAGGAACCGTCGGGTGATGGTCTCAGTCTGCTTATTTGCTTCTCTGAGATCCTGAACTGACCAATAATCTTGAGTTCCCAACTTCAGGACTAGAAGCAGGGGAAAATTCAAGGGAAGCTCAAGGAATCAAAACTCCTGCTTTCTTTATGTGTTTTGCAATCTCTAATTTGCTTCCTAACTCTGGGGGTACTGTGCTCAAAAGTTGGACTGTTATCAGAGAGAGGTGGGCCACTAACCCAGGTGGTTGTTTTCAAGCCATACAAAAGGAAGCCTGTCTTGAAGTTCCCTTAAAAATTGTCCAGTCATTTGGGGCTCATCCTCTGATTCTAGGGGGGCTTATTTTCTGAGTTTAGGGGGGCTGGTCCTGAGTTTAGGAGGTAGTCGTTATAGTGGGCCAGTGACCAAGGTTCTTGAGGGAGATAAGTCTGGGTTCAAGGTAAGTTGGGCCTTCATTAACCCAAAGCTGATAGTTATTCCAGCTTTCAAAGGAGGTCTCTTCCCAAGAGGGGGTCTGGCGGTCAGGTGTAACAAGAAAACATGAGTCTCAGTATCCTGACCACGTTCACTGTTTGAGAGGTGGTCCACAAGTAGGAGACAGTTTTTCCTGTTGCTCTTTGTATCAGTGTTTATTATGACATCATAGCCCCAAAGGTTTTTATAACACTTGCTGAGCAGCACCCATTTATACAAGGAATGAACATGTTTACCCTGGGCCCTCACTGTAACTTCGAACTCCCGGGGACTCACTGAGATGGAGCCCAGCTTATCATTCTTCTCCAGTGAGAGAATGGGGTGGTCCTTCTTCTTCTTCTGGTTCAGACATGCATTTTTTCAGTGTCTCCTCTTCCGCTCCTCTTCCTTTCCTTCTCCTCCTCCTCTTCCTCCTCCTCTTCTTCTGTATCTCCCCTTTGGAACTATATGATGAATACATCTCCCTTTCTCCCCTTAAGTTGCTTAAGCCTAAATGAAGTCTCTCGGCAGCACAATGAGCAACTGGTACAGGGGGATTCTGAGCCTTCCAATTGTAGAAGTCACTGGTAAAGAAGGGGACACAAACCATAAAGAGTGCCGGTTGCACTGAGGGGAGCCCGCACCTCCAGCAGAGCCTGGTGCACTGGGGTCAGCTGCAGAGCCTCGCACAGTGGAAGGGTGGGAACTGAAGCTTCCTGTGTCTCTTCCACCATGAGCGTGGGGTGGGAGAGCAGGTCTGACGTGCAGGTCACTACATTCTCCTGATGCTTTCAGTTCTCTGACCTGTTAGGAACATGGCAGAGGAAGGTCAGGATCCCAAGAACCAGTGGGGATTTTATAATGACAAATACCCGAGAGCCCAGGGAAAGAGCACAGGCTTTGAACCATGGTAGTCACCTGTGACTGCATTCCAGACATCACAGGCCATCGGCTACCCGAGGAGCCCTCACTCGGCCAGCTTACATTGAATCATGGCCAGTGGACCTCAGAGAAAGCCTGGCGCTTTCCAGGCAGTAGGATGCCATCATAGTCTCCGCCTTCGCATCCCCATCCCTGAAATTCTTAAGCATTTCAGGGGGAGGGGAGTCTTGGGACAACGCCCATGGGTTTCTAATGCAGACCCGAGCCACAAAGCCCAACACTGATCAAACAGAACGTAAGACAGACACCACTTATGATGGCCACCACTCTCTCACACATTCTTTCACCAGACTTCAGCCATCAGAGCATGGGGGCCCACCCAAAGCCCCGAATGCTGGTTCAGCAGCCGCGGCCAACCCCTCGCAAATGTCCCTTCTTTAGGTGCCTTTACAGATAAACTTACCTCCAGAGGTATCAGTTACCAGATGAATTTCTCTACTCCTAGTTTGGGGCACTGGACAAATCGAAGGCCATGGGACACTGCAAGATCTCCAGTAAACCATCCCGGAGGTCTGGACCGCCTCAGGTGGCGTCCCTCCTAGGAGCGAGTCCTCCCTCAGCTTGCCGCAAGCCCCATCGTCAGTCTCGTCTCCTGCCTGTGTCTGGGGTCTCAATTCCTAGCAATCCCAGATGAGCCCCCAAATGTTACAAGGTGTTTAGACCAGGAACCACCACCAGACCAGAGCTAAGCTGAAGAGAAAGTACTTATTCACTGACCATTGGGCTTACAGGATGACAGCTCCCCGGTGCAGCCCCAAGCCGCTTCTCAGGCAAGCTTTTATACAGAAAATCCACGTCCCGCCTTGGAAAGTCCCTTTGGGTCTTTTTGTTCCCTAAGCCAAGTGGAGTGTTAGAGAAGCCAAGATAAGTGGTAAAAAGCTTCACCAGATCACCTGGTATTTTCTTAAGAAAATGCAGGAACAGCTGGTAACCACGATCTTTAGATAAACGGCCGAGCTAGAATCTCCCATCTCAGCCTCAGTGGGTTGAGCCCCGCTTACAGGATGGACTGTCTGTGGTTCAGAGCGGTTGTAGGTTCTGCGTCGCTCCCTTGTCACGTGGGTTCCTGGATAGCAGCCGCTTCCTTTATCACTTGCAGTGCCACTCAGCACTGTGGGCTTGACCACATCTGTCCTCGTGGAGGGCAGCGTCCTCCCAGAAGTCAAAGCCAAAGCTCTTGCCGCCTGACTTAGCCGAAGCCCCCGAGCCCCAGGAGAGGGAGCGGGTGGGGCACAGAAATGTGAGATCTTGACCACCCCAGGCTTCTGGCTTTGCTGTCAATCACAGCAGCAGCTTGATGACACATTGCCACAACTTTGCAGTTGTGTAATTTTACCTCATTACAGCTAATAGAGGCAACAAATACTTGTAGAGATAATATGGAAATAACATGCGCAGACTGCCCAGTCACTATTGGCATGTCTTCCAACCTAAGCTGGCACACGTGCCAGTTGCCACCCTGATATCTGAGAATAAATCTATAGTTCGATATCTTTCTACATATTGACAGTGTATGGCAATATTTTTCTTCATTTAACAGATTAAAGGTCATGGAAAATGAGTTGATACAGGCATCAACTGAGAAGTTTTCCCTGGAGAAGTTATATAAGGAGCCCAGCATTTCTAGCAAACAAATGGTGGATTGTTGCAAGAGACTTCTAGAACAGTCGCTGCCTTATCTACAGGGGATGCATCTATGCGTGTCACACTTTTACTCTGTTATGCAAGATGGAGACCTCTGTATCCCCTGGAACTGGAAGAAGGACGGAGCCATGAAGTAGCACAGAAGCCTACCTTACATTTAAATTCATTTAAATTCACGGTTTGATACAACAGGATCATTTACATGTTACAGGAACAAAGTTTCTAACTGCTGCTTTAACGTGTTTTTATGAATTTCTGCTAAGGAACTTATTTTTAAAGGTTTTGCTCTCATTCTCTTAGGATGTTGACCAGCAAGATTAGGTAAAAGGATGCTAGCAGACAGAACTATTTTTAGTGGTATTTAATAAAGGATTCTGTAAGAGTGGTATATTTTTATATGAGTGAGTGCTGGTTGGGGCTAGACAGGTTGGCATGTGTGTGAATGGTCCCCGTGTTCAGTGCAGCTGTGTAGTCATTTTGTGTCACATGACTCAACATGCATCACATGTTTGTACACATATGCTTTGTAGCCAGGAGTGGACAGTTGATATCCAAGATAGATGGTAAATGGATACCAAAAATCACATAACAATTTTGTCTAAGAGAAAGATAGGAAGTAAAGAAAGCTAGGAAGTGTTCTACTATCGATACTGTCCTAAGCGGCAGATACAGTTTATTAAAACATTTTCAGTTTTTCTACACATAAATACTGATAGAGCTTGGCTTAGCATGCACGGGCCCTGACTCCCCCGTACTGAAAGACTAAATATTGTGCAATATTTGTAACCTCATTTGAGACTCTTTGAAGTCTTGTCTTTAGCTCTAGCCCAGAGGATGCCCGTGGTCACCTTTCATTCTTGGAACCATGGACACCTCCAGTGGCTTCGCATGGTCCCAACATAGGAGACACCAGGGCTCTGGATCCCACGTCTCAGTTTACCCATTTCTCCTTAGAGATTTCTGAGCCGGAGCCAGACTCTGCTCGTTCCAAGAGAGCAAGGAGCATCCTGCTTTAGGAACATGGTTGGGAGCTCTTGCTACCAAGCAGGATGGGTCCCCCCATCGTTAGAATGTACGAGGAATGCTAAAATCAGTTCTTGAAGTATGCTTTGAGTGTCTGTAAAACACCAGTTATTTGAGCAGTTTAAATGTAAATAGGTGCTGAAAGGTGCCAGCTAGTCCCTGCGAAAGCTGCTCTCCGGTTGCTCAGCCACCTTGAAGGGAGCGCCTCCAGGGCCGCCTAGGGCGGTGCAGATTCAGTGTGCATTGTGCCATTTCTAGCATCGCCCAGCATGGACCGTGCAGCCGTGCGCCGATGGGTTTTATCTGAGAATATCATTGCCTAATAAACAGTATATTTCAATCACATAACTTTTCCTTATTTCCAACTATTTCAGTTTCACAACCCGACAGAAGCCGATGACCTGTGTACGTCTCCAGTCAGTAGAAAGTGAACAAGTCTGTCTTCTGCTGTGGGCTGCTGCAAGTCTGGGATGGAAAATGGCCCCCAGAGGGCCCTGAGCTCTGAGCCTAGCTGAGCTGCCCAGGGAGCCAGGTCCTGACTCCATGGCTGTGTCCCTGGATGGGTCTCCCGCAGCCAGCGAGAGAGGTGGGTGTGACAGGTGCGGGCTCGGGCCAGAACGCCGTGGACTCCAGATGAGGTCCGCGCTCCGGCCATGAGGGGTCCGCAGGCCGGCTTCTCCCGGGGTCCGGGCCAGAAGCTGCGGTGTGGCTGCCTCTTCTGGGGGCTGGGTCATTTCCCCAGTGATCTCATTTTCCCAGATGAACGAATCTAGAGGCTCCTTCTGTCCAAGCTGTCTAAAGGGAGAAAGGAAACAGCAGGGTGGGTCTTCCACACTCCCCCGCTGGGGGTGGAAGGACTAGGCCGGAATGGCCGGGCTTTCCATCTGCTTTCACTGTGCTGCTGGCTGCACCAAGTTAGCACAGAGCTTTCTGAGAAAAGAAAAGAGTAAAGAGAAGAGGGAGGGGAGGGAAGGGAAGAGAAAGAAAAGAAGAACTTGGATCTGCTGAAGACTACGCTGTACCTGAATTCAAACCCACAAAAGACTAGCCCGCCTTCCTTTTCAGCATCAGCTGCTCTGGGCGCACTAGTGTGGAGTAAACAGTTCCTTCTATTCTTGACTTGCCCTTCTCACCTGGAAAGACCCACGACAGTTCAGCCAAAGCAAACGAGAAGATGGTGTGGGGTTGAAGCTCTGTTGCTGGGCGCTGCGTGCCCACGATGCACAAGGCCCTGAATTCAAGCTCAGCACCTCTTGAGCCAGATTAGCAGCAAGCACTTGGGAGGTGGAGGCAGGAGGAGCCGAGGTTCGAGGTTGCCCTTGGCTGCAGCACATGAAACCCTGTTTCTAACGAAAGGGGAGAAAAAGATGGAGGCGAGTGCTGAGGCAAGCTGTTGGTTGGCTCAGGACCAAGCAGAGTCACCTGTGCAGTGCACACCTGTATCCAGCTCTCGGGAGCCAGAGGCAGTAGGATCTTCAAGAGTTCAAGACCAGTCTCCAACAAGAAGCCCTCGGCTGTTGATCCCCCTTTCCATGCCGGTTCTGGGGGCAGCGGGAGACATTCTGACAGTAAATGCCCACAGCATATGTACAGACCAGACAGCTCCCAGGGTTTCAGCAGGAAAGTGAGTTGCTAAAGGACCCCTGGGATCTCCAGGAAGCCCTCCCAACATCACTCTTGTATACAAAAGATGCTCGAAGGGAACTTGGGGCCCACGGGAGATCTCAGCAGCTGCCAGGGGAGGGAGGTGGTTAAGAGAAGAGACAGCACTGGGCGGTCAGGCAAGGAGGCCAACTTAGTGGACGTCTGCAAGCCGCCCAGGAAAGGGCACAGTGGTTAACCCTTGTCAACGTGGCTGCATGCGCACCAGCTAGCAGGCCATGGGTGCACCTGGAGGGCTTTTCTTAATGACTTTAATTGATGTGGAAGATTCGTCTCCAATGTGGGCAGCTGAGAAGCGCTTGGCCGGCTTGCCTTGGCATCTTGCTGGCACTTTATCGATCATGGACCGTGTTGGCTCCCGCTGCTGCAGTGGCCGGCAAGTCCTTCCACCGTGATGTGAACTGAGGACCAGTGGTCCTCCAGGACCCCCAGGCCTTCAGCGCCAGACCAGGACTGCTAAGGCGCCCAGCTGCGTGGAATGAGCAGCCACCCGCTCTCCAGCGTGCAGGAGAGTTGCTGAGCTGCCTGGACGCAGGCAAGTCCACTAGCAAATCCCTGTAGTGCCCACTATTCAGACTCTCCCTGAGACCCCAGTACGCAGGGCTCTGGGGAGAGGGTCTGGAAAGGAAGAGAGAAACGGAACAGAGGGCTGGGGACATGGCTCAGTGATTGCCTCGCAAGCAAAAGGACCTGAGTTCAGATCCCCAGATCCCACTTAAAAGTGCAGGTGGTTATGACAGCCTGTTTGAATTCCAGCCTGGAAATCCCCAGAATAAGCTCGATAGCCAGACCAGCCCTAATAACGTGCTCGGGGTTTAACCAGAGACTCAGGCTCACAACAACAGGTGGAAAAGGGATTAAGATTGACTCTGATAACACCTTTGGGCCTCCGCAGGTACTTGTGCACACACGCTCTACACTCACCCACAGCAAAACACACGGGTGCACATACCCCACACATACGTGCACACATTCCAAACACACATACACGAAAAAACTGATGAACAGAAAACTGTGCTTTCAAAGTCAGCAAACTGGTGGTCAGATTTGCTTTAGAGTGAGTTAGAGACCAGTAGTCCCTGATATAACTAAATTAAAATTAATCAGACCGGAGAGCCTCTGCCTCAAAAGTAGAAGGACCTAGTTGAGATCCTTCTACATAAATTCTACAAAAACGCAGTGGGCAGAAATGGTGACCTACACTTGGGCTCTGGAAGGCAGAGCAAAGTAAACAGGAGGTAGAGCAACCCAAACTGATTCCCAAAGTTCCCCTCGGGCCTCCATAGCACACACAACACCCTCCGATAAACACACATGCCTACACAGAAAATTAAATGAATAGCGAACTCAAATAGGAAAATGCTAAAGGTCGAAGAACTCCACAGTTTGCAGATAGTCAGCAAAATAGCGGTCGTATGGCTGCCGCCCTCTGGAGTCAGCGCTCCTCAGCCTTGTCAACTTGTTTTGTAGCAAATGGAAAAATCCAGCGTATCTAATTTACTTTTGTTTGTGTGTGTGTGTGTGTGTGTCAGAGGCCACTGCGTGTCCCCGTGGAGGACCAAAGGTCACTTCGAGAATCATCCTGGATTGCTTCTACCTCCTTTCTGTTTCGCTCTGGAATTTCCCAGGCTTCACCCTTCACGGCCAGAAGTGCAGGCTGTTATTTCTACCTGGTGTTTTTACATGGGACTGGATTCTAAACTCGGGACCTTCTGCTTGCGAGGCAGGGTCTTAACCCCTGAGCTCTCTCTCCAGCCCTTATTTTTTTAAAATAAACCGCAGTATCTTATCCCTTACTCTCCCCCCTCCAAAAAAATTGGCATGTTGGCTTAATTGACTTGAATTCCAACTTGGACTTAGCACCTGCTCCCCTAGTGTGAACATCTTGTCTCCACAGTGGTGTGAGTCAGATCTGTGCAGTCTGCCAAGGGGGCAGGGGACGGTCATTCTCTGCTGGTTCTGTCATGTGAAGTTAATTTCACCCCATGCCCTGTGTGTGGCTCAGGAAGTCTCCACTGGGCTGCTGCTAATGACGTGTCTGGTCCCTTGCGGAACAAGGACGCTACACCAGGGAGCATACCCTGGGGAGAGGAGCTCCCTTTCTCCCTCATCCAGCGTTCACCTCTGTCAGTCCGAGGACGGCGTGCAACCTCCTGAGACCGGTCCCCTTTCTCCATGTAACGGTCTTGGGGAAGTGGATACACCACGCTGAGTTCATGTCTGCAGCACTCTCCCCACCTCCTGCCCCTTACATCTCACCCCCTTTTACCCCCATGCTCCCTGAGCCCTGGTTGGGAAGGGTCTTGATGTCTTGCTTAGGACTCACCAATTCAATCACTTATCTCTGTAGTTTTGGTCATTATTTGGTCATATTTTTGAAAGAAATCACAGATGTAAATTAACCCTTACAATATAGACTACTTCCAAATACTGAATCTATTAATCTCCCAGGGCCTACGCCTGTGTAAGTAAATACATCCAGGTGTGCCACCTGGCCACGGTAACTACTTACATTATTTCTTCTATTAAGGTGGTATGGTAGTAAAGATGCTTTTGTAAAATGTGTTTGTGTACAGGGTGCACGTGAACAGGGGTCTCCTTTCATTGGCCACTGTCCACTTTGAAGCAGGGTCTCTCCTGAACCCGAGCTCATGATCTTACTAGGCTGGCGTCCAGCAAGCCCAGAGCACCACAGCACTGCTGTTAGAGGCTGTATGGTGCTGGGATCTGAACTCGGGCCCTCATGGTGCAGCAAGCACTCTTGCCCTCTAAGCCATCTCTCTGGCCCCAAAAGCTATGTTGTCCATAGGCTAAGGAAGCTTTGACAGCTCGGGAAGAGCTCAGGAGATGGCCTGTGCCCGGGAGGCCCGTGTCAGAGGCACGGGCGTGGCTGTGGTGGTGCGTAGGTTGGGTGCTCCACCAGGACTCGGAGGACCCAGCTTTCCCTTTACTGCTCCGGTTCCATATTGTTCATTGTGAATAGTTCAGTTCTTCAGTTACACAAGATTAACCACACTGGAAGATTTTCTCAGAACCACCACCAAATCCTCCCATTAAAATAGTTTCAGGAGTTGCTGGAGTGAGTCATCGTGCAATGACTGCTTGGTGGTGCAGCGCGGCCGGAGGCAATCCGCAGCAACCTCTGCTGTCTGCTTCCAGCATGTCACCTGAAGGCTTCCGAAGACATCCTACGCCCTCTGTGAACACACGTCAATGCTTGGATCACAAATGAGAAATCAAGGTTTCCCCACACACACAGAGGGTTGTCTTTGGGGTGTGTTCCTAAATAATCTACTGATCTGATACACGTTAATTTGGGCAGAACAGCATGTTTGCCTGGGTCAGTGTTGCTATACAATTTGTATGTTTTCTAAGTAAGCGTTCTCAGACCTCCTGACATGCAGCCAAGCAGCCTGCAATTTATGTCTGCCACGGGACTTGGCTAATAACTTTTAGGGGGCCATCAAACAGTGAATCCGAGTATCTTTAAAAAATATGCAGTTTATAGCTTCAGTATATTAAATGCAGAGAGGAAATACAAAACAAGGACAAACAGTGCTGGCAACTGAAGGTATTCGCACATAGTCTGTGGACAGTGGCCGTAGGGTCGGTGAGAGCTGGCTGACTTTCACATGCATTAGCTGGGCGCGGATGCCTTGCCTCGCGGTGAGCAGAGACTTGTCTGAGATTGGAAATCTTCAGACCATGTAGCCCCGAGTCGGCATCAGCGGAAGCATCCTCTGCTGGCTTGAGGTTAGTGCCGAACTCCCCTGACAAAGGTCACAGTGGAATCCACGCTGGAATAGCAACCCGATCAACCACACACCTTTGCAGCCAGTCAGGAACTCTGTTGATTTCATCAGCTGTATCTAATTTCAGCTCCCAAATGGCATCAGTGGCAGGAGTGCCAGTGCAGGGAATAGCTTGTCTCCAAGTTCAGTTTTCATCACTGCAATTCTTGGCTGGGGGCAAAAGTTTGGGGGGAAGGGGTGGTGATTGACTTTCAGTTAATTGTCTTCCAAAGGTCATCCAGTCAGGGTTTAGGAGAGAGGGTGTAGCGTGCTCCACACAGCATAATGTTCCTCTTTGGCAACATGAGGATCCAGGTCACTCGGGATGTGTCCTGTGATCTACACGCCATGGAAGTCATGGAAACATGAAAGATCAATGCGAGAACCTGGGAGATGACCACACAAGCATCCAGACCCGAGTTCAATCCCCAGCATCACCTAACAAGCCAGGCATTGCGGTGAGCGCTCGAAATCCCAGTGCAGGGACATGAGACAGGCAGATTCCTGGGCTCACCCGGCAGCCAGCCAGCCTGTCCTAACTGGCGAGCCCCAGCTTCCATAAGAAACTTCACCTCCAAGCAGACAGTTCTGAAGCCCACCACCTGTGACTGGCCCCTAGCCTTCACAGATGGGCACGCACACACACACACGACTTCAAGACAAACCTAAGAAATAGCGTGTGCAGAGATTCTGTCAGGCATCACAGGTGTGCACAGCGACAAGGACAGCTTGTTTACATGAGGATGATGATACAGGAAATCCTAGCAGACTGTACTGTGAACAAGAAAACTTGTAATGGAAGGATGGAGTTTTTAGTCATTCAGCCTTTGAGATGCAAGGCTTATCTGACTCTGAACAGCATGCTATCATTACAAACACGGAGAGAAACCCACTTAGTGTCAAAACAGTGACAGAGCCTTTGGGTGCCTCAGTAACCTTTGACTTCATCAAAGGATTCACATGAAAAAAACCCTATAGAGGTAGCAATTTGGAAGCACATTCAATTGTCGTTCTGGTTAGACGGTAATAAACACAGCCAAGTGAGGCTTGCTAAGACCAAGGAAAGCGTTTCTGCATGCCAGCTCTCTTCAGGCGCATGAGCTTCCACCACAGAGATGCCCTTGAGACCTCAGCAGATTTTGTCTGTCAGGCAAAACAAATACATGCGTGTTCTTGCTATTTGAACATGTTCAAATGGCAGTTTTACAGTGGCAAAGGTTCCAGTGTTATTTTCCGAGGCTAGACAGTTGAATTGGCAACTCATGTGTCAAGAATTTGGTGAGTGATGCAGTTAGCCCACTGTTGCAAACTCCACTTTGCTTGACACATTGCACTGCACCTTGTTGTATGGCCCAAGCTGGCTTTGAACCTAGACACTGCCATCACCCAGCAGGACTTTCCTCCTTTCAGGTCTGAGCTCATTTCCAGAAGGCTGTCTGCCAGTCTCTCGGCTCAGCAACAATTCTCTTTCTCTTTGTCCCTCAGAATGGAAACACTACCAACCAAAACCACCTCAGGTCTGGACAGCAACACTGCACACTAAATTCTGGAACATTCTACTTACAGCTTGAGTCTTTATTAGGAAGAGCGAGGAAAGTGCTCGAGCCTCTGGGTGTGCTTACAGGATGGCTTTTGCCAGGGTTTGCCCTCCCCACGTAATGCTAATGGGCATGCCTGGGCTTTATCAGCTTGCCCACTCCTGAGGTTCTGGATCGAAGTTGCTTATGCTCAAGATGCTTTTTTGCTTCTTTAAATCATCCACTTAACGGTTCCAGGCTGTTTAAATAACTGGTGTGATTTCTGGCTCAAGTGAGACAACTTTGGCATTTTTAGCAGAGTATCCGGTAACCTAAGGTGTAGCAGCTGACATGTACACATTCACACACTTCACCCAGGAGGCAGCGATGACCACTTCCCCATCAGCATTGCGTTGACAGAGCTTCTGGCTTTATCTCTGGGCAAAGAGGGATTGATGGAAACGGTATTTAAAATTTCTTGTGAAGCAGCGAGTCTCCAGGACCATGGAGACATCTGAGAGCGTTTCCTAGGCTGTGCCCCAGCTGTCAAAGGCACTGCTTAGCCAAGCACTCCTCACCAGCCGCTTGAGTTGCTTCTAATCTGGGCCAATGAGAACTGAACACTTAGCTGTGGGGAGGCACTCTAAATTCCAGGGACAGAGATGGGATTTCTATAAAACAAAACACCAGGGCCCATGCTTCCATCTTTTTTATTTACATGCATTTTAAGTATGTACAGTTGAAATGAACCCACTGTATTAACTTGTTAAAATTGGACTTTCGGATACATCTACATCACTTTTTAAAAAACACAAGTAAAGCCCCCATGTACATCTGCTGTTCAAGAAGGTAAAGTGGTTCACATACTTCGTACCACTGCACAACACGTATTGTTATTTGGATCCAACGTGTGCAAAATACTAGCTGTATTAATACCCCAAGAATGCTTACCTGCCAGACATTGGTCTCAGCACTACTCATGCAATTTATTTGCCTGCCTCCCTCCACTCCCCATCGCCCTGTGAGGCTGGAAATCCCACCCACACTGAAACACACGGGGTGATGAGCCCAGCACATTAGCTTCTCAGAAGTGGCAGCGGCTTTCTCAGCATGGTTTTATGAGTTGAAGGGCATAACATTTTTTTCTCTCCAAGAGTTGTTCTGTGGCCCAGGCTGGCTTTGCCTCGAGTCTTCCTGCCGCATCACGCAGCATGCTAGGGTCACACAGAGCTTCAAACTCTCTGAAGAGCCAAGTCCTTGTGCTGCCATTTTTTGCTGCTATCACCGGGCTCCTTCCAGACCCCTGAGCAGTGGTGGAACAAGTAGTTCACATGTCCCTCCTCACTCTAGGATGGATCTAGGAGAGGAACCACTGGGTGGTACAACTTTTAAACTTAAAACTTTCAAAATTGCTTGGCACCATATTTAGCGGTCCTATTTGCACCAGAAGTGTGAATTCCAGTTGTTTCACATGTCCACATAAACGTGTGCTGTCAGGAACTCACTGACTTGTGTATGAGATCATTCTGTCTTACACTGTGTTTCTTCTTTGGCATAACAGTCTTCAGGTAAGAGGAGGCTGACCCTATTGGCCAGTTGACTAAAAAGACATCTGACATTCACTCTTCCCTGGGATGACCCCAGCCCATGTGGCTATTCCCATCCCCAACTTCAGTTCTCCCAAAGGAGTAAAGTTGGACCATGATGAAGGAAGCTTTTCTGTTTTCCAAGTCTAGTTCAGGTACAAGATTAGACCTGGTGGCTAAGATAATCAAAAGCTGTCAATAGAGTCCCCTTAATCAGAACCATCCATACCTAGGTTCCCGACTAGCAGCTGTATGTATGAATATGGCTTCCAGTCAACACTTCACTCAAGGCCTGACAAAAAAAAAACACTCCTAACTTAGCTGACAAAGCCCACTTCTTACAACTTCATTTGACCCCACTGAATTACATTCCTTCAGAGAGAAATGTGTGCAAAAATGTCTTCAAATACAACCCTCAGCTTCCAGAGTACTTGGTCAGGCTGTGGAAACAGGAAACAGGCTAAACAGAAAGCTCGCGTAACACCACGACCCATGACTGGTGCTCCCCCAGCTTCATCTCTTTTACTGTTTTCTGTATCTGTCAAGGCTCTCCCTGGCCAACCTGTTTAAAATCACAACCCATACTGAAGTCCAGCATTCCTTCCCATTCTCTGGTTTACTTTGCCCTTGTGAGGAAGAACAAATGCAGAACACAAAGTCGCCTCATGAAAGCATCTGCTCTGGTGCCTTCATCCAACACACTCTATCTCATTTGCTTATTGTCTACGAAGGACTTTTGCCTGTTGCAATCACTGCTGCGTCTCTGGCACACACACGATCACCATGTGGAAGGCGCTTCCGGATCTCTGTCAAACCAATGGATTCTGTTTGTGAAACTGAACCTCCAGCCAGAATGCTTCAGATGAGTTCTCCACATTGCTGCTTTTACAGTCAACAGAACAGGTAAGAGGAACTGGGGACCCAACTGGCATTCCCAACATAACCAAGCAGCCAGAGTCACTGTTCACTCACCAGTGCAGAACTGTCAAAAGAACTGGCTGGGAGAGTCCTGGGCTATGCGTAAGACACTGGGCCTAGTGACCAGAAGGGCCCAGAACATGTTGCTCTTCAACGTCGTTTCTCGGCTGCTGTCAAGAACTTCCAAAACACAAGAGGTTGAGTACCTGTGAGGTTACCCCCACAGTGCCTACCATGATGGTTCTCAGGAAAGGTGCCAAACCATCCCCCAACCCAGCTCGGAAGCTCCAGGCTAGTTCCTAATGTGGTTCTTCATGTGCCGAGTCAAGTTGGAAGACCACCGGAAAGTCTGCCCGCACACCTTGCACTGGAAGGGCTTCTCTCTGGTGTGCAACCTCTTGTGGCTGATGAGGTATGACTGCTTCGTGAAAGTCTTCCCACAGGCGCTACACTCGTGGCAGCTGTTCTCAGTGGGAGCGCCCTGGAGTGCAGGGAACACAGAGCTTTGCTTAGAAGGTTCCTCACACTCGAGGAGCTTCTCTCCACTTGACTTTGATTCCCGAACCTTTAATCCAGGCAGGCTACATTCGGACTTACGTGCTCTACCGTGTTTTCTCTGGACAGAACGGGCGTGCTTCCCCATGAAATCTTTCCCTCGCCACTGCGACTCAAAAAGTCTCTCTGCAGCGTGGATCCGCTGCTGATGCTTAATAAGACGATAATTTCTGTCATAAGATTTGCCACACAAGTTGCATTTATAGCGCTTCTCTCCACTGTGTATTCCCATATGATCTATGAGAGTCCTTTTACGTGTGAAGGTTTTCCCACATTCTTGACAGCGAAAGGGCCTGCGATCAGTCCCCTCATTCAGCTCTAGGCTTTGAGTCTCTTCGTGTTCTTGGTACTTTTCGCTTTCTTGGTATTCTTCACTGTCCTGGTACTCTTCACTGTCCTGGTACCGTTGGTGAATGCAGTGTAGCCTCTGGTGTCGGTAGAGATTGGAGCTCCACCGGAAGGCCTTTTTACACTCCCTGCACTTATAGGGCTTCTCTCTGGTATGCACTCTTTGATGACCGAGGAGGAAGGAGTGACTGCGGAAGGCTTTGCCACACTGGCTACATGCAAAAGGCTTCTCTGTACTGTTACTGAGCGGAAGAACAGGCAAGACTGTATCCTGACTACAAGACGGCCCACTCTCAGGTTTTCTTGTAACAGCATGCCGCTTCTTATGAACAACAAAAGCGGACCTATAGGTAAATCTTTTCCCACACTCACTACATCCATATGGCTTCTCACCTGTATGAATTCTATGGTGCTCAATGAGGGATTTCTTTTGAGCAAAAGTTTTCCCACAATTCTGACAGTGATAAGGTTTCTGCACAGTGGTGACACCCCGAGGCTGACTGCAGTTCTTCTGCCTGAAGTCTTGTTGATGTTTACTTTGTTCATAGAACTCTTCATCCTGATGCATCCTCACATGACGAGTAAAGTTTGACCTCCACCGAAAGGCTTTCCTACATCTAGTACACTTAAAAGGTTTCTCCTGGGTGTGAATCCTTCGATGTTCGACAACATAGGACTTGCAGTGAAAGGATTTCCTACACTGACCACAGTCAAAATGTTTCTCCCCATTCTGGTCTGTTAAATGATGATCATGCTCCAAGGTGCAAGGGAGAGCTTCTTCATACTGAGTGGATTCAAATTTCTGCTTAGTGTGTGTTTCCTGGTGCAGACGGTAGGCTGACAAACGTTGGAAAGCTTTCTCACACAAATTGCATTTATAAGGTTTCACTCCAGTGTGAATTTTCTCATGTCTTATACAGTTTGAGCTCCACCTGAAGGCTTTCTCACACACTCTACATTTAAATGGTTTCTCTGAACTATGAAGTCTCTGATGATATGCAAGATGGGAGCTTCTATTGAATGTCTTCCCACAGTCCTGACACCTGTATGTCCTCCCAGCATGCAGAGTCTGCTCCTGTTGGTTGGGGGGGTTAAAGATGAAGCCCTTTGCACATGTGTCCACTTCACTCCCTTTCAGTGCAGCATGAATTCTCTGATACATACCAAACCCATCAACCTGCTTGAGCCCCTTTCCATATCTCTTATAGTCACAATGGTGTGAACTTTTTTTGAAGTGTCTGCCACGGTCATGTTTAATGGACGGCTTCTTCCTGGAAACTCTGTTTTGGGTAACATGTTTTAAGTCAAGAGTATCGCTTCCTCCCAACACTTCAGATTCTTCTGTCCTGTGGCTGAAGTCAGTCTCTTCCTTTATATCTCCCACTTGTATGGGGCTTTCACAGTGCTGCTGTGGCCTGTCTCTCTTTTCAAAAGCCTCTCTGAGCCCTGAATCCTCAGCAGTATTTGCTGCCGGACATGCTGGTGGCACAGTGAAGGAATCTGTGTCCTGTGAAGGATCTTCTTTCATGATGAACTTGCTTGTCTCAATCTGGAGCTCACTTCCTAGCAAAAATCAAGGCACAAGAAAATGTATACACATTTTTCCCACACTCCGAACTAGAGAAAGCACTAAGGAGTCATAAAAGGTCATGTCTCTAAGTGGTAAGAATCTTGCCTGAGAAAATCTTGTACAGTCAAGGATAAGGCAGACGGAAGGAATATTCCCAAATAACAAAAAAGAACAAAAAAAGGGGGAGGAGACAAGATGGGCACAACTTAACAGTACAGAAATCCTATTCACAGAAAAAGGCCCTGAATGCCAAAAGGGCCTTGCTAAAGAACTGGATATCAAGTCTATCACAGAAGCAAGAATCAAATAATGAAGAGGAACACGAATGGAATGTGGACTCCTGAAAGCAAACTGGGGTACAACGGGGGAGTTAGGAAAAGTGCAGGCCTGGGCTAAAAAGTATCATCAATGAGTGGAAAGAATAACGGGGAAATCCTTCTATTACAGGGCTGCTAGGGAAGGGCCAAGACTAGAAAGAAATGGCCTGTCATTAGCCAACCAGGACAGAGGAGACCCAGGGATTACTCCCCTGCTGTAAGTCTGCAGCAGGGCTGGAGAGACGGCTCAGGGTTAACCCTTTGCCTCACAAGCAAAAGACCCTGAGTTCAGATTCCAGACCTGAAAATGCCAGGCAGATATAGCAGCAGCCTGCACATCCAGCCCTGAAAGGCAGAGCCTGGGGAACCCAGAGCAAAGCAAGAGGCCAGAATACTCCAGAATGATTCCCGAAGTCACCTTTGGGCTTTCACAGGCACACACAGTGCCCTCTGATACACAGACAGAGAGACAGACAGACACACACGCACACACACACACACATACACACACAAAACACATGGCAAAAGAGAAAAGAAAATGCAGGAGGGGCAAGCCCCAACTCCCACTGAGTTTTCTGGAACTCATTCGTGGAGGCAGTACCTGGATCCGTCTCAGTCTGAACTGTGCAGATATTCAAGCCCCATGGCTCCCTTGCTTCTAGCCAGGAGATCAGAGCAGATTTGGAAGTTGTTCCCACTGCAGAGAAGAAAAAAGAATGGGATGGGCAGGAAGATGGACTACACAGAATTACTCTCTAGGCCCCTCAGAAAAACCAGAAAGGCAAGAAAACCAAGAAAGACAAATGGAAAAGGCTAAGTAGGACAGGAGATCCAGACAGCCATTTCTGAAATTTCTGACAGAAGACAGAAAAACCACAGGCAAGGCAAAGACCCTGAGGATTCTACAGAGGCAAGAACTACACAACAGACATCACTACCAATACTACTGCAAAAACTAAGATGGCAGAAAAGAAGGTGGCTGGGGACGGTAGGGGACTTACTTAGAGAAGTCATGTTTCTGTAATTCTCCAGCATGACATCCCTGTAGAGGTTCCGCTGAGCTGAGTCCAGGCATGCCCACTCATCCTGAGAAAAAATTACCTCCACATCCTTGAAAGTCAAAGCCTCCTGAAAGAAAGAGAGAGAGAGAAAAAAAAAACAAAAACTATCTTCTACATGGTCCACAGCTCTTGGTTTTAGGAGGGGAATGGGACTGACCGACAATGAACACTGAATGACTCTAGCTGGTGAGAAACCACCACTCAGCAGAAAGCTTGGGATTTAGAGAGGTAATTTGTTCTCTAAGATCAGGTGAAAGGACAAAGAAACTCAGAGAGAGTGGAGCACTGCTATGCATTTGGGAGCACTTCTGAGATACCAAGATATTTCCTGGGGGCTCACCTGGGACTGGGCTGTCCAGGAGCTGTTTGCTGTTACCTGCTCTCCTGTGCTCTCCTCTATCTGGAAAGAGGAAGGCAGCTGGACAGTAGGAGAATCTGAAAAAGAAAAAAGGGTTATGAGAGAGTTGTTTAGCTCTGGGCACCCCAGCAGCCCACTTCCCCACTCAGGCATACTGCTGGTTGACAACCACAGGACACGATCCTCAGTGTCTGTTGGGGACTAGAAAGCAGAGGATTGGAGGAGCAATGAAGGAGAAGCCAACCAGATGGGTCAAAGGAATTGGAAAGAACTCAGAGCTGAGAGAACAGAGCTGAAGGACACACAGGGTCTCGGAGCCCACAGTGAGTACCGGATTGCTCAACCAGGAAGTCATGCACTCCTATTGCATAGGGAGGCTCCAGGTGGTCTCCAGAGTTGCTCTTGAGAGATGAAGCAGGGGACCATATCTGTGCAGACCACAGGGCTCCTGTACCCATCCAATGCACATCTGGGCTCTGAGCAGGGTGTAGGTCCTGGCAAGAAGAAAATGTCATGAAAAGACTCCCTTGGGAATCAGAAATCAAAGTCACAGAAGTTACTCAGCAAACCTATGAAGAACAGGGGTGACAAAGAAAAGGACCTAGGAGATTACTCCTACCCTTTGACCTAAAGGACCAGGTAGAGCCCAGAAACAGATTCCTACTTAGCACGGTCCTCAGAGGCAGTGACACCTGCCTACTACCCACTTCCCTTCCACTGACCTGTAGCTGAGAAATGAGACAGAACTAGTCCCCAGAACTAAAGGAACTGAATCACAGCACAGATGGTCAAGGACATATAAGAACTACTGTCGAGTGATGCTCTTGGCCCTGGCATGCAGAAATCTTAAGGATGCTCAGACTGTAACTTGACTGAGAGAGGCGCCACTAGAGAGTCCAAGCCAGGAAACCACAAAGGAAAAGAAAGTCTCACCCTGTGCTTGTCTGAGCAGAGCACAGGAAAGAGGCCTCAGTTACTTCTGGTCACTGAAGCAAGGTTGTCTTTACTAGAAACTTGCTCTACACCAATACAGACAAGTCTCAGACTGAGACCACTGAACATAGGACAGACTAAAGAGGATGAACTGACTCATCATCACCTCCCGTTCCAGGCAAACCTGCACAGCAGGTGCACAGCCACGTGAGCTGAACTTTCCCAGACTCTGGTTTTGCACACTGATTTTAAAGAGCCATATGATGATTCTGTGACCTCACGTGCATCATAACAAATTTGTGTATTTTGGAGAATTTGGGGTTTGTGCCTTCTAATTTCCAGCAAGCTTTCACCAGGCCCTTTCTGCTCATCTGACAACATTTTCATTTTTTTAATCTTTCTCTCTAACCCTGAACTAAAAAGAAACAAGCCACAATTTTGTAACTGCTGTGTAACCTTACTTCATTTATACTACTGTATAAATATACTACAGCTTTGGTAAAAATGATAAGTGAGCTTTCAGGTTTTTTTTAAAGTAACACCTTATGTTGATTTATTAACACTTAATGCTCACAAACCACCTTTACCTGCCGAGTTATCTTACCAGCCCCCAAATCACACATTTTTATATAAATTTTAAGGCATTCTAGCAACTGATAGATGCAGTAAGACCGCAGGAAGTCACACACCACTACTTTACTGCAAATCTGTGACTCTTTGCTTCCCAGCAGCATGGCTGGCGCCAGCCACATAACCACCCAAACATGTACTGAACAAACGCCTGTGGTTACATTTCTGCATTTCTTTTCTCAGCGGAGGCTCTGAGGCTGTAGAATAAAGCTCCAGACAGAGGCACTACTTACCCTCTGCGAGGTCCCATCATGGCCCGTCTGCAGCTCCTCCAGCAGGGCTACAACCTCCTCTCCACTCTCAGGACGATGCAGCTGCACCCAGGTCCGGAGCTCACCGGGCAGGATGCTCAGCAACTGCTCCAGCACCAGCAGCTCCAGCATCTGGGTTTTGGAGAGGACATCAGGCCTCATCCACCAGCGACAGAGCTCCCGCAGCCGGCTCAACGTTTCTGAGGGCCCCGAAGACTCATGGTAGCGAAGCTGTCTGAAGAGCTGGCGGAACAGCTCCTGACCAGGGCGGTTGAGTGTCTGTGGCCTGGTCTTCGCTGAAGAATAGCCATCCTCCTCCTCTTCCTTTTTTACCACTGGAAGGCGTCCTGGCTCCCTTGAAGCCTGAGCTGCGTGGACAGAGTACCATCTGCCTGGAGGCATCACTCCTGTTCAGCGTTTTTAGCTCCACTCAGATGAACTCAAAAAAGCTGCTGCTTCATTTAACACTGCTGAGTTCTTCAGAGTGTCTTCTCAGAAATGCAGACCACAATGCCATTTGTTGGATCACAAATCATTGGCAAGAGACTGAAGTAACCAACATTCCTGTTCAGGAGGAGAAAAGATGTAAAATCATGTCCCGCGCACATAATGCAGCCATCACTGGATATGCCAACAGCTGTCATGTAGGAGTGAGGGACGATACGTGCACACGAGCACTTGCACAGATGGACGTGCCAGCAGGGCTGGACTGACCTAGTGAAATAAATAAACTAACCCTGAATACAAGACGACAAATGCCTAGTGCCCAAAAACTCAAGTGGCTGGAAAAAAGGGTCAAAGAACTAAATAAGTGGACAAACATAACATGTTCAAGCAAAGAGGGACTTGACACACAAAGCTATCAATTCCTCCAACTTCCGGAAACAGGGATGCCTCCCAGCACTTGCGTCCATCCCCAGCTGCCCACCCCACCCCCAGTCGCCTTGAAAAACAAGGTAAAAGAAATCAGTTCAAGACTTTTAACAGAGCTACAGTAACCAAGACCATGTTGTATTGGTGGACAAAGGACACAGGTCAAGACACAGGTCTAGAAAAATGAGAAATAGGGCTAGGGAGATGGCTCAATCATTAGAGCTGTCTTGTAAAGAACCCAAGTTTTGATACCCAGATCGCACATAAAAATGCCAGGCAGATGAAGCAGTGACCAGGAACTCCAGCCTTAAAAGGTAGAGTCTGGGAAACTCTGGAGCGAAGCAGTAACTTGGGAGAGCAGCCCAGGATAATTCCCAGTGTCACCCTTCGACCTCCTTAAGCGCACACACAAGTGCACTATTGTACACCCACCCACATACAAACACACACAGAACCATGCAAAAAAAAAAAACAAAACCTAGAAAGAGACCTACACAAACTTGCCTGTGATTTTTATTAAAATATCTATTAACTTATTTTAATATAGTATTTTGAAATATCTCAACTAAGCAATTTAAGCATGAAAGAAAATGCTGCCTAAGGAAATCCTCTAACTTGATAGCTAGCTCAACATTGCATAAAAAATAACATGAAAACTCCAAGGCCAGCCTCACCTGCATAGCAAAGTGACCCTGTCTCTAAATAAATACTAACCCAGGTTCTCACTGACGCCTGATTTCCTTTCATAATTCACCACAACGAGGATGCCCTAGAGATCAAGCCACTGTCAGGAGACGGCAGAACTTACTGGACATGCTGGTGTGCACTGAGAGCCCAGCACTGCAGAAGCCACAGAAAGACTGTGAAGTCGGGGCTAGAGAGGTGGCTCAGGGATTAAGCCTCTGCCTTGCAGGAGGAAAGTCCTGAGTTCCGATCCTAGATGGAAGTGGGGGGGGGCAGTCTGTGTTTCTGGTCCTGGTAGGGCGGAGCCTGTGAATCCCCGGGGAAGAGTAAACAAGGAGGAGGTGGAGGCGTCCATAGTGGTTCCCGAATTCGCCTGTAGTTCTACACACACACACACACACACACGCACGCACGCACGCACACGCACAATTGAATAAATAATAATAATAATAAAAAGACTGTGAAGTCCAGATGCTGCATGGCAGGTATAGACTGTTCAGACCTGCCACAGAGAATGAAAGCCACTTACTAGCCACACAACCACATGCACAACTTCACCTCTCCAAAGTAAACCTGCTTAGAGAAACTATCTGGGACACATTTTGAATCTTCAACAAATGTCTTTCTTCACATATTGAGGCAGCCCCTGGAATTAGACATAGTCCTATTATTTGGAATTAAAAATGGCTCCATTCTTCTGTCATATTGACAATTACATATTAGTCGAGATTGAACAGTGACATTCATTCATAGTGAGGTAGCTCAAAACACAAATTATATGTCTGTGAAAACTAAAACTAAAAGCAAAGGGCGTATTCTTGAAAACAAATGCTTGAAAGGAGGCAGTTTGTCCTGGCTGCTTTCTGATTCTGTGAACATGCTTTTTGCCAAAAACCCCACCTTTGACTGCAGAAATTCTCAACAGTAAAATAGAAAGTGACACAAACTGATATATAAATATTTTAAGAGACTGCTAGCAGATGCTGGCCATTTTGAGTACATTCTCCTGTAAGCCCACTGGCATTAATAAAACTTTGAGTTCTCCATTGCTCCATGGACTCCTTGTGCTTTCAAGTTCCGCAACAGTACGAGAAAGGAACTTAGGCCAGAAGGCTGTGACCTAAGGCTCATAATTATACAGGCCGCAACCCTATGATGTCTGATAAAGGCACAAAAGTACTCAAAGATGGTATTCTAAACAAATACTACTGGTGTAATTGAACAGCTATAGGTAAATCACAAAAGATGACCTAGATCTCATTATCTTGTGCAAATCAGTTAAACAGTATCATGGACTAAAATGTAAAATTATTTAATGACTTGTGTTGGGACTACTGACAGAGCAAATGAAAAGCACTCATACAAAAGATCAATCTAGTTAAAAATTTAAACTTTAAAAAAAATGTAAGAGATAGAGAAGCCCTAGGCTAAACATTTTTTCTTAAGAATAAAAGGAAGCCAGATGCAGCACCACACATCTATAGGCCCAGCAACCTGGGGACTGACATGGAAAGATCAAGTGAACCTCAAGTTATGGCAAGGCAACAAAAGGTACATTATGGTACCCATGAATAGCCATCGGTCCAAATAAGCATCTGACATCTTACCTAACAATATGATACGAGCTGCTTTGGGATTTTCAACTCTGGTGCTGAAGATTTTTTAAAGACTGAGGCAACCTAAGCACAGATTCACATTACAGAAACCTCTGCACTTACCCTTATAAAAGCTCAAATTCGAGGCTAGGTATATAGTTCAATGATGTACAGCAGGCCTTGGGTTCAATTCCCAGTAGCACATGCTACACTACACCCCCATCATGACAGAGACATCTAGAGGCTGGCCTGACTGAAAATACACTTGTCCTCAGATATAAAGAGGTGTGACACCTGCTTCTTCCTCTCTCCCTCTCCTCCTCTCTCTCTCTCTCTCTCTCTCTCAACAGCACTGCCAGGCAGGACTTACCCATCTGTCTAAGATTCATCTTTGGCACAGATTTAATTATCAATACAAAAGTACAAATAAACGCCTCAAGGAAACAGTTTATTCTAATGATCAAGGTTTGGGATCATGGATCTAAACTTCCCTACATGACTAATTCACAAGTGTGAGCTACATAATTCTTATAGCTAAGGAACAAGAAAAAAGTCATAAATAAACATATTCAACAAATACATTGTTGAGATCATCTGCAGGTGGGCTACAGCAAAGCAAAATCCTTTTCCAAAGGTTTGGATGTTCTTTTACAGAACTCTTACTTTTGGTTGGTGGGGTCTACTGGTGTATCTTGTATCAGGATTGTAAAGCAAATGTGAGTAAACTCAGCAATTGAGGAGAAGAGATTTGCTGTCAATCGCAAGACACAAATGTTTTATAAAAGACAAGGCTGATTCTCTTTGGACCCAGAAATGCACTATTCTATTTGAGAACAAGTTTGCAACACAGCCACAGCACTTTCAGAGAACTTTAGCTTTCCAGAGCCAGAGGTGATGGCGCTTCTGGGGAAACTAGTCAACTACGACCACTCAGGACATACGGGGAACAGTTATCCAACAGCCAGATAATTAGGTCTGCTGCTGAATTTCATGCATCCTAAAAGCCAAGGGCTGAAATCCCAACCAATTTCCCAGGACAGAAGAAAAGCTTCTTTTCAACCTAAGACTAAACTACAATACCTGGGCAGGAAAAGCAGTGCGAGCTGGTATCCCAGGCAGACCTCTCTGCCCTTAAGTCCTGTCAGTTCCATCAAGAAAATCACTTTGCAACTGGGCATGGTGGCCAATTATGCATCTGTAATCCAGCACTCAGGAGGCAGAGACAGAGAATCAGGAATTTAAGGCAATCTTTGGTTATATGTGAGTTCAAGGCTACATGAGACCCTTAAAAATACAAAACCCGGACTGGAGAGGTGGCTCAGGGGTTAAGCCTCTGCCTTGCAGGCAGAAGGTGCTGAGTTCGGATCCTAGACCCCACGTATAGATAGACACCGGGCGGAAGCGGGGGCAGCTCTGTGCTTCTGATCCTGGTAGGGCGGAGCCTGTGAATCCCGGGGCAGAGTAAACAAGGAGGAGGTGGAGGCGTCCATGGTGGTTCCCGAATTTGTCTGTGGTTCTATACAAATGTACACACACACACACACATACATACACACACATGCACACATGCGTATGTGCACAATTGAATAATAAAAAAATTTTTAAAAAAAGAGTAGGCAATGTGAATTTAAAAAAGATAAACAGCTGCATGAGACTTTACCAAACATATGTTACATATAAACATAATAAAAAGAAAAACCATTTGTCTTCCATAAAGGGGCAAAATACAAAAAGAAAAAAAAATCTTCAGAAATGTTGAGATTTGTTTTTAAGGAATACTTCTTTATTGTTTATTTTGCTTGGTTTGTTTACATTCTATTTATGGTGTGGGGTATGTAATAATGGGGTACAGAACAAAGGAAAATGTGTAAGAGTTGCTTCTCTCCTTCCACAATGTAGAGTTCAGGGACTGAACTCAGGTCATCAGCTTGGTGGCAAGCATCTGTCCTTCCTGAGCCACTGTGCAAGCTCCCTAGTTAGCCTCTCATTGTCATTTTTTCCCATGGGGGTCAATGTACATAAGTACATATTTTATATAGATGGCAGGTTTCTAAAATGGTAAGCACTAAAGATCGCTTTTGCTACATATCTCAAAATAAATACTGAAATAGATGTTTAATGAAGAGATTACATACCTGGAGTGCCCAAAACTTGATTAAATTCCACTCTTCAACAAAGGCAACTAGACTCCTTGGAGAAGAGGTTGATGCCAGGCTGGGGCAGGGAAAACGTAAGTGGTGTTCAATCAGAAAGTCAACGAAAGACAAGGAGAAGAAAAGATAATGATGTGTAAAGGACACAAGAATCAACTTAAAGAGCCCCCAATAACCAAAACAAGAATAAATTTAAGCAGGCCAGGTATGGTAATAAACACCATCTGTCACCCCAGCACTTGGAAGGTCAATGTTGGAGGATCAGGAGTTCATGGCCAGCTAGGATCAGATACTGGAGACCCTTCCTGGGAGTGGGAGAAATTTTAAGTAAAAACGAATGAACAAACAAAAAACAATGAAAAACTAAACATCCAAGGGGATACCCAATGTAAATTATCAAACAGAAAAAAGGAGAGGGACAAATCTCCCTCACAAGGCCGTCCAATTAGAAATGAGGGAAAGGGACACAATGCTGTCTGCTGCAGGCAAGATGCAAATTAGAAATGAAAGTTAAGGAGAAAAGGCTTTTGGATGCAAAGTCCCAATTTCTCTTCCCTCAAGGGGAAACCACAGTGGTGAAACTTGACAGGCATTCGTAATATGAGCTATCAGCTCCAGGTAAGAACACGAAAAAAAAATCAAATACAAAGATGGACACTAAGTTAGAAATGAAACACTTCTAAAGTCGTCTGGTGCTTAATAGTGAGGTGCTACCCAGTGAAATAAAACTAAGAAGTATTAAGATTTGGAAGGGAAACATACACTCGATACTGTAGGAAGCATAACCGTTCACTTAATTGTCACAAGAATGTTCACAAGACTTTCTCAAATTGTTTCAGGATCAAAAATACTGATACTTAAGTCTTTTTTTCTGGTATCACAGAATGCTTATACACTAATACTTCCTGGATACCCCAGAAGCAACTAAACTGATAGAAAGTCAGCATTTTTCGGCTTTCACGTGTATGTCAAGGCTTACCTTCAAAACACTGGTGCCTTTGGACTGCTGAGTTGACTTAGCAGGCAAAGGCACTTGCTGCCAAGCCTAACAACCCAAGTTTAATATTGGGAACTACAAACATACAAGTATCTGTCATCCCAACACTTGGAAGGTGGAAGTTGAGGATCACGCAAAATGTTAAAAAAAAAAAAAAAAAAAAGAAATTTCAATTTACCATAAATTCATTTTATTCTACTTTTGACAGAAAGAAAAGGAGGGGCTGGGGAAACAGCTCAGTCAGTGCCTTGCAGGAGGGGGGGAGGGACCCTGAATTTTGATCCCTAGATCCCAAGAGGTACTTGACTGTAAAAGCCCTGAAAGACAGAGTCTGAGAGAGGAGCTGGATAGCTAGACTAGCCCTCAGGGCATGTTCTGGGTGTAATTAGACTCAGGTTCACAACAGTAAGATGCAAGCGTGATCAAGGATTCCAGGATCACCCTCAGGCTCCACATGCAGGCATCCTCAAGTTACTTGAGCACATACACACACTCCATGAAACTCACAGACCCATGCACACAGAAGAGAAGGAAGGGGCAAGAGGGGGCAAGAGAAGAGAGAACATTATGTGCCATAGTTCACAGTTCTCTCCTTCCAGCAAGTGAGAGTTCAGGAGCGTTGCCTTACTTGCTCAGGTATCTTGCCTGCCAAGAAATTCTTTCATTTTTAAAGATAATCACCTTAGCAAGTCATTTTTCTGCCCAAATGTCACTTGTTGAACATTTATCACATCATGTAATTGTGTGCCATCACTAATAAACTGCAAAATTACAGCGGTCATGCTACTACCAACTTATACTGCAGGTAATAGGTCAGATGCGAGTCAATACAGTAGAGACAGAATGTGCTGCTCCCTCGATTCAACCTAGTATTAATAATAGAAGTACTGTGGCCAGCAACCGCCAGCTGCACACTTCTAAGTAGGCAAAGAAACACACCGAGTCTCTCGCACCAGATCCAAGGTTCCCCCAGAGCCGGGATCCTGCGCTCACCCTAGCAGGCTCTGGAGGAGGCTCCTCTCCTAGGTCTCCCCCGCCTGTCAGAGCCGGGCGTGCAGGACACTCAAGGTCCCTGTCTGGAAGAGCCAGCGCAGTCCTTTCAGTACCACCCAACCCTAGGCGCGCGAGCCCGGGGTTCCCACTCTACGGAGACAAGAGTCCGGGTTCTCTCCTCTCCCCACCGAACTCCCCGTGCGGCTCAGGCCTGGTCCGTAAGTACCTCTTCACTGCTCATCACCTCCGCGCGCATGCTTCAGTACCCGGCACAAGTTGGGCGTTCGCGCGCACAACACCGACCAGGGTCTGACCGGCTCTGACGTCACGTCGCGGGGTGACGTCACGCGGGGCGACGTCACTCGGTGTGACGTCACGCGGGGCGACGTCACGGGGGTTGCGCTCATTCCTTCCCAGCACTGCGGGCGGGGCTCGCAGGCCTCGGCTCCTTGCTCCCCCGAGGGCTCCTAACCCTGCGCTCCTCGTGCGCGCACTCCGCCTCCCGTCTACGCGGCACGGCTACGTGGTGCACTGCCTTCGCCTCGCGTGGACGAGGGTAGGTGTCGGGGCTTCGTGCGCGCATCTGGGCACCGCGCTGCACGCAGACCTCGCGGTCCTCTTCGATATAGACTTCCGCTCGCTCTATTTGTATTTATAGACTTCCGCTCGCTCTATCTGTATTTATAGACTTCCGCTCGCTCTATTTGTATTTATAGACTTCCGCTCGCTCTATCTGTATTTATTTCGCGCGTGTCCCACGCAGGGCCTCGGGGCCTCGGGACATCCTGGATCGCTCGTTGCCGCGGGTTTCACGCGGACCTGGGTTCGAGCCCGGGCCGAGGCTGCGCCCTGAGCCTCTCTCCAGCCCCGGCCACTACTACTATTTTTGTCGCCGTGAGCCCTAAGTTACCCGGCCGACCTCGCCCCCGGGCTCCCCCGGGCTCCCCCGCGGGAGGCCTCGCCCCCCGGGGCAGCTCCGCAGGCGGACCCCGATCTCCTGGGCGCGGAAGCGGGGCGTCCTCGCGCCGCCCCCACGCGACCTGGCCGGCGCGGGCCCAAGCCCGGCGCGGGGTCTCCCCGCCCGAGCGCACCCCGGCCCGCTGCAGCCGCGGCTCCCCCGGTTCCAGCGAAGGCCCCGCGCCGCCGAGGCCGGTCTGGGAGGGCCCGCGCCGTCTCCCTCGCCCGTCCCCCGCGACCCAACGGCACCTACCGGCGCACCCCGACCCCGGGGTCCCGACGGCGGCCGCCCGCTCGTCCGCACCGCTCGCGACGGGAGCCCGCGGCCCGCACCCCGCAGCCCCGCACCCCGCACTCCGCAGCCCCGCACCCCGCAGGCCCGAGCGCCGCGGCGCCGAGCTCGCCGCCTCCCGCTGCCTCCCGCTGCCTCCCGCCGCGGCCGCCGCCCTCACCGCCCCTCGCCGCAGCCCTCACGCCTCTCGCCGCCGCCTCCCTCGGCGGCCGCCGCGCCTCCCGTCGCGCCCACTTCCGCCGTTGGGGCCGAGCATGCGCGCCGCCGCCCCTCTAGGCATCCCGGAGGGCCGCCGTCTCGGCTGCTCCCAGCACCCAGGTGACCACTCTAGGCATCCCGGAGGGCCGCCGTCTCGGCTGCTCCCAGCCCGAGTCTGCGCGTGGCCTGGGCCCTTGCTGCGGCGGCTTCTCCCACGCACTCGGGGGTGTAATCGCCAGCGATCTCGTTAGTTTCCAGTGTAGGAACGACACCTCAGGCCGGGTTGGAGGGGGTTCTTCTGTTGGAACCAAAGTTCCTGCACCTGATCGAGCCCCTCAACTAAAGACACGGAGACGCCAGAATCGATGCAAAGGCAAGAGGCTTTAATCACCAACGCGCTGGGGTCACCCCTGCTTTTCGGGAGCAAGAACGGCCCGAGCACTTAGGACTCGGGTTTTTTATAGGGCAGGGAACAAATTTCAACCATAGCAAACACAGCAAACGGGATGAAACATCTGGTTCTTGGTGATAAGGATGGCTCAAGGGGTGAAGTACAAGTCAGTATGACTAGGGGTAAAGTACAGGTCAGTTCATCAAGAGTCAGCATGACTACGGTCAGTTCATAAACAGGATTTCATGTTCATGTCCACATATATTTATGTCCACATTTCCCCCTTTTCCTATAGTAAAATTCAATCCTGAATTTATAAGAGGCTCTCCTGTTCTTCAGCTTTCCCTTGCTCTTTGTACTGCTGTCTGAGTATCATGACTTGGATGGTACCGATTCTGTCTTTAACAAATGAAATGATCTTATTGACCATGCAGGGCCCAATGGTGAGCAGAATTAGTAAGGGCCCAGCAAGGGTTGATACAAGGGTAGTGAGCCGTGGGGACTTAGTAAACCAGGCTTCGTACCAGTTTTGGCTTAATCTATGTTTTTCTCCCCAGGAACAGAAATGATGGGATGTGTGGTAGGACACTTTCCCATTTTTGGCCACCCCCTCATAATAAGGGGGGGTCATCCCTACGCACAACCAGTAGGCAGTCGTTAAGTTAGAGTTTGTCTAGTTCAGTACTTGAAAGGCCCCTTGTACCAAATTAAAAATTCTTGTTTGAGAGTCAGATTCTTGTCCTGAAGCGGGAGAGGCCAGGATCAGGGAATTAGTTGGGGTGCTGGTCGGGGTTGTGGCACCAGAGCCACCAATGCCGTTGGAACTAGCACTAGTGGTGCTTCTTTTGAGACTTGCTGTCGGAGGAGTAGGCCTTGATAAGACGGTGTTAGGTCCTATTGAAATGCTAAGGAGGTTTTCTATTTTAAGTTGAACAGTAAATATCAGTCCTTCTTTCACAGGACTCTCCTCCCCGAGCCCAAGGGAAGAAATCGGCATTTCAATGCCCGATCCTTCCACACGGGAGGCCTGAGCCAAGGTGGTCTAGTGGAACTTAACGCCATGATAGACATGCTTGATCATTCTGTGGTCTACTGTGGAGGCCCCGGGCAGCATTTGAACTGATGCGACATGTGCTGGGATTTCAAAGACTCGTGTGACACAAGCTGCAACAGAGCTCAGCCTCCTCTTGGGGTCGTCTTGACCCGGGCGATATAGCCTAATCCCCCAGGAATGTCCAACCTTTCCAATCTGCTTGTTTCCGTTCGCTGGTGAAGGTCATACTGATATTAGATTCTCCTCGGACCGTCTCAGTAAATTTAATTAGATCTCCCCCCTTCGTTCTCCACCAGGCCTTAGTGTAAGTCTCACGACCCCAAGAGGCACAATAGTAGGCTTCTGGCCCCCCGCATTTATGAGTGCGTTTCCCTCCTGGACATATATGCCAATCGTTTATCCTGCAAGGGGGCGGCTTTCTTCTATCCCTTCAACAATGAGTGCACGCTTCATTATGTGATTCTGCTCTCTAAATTTCTTTGCTCCCGCTGTGTTTTCTGTATGTGCCCAGGAATCCTTAGCCACGGTGCACAGGTCAAAGGAAAGGTCAGGGAACCAGACATTCAACGGGGCGGTTTTAGTAGCTAGGTTGAGGGTAAGACCTGTTTCTATATTGGTGATAGCCCATGTTAATTTATAAGGCATGTGAGGGTTGCAGTTACCTAGCTGGAGCAGGGTTAGTAGAATCAATCCGGTGGACGCGAATTTTGAGGGGGGTTGCCAGTCCTTTCCAATGTCCATAAGTCATCCTTGGAGGGTAGAGGCGCTTTCTTCACGTGAGACGCATGGATCCAGGCGGCTGCTCCTTCCACCTTCACTGCAGTGGGCGTAGTCAGCAATACAGTGTAGGGTCCCTTCCAGCGAGGCTCTAACGTGCGGGTCTGGTGCGGACAGACAAGGACGAGGTCCCCGACCTGGAACTGGTGCTTTGCAGCACTTGACTCTCCGGGCTGGTAGGCTGCTGATATCTGTGTCCACAGATCCGCCTGCACCGCTTGTAGGCCTTCCAGCCTAACACGCAAGTTCAAATTATTACTGGGAATGGAACTCACAGGGTCCCCTATTTGGGTTATGGGGGCAGGGACACCATACAGTATTTCAAAAGGGGTAAGTCCCAGCTTTTTAGAGGGGGTATTCCTGGCCCGAAAGAGGGCCAGGGGTAGGAGAGCCACCCAGTCTGACCCGCCAGTCTCCATGGTCAATTTAGTTAAGGTCTCTTTTAGGGTTCTATTCATCCTTTCTACCTGTTCTGAACTCTGGGGTCTATAAGCACAGTGAAGTTTCCAATTAATCCCAGATACCTGGCCACTCCCTGACTTACCTGGGCAACAAAGGCAGGTCTGTTATCAGACCCTATTACCTTGGGGACTCCAAATCGCGAAAGATTTCTTCTAGGATCTTCTTGACCACTATCAGGGCAGTCTCAGTCTTAGTTGGGAAGGCTTCCACCCATCCTGAGAAAGTGTCTATAAATACTAATGGATAGCAGTAGCCATATTTAGCTGGCAGAACCTCGGTGAAGTCCACTTCCCAGTAAGCTCCGGGTCTGTCTCCGCGCAGTCTGTGGCCCATGGCTCCTGTCACTTTGTTTTTGTTTTTGTTTTTGTTTTTATTAAAAATTTAATTATACATTTTAAAATTTTTTACCAGTTCCCTCCCTCCCCCTCCTGTCACTTTGTTTGCATTTACCATTTTACATGTTTTGCATTTCTGGACTACTTCAGCGATGAGGAGGTTCTCTTTAGGGATCATGAACTCGGTCATTTTTAAGAGCTCGTTGATCTTTGCCTCTCCTAGGTGTGTCCAGCGGTGCATCTGGTCTATCAGGGTTCAGGCTTCCTTTCTAGGCAAAATTATTAACCCCCCTGGCGCTCTCCAGACTCCTAACCCAGGGTCATATTGTTTGTCCATTCCTGTCATCAGTCCTAGGTCCTCTGGGGTGTACTCGACCTTTGGGGTTGGCACTGAGTCTGTTATTTCTTCAATGGCTAGGGCTGTCATGGTTTGTGAGGCCGCCTTTCTGGCTTCCCTATCAGCCATGTTATTGCCTTCGGTCACTTTGTCCTTTCCCTTTTGATGCCCCGGGCAATGGATTATGCTTACTTTTTCAGGCAAGTGCAGGGCATCCAGCAGGTTAAGGATTTCTTCCTTATTCTTAATTTCTTTTCCTCCTGAGGTCAGCAGGCCCCTTTGCTGGTAGATGGCCCCATGGACATGGGCTGTAGAAAAAGCATACCGGCCATCTGTGTAGATGTTCAATCGCTGCTTCCAGCCATCTCCAGTGCTCTTGTTAGAGCTATCAGTTCTGCTTTCTGGGCAGAAGTCCCAGCCGGGAGGGCTGAGGCCCATATGACTTTTTCTCCGTCCACCACTGCTGCTCCTGCCCTTTGTTCTCCTTGATCAAGAAAACTGCTTCCATCTGTGTACCAGGTCACCTCTGCATCTGGTAGTGGGTGATCAGTCAAATCCTTGCGCCAACCGTGGGCCTCGGCCAAGACCTGTAAGCAGTTGTGGGTCGGAGGTTCCAGGTCCGGGTCAGGCAACAAGGTGGCTGGATTTAAGCCGGTGGCTGGGGCGAACGTGATCCCTTCGCTCTTCAGGAGCAGGGTCTGATAGTGAGTCATTCGTGCATTTGTAAGCCAACGATCCAGTGGCTGCCGGACCACACTCTCAAGGGCGTGAGGGGCTGCTATGGTCAAGTTCTGTCCCATAGTCAGTTTGTCCCCATCTTTGACCAAAGTGGCAGTGGCGGCTAATATGCGTAAGCAACTGGGCCAGCCCACGGCTACTGGGTTTAGTCTTTTAGACAGGTACGCTACAGGTCTCTTCCACGGCCCTAGTTGCTGAGTCAGGACTCCCTTTGCAATCCCTCGGTTTTCTGCCACATACAGGTGGAAGGGTTTGGTAACATCAGGTAACCCAAGGGCGGGTGCTGACGTTAATGCCTTTTTGACATTATCAAAGGCCGACTGCTCCTTTTCAGTCCAAATACATGGCCCACTAGTCTTAGTCAATGTGTACAGAGGGGCTGCTAGTTCGGCGAACCCTGGTATCCAGAGTCTGCAGAACCCCGCTATTCCCAGAAACTCCCTCATTTGTTTCGCATTCTGGGGCGGCTATTCCCAGAAACTCCCTCATTTGTTTCGCATTCTGGGGCGGCGGAATGTGGAACACAGTCTCTTTCGGGGCCTCCGAAAGCCACCGCTTCCCGTCCTCAAGCAGGTACCCCAGGAAACTGACCTTTTTCCTGCAGATCTGAGCTTTCTTCGCTGATGCTCGATATCCTAGGTTGCCGAGCTCCCGCAGTAGCCGCTTCGCTCCTTCGATGCAGGTGCGTTCATCAGGAGCTGCCAGCAGGAGGTCGTCTACATATTGTAGGAGGGTTACCTGTGGGTTCTGGGCTCGGAAGGGAGTCCGGTCCTGGTGTAATGCTTCATCAAAGATTGTAGGTAAGTTTTTTTTTGAACCCTTGGGGGAGTCGGGTCCAGGTGAGCTGTCCCGATGTCCTGGAGTCTGGGTCTCTCCATTCGAAGGCAAAGATAGGCTGGCTTTCGGGGGCCAGTCTCAAACAGAAGAAGGCATCTTTTAAATCCAGGACAGTATACCAAACCCGATCTGGAGGAAGCGAACTCAGCAGAGTGTAAGGGTTTGGCACAGTGGAATGTATGTCCGCCACCCGTTTATTTACCTCACGGAGGTCTTGCACTGGTCGGTAGTCCTCCATTCTGGGCTTCTTTACCGGCAACAGGGGCGTATTCCATGCTGATTGACACGGACAGAGGATTCCCTCTTCAAGTAGTCGGATGATGTGAGGTTTGATCCCTTTTCTGGCTTCAGTACTCATGGGGTACTGTCTGACTGCTATAGGGGTCGCCTGGGAGCGCAACTCGACATGGATAGGTGATCGCTGCTCAGCTCTCCCTAGACCCCCTGTTTCGGCCCATGCCTTTGGGAAATGGCGTAACCAAATTCCCATCTCTCCCTTAGTTTCTGGGGGTTGCTCGAACAGACGATGTTCATCTTCTAGCCTAACACTCAGGACCTGCGAGGGCCTCCCTTGGGGATCTGTGACAGTTGACCCAGAGGAGTAAAATGTATCTGGGGCCCCAATTTGGTTAGCAGATCTCTCCCTAGGAGGTGGTAGGGGCACTCTGGAATTACCAAGAAAGAGTGGGATACCCGGCCCACGCCTAGGCCACTGTTCTTCGGGTAGTCCATGAATATAGCTTATTTCCGGTGGCCCCTTGTGCCCAGGACTTTTTCCCAGACCCACGTCCGTTGTCCTGGAGCAAGACAGAATGTTGGGCCCCGGTATCCACAAGGAAATTGGTTTTCTTCCCCTCCACTCGGAGAGTTACCCTAGGTTCAGGGAGGGGGTCTGAACCCTGACTCCCCTAATCTGATTCTTCTCCCAGGGTCAGCACCTGGGTTGGTCTAGCGGGCCCTGGGTGCCTCCGTCCTTGTTTTCTTTTGGGACATTCTCGTGCCCAGTGGCCTTTTTCTTTGCAGTAGGCACATTGATCGCGGCCCCAGGGTCAGTCTCCGTTGCCCAGTCCTCCCTGCCTATCATCCTTCCTATCCTGAACTACAGCGGCCAGGATTTGAGTTAATCTCTTGTCCTGTCGTCTTTCTCTCATGCTTTTCTCTTTTTCCTTTTTCTCTTCCTCATCATCCCTATTATAATAGACCTTCTCAGCTACCTGCACCAGATCCCTTAGCGACTTATCCTGTAATCCTTCTATCCTCTGTAATTTCTTCTTAATGTCTTTGGCAGACTGATCTATGAAGGCTACCATAACAGTTGCCTTCTGCTCGGGGCTCATGGGGTCAAAGGGGGTAAACCTTCTGAAAGCCTCCATGAGACGTTCTAAGCACATCGCAGGTGCTTCCTCTGGGCCCTGTATCACTTCTCTTACCTTGGCCAAATTGGTGGGGTGCTTTGCTGCCCCTCGGACACCTGCCATCAGAGTCTGGCGGTAGACCTCGAGCCGCTCCCTACCTTCAGGCGTGTTGTAGTCCCAGTTGGGTCGAGTCAAGGGGGAGGCAGCATCAATGAGGGCCGGGACAATGGTTGGCCTCCCATCCTCTCCCTGGACGTGCTTTCCCGCCTCCAACAGGACTCGCTGTTTCTCCTCTGAGGTGAGAAGAACCTGCAGGAGTTGTTGACAGTCCTCCCAGGTAGGCTGGTGGGAAAACAAGACTGACTCTATAAGAGAGATTAGAGCGTCAGGGTTTTCAGAAAAGGTCGGGTTCTGATTTCTCCAATTGTAGAGGTCCGAGGAGGAGAAGGGCCAATACTGCCGGGGTTGGTGACCCTGTTCGTCCGGGGTCCCAAAGGCCCGCAGTGGCAGGGTGGGAACGGGTCCAGCTCCACCGGGGTGCTGAGTTTGCCGACTTCGGGTGCCGGCCGCTGGACCCTGCGGTTGTGGAGAGTCAATCAAGGATGCGGGTGAGGAGGGGTCAGGGGAAGGGAGTTCTGCTAGCAGAGGAGCATAGGGGCCTTGTGGAACGTAGGGTGGGGGCAATTCCTGCAACAAGGTGTCCTGGGGATCAGTGGGAAGAGGAGTGGGCTTGCGTGGGGCAGAAGGAGAAGCGGAAGTGGGAGTAGCTGCCACGAGGCAAGTAGAGAGCGACGGCTGGGAAGGAGGGGAAGGAGGAGATCCAGGAAGGAAGAGGCGGACCCATGAGGGTGGGTCCCGCACCAAATCCTCCTATATGATGATGTAGGGGACTTGGTCCGGGTGTCCGTGGGGTCCGGACTGGAAGACGCGGCTCTTGACAGCTGCAATGAGATCGCTCTGGAAAGAGCCTTCCGATGGCCAAGCTACCCCGAAAGATGGCCACTCAGACCTGCAGAAAGTTTGCCATCGTCCTTTCCTAACTTCTAGTGAAAGGTTATGCCCTCTTTCCCTAACGTCCGTCCAATGGTCCAGAGTAAGAGACAAAGGCGTGGAAACAGTTTGCCCCATTTCTCCCTTCAAATGAAAGCGAAACCAAAGACAGAAAAACGTAGTACACAGAGCAATCAGACACGCTGTAAGCACAGATCTCCCTGCAAGGTTTCTCCACGTTAGAGCAAACGCTTGTGAGCCTGGGAGAGAATACCTCGGAGACAAGGGGGCGTACGTCCCTGGCCCCTGTCCGAATAGCTGGATCATCCAGCTCAAATGCTATCCCCAAGTTTGGAGCGTCCTCCGTACTCTTTGAGGTGTATCGGCACGTCTGCTCACCTCTCTAAGGGTATAGCCCAGACGCCGGTCTCGGCACCCACAGTGCCTGGGCTACCAGATGCTGGTCTCGGCACTCACAGTGCCCCAGCCGCCAAAATTCAGAACCCAGGAAAAACAAGATTAGACAACCAGAGCGAGGCAGACACAACAGCATGCACAGAGATACTCACGCACTCGCTTGTCTCAAGACGGCCTCCGATCCGCTCTTCGTGATCTCCAATGAGGGTACTCCCTTCCCGGCCAAACGCACCAGATGTTGGAACCAAAGTTCCTGCACCTGATCGAGCCCCTCAACTAAAGACATGGAGACGCCAGAACCGATGCAAAGGCAAGAGGCTTTATTCACCAGCGCGCTGGGGTCACCCTGCTTTTTGGGAGCAAGAGCAGCCCCGAGCGCTTAGGACTCGGGTTTTTTATAGGGCAGGGAACAAATTTCAACCATAGCAAACACAGCAAACGGGATGAAACATCTGGTTCTTGGTGATAAGTATGGCTCAAGGGGATGAAGCACAAGTCAGTATGACTAAGGGGTAAGGTACAGGTCAGTTCATAAACAGGATTTCATGTTCATGTCCACATATGTTTATGTCCACACTTCAACCATGTGAAGCGTTTTATTCAAGGATAGCTCAGTTTACATTGTGCAGTGCAAGGAAGTAAGGAAAAAAAATCTTTGGCTAAGCAGAAAAGCATAGGTGCTGAACACACATTAAACCATACAGTCACCATCTTGTACCTAAGACAACATCATGAAAGGGAGAAGAAACGTGCAGAAAAACATGATTGGTTCCAGGTCCAGTTTTGAATGACCCAACATCCACACTCAGCCCCTTTGGGGTCCTGAAAGCCGGGACAGGCCCTCCATGCTCCCCGCAGGTCCCCCTTTTCTTTTAAAAAGGGCCGTCTTGAACATGTCAAACTGAAGACTGTTAAGAGCATAACTTACCGAAAACGAAGCCACCATACAGGCAAAATAAGCCAAATTCCGATTGCTACTAATGCAGAGCTAATGGACAAATGTTTTCCAGTAAAGGAAAGAGACCTTCAAAAAGCATGTTGGATAATTGTGATTGATTGGGCAAGGGAGAAGCTTGTTGAATATTTATGATTTTATCATATAAAGTGGATAAATCCATGCTAAGATTTCATGATTACAAAGTCCAGCTAAATGGGCCTTAAACTTGTCCCAATCATATTCAGAACTGTTGTACGTTTTGTCACACATGTCCATTGATAATTAGTGCGGCATCTAAGAGTACTATATATTTTTAAATTTTGAAGTTTATCCCCCCTCACTAACAAGGTTTCTTCTAAAATACTCATACAATTCTGAAGATCTTGATGGATTCCTAGTGGAGCCTGCGAAGCTTCAGAAATGTTTTTCTTTGTATCATTAACATATGTAGCTGTGTGAATGCCTGTGTGAATGCCAGAGCACTAGCCACTGTCCAGGCTGTGACAGCCAGTGCTGCAGTTACACCAGCAATAGGAATGGCCGCCATTCTGTCAGGTCTGATTAAATCAGTCAATTCCTTAGCAACCGTACCCCCTGCTCATCAAACCAAGGCTCGGACACATTAGCAGGCATCATGATACAAGGTGAAAAGTTCCAACTTGATGTAAAAGACTGAACCAGGCTAGATTATAACAAGTCAAAATCCACCTTTAACCGGAAAGCTCTCCTTTGAGGTTCTGCGGTCCAAACAGGCTTGGGCCAGAGAAGTCCCAACACACCGGGGGCAGGGTGTGTGGTCTTTTATAGGTCAAGGGTCTGATAAGAATCAGAAAGAGCCAGGAGGGTGTCCCAGTGAGAGACTGGCGACATCCAGTGAGGAGGTTGCAACTGTCACCCTGCCAGTCTTTTGGATGTCTGGGGACTTTCCAGATTGGGTAGGGGAGGTAGAAACATATAACCAATCCAACCTAAAACAAGGAGGCTGCACCGATATAAGTGTAGACTGTACTTTAACCTTAGGAGAAATACAGTTTGCTGAAAGACATTTTTTACAAGAAATACAATTAACATTACCTGATACATTGACCTCAAATCTACTATTATGATTAGTAAGTAGCAAAGCATAAGGTGGGGCAACACAAGCAAGAAGTCTAAATAATGTATTAAGGACATATGTGTGTGCAAGTTTGCTTTTAAAGTTTGCTAAGTCTCATAGCAGCTGCAATTTCCCAAAGTCCAGTTTGTGTTTTTCCTTTTGGATCAGTCCAAATACCAGCTATAAAACCATCAGGAAATGTCACATTCTGTCAGTTCTCATCACTATAATGGCCATGCACTGACCAGTCCATAAAGACATGTCCGGCAGCATTATATTTATATGCATGGTTGAACGCACATGTGGTTCTCCACAAAGGTCAAGATCTGGTTGATAAAGTTAAAGCATAAATGCAAGGAGGTTTTTTTATGTGGTATCATTACTGAAGAATCTCGATATTGTCCACCAGTTAATCCTAATGTGGTGAAGGTGGCTACTTTACAAACAGTAGTGTTTAATCTCACTTGAGTGACTTGTAGTCAAGGTGACAGTGTTCGACAACCCTGAAAGATTGATTTGTGTGGTACACATGTAGGACTACCTCCTGTCTATCCGGTGAAGTTAAAAGGAACAGTTTGAGGCTGGATTTCATCAGTGTCCGATCCACCCGAGAAATGAGTAGCATTGGTGAATACAGGCATGTCTCCTGTCTTGAGATCGGGAACTTAAGTCCAATGCGTTTCCACTTTGGAGAGAGCAGAAGGAAGAGCCAGCACAGCCAGGAACAGATGGCCGGAAGTTTCTTCCACTGTTGATGAACGAGGCATCCTCCCTCACGTACAAGATTCTGCCTCTCTGTCCATGTTGGCCGTGGGTTGTGGATTCTTCACCTCCTGAGCGACTCTTTCTTTCCTTCATTGTAACCCTGTCATCACTGCAGGTAGGACCTTCATGGTCTTCTGCTGGTCAGACCAGATGCTCCAGTGACCACGAAGGAGAGCCTGCAGCTGGAGAAACACGATTTCAGAGCCAAACAGGACCTGGACCATCCCATTGACCTGTAAGCACGTCTTTCCATAAAGCCCTGCTCCTAAAAGTAGCAGGGGAAGTCCAAAGCCATTCTGTAGTAGCGAGACCATCTTTTCCTAAATTTAAAAAGCTTAATGTATAAAGAAAGTGTGGTCCAGGGTGTATCATACGAAGTCCTCTCCCCCTCTTTTGCTTTAATAACACTTAATGGTTCCATTGGCACATTCTATGAAGCCTTGACCTTGAAGGCTGTAAGGAATCCCTGCGATAGGAGTAATGTCCGGCTGCAAAAGAAATCGTGAGGGTGAGTGGGAGGTATACACTGGACCATTATCTGTTTTTAGTAGTTAACGAAATCCCGTAACTGCTGAAGTGTGAAGGAGAAAAGTTCTAACATAGAAGTTAAGAGTAAAACCCATAAATAGGGAATAAGTACCAACTATAACATGTACATACTGTAATTTTCTGACGGCTAGAACATGAGTGACATCCGTACAACATCCAAATATGGTTAGATCGCAGTCCTCCCAGCAGAACAGCATAAAAAGATAAAGGCTGAATGTTACTTTCTGACAGGAGGGGCACTGTGTAATGATAACGCCAGCTGCTCTTCGGTTAAATCAAATCATTTATGTAGCGATGCAGCATTTTGATGGTAGAGTGTATGAGATTTACGTGCAGCAGCTGTGTTGTCAAGCGTCGTCATTCCTAAAAGAAGAGAATCAGCTTTGTTATTCCCAAGAGATAAAGGTCTAGGCAGGCAGAGCGAGAGCGGATGTGCTGTATAAAGCATGGATGAGATCTGTAGTGTAGAGAAGAGTTGCATCTGCAGAAAAATATCATGAACTGGACGGCAATTTCCAAAGCAGTTTCCAAATTAGTAACAGTCAACACTGCATAACTAGAATCAGACTAGATATTAACTGGTCCTGGAAAGAGCGTTAAAGCTACAGAAATCATACATAATTCCATCTGTTAAGGTAAAAATTTCATTAAGGTCAGGACTTACCAAGGACCCACATCCACCTTTGGTGGCGTCTATAAAGACAGAGGAAGCTGGAGGAGGAAGAGGTAAGGTTTGAATTATAAGAGGAAAAATAAAGGTATGTTTAGCTGCAAATTGTAAAAGTTTATTAGCAGGATAGCGATTATCCACTGTAAAGGGACAGTCCGCTAAAGACAAAATGATCAGAATGATCAGAAGCCTGGAGTAAAAATTAACTTCTGGGACTGGAGAGGTGGCTCAGGGGTTAAGCCTCTGCCTTGCAAGCAGAAGGTCCTGAGTTCGGATCCTAGACCCCACGTATAGACGCCAGGCGGAAACGGGGCAGTCTGTGTTTCTGGTCCTGGTAGGGTGGAGCTTGTGAATCCCAGGGCAGAGTAAACATGAGGAGGTGGAGGCGTCCATGGTGGTTCCCGAAATCGTCCGTGGTTCTACACACACACATACATACACACGCGCACACACACATACACGTACAATTGAATAAATAATAAAAAAATTAACTTCAGAGGTATCATACAGCAGACTCAAAATTCTCTGAAGGATGGCTAAAAACACATTGTTTACGATCCTGGGAAACTAGAGGGATAGTGAAAACACAATCCTTAGGATCTAAAACTCTAAGAGGGCAGTGATTAGGGTCACAGGAGACGACGATCCTGGCGGCAAGGCCCCGTAACCTCCATAGTGAGGTTTACTCGTTTTAAGTCTTGGAGGTCTCCAATTTCCTGACTTCTTTTTTTCAAACGAAAGCTGCAGTGGTCCATGGACTGCTAGAGGGCTCACTGTGTCCTAAAGCCAGAAGTACAGGTAGCGTTTAGTTGTTCAGAGGTTGGGGGCCACTGATCCACCCGTACCTGCTCCTCAGAAAGCTGTGTAATTGGATCAGCATAAAGCATCTCAGTGGCCCCCATTATAAACACCTCGACCCTGCAGAGGCTTCCTCTGAATAGGTTCCAGTCCTCTTACTCCTTGTTCATCTTTTCCTAAACCTTTTTTAGAGCCTATCCCTGGGAAGCATGATTTTTTTTTTTTTTCAGCCTGTATGGGAACATACAAGTACGCTCCTAACTTTTGTAAGATATTTCTTCCCCACAGATTTATGGATAAATTTGGCAAAATGTAAGGCTGAAAAATTTGCTTTTGGCCGTTGGCAGTTTCCGAATGTAATATAGCAGCACCTTACTGAGGTCCTGTGGAGACTCCTATCCCATGAAGTTCAAGGTTTATTGAGCGTCATAGCCAAGCACCAGGCCGGTGTCCCTCAACAACAACCACAACATTGGCCCTTATCCATTAATCAAGGAAAGTGCTTTCCATTAATCATTAATTGCATGATTGGCCATTCCTTAGTAATAATCCAATAAACATCTGAGGATCCAAATCCAAATTTCCCCTCATGACTGAGGAAAAAGATGGCCATCAGCAGTCTTTGCTGATAACAAGAGTAACTGTGCAGTCTACTATAAAATGCCAAAAGGGGAGGAGCCCATAATTAATATTTCTCCAGTATAATCAGCATCAATAATTTCAGGGTGAATCATGACACCTACAGTTACACTGCTTCTTCTCAAGATAAGTTCTTCACCACCCTTAGGTATGGGACCCCCATACTCCTGTAGGGATCTTTGTACCCCCATTTCTGATGTTAATACGATTCTGAAAGTGGCACTGTCGCTCGAGGTAGACCGTTAACGAGTGCTCGATGGGAATTGGCTGAGGTTGGACTAAAGGCAGTGGCAACCCCTGACTCACAGGATGTACCCCAAATTTGAGGCAAAGAATCAAACAATGAAATTGTGACGGAGACAGTGGCTCCCCGTGGTGCGCAAGACTGTTTCAAATCTCTTAAAGTCTTAAAAGGCAGGGGAGAGACAGTCTGTATATTTCGTCCAGGCCTATTTGGATCAGGCACCTCATTTACTGGAAACACCACGAATCCTCTTATGTCCTCTCCCTGTTCTCTAGTGCCATGAATAGCAGCTTGTAAAGGACTGAAGGGAGTTGAGGGAATTTTCACAGCAGTGTTACCCACATCGCGAGATGCCCAGCAATGAATCGGCAGATGGGCAGAAAACCTAGGGGCATAGCAGGCAGGAAAGAGCTGAAGGTAAGGCAGGTTCAGGCTGCAAAGGCAGAGGTCAGGAAAAAGCAATTCTGACCTTCCATTTTCAAGCGCAGTAGCTACAGCGGTTCTCACTCTACATCTTCAATATCAACTCCAACAAATTCAGGTTTCTCTCCTTTATCTAGTACTTGTTTAATCTCCCTCCATAGTGTAAACGGCCCCAGGGGAATCTTGTCTGGTCGTGAAGGTCCAGATCAGTCTGAAGTTGCTACCCAATTCATGACCAAGTAAAAAGGATCCAGTTTGCCCTCTTCAGGAAAAGGAGGCTGAATTCAGCTGCAAGATCTAAAAAACTTAGTAACTGATTTTTTCAGCCTTAAGCATTTGCTTTAATTCTTCTACAAAGAGATTTCTTTCTTTGCTATTTGCAATTACCTGCAATTAATCTCCCAAAAACAAAAGTAAAATCCTATATACCCGGGTCCCCTTTGGGAATTCCTTACCTTACAGTCAAGTTCCCCCATGCTGCAGCCCTGTTCAGGAGCCAGATGTAACCACCAGTGATTATCTTAGTTGCCCATGTAGGTCCGAAGTAGAATTGATAGGAATAATTCATCAGGCCAAGTTGGAGGTTCTTCAAACATGTGAAGGCATTTCAGGGAAGCTCAGTTTATATAGTGAAGTACAGGGAAGTAAGAAGGCAAAAAAAACCAATCACTGTGTAAACAGAAGAGAATAGCTGCTGAACTTCTACACACATTAAACCACAGGGTCACCATGCTGTGTGCCTAAGATAACATCCTGAAAGAGGCAGTAAAGGGAGGAGAAACGTGCAGAAAAACACGGTTACTTCCAGGTCCAGCTCTGAAATGCCCTAAGAACCACACTTAACCCCTTTGGGTAAACAGCAGGAGAAGTTGGTACGTAGTAGGGTGTCGTTAACCTCAACTGTTTGGATGTACCATAGGAGACTGGTGACCTATGACCTCTGGCCCAGTAGTTCATTGTATGGTCATCTCAGGAAAGCCTAAACAGGCCCTCCATGTTCCCCACAGGGGTCAAGATAACAACAGCATTATCTAGGAGGCCAAATGAGGCCATTCACTTTCCACTATGCACTGAGGAGAAAATAAATTGATTCTGCATCTTATAAAAAGGAGAAATAAAATGACTGTTGTTAGCTAAGCTTACCCTAACCTTCAGGTAATCACAGAAACACTCTTCTCACTGCTTGAAACAAAAGCAAGGTCCTATCCAATCAGAGGACAGGAATGTACTGCTAGAGGTATCTACCATCATTAGCTTCTGCAAACACACTTTGCTTCTAGCAGGCAGCCCAATGCCCCCTCCTGAATGGGAACATAGCCCCCCAGGATGTGGATTCTGGCTTTAAAAGGCCTGAGTATCCTACTGTTACAGGAACATTCTAGGGTCTGTATGTGTCCAGGTTCTTGTGTTCAGGGGTCGAAGAATGAAACCAGAACACACATAGAGGATTAAGACAGTTTATGAGAGGAGAGAAAGAACAGAACTCACAGACTCCATATTTGGAGTACCATGAGGGGCAAGGGTGCCAGAGACAGTTGTCAGGGTCAGGTATATTTATACGCTTTGGCAAACTTGGGGAAATATGGCTCTTCCTCATTGGTTACCTCCAGTTTCTACCAATGTGATTAGAGTTTTGGGTCCTCTATAGCTCATTGGTCTGTTCATATTGGGGCCCTACCCAGTTGATCTTATGCCCGAAATCATGGTAGGGCTAAGCTACAGTGGAGAACTCATCTTCATATCCTTTCATGAACAGAGGGTTGGGGGAAGTTGGAGAGACATTCCAAGAAGCAAGAGTATGTCCTATACAAAATAATTTCCTAATATTGCATTTATTTACTATCTATTTGGGGACATTCCTGAAACTGCTGACTCCCAAGGGAGTGTTTTAACCAAATGGTAGTTTTTTTTCCCCTTTTATTCTCTGAATCTTTAATATATAAATATATTGCATTTGTTTCATGCCCTACTATACACATCCCCTTCCATCCCACCCCATTTGCTCTCCTTTCCACCCAATCTCCCTCCCACTATCAACACCACCACCATCCCTCCTTGTCTTGTTGCACGTGCAATTCATTGGCCCCCCCTCCAGGACGCCTGTGTTGCTATGTGCCCGAATGACTGCTGGAGCTCCCATGAGTTCACTTAACTCTTTAGTAGAAAAGATACTTTTCACAGGGGGCAGTTCCAAGTCTTAGCTTTCTTGGCTTTACAGTACGGTTAGCTTTAACTTTATCTGGTTCATGCTGGTTTGGGGATGGTGCGTCCACAGAGTAATGCATAGCATGAAGAATGTTTTGGTCTCACAATACCACATATTCCCCCGTCCCCATCTTTTCCAGAGGCAATTACCTGAGCTATTTCTGTTTACCACTCAACGGGAACAACCAGTATTTTGGAATAATCTTGTTCTTTTTTAAAATTCAATTAATTTATTTTTTCCACTCATATAAACTTAATAGGTACCCCGGTCCCCTCCCTCCCTCCACCTCTCCCCAGTCCCCTTTGCTCCCTCCTTCCCTTTTCCCCTTTGTTTTCCCCCTTCCGTCCCTTTCTCCCATCCCCCCCAATCCCTTTAGTGTGAATGTCAAGCTTCCCTCTGGGTTCTCCATTCTAATGAGGTGTAAGGACTCAGTAGCATTGCCTGGAGCCCTTTCTTGTGTTCCCCTTTAGTACAGGAACACTAGTGTGGCTGGTAATCCCTTGCTTCTAAGGATCCTAGTGCCTGTGATCCATGCTAGATTTTGGGGGGGTCAATGCTATGTCGGTCATTGTGTAGGTCATGCAAACTCCTATTATAGTTACTTCGGCTCTAACTTGCATATCATTGCTCCTTCCCATCTTTAGGCTTTTACAATCTCTTCTGCATATTTCCCTGAGCTTTAGGATGGGGAGAGATTAGGCTGGCCTGGTTCCAAGTGGTTAATCTAGGGTCTCTGATGTTCTGAATTATGGGTTGTCTTTTTTTTCCAGTTTTGCTGTTCCTGCACCGCCCTTGGCTCCATCTTGATGGGTATTGGATGTCTCCTCCCAGTCAGAGATAAAAGGCTGTTAAAATAGAGTTTTACTATAAGAGTAGATTCAAAGATAGATGGAATAAGAGTAGGAGAATTCAGTGAGGGGGGTTCAGTCTCCCATTTTCAGGATGGTTACCATCTATCTGCCAGTCTGTATGCCCTCCCTGACTGGTGAGATCAAACCCCCGCAGTTGCAAGTGACCAGGAAGGAAAGTGAGTGAGCTTAACCAGATGTCTCACTACTTACTTGCAGTACTTGATGGGGGCCTATTTTCTCTGCTGTAGCATGATCCCCTTATTTCTTGTTTCTGGCGGGGCCCTCCTTCCCCTTCCCTCCTGTTTATAATCTTTGCAATTCCCATAGATATTACAGAGATTTATCTTTGAGTATGTCACTAAGTGGGTTTGGTACTAGGATCCACCTATTAGGGAGAACATACAGCGCTTAATTTTCTGTATCTGAGATACTTCACTCACTATAATTTTTTCTAATTCCATCCATTTCCCAGCAAATTTCATTAATTCATCTTTTTTGATGGCTGAGTAGTATTCCATTGTATAAATATACCACATTTTCCTTATCCACTCGTCAACTGTTGGGTATTTAAGTTGATTCCATGACTTTGCCATTGTAAACAGTACTGCTATGAACATGGTCATGCTTGTGCCATTGAGGTGAATTTTTGCTATATTAGGGATTATTCCCAGAAGTGGAATAGTAGGTTCATATGATTTCAATCTTTAACTTTTTTAAAAATTGCCAGATTGCTAGCCAGAGTGGTTGTATAAGCCTGCATTCCCACCAGCAATGCAGGAGAGTTCCCTTCTCGCCACATCCTCTCCAGCATTTGGTGTTGTTTGTATTGTGGATTTTTGCCATCCTGACCCGGGTGAGATGATATCTCAGGGAGGTTTTGATTTGCATTTCCCTGAAGACTAAAGATGCGGAGCATTTCTTAAGATATTTGTTAGACATTTCAATTTTGTCCCTGGTAAAGTTTCTTTTAAGTTCCAAGGCCCATTTTTTAATTGGGCCATTTGTTTCCTTGGTGTTTAGTTTTCTAACTTCTTTGTGCACTCTAGATAATAGAGCTCTATCAAATATATGGTTAGTAAAGATTTTCTCCCATTTTGTGGGTTGCTTTTTTGCTTGGGTTACAATCTCTTTATCTGAACAGAAGCTCTTTAATTGCATAATATCCCATCTGTTGAGTGTTGGTTGTAGTGACTGTGCTATTGGATTTCCGTTTAGGAACTGTTGGCCTAGTCCAATCAGCTCGAGGGAGTTCCCTACCCTTTCTACTAGGGTTTTTATAGTCTCTGGCCTTATGTTGAGGTCCTTGATCCATTTGAAATTAATTCTTGTACATGGTGACAAGTACAGGTCCAGTTTTAGTCTTCTGCATGTGGACATCCAGTTTTGCCAGCACCACTTATTGAAGATACTGTTCTTTTTCCATTGGATTTTTTTGGGCCCCTTTGTCAAAGATCAAATGGCTGTAATTGTGTGGGCTTATATCTGGGTCTTCAACTCTTATCCATTAATCTATGTGTCTATTTTGGAGCAACACCAGGCTTTTTTTATAACTATGGATTTGTAGCATAGATTAAGGTTTGGTATGGTGATACCTCCAGCAGTAATTTTGTTACCCAGGATTGTTTTTGCTATTCTGGGTCTGTTAGGCTTTCATATGAATTTTGAGACTGTTTGGTCAATTTCTTTAAAGAATTGCTTTGGGATTTTAATTGGTATAGCATTCGAGGAATATGGGAAGTCTTTCCACCTTCTGGTGTCTTCTGTAATTTCTTTCCTTAGGGTTTTAAAGTTTTCGTTGTAAAGGTCTCCTACTTCCTTGGTTAGGTTTATACCAAGGTATTTCATTTTTTTAGGGGCTATAATAAATGGGATTGTTTCTCTCAGGGCTTTTTCACTTCTTTCATACTCAGCATAGAGGAAGGCCACTGATATTTGTATGTTTATTTTGTATCCTGCCATCCTGCTGAACTTCTGTATTAGTTCCAGGAGTTTCCTGGTGGAGTTTTTGGGATCACTCAGGTATACGATATAGAGATAACTTGACTTCTTCCTGGCCAATTTGAATCCCTTTTATCTCCCTTTCTTGTCTTATGCTAAGACTTTAAGTACAATATTGAATAGAAGTGGTGAGAGTGGACAGCCTTGTCTAGTTCTTGATCATAGCAGGAATGCTCCAAGTTTTTCCCCATTGAGTATAATCCTTGGTGTTGGCTTGTTGTATACCACTTTTATTATATTGATAAAGGTTTCTTCCATTCCAACTGTCTCTAGGGTTTGAATCATAAAAGGCTGTTGGATCTTGTCAAAAGCTTTTTCTGCATCTATCAAGAGTATCATGTGGTCTTGGATTTTGGACTGGTTTATATGGTAAATTACATTTATTGATTTGCATATGTTGAACCAAGCTTGTGTGCCTGGGATAAAGCCTACTTGATCACCGTGAATGATCTTTTTGAAATGTTTTTTAATCCAATTTGCTAAGACTTTGTTGAGAATCTGCACCTGTGTTCATCAAAGAGATTGACCTATAGTTTTCTTTTATAAGTGTATCTTTATTAGGTTTTGGGAGTAAGATGATACTAGCTTCATAGAGAGAATTTGGTAGTGTTCCTTCCTTTGCTATTTGATAGAATAGTTTAAGGAATATTGGTGTTATTAGCTTAAGTGTATCTTTATTAGGTTTTGGGATTAAGATGATACTAGCTTCATAGAGAGAATTTGGTAGTGTTCCTTCCTTTGCTATTTGATAGAACAGTTTAAGGAATATTGGTGTTATTAGCTTCTTAAATGTCTGGTAGAACTCTGAACTGAATCCATTTTTTGGTGGAAAGATTTGAGATTACTTCATCGATTTCCTCATATGTTATAGGACTACTTAAATAATTTAAAACTTCCTGATTCAGTTTAGGTAAGTTGTGCTTATTTAGGAATGCATCATTTCTTTTGTGTTGTCAAATTTCACAGAGTATAAGTTTTGAAATATGACGTTATAATTCTCTGAATTTCTTGAGGATCAGTAATGATAACTCCATTTTCGCTTGTAATTTTGTTATTTTGGATTTTCTCTCTTGCTTTTGGTTAATTTAACTAGGGGCATGTCTATCGTATTGATTTTTTTCAAAGAACCAGCTTTTTGACTGGTTGATTCTCTGTATCGTTTTCCTTATCTCAATTTCGGATATTTCTCCCCTGATTTTAGTAATCTCCTCTCTTCTACTGCTTTTGGGATTGGATTGCTCTAGCATCTCTAAAACTTTGAGCTGCATTGTTAAGTTATTTATTTGTGATATTTCTATTTTTTTGTAGTAGGAGGCATTAAATGCTATGAACTTACCTCTTAGGACAGCTGTCATTGTGTCCCAAAGATTTTGATAATAAGTTTTCATTATTGTTTGCTTCCAGAAAATCTTGAATTTCCTTTATAATTTCTTCCTGAATCCAGTTCTCATTTAGCATCATAGTGTTTACTTTCCAGGAGTTAGTGTATTTTCTGTCGTTTGTTGTGTTGTGGATGTCAAGCTTTAGGCCATGGTGGTCTGATAGAGTACAGGCTAGAATTTCAACATTCCTGTATATGTGAAGATTCGTTTTGTGGCTCAATATGTGGTCTATTTTGGAGAAAGTTCCATGTGCTCCTGAGAAAAATGTGTATTCTTTGGTGCGTGAATGAAAAGTTCAATAGAGATCAGTAAGGTCCATTTCAGTAAGAGTTTGATTAAGTTCCAATGTGTCTCTGTGAAGTTTTTGATCTGTTGATCTATCCCATGTTAAGAGGACAGTATTGAAATCCCCAAGAACTATCGTTTTGGGGTTGATTTCTTGCTTTAGACACAGTAACGTTTGCTTAATGAATGTGGAGGAGCCCATATTAGGTGCATATATGTTCAGTATTGTGAAGTCTTCCTGGTGAATTGTACCTGTGACTAAAATGTAGTATCCATCTGTGTCTCTTATGATTTTTTTTTTTGGTTTGAAGTCCATTTTGTCTGATAGCATAATAGCTACCCCTGCCTGTTTCCTGGTTTCATTAGCTTGCAAAATTTTTGACCAGTCTTTTATTTTTAGGATGTGCCTATCTTTTGTGGTGAGATGAGTTTCCTGAAGGCAGAAGATTGATGGGTTGTGATTTTTAATCCAAGTTTGTAATCTGTGTCTCTTGATTGGTGAGTTAATTTCATTGGCATTTAATGTTATAATGGAGAAATTACTTTTAATTCCGGACACTTTTTATGTTTTGTGTCTTTCTTAAGTGTATAATTTGGTTTTTAGGTTTTGGTTGTATTATACTTCCCTTCTGTCCTCCTGGATATGCCTGTTCTTTTCTTCAAGTTTAAGTATATTTTCTAGCATTTTTTTTATTTAATTGTGCATGTATGTGTGTGTGCGTGTGTGTGTGTGTGTGTGTGTGTGTGTGTGTGTGTAGAACCACAGATGAATTTGGGAACCACCATGGACCGCCTCATCTCCTCCTTGTTTACTCTGTCCCAGTATTCACAGGCTCCGCCCTACCAGGACCAGAAACGCAGGCCGCTTCGGCCCGACGTCTATATGTGGGGTCTAGGATCCGAACTCAGGACCTTCCACCTGCAAGGCAGAAGCTTAACCCCTGAGCCACCTCTCCAGCCCCTCTAGAATTTTTTGAAGGCCTGGTGTGGTAGACATGAAAGACTTCAAGTTATCTTTGTGCTGAAAAACTTTTCTTTCTCCCTCAATCATGATGGATAGTTTTGCTGGGTATATCAGCCTAGGTTGACATTTTTGCTTATTCAATACTTGTATGTCTCTCCAAGCTCTTCTTGCTTTTACCGTTTCCATTGAGAAGTCATTTGTTATTTTAATAGGTTTACCTTTAAACGTGACTTTTTTTTTCCCTTGAAGCTCTCAGCACCATTTTTTTGTCTTGAATGTGGAGTGTTTTAACTATTATTTGCTGTGGCGAGTTTCTATTTTGGTCATGTCCGTTTGGGGTGCGGAATGCCTCTTGTATATGGATGAGCCTCTCTTTTTTTAGATGAGAAAGTTTTCCTTGATGATAGTTTGAAAATTTTCCTCAGGTGTGGTATTTTGGGATTCTTGCTCTGGTATTCCATGAATACGCATGTTAGGCTTCTTCAGGGTGTCCCATAACTCTTGAATATTCCTTTCAAGTATCTTTTTGGCTTTAACAACCTCTTCCATTGAGCTGGTTAATACTCCCACTTTGCCTTCAAGATCTGAATTTCTATTTTCTGCTTCATTAGTTCTGTGATGAGACTCTGTTAAGTTCTGTGTTGAAGATAACTTGTCTTTTAGTTCAATTTTAAACTCTGCTTGAGGCTGTTTTAACTGTTTTATGCCTATTTTTGTTTCTTGAACTATTTTTCTCAACTCCTCCAAGTGTCTGTTGTGTTCCTGTTCAAAGTGGTAGATGAGGTTATTTAATTCCTCCCAGATTTCCTCTTTCATAGTATTGATCATGGTAATGATCATGATTTAAAATTTGTTATCTTGGGTCTGGCTTTCTTGGCTATTTTCTGTGAATTTGTTCTGGTTGGAATCTATCATTATGGGGTTAATTCTTTTGGTGGGAGATTTGTTTTCTTTGGTTTTGTTTCTCATGATCTTCACTTTGACTTGGCCTTCTTTCAGTTTCTGCATGTTTTTTGACTGAACTGAATCAGTTGGTATCACTACTCTCGAGCAGTTATTACTAGTGTTTGCCTTGGAGTTGGGCACGCTTGTCAGTTGTTATTGTTGTTTCCTAGATGAGGCTATTAGACTGTTAGTACATCAATTAAGTCAGGTTTAGTGGACAGGGGGTAAATATTAGTGTGGCAGTGCACTTTTATGATTTAGTACCCTGGTGATATGTGAAGGGGAGTGGCATAGTCCCTGAAGTGTATATGTTTTGGGGGTGGCTATATGGAAAAGTTACTCTACAGTAACTAATAACTGAAAGGAACAGGATGGTAAAAAGGGGGTTTACTTATCTTTGGGCTGGATCTGAAGAATCTCTCCCATGTGATAGGATGATTGTAGAGGACTTCAGATGTGTGGCCTTTGTCCCCTAGAGCTTTGCTTGGGTTTTATTTGGACTCTGTTGAATTCTGATGAGCAGTGTGTCCTCCCTGGACCACGAACATTCCAGGCGGGCAAAAAAAGATAATCTTGTTCTTTTTAAAACCAGAGCTTCTGTGTCTCAGGTAGCTATCCTCTTGGCTCAAATAAACATTCATGTGAGTTCTATTTTAGGTTGGCAGTACTTTCAAGAAGGAACCAGATGCTGTTGGAAACTAGTTCTCAGGATGCCTCTCTAGGCTAGCTCACCTCCATCACCATTTGGTCCAAAGGAACACACTGGCCTCCAACTCTATTGTTGCTGAATACGCCGGGCCAGCGGTGGGGGGGGATGGCAGGGCCTCAAGGCTTGAGGCGAATGGGTGAACCAGTGACAGGGTTACCATCAGACCACGGGAATCAGGTGAGAAGCAAGCAGTGGACGAGTTGCCGCAGAATCAAATCCATCAAGGGTGTTTGGGGTTATATAGGGTCGGGGTCCAATCAGATGTTGCCATCCCTCCTCCGGGGGACAGCCACCAGTCGTTTAACTGTTTACTATGTTGTGCCCAGATTTCTGAATCCCAAGAGACCATGGAACCGACACCAATGCAATGCAGGCTTGACCCTGGGCTCACAACCGACCAACACCTGTGCAGCGGTATCAGGCCGAAAAACGTAGCCCTTTATTTGGGTGAAGTTTTTACAGCTTACTGGCAAGGGGAGGGAGCTTCCAACTTAGTAGTTACATGATTGGCTGACAGCCAACAGTTTCGCATGCAGGGATTGCCCCCCCCTTGTCCGTGAGTAGTTTGAATTGCAACCTGTGTTACCCACAACACCTGGGGGTTCCCACAACACCTGGGATTTCCTCTTCTGCTGTTGACAATTGATTGCTGGCCTCGGATTGGCCCGTGCCCAGGCCGGCGCTGCCCTAAGATAGCCCATGGACTTCTAGGTAAGGGGGGGAGCAGGGGGTGAGCAACTCCAGTGGAGCAGAAATGTTGCTCAGCTAGGCACGTGGGGCCGCGTTCCAAACTTGTCTATAGTTGGAGGTAATGGCCACTCAGACTAGATCACATGAGAGCTCCACTGGGCCACATAAGAAAGCTATATACATGTGGAGAAACATACTTCAAAAGAACTAAAAGAAAACCAAAATCAGGTCGTAGGTCTCCTCAACTAGGTGTCCATTGCAGGGGCAGGTTAGATGGCCACTTCCCATTGGTTGTTCACCCCTCTGCCTGCATGGTCCTCTGTTGGGATATGTGCGGGGCATGTCTATACGTGTCCAGGCTTGTCCTGAATCAGTAGCGCCACACTCTACCTGTTTATTTCTATGGATGCGTTCTGCCTGGGTTTGTGTGGTAGGTAGGAGGATGCCTAGAATCTTGGAGGACTGGGCTGGAGTTTGGAGAGGCTGAGGTAACAAGAGCTGAGGAGCTGGACACTGCCCACTTTCTGTTGAGAAAAATGTCCACTTGTTGCTAGTGCACAGAACATTGAAGATGATAAGCCAATGATATATTCTGTCTGCTACCGTGGACTTTTTGGACTCCTTGGGCAAGTTTTATCTTTCTTCCTCATCTTCTAAATCTTTTTTAAAGAGCCAAACTATTGGAAAATGATGTTTGGGATGCCACCTGCTAGAAAAGCAAATCTCATTTTTTGATAAAAGCATGAAAGGTTGAGAGGAACTTTCATCATGGGCTTTCCTGGAAAAATGGAAGTACAGATACCCACTGCGTCCAACTCACTAGTGCTTTCTGCAGCTTCTATGGGGTAAGACCATTGCCTGACACCACAAGGATTTCTGGCTAGACCAGGACTGTCTCATGTACTAAGCTGTCTCTCTCTGCCCCATACTGAATATCTGGAAGGTTTGATTCTCTAACTCTCAACACACTAGAAGCTAGGAAAGACTCCCATAATCCCACCCCTCCTTCCTGCCAATCAGAAGTCCCACTCCTGGATTTGCATATAGATTCCCTCTCCTTCCCCCTCCTCTGATTATAAATAAAGTCTGGGGGGACTGGGCACTGCCTTTTTACAGCTCTTCCTCTGGGAGGCGGGGGGGGGGATTTCCCACCTCTCCCAGGCAGCTATTGTTATGGGTGAGGCATCTTGGTACTTTACCATACTGACACCAGAAAATTTATCAAATGGAGAGGCATTATTGAAGCTGATCAACAACCACGTACCAGAGAGCGGGGATCCCAGTGTAGGGTGGTGATCCAAAGAAGAGGGTATACAGAGCTTTAAAGGTAAAAATCACATCCTAATTAGATATTGGTCAGGCAGCCTGGTTAGTAGCAGCAACTCTGTCACATTCGCCACTGCCTTTGGCAAATGATACAGAAGCTAAATCACATCAATGCTAATTGTTTCACACAGAATCTAAAATCACATCAAGCTAATTGACATCTGGCCGAATCACCTGATGATAATAGCGATCTTGTCAGAAAAACTTCAACCTTGAGCAAAAGCAAGCAATTTACAGAAGCTAGATTAGCAGTTATTTTCCAAGGAGTATATTTCTTTTTTAATATTTAATGATCTTATTTTTATGTATTTTATTTAGTGTGTGTGTGTGTGTGTGTGTGTGTGTGTGTGTGTGTGTGTGTGCATGTTTATCAGAGGGCACCATATGTCCCTGTGGAGGACCAATGGTGACTTCAGGAATCACCTTGGATTGCTTCTATCTCCTTCTTGCTTGCTCTTCCCGGGTCCAGAATCTGGACACATGCAGATCCTGAATGACCCCATAATACATTTTAATTAATTAATTAATTAGGCATGTGTATGTGTGTGTATCAGAGGTTACTGTGTGCCACTGTGGAGGACCAAGGGTAACTTCAGAAATCATGCCAGATTGCTTCTTACCTCCTTTTTGTTTCACTGTAGAATTTGCCAGGCTCTGCCCACCAGGGCTTGAAGTGTAGGCCACTGTAGGTTCCTCCCGGGGTTCTTACATGGGATCTAAGAATAGGTAGTGAGAGAGCAATACCCTCACTTACTTTGTTCCTGGGGTCTAAGCAAGGAAGTTATTTATGGGTTTTCTGATAGACATTCTTTTTTTAAACTCTTTTATTTTTATTTAATTTTATTTGTTTATTTAGTGTGTGTGTGTGTGTATGTGTGTGTGTATCAGAGGGCACTGTGTACACCTATGAAGGCCCAAGAGTGGCTCTGGGAATCATCCTGGATTGTTTCTATCTCCTATTTGCACCACTCTGGGAATTCCGGGCTCTGCCTTCCAGAGCAGGAAGCAAAGGAAGGGGCCCTTTCCACTTGGCATTCTTATGTGGGATCTGAGATTCAGGTCCTTTTATTTGCAAGGCAGAATCTTAACCCCTGAGGCATCTTTCTAGCCCTAGTAGATATTCTAACCAAGCTGAGGAAGTTCCCATCTATTCCAAGTTTGCTGAGAATCCTTGTCAATTTGAAATGTTGCCCAGGCTCAGGAACTAGCACAGACCAGTACTATCCACAGGAAACAGGAAACAGGAATGGGAGGAGTAGAAATGAAAATCAGGCTGGGTCAGAGGGAACAAGGATGCTTTGATCCAAAGTAACTTTATCTGCAGCAAGCATAAGTACTTATACCCCAAAATCAGGGAATAGCACAGCTAAATTTTTACAGGAATTTGTTAAACATACACATTGTAAAACTTACCAAAGCTAGTAAGAAAAAACAGAAATGGGGCTGGAGAGGTGGCTCAGGGGTTAAGCCTCTGCCTTGCAGGCAGAAGGTCCTGAGTTCGGATCCCAGATCCCACGTATAGACGCCGGGCGGAAGGGGGGGGGCTGTGCTTCTGGTCCCGGTAGGGCGGAGCCTGTGAATCCCGGGGCAGAGTAAACAAGGACGGGGTGGAGGTGTCCATGATGGTTCCCAAATTCGTCCATGGTTCTACACACACACACACATGCGCACGCGTGCATGCGCGCACATACATATGCACACACGCACAATTGAATAAATAATAATAAAAAAATTTTTTAAAAAGAAATGACACTAGTTATTCTATGGGACAGACATGGTGGGTCCAGGCAATTATTTATGCATTTTGGGTTATGGCAGTGGCCTTGTGATCAATAGATAACATTCCTCAGTGGTCAAGAAAAACAGGGAAGAAATTATAGAAAGAACAGGCTTGGTCCCAGGAAACCTTCCAAGCCAGGACAAGGGTCAGTGGGTGAAGAAAACAAGCAGAAAGAGTTCATCTCTCACTAATGGAAGAGATCTTGGCGTGCACTGCCTGTCTCAGCCAGTTCCACGGCTCATTCAAGGGAACAAGTCTCGGCCTTCAAGCTCCAGAGATGACACTGTTGTGGTGGATATATCTCTGGAATAACTGCTCCAACACTAGCTAGGATGGAAAGGGGGAGACTGCGAGGACTGGTGTTGCCTTCTCAGAGCTCCTTGAGCTGGCTAATCTGAGTAGAAAACCTGGTTGTAAAGGTCCTGTGAATTCCGTGGTAAAATTGACCTGGCATTAAGTCCTGTAATAATCTCCATTTTCAGGTTTCTTTTTTTTTTTAAGTTTTTAAACTTTGCAGATGGCAAAACAGTCTCAGAAGCAATGTCCTCAGGTAAATCTATGGGAAGCTCGCACACACTTTCTACTTCCTCTTTTAAACAGTTTTGATTTCAATTGCTATTGTATCATTTTCACCTAGTGCTTGTTTAATTTCTCTCCACCATTTAAAGGTGTCAGGAGGGTCTTTCTCTGGACCTCACAGTTCTGAATCTGACTGTAGTCTCTGACCTGGATGAGATCAAGTTCTAGGATCTAATGTCCTTTCATCAAGATATGAAAGTTGAAGGTCTGCTACCAAATCTAAAAACTTAACCAGATGTTTCTTTTAAACATTCTGTTTTTAACATCAGCTTTAAAACTTCTGCAAACAAATTCCTTTCTTTTTTTTAAACTTCTGGCTTGTCCCATTTTCTTTACCTCCAATTAAATCTCCCAGTACTTACACTAATTTATTTCTTTGCTGTAGCCCCCTTGAGAGTTCCTCACCTTAATTAAAATTTTTCTCCCATATTCAGGTCTCTGGGTACCACCTGTAAGTGTCCCACACTTACCAGTCTCTGAGGGTTCTTGAAGAGGATCAGGGGAATTGAAACCAAGTCAGGTTGGAGGGATCTTAGCAAGCCTGAGATAAGTCTATTAAACTATTCAGCTTATATACATGAAAAGTGAGCAATCGTACAAAGTTTTTAACTATAGTAAAAACAGCAAAGAATACCATAACTTGGGCTGGAGAGGTGGCTCAGGGGTTAAGCCTCCGCCTTGCAGGTGGAAGGTCCTGAGTTCGGATCCCAGATCCCACGTATAGACGCCAGGCGGAAGTGGGGGCGGCCTGCGCTTCTGGTCCTGGTAGGGCGGAGCCTGTGAATCCCAGGGCAGAAGAAAGTGGAGGTGTCCATGGTGGTTCACGAATTCGTCCGTGGTTCTACACATACACAGACACACACATACACACACACACAGACACGCGCGCGCACATACACACAGTTGAATAAATAATAATAATAATAAAAAAATTAAAAAAAAAAAAAAAGAATACCATAACTTGTAAAAGCAAGAAGAAAGAAATGAACAATAAGAAAGTCCATAAATCGGGGCTGGAGAGGTGGCTCAGGTGTTAAGCCTCTGCCTTGCAGGCGGAACGTCCTGAGTTCGGATCCTAGACCCCACGTATAGACGCCAGGCGGAAGCGGGCTGCGGCCTGCGTTTCCAGTCCCTGGTAGGGCGGAGCCTGTGAATCCCGGGCAGAGTAAACAAGAAGAAGGAGGCGGTCCATGGTGATTCCCGAATTCGTCCGTGGTTCTACACACACAAACACGTGCATACACACACATACACACACACACATACACGCACACACACACATACATGCGCACAATTTAATAAATAATAATAATAAAAAAGAAAGTCCATAAATAGGGACTTTGTTCTCAAACAATCAGCAGTTATAGGCAGACATGTTATCCTACGTTGTCGGGAACAATTTGGACCTGTCAAAGTTTAATATGTACTAAGGGAAAAACATTGTGTCGTGGGTGGTATATCTATCTGTTCTGAGACTAGGCCACGGGGTAAAGAAAATTACCTTTACTGCTGATCCCGCTGCTCAGATCAGCCAGCACTCAAGGATCTCTGAGAAGGCCGGTACCCACCCTCACAAGAGACTTTATTCACTGGTGGCTCAAGGCGGGATAGCTCCTAAAAGACTCTGAACCTGGGGCACAGTTTACTTTCAGGAGAAGCAGGGGATCAAGCAAGCAATCGAAAGGTTTCCAAAAGCAGATCTGACAGTTTGAGCAACACCATAAGAAACAGCAATTTGCTCTGGACAGACTTCTGCCCACATTGGAGCAGCTGCCGGGGCAGAAGTTGGCTTGAGCAGTCATCTATTTAGAATCTTTTTCTACTGTACAAGCAACATTTGTCAGTCATTTATTGTCCTCTGCTGGCGTGTGCAGATACATAGGCTCAGTCTAGTTTGCCATGCACTTAGATCAATGTAAAAAAGAAAAAGTTATGCATGGTACATCCAAACCCACAATGCTCACACGTGTATATAGCCCATTCCTGACCTATCATCAGTAACATGAAACAGGACGGTCCTCATTGTGTCTGCATCTGAACTTGGGTAACCTTGGAAGTCCCAGCACACTGTGTACTGCACAGCCCGTCTCAGTTAAGCATGCGATAAGGGAACTTCAGTCTGAATAACAAACTGTTGTTGGTGCTGACCTCCCCTGGCTGGGCTGTCTGGATTCTTATCAGGATCTTTTGTGACATGCATTGCAGAGCCTTCTGCCAAAATGACAGAAAGAAAAGATGATGCCCCTCCCCCCAGCATCACTGCTGAATCAGAGATGTCCTTTTGAAGGATCGAGGGATGGGCACTGCCTGGGCTTAGCCACCCAGGCTGCTTTGAGTCCTGAGGCCCAATTGCTGCAGGGATCCACAGCTCCTGTTACTTGGTTATCCAATCGAGGAGGGAGATCACATTCTGAATGATTTTGTATGTCTTATTATCATTGGCCTTTATGAAGGGATCAGGCATTCTAAGCACAACTGGAACATTAATGTTTGATATTTGATTGTCCCTTCTCCTATCCTTACATGAGTTTAGGGAGGCTTCCTGAAGGTAGCATTGTGACAAGGTTACAAACAATGAGAATCCATCTTGTAAGATAGGCTCAACTGAGATTGAGATGGAAAATTTTAACCCGGTGGTTTACAAGGGCATGAGGATTTTTCAAAAGGTCATGGTATAATAACTGTTCCCAGAATTGTTCTTAAAGAAATACCAGATGTTCTTGAAATCATACTAACCGCTTATCTTGGCTTCTGTAATATTCCACTTGACTCAGGTAGCAAAAAGTCCTGAGGGGACTTTCTAAATCAGGATAAGATTTTTCTGTATAAAAAATCATTTGAGAAATAGCTTGGGGATGCACATCGGAGTTGTTGCCTTGAGATGCCCCCTGGCAGTGAATAAACAATTTCTCTTCTGCTTAACTCTGGTCTGGTGGTCGCTCCTGGTCCGCCCTGAATCAGGAGGCTGGTCCTCAAGCCCTTGGTATTAACACTGCAGTGGAAAGAAAGAAGAAGAAAAAAAAAGAATGGTGAGGCTGAGACTGGATCGGGGAAAGAGGCAGAGACAGAGGAAGGTTCCGGAGAGTGCAGGCAGCCACACCCACTGAGAGAGAAACTTGCGCCCGGCTGATGGGACCTTTAAGTCAGAGAGATTAGCAGTTTCCAGGCCCTGAATCTGATCTCCTAAAGATGGAACTGCCCTGCTGGATGGTTCAATTCCTCCACCGCCCTTACTTTGCACTCGGCTTTCTAGGGTTCATAGTCTTTGTAGCTATGATGACCCAGGCCAGGTATTTTTTAATTACCCTTCAAAGAACAATGCCCATGGTATGCAAACTCTCCTGAGTAGTGAAAAGAAAAACAAATCTTCCAAAGTCTTTTTGCAAAACAAGCAAATGGGATCTTATTCTCTACTTAACATCAATCAAAAAAATCCCAAACCCAGTATGAGTGAATATGGTTTAATTGAGGATTATAACTAAATTTCAATTGCCTTGAAATTTCTCAGTAATCAATTTGTAACAAGGCTATGAAGACAAGAGAAAATCAAAAGGAAACAAAACAGTGTCATGGTACTTAAATGGGCAAAATCTTTATAACCAGAGAGTAGTTTCTATTAGGCAGTTAGAATAGAAATTTTTAACTAGAATAAATTTTTCTTGGCAGTTTTAAAACAGAGTAGGAGGCTGGGAGGGTCCTTGAAGGTCGTCCCTCACTGCTGGGTTATTTACAGGAGCACTGTAACCTCCCAGCTTCCCCAGCCCTCTGCTTATGAAAGGATATGCAGATGAGATCCTCAAATGCGGATAAATGAAGTTCTTCAAAACAAACAGCTCAGCCAGGATTGAGCCCCAATGTGTACAGACCAATCAGATGTAGGGGAGACCAAAAGTCTCAATCAGGTTTAAAGAAACAAAAACTAGACAAAAATGAAAAACCACTTTCCGTGGTCCTGTCCAATCCCATAAATACCAGCCATCGGATGGCTCCCTCACCTGCACGGATTCCATGTCCACGAATTCTTTTTCTTTTTCTTGCTTAATAAACCTTACTTCAATCCTCTACACATATTTTGGTTTCAGTCTTCTGACTCTGAAACACAAGAACCTGTACAGAAATCCCCTGTATAATATAGGTATAAAAGAAGAACCTGAAAATTACTTTTAATTCCCCATCCTCTCTATTCTGAGCCATTAGTGACTGTGTTCTTCTTTTTTCCAAAACATCTTATAAATCCTCCCATTTTTTTCCATACCCTGCATCCCACCCTTGGTCCTGGCCACCATGTCCCGAGTACATTTCTACAAAGGATCCACTGTTTCCAACTCTCTCCCTCCCAGCCCCATGACCAATTTTCCCAGCAACCTGAAACTCATTAAGTTGATCCACTTGATCTCAAAATGCAAGTCCTTTCCTGACTCTGATGGCATCTCAGATACTCTGCTCCCATATAAGCAGTGGTCTCCTTCTGATGTCTGTCAGTCACAGCGGTCACATCCCAGGGCCTCTATGTCAACTGTGCCTTCTGCCTGAGGTCTCTCGCATCTTCTCATCTGCATGCATCCCATGCTCAGATGAAGTGGCACCTAAACAAGGAAAAAAGCATCTGTCCATACAGAAATTAGAACGTCCTCCAGTCTGTATGTAACCTTCATAAACTTGTAAAGGTCTAGGCTACTCATTCTAGTCTGATAAATGAAAACAGAAAGCTGGGAATTCTCCTGCAGGTAGGGCTATTTACTTTTGTGTGTGCTTGTGTGTGTGTGTGTGTGTGTGCATGTGTGTGTGTAGAATGCATAACAGATGGCACTGTGTGTGCCTGTGGAGGCTCAAAAGTGACTTTGGGAATCATCCTGGATTGCTCTATTTCCTTTTTATGTTTGTTCTGGGGTTTCCCAGGCTCCACCTTCCAGAGTAGAACTGAAACCACAGCCATTTTCATCTGATGGGTTTTTTTTTCCCCTACTGTGGGATCTGAGGTCTGAACTCAGGTCCCTCTGCTTTTTTTTTTTTTAATAAATTTTTTTATTATTTTATTCAATTGTGGTATGTGTGTGTGTGCACGCACGTGTGCATGTGTGTGTGTGTGTGTGTGTGTGTGTGTGTAGAACAACAGGCGAATTCGGGAATCACCAAGGACGCCTCCACCTCCTCCTTGTTTACTCTGCCCCGGGATTCACAGGCTCCGCCAGACCAGGACCAGAAGCGCAGCCGCCCCGGCTTCCGCCTGGCGTCTATATGTGGGATCTCGGATCCGAACTCAGGACCTTCCGCCTGCAAGGCAGAGGCTTAACCCCTGAGCCACCTCTCCAGCCCAAGTCCCTCTGCTTTTGAGGTTTTAACCCTGAGCCATCTCTCCAGGTCCGGATAGGGCTGATTCACTGCTGATCACTAGTTTCTGATATGCACATTTGTTCAATTCTTTGCACCTGGAGGCACTGCTATCCTGTTTGTGACTGTCCTCAGGACCATGACCAGCACCGGGATGACCATGTCCTTCCAACCTGTGTTAAACGATTGCCATAAATAAGTATATGGTATGGAAGCATGCAACTTCGGAGCGATTAGTTATCATTTCAAGCTATGGGAAATACTTGGGTATGTGGAAATATGAAAAGTAGGCATGCACGTTTAAAGTCCCTTTAAAACATATCCAGCACACAATAAAAACAGTCTTCTTTTGTTCCCGAAAGACGCTCATAGCATCTATCTTTCTGAATTGTTTTTCACAATGAATATGAGTTACTTCATTTTTCTTATTTTTAAGTTTTTTTTTATTAAAAATTTAATTATACATTTTAAAATTTTTTACCAGTTCCCTCCCTCCCCCCTCCTCCCCCTCCCCTTCCCCCAGTGCCTCCCCCCCAATTCCCAGAGAGTCCTTTATTGTGTACGCCTAACTCTCCACTGGGTCCTCCTCTCCGATGACATATAAGGACCCAGTGGCATTTCCATAAGCCCTTTCTCTTGTTCCCCTTAAGCATAGGATCACTACTATGGCTGTCAATCCCTTGCCTCCAGGGGTCTCGGTGCCCTTAACAGATGCTAGACTTTATGAGGGCAACAGTGCGCTGGACATTGCGCAGGGCATGCAAAGTCCCATTATGATTGCTTTGGCCCCAACTATTGTTGAGAATCTTGGCCCAAGTGTGATGTGGGAGCCACACTGGATTATTTCTATCTCCTGTTTGCTTTGCCCTGGGGTTTCCCAAGCTCCGCCTTCCAGGACCAACAGTACAGGCCTCCACCATTTCTGCCTGCCGGGTTTTTGGGGTTTTTTTTCCCCGCTTGGTCAGTAAGTTTATTGTCTTTATGAAAAAGAATCTTTGTAGAAAATTGCTTTAACTCTCAGCAGCCTTTTCCTGAGCTCTGAGGAAGCTTGCCTTCTTTTGAGCTACCCGATCTTTTTTCTGGGCAAGGGACATTTTGGGACAGTTTCTCCTCTTTTTCTTCGCCTTTCTCTTGGGCTTCTTCTCATAGACTGGGTTCTCTTGTATAGCAGTGAGCTTTCTTGTACCTCTCTTCCATCGTGTCTGGAATTACATTGTTCTTGATGTACTGAGAAAACTGTTTCTTATAAGCATCTTCGTCTTCTTCCATCATGTAATGCATATAATCTGCAACGTTTTGACCCATGATATGTTCGCGACGCACTTCTGCATTGAACTCTTTGCTTACAGAATTGTAACCAGGGGATTGTTTGGTGCTGTGAGGGATAGACAAGCCACCATCCACAGGTCCTTTCAGGGCCCTGAAAACGTTGTTGCCAGTTGTTCTGGGAAGACCTGCACCCAAATAGCGAGTGAAGGCATCAGGCTGACCATCCATGCTTTCCATTGTCTTCATTCCCAGTCACCTCCTATTTGTGAGGCCAACTTCACACCATATTTTGGTAGTTCATGCGTGTAAGATGCACAGACTATTATAGCCCCTTCTACATGAGCATAAGCCATCTGACAAGTGATATCTCTGTTGGTTACATGAACTATCGTCCTGTATTTGGGTGTGTTGTACTTGTTTTTGTGCTGAATCACCAAACGTTTACGAGCATAGTAGTCAGTTTTGTCCTCTCGTCTTCTGAACTTTGCTTGGTATCTCTTAAAGTAGGCCTTATTCTTTACAACTTTAACAAACCCCATCATAGGGAATAGAGACCCTCAGTCATAGCTCTGCACAGACCTGCAGGCTCAGCGGTGCTTGGGGGAGAGTGGCTCTGCCTGCCATTTGTATGTGAGGTCCACGACCCAAACTCAGGACCTTCTGCGAGGCAGAGACTTTTTTGTGTGTGAAAAGAAAGTACTTAAAATTTTTTTTTTATTTCAGCTCATACAAACTTATTAGGTACACCAGTTCCCTCCCTCCCTCCTCCTCCCCCTGTATCCCCTGCTCCCCCTCCCCACCCCTCTCCCTCCCCATCCCCCAGTGCCTCCCACCCCAATTCCCAGAAAGTCCTTTCTTGTGCATGTCTGATTTTCCTCTGGGCCCTCCTCTCCGATGACGTACAAGGACCCAGTGGCCTTTCCCTGAACTCTTTCCCGTGTTCCCCTTAGGTATAGGAACACTGCTGTGGCTGCCAATCCTTTGCCTCCAAGGATCTTGGCGAGGCAGAGACTTAACCCCTGAGACATTGCTCTGACCCAACATGTTTCTTCTGCAGATGGGACTAAATTCTGCCCATTTCAGCGGCTGTGTGAGGCCCTTAGGAATTCAACCGCATTCATAGAAGCATCACAAGTCATTAGCTCGTGCTCAGGCGGTCGCCCTCTGGTTGCAATAGAGTGGGGTGTTTGCTCTGTGAGACCCTATGTGAAAAAGTTCAAGTTACAAGCCCCTCTCCTCTAGTGCTCTTAAGAATCTACAATTTACCTAGGAATCCCAGAGAAGCCTGAGCAGAATCAGGCGCCTGGGAGATCAAACGCCCTCCTCCAGGGGGGCAACCAGATGGCCGGGAAGTCAGATAACTGCTGAAGAAGCGACCAGGTGGCTGGGAGGTCAGAGAGCCGCTGACATGTCCTTAGAGCAACCGCAGATCCTCAGACCCCTGGGCGCCAGTCCACTGAAGGCTGCTGCGGATTCCTCGGTCCCTGCTTGTGATAACCGCTTAAAAGCCTAAACCCGGCGGCCTCGGGGTCGCTCGCTCTCACCGCGCGGAGAGGTGGGCGTCCCAGGCCTAGGCCTTAATTTTAATAACGACTCTTGTTTTCGCATCGGTGGACGACTTCAGTGGGTTTCTTTGGACTCTGCGATCGGGCATAACAGTTCTTTTCCCCTTTCATCCTGCAGAGACGCCCTGCACCCGAGGTTCAAGCGGCGGGCGGGAGGCTCAGATGGACACTTCCGGATCCGGAGGAAGCGGAAGTGGGTCTCTCCCGCTTCCGGTGCCGCCATTGTTGCTCCTGCGGGGGCTCGTCTGGGCCGGCGGTGCCCGCAGCCGGAGAGGCCGCGGGGGGACCTCGGCCGTGCCCGGGCGCCCGCGCCCCCCGCCCGGCCGGCCGCGGCGGGGCTCAGCGTTCTCGAAGCCCCCTTGCCTTGTAAAGAAACCGGGGTTCGGGGCGACGCGGGTAGCCAGGGCTCCCCAGCGCGTGGGGATCTGGAAGCCGCGCCCGATCCGCCCCCCGGGGCAGGTGTCAGGCTGGGCACCGCTTTCCCAAACTTGCCGCGGTAGCTTTGCTTACCAGAAAATCTGCTACAGCCCCTGAGTGCGGCGCACGTGCGCGCACCCCATGACGGGGAGCCGGTCCTGACCCGGTGGGGTGTCCGGGAAGGGGGTTCAGACGTCCGAGCTCGTCGCAGTGGTTTGCGGAGGGCGCAGCGCTGACAGGCTGCGCGATCAGAAGAGCTGGAGTTGGGAAGAAAAGCTCTGGACGCTTCTCGTTTCCTCCGTCTGGTTCTCTGCGAGCGCAGCTCCGTGGAAATCCAGAGACGCTGGGCACGTGCTCTTCCTGCAGCGGCAGCCAGGAAACAGGGAGAAAATGGTGTGTGTACGTTTTGGCTTTGGAAAAAAACAGAGTCCAGAGAAAGAGTGTGTGTGACTTTTGTTTCCCAGTTAGTCCTTATCGAGCAGCAAAAGCGTTTTCAGCACATACTGCACCCCGAGTTCATTCTTAAAGGTGCACACGACTGAGCGAATCTCAATGCACATTATAAGGCATATTAAATAGTAGTTAAATAAATCAGCATTTTGTTTTGCATTCTTTGGGATTCCTTGCCTATTCCTCATTGGAGAACATTGCTGTCTTTGTAATTTGGGTGCTTGGAGAGTGATAAGGGGCCAAAACAGTTTGAAGGCCATGAATACTAAGCATAAAACTTTCAGGTTCTGTCTTGCAGGTGATGGGAGTCACTGACAGTTCTAAGAAGGGAAGTCACTTAGATTGGTTTTCTTGTTTTCTTCCAACCTCCCCTCCCTAAAGCTCTGGTTTTAATCTTTTCTAAAAATGTGTGTGTGTGTGTGTGTGTGTGTGAGGGCACTATGAATCTCTGTGGAGGACTGAGGGGTGACCAGGAATCATCCTGGATTGCTTCTACCTCCTTTTTGCTTAGCTCAGGCACCGCCCACCAGGGTAGCAAGTGCATTGCTGCCTGAGTTCCAGGAATCATCCTGGATTGCTTCTACCTCCTTTTTGCTTAGCTCAGGCACCGCCCACCAGGGTAGCAAGTGCATTGCTGCCTGGAGTTTTTAGCGGGACCTGGGATCCAAACCATTCGCTTTTGAGGCAGAGTCTTAACCCATGAGCCATCTCTCCAGCCCCTGAAGCTCTGATTTTTAACTGCAGGATATGTCCATCAGCTTAAGTTAATACTTTGTGGCCTCTGATTGTTCTCTCTGTTTTTGTAGGTCACATACCACTTCCTTTCTTGACTGACACACAGCTCCTGAGACCTGACCTGCACCATCCTGGTAACTATACCTGCTGTCGGGGACGAGCTCCTCTTTGAGATCACAATGACCATGGACGGCAGAGGACCTTTAGGACTCATCCCCAGGAGGGCTGTGTGCCAGAAACAGGAGGGACGCCTGACCCGGGGGCAGGGCTGCAGTCTGCAGAAGAGCCCCTCTCTCGTCTGTGAGATCTTGCGACTGCACTTTAGGCAGTTGTGTTACCACCAAATGCCGGGGCCTCAGCAAGCGCTGAGCAGGCTCAGGGAGCTCTGCCGCTGGTGGCTCATGCCGGAAGTGCACAGCAAGGAGCAGATGCTGGAGCTGGAGCAGATCCTGAGCATCCTGCCCGGCGAGCTCGCGGCCTGGGTGCAGCTGCATCGCCCGAGAGTGGCGAGGAGGCCGTGGCTGTGGTGGAGGATTTCCAGAGACGCCTGCGCAGAGCAGGAGAGAGGAGCAGGTGGGTCCACACTGGTGTCCAGAGCCCTTCTCTGCAGCGCAGTCTGGCTGAGTTGGGACCCACTCTTGCCATCCTTTAGTGTGGTTTGCTTTTAAGATCCCCAAAGCTTTTCCATAGATAGAAGGGACATAGCGGGGCTGGAGGGGGCTCAGGGGTTAAGCCTCTGCCTTGCAGGCAGAAGGTCCTGAGTTCGGATCCCAGACCCCACGTATAGACGCCGGGCGAAAGTGGGGGCGGCCTGCGCTTCTGGTCCTGGTAGGCCTGTGAATCCCCGGGAAGAGTAAACAAGGAAGAGGTGGAGACGTCCATGGTGGTTCCCGAATTCGCCCGTGGTTCTGCACATACATACACACACGCACACACACACACACACACACACAATTGAATAAAAAAAAAATTAGAAGGGACATAGGTTTGTGCTCAAAGCTGTGAACAAAAATACAGCTCCCAGCCAGACTCAGCACTTACGTGGGGGGAGCACTTGTGTGGAGGTGTTGGGGGGAAAGCGTGGTGGTTCTTATGTGCATGTCCACCTCCGTTATGGAGATGGGGTCTCACAGCCTAGATCTCCTCGGTAAGTTGGCTGGCCAACGAGCTTCTGGAGTCACTTCTCTCAGCACGGGGTTACCAGCAGGTGCCACCCGCATTTTCCACATGGGTTCTAGGGACTGAACTTAGGCCTTATTCTTGCACAGCAAGCGTTTTCCCGCCTGTTTCCCCGCTAGCATAGTTAGATGCAGGCTGTCACCTTGACAGTTGCGTTGTGGAGAATTAGTGGTTAAGCCCAGAATGAAGCCTGCGAGAGATTGTCTAGTGGATGTGGACGGCCCACCGCATGGCGGGTGGGACTAGTCCCGGGCAGGTGAATAAAACGGAAGGAGCTGTTTGAGAAAGTGGGCATTCTTGTCCCTCTCTGAGCTGCTATGGGGATATGATATGGCCAGTGCTCTTGGCCCTGGTGTTGATGTGAGGCTCTCCTGCCACTGTAACCAGAAATTGTAAGAAAGAATGAGCCCCTGTTCCCGTAGGCATGTCATGATTTCCTCAGCAACAGTGCAGGTGAACTGCTACACCAGCCTTCTGAATTGCTTTTTGAATACTGTGCTGTGGCCCGGCCCGCGCAGTTCTGTGGTCTCAGAATCAAATTCTGAACTGTGTCGTCATCCTGACACTTGCCAGCTTTTTCACTGGCTTGAGTTAGCTTGGTTTAAATTTGAGAAAGCCCCAGAAAATGAAGCTGGAATTAAAGAGGTAAAAAGGTCCCAATTGGATTTAGACGTAGTTCTTCCTATATAAATTTGTGTCCAGACACCTGGCACAGTTAACATGACCTTAGGTGCTGGTGTTCAAGCTCCTGTCAAGGCCTCAGAGCGAGGGCAAGGACAGCACCAGCTGGACACTGCCCGTAGGCTCACTGGCGGTGCCGAAGGGCACTCTGCGGCTTGTTCTCTCTGGGAGGCATCATGGAGATTTAGGTCCCTACTTATCTCCAGGTTTCAGTCCCAGCACAAGAATATGAAATGCACTTGAGGGAATTGACAGCTGTGGGTGCAGCAGAGGACTCTCCTACTTCACCTCCCAGGGAATCTCGCCTGGAGTCTCCTCATGACGCAAGGGCACGCTACCCACCCAGCTGGCACTTTGGTATTTGCATGTCATCTTTCCATCTGGCTCTGGATTTCATCAGCCCATCTTATGCCCCTTTGAAACCTCATAGCTGGCTTTCTTTAGTGCCTATAGCTATTTCCTCTATTTGTTCCCCAATCCTGCATGTGTTTAGCAAGTTTCCTCAAGCACCTGTCACAGTAGTGTGCTTATTGCTGGGGACTAGAGAAATACTGTACCAAAGAGCTCCTACCTTAGGGGCAGGGAGTTGGTTACACATGTAAGAAGTGTAAAGTGCTTGTGCGTGGAGCTGGGTGTAGTGACTTACATCTCTAATGCCAGCACTTGGGAAACAGAATTGCTGTGTGCTCAGAGCTAGCCTGGACTATGTAGTGAGTTTTAGGCCAGTCTGAGCTGCAGAATGAGACCCTGTGTCAAACAAAACAAAACAAAGAAAGAAAATACCAAACAACATCAAAGACATAAGTGTGATACTGACTCCAGCATCACTGTGGGCATTGTAAAGGGTGATTCTGAAGCAGAAGTCCATGTGAGGTAGAATATGTATATGACACTCAAATAAGTGGCAGATTTTACAGTGAAAAGTGAGGGCAAATTTTGAAGGTGAAAGAATAACAGGCGAGTCAGAACAAGATACAAGGACAGACTAAGCGGGGGTTCCTTGGGCGTGTTGAAGGGGAGTCACTGTGCTGTGGACTAGAACATGATTACACAACAGTTGAGGTTGAGGCTAGGAAGTTGTGGCACATAAAAAGGTAAAGTGTCAGAAACGGTGTCTTCAGAAGTTGTTGGTAGTAGATAAATCGCAGATATGTAGCTGTGTGCATCTAGATTAGTGAGAACTGCACTTCGTGGGGTTTTATTATAGTGTTTTAGATGCATATTCCCATGAGTAGAGTTGTGTAATGGATACCCCTGCACATCACTGCATAGCAGTTACCGTCCTTACTTCACGGGAATGGACAGCAGGAGCTTCTTTACACCCATGCTGTAGTGTGGCTGATGCAGCTGCTCCTCCTACTGCTGCCCGTTTTTCATTCAGAAGCTTCACCATCGTGGCGCCTTCTCAGGTCTGTTCCTGGTCCCTTCATCCCTCTGGATGCTTGCAGCAGACCAGAGTCGCGGTCTTGAGACTAGGGCTCCCCCAGAACAGGTGGAGAACAGAAACATGCAACTCTCCAGGCTGAGTGAATCTGAAACCCACTTTATTGAAACTTAGTGACAGCTTTATACTAGAAAATTTTAGGGCAAAGAATGTGTCCCTGCACCTGCAAACAGAGGAAAACAAACACAGACCCTCCCAGTCTCCTATGCTCAAGTAAGAATAAACATTTTTCTAAGTAGCTAACTCATTGTTTGAGGGAAAAGACACAAACAGATTCTATTCTCCCAGTTTTTTCAATTCTATCTAATCTATAATGCTTCACGGATAGCCACGGGGCTGAGCCCACATTGTCTTAACAGAAACTGCGTTTTTAAAATACACAGAGGAGGACTGAGCTCCTTTAATAGTAAGGTTGCGTATGTCTCCCTTTGAGGAATTCTAGAAGTGTATTGCCATCAGTAGTTGATGAGCCATCTGTGATGCATTCTCCAAACCTGGGGTCCATACTATCAGGCCCCATTTCGCCAAGGGTGTCTCTTTCGGGATGGAGGCGATCATTGGTGGGGGTGCACTCAGATGGTCCATCTCTGTGATTTCCCCTAAGAGTGCTGTTTGGGGAAGGGAAAGATACAGCCCCCTTTGCTACCAATGGATTCTCCCAGTTTGGATTGTAAATACCATCTCCAGGGGACAGTCTTGGCGTCTAGACTTTCTGGCATGATGGTCTCTTCCTTGGCTTTCAGCCAGGGTAAGAGGCTATCACAGTTTCTTTTAAGGTTCTAGTGGACTGATAGCATAGTCTTATACTTCTGGAATTTCTGAGTTAGTACATAGGTGGGAATTTTACCCACCTATGTTTTAAGACTCTAGAAGTTATTCTCTAATTTCCTTAAGATCAGTGCACACATTCTGGCTAGCAAGTCTACTCATTGTGAGTCATCTCTATTTACAATTTGATTTAAAGTTAAAACCAAGCTTTTTCTCTAAACCTAAGAACAGGTAAAAGGCACACCCAATTCCCAGAAGAATTCCTCCTGCCAGAGACAAAACTTAAATTATCTAGGGAGGAAATCCTAGCACCCGCCCATGGGCATTACTGTGATATTCCCCAGGGAGCAGGCTTTAGGTCCCCAACTGGGCAGAGATACACCAAGGCCTGACAATTCCCATATTTTAATGCCATGTCCTTTCCCAGAAATTGTTTCCATAGAACAATGTTCTGCCATGCTGGGACCTTATCCACCAGAATGGTTGGATTAGGGTGCAGCAGATACTGTGCATCCCGAAGGCTCCACTTGGTTCTGTGCATCATTCTGCATTCTGAGCTTCAGGTCTCACTTGTGCTTGCCTGCATTTGCCTTATTTCTACATCAGAATTTCTCCAGAGAGGGGTTCTCACTGGTACAGCAGTTAGTATCTGTGTTTTGTAGCCTGTGGCCCAAGACACAGCAGAAGCGGATCAGCTACTGATTAGCAGCACTTGCCTCTGTCTGCTGCTGGCTTTAGTCACCTGTCATTCTTTATGACATGCTCAGTGTCACTTGACCCAAAGTGTGTTTTTATGAGCGACCTTCTCAACTTGGGGCTGGTCCTCAGGACAGTAGCAAACTTGATTGAAGATGGACATGAAAGTTTCTGACCCAGACATTTTTACATTTCATTTGCTGAAGTGTACTTCTCTGGCCATAAGTCATGATTCATAGGAACTGCACATAGATAACCAAGGCTGATGTACCCTTACCCAGGTTTTGTATTCCAAACTCCAAAATTGCAGATAGGAATTAGACCATCTTCCCTGTTTTTCTATGTCTGAATACAAAAATAAATTATTTCCTATTTCTTCTCTACTTTTCAATGTGTTCTCTTATTACTTTGCCAACTTGTTACCTTTTCTTTTTCTTTTTCTTTTTTTCAAGTACACTAAGCACTTGATTGTGTTTCTCCAACCAAAGAAGAAATGAGTATAAGTTGTTTTCTTGTGTCTTTCAGCAACAGGTAAGAACAGGATGGGCAATTCTGATTTCACTTCAAAGCAGGACATTTCTAAAGGGTCAGATCCTTCCAACTTATCCTCCTGCTTGAGACCAGAAGCTGGAGATGTCTGTGAAGATACCCTGGCCCAGCTGGAAGGACAGTCCTCAGATGACAAGGCCAGTGACATGGAACAGTGAGTGTTTGGAAGTATCAGATGAGGCTAAGAATAATTCAACCAAAGGCAGATACAAGGAATATAAGGATGTGGAGAGGCATCCAAATCTGTCTTCCAGTCCTGTTGAACATCATGGAATTGCAAAGAAACAGAAGTTCTATCAGTGTGCCGAATGTAACAAGCTGTTTAGCTGGAGTTCTCATCTCTATGGCCACCAGAGAATCCACACTGCAGAGAAACCCTATGAATGTAAAGAGTGCATCTTAGAATTCACACAGGGGGAAAGCCCTATGAATGCAGCGAGTGTGAGAAGACTTTATCGGCACAGTTCTCACCTCGTTCAGCAGCACCCGAGACTCCATAATGGAGAGAAACCTTACAAATGTAATGAGTGTGTAAAAGCCTTTACTCAGTGTTCCCAACTCCTTCACCAGCAGAGAACTCATACTGAAGAAAAACCTTATGAGTGCAGTGAGTGTGGAGAGGCATTCATTCATTCAGGGGAAAGTCATACAACATCAGGTTCTTCATACGGAAAGGAAGCCCTATGAGTGTAACGAGTGTGGGAAAGCCTTCTCTTCCAGCAGAAATCTTATTAACCATCAAAGAGTCCACACAGGGGAGAAGCCTTATGAGCATATGGAATGTGGCAAGGCCTTTACTCGGAGTAAGTTTCTCATAGACATCAGAGTCTCCACACTGGGAAAAACCTTACAAATGTGGTGAATGTGGGAAAACCTTCTATCAGAACTCTCAACTTGTTGACTATGAGCGAGTTCATACTGGAGAAAAACTTTTTGAGCGTGGTGAGTGTGGTAAAACATTCAGTCTGAATAAATGCCTTGTTCGGCATCAGAGACGTCACACAGGCGAAAAGCCTTATAAGTGCGACGAGTGTGGAAAATCTTCTAATCAAAATTCTCACCTCATTATGTACCAGAGAATTCACACTGGTGAGAAACCCTATGAATGTAGTGAATGTGGGAAGGTCTTCAGTTATAACCCCAGTGTTATGGTGCATCAGAGAACCCATACTGGTGAAAAACCTTACAAATGTAAAGATTGTGGGAAAGCCTTCAGTGGTAGTTCACAGCTTATTCTGCACCAGAGCGTTCACACTGGGGAGAAGCCTTATGAGTGTGTGGCTGTGGGAAAGCCTTTTCATCAGTGGTCCACTTTTAATCACCACCACGAACTCACAGTGGGGAGAAGCCCTCAGGTGAGCTCGGTCCATAACTAAGATGGAACAAACTCTGAGTTGAGGTTTATGGACTGGAAGGATGTTCACCTACTTTCACATGGAATATGACCATTGCTTGTGGCTTCCATTGGACCACTGAAGTAAGAGAGTGGGAGTACTTAGTATAGACAGGACCACACATTCTACTTACCTCTAGCTTTCCCTTTTCCGGTATATTTTTCTAACTTAAAACCTCATTTCTAAGTTTTGCAGTTCACAGTTGGAGTTGTTTTCAAGCTTAAGAGGTGCTATCCCTGCTATCTCATTCTGACCCCTCCCTTTCCCATCTATACAACACTATGAAGCTCATTTTCTCCTACCTCACAGCTATAGCTGTCCATATTTACTTTAAGGAAAGTATTTGTCTTGAGAGCGTGTGCCACAGCACATGTGTAGATATCAGAGGACAACTCTGAGCACTTGGTTCGCTCCTTCCACTGTGTGGGCTCTGGGGATTGAATTTAGGTGACCAGGTTTTTATGCAAGTGCCCTTTCCCACTGAATTGTCTTGCTGGCCCCCCCCACATTGCTGTGTGTGTGTGTGTGTATGAGGGCACTGGGTCCTGCTTCTTCAGGAAGCAGGTTAAGAGCACAGTCAAGATTTATTACAAAGACTTACTGATGCTCTGCCAAGTGCATTGTTGACGTTCAGCCAGAAGCATTCTGGATAACTGAATTGGAATTCAGATTGATGAGTTTGGGGGAAAGACATGATGAAATTATTTTTTTCATACAATTTAACATTTTAATGTTTTTGTTTATCAGTGAGTTCTGTCTGCTTACACCTGCCATCTTAAAGTTAAAAGCTGTACTGTTAATTAAATCTGGGCCGTCTTCCATTCACCAGAGATATAAGAAGTAATTATCTTAGGATTTTCTCTTGTGTCATTTGTCATTACCTGCAACAACTTTCCTTCTCCTCCTGCAGTAAGACACCAGTGTTGGCATATCTTTGTCTCTGGTGACCATTTAGTTCCATGGCTCAACCTAAGTTTGTCTTCCCTTCCTTCTCTTCCTTCCTCCTCTCATTGTCCTTTCTGTGTAGATGCTTGTGTGTGATCCACGGTGACACAGTCGTGTAGGTTAGAAGCAGACTCACTTTACACCGTGATTGAGGGGAAGGTCTCTTGTTTGTCGCATACTGAAGGCCCCTTGACCGGCAAGCTTCTGGTGGATTCTCACGTCTCTTTCTCTTACCTTGCTGTCGGAGTGCTGGGATTGTAGACATAAACCGCCCTATCCTGGCTTTACATGGGAGTGCTGGGATTGTAGACATACACGGCCCTATCCTGGCTTTACATGGGAGTGCTGGGATTGTAGACATAAACCGCCCTATCCTGGCTTTACATGGGAGTGCTGGGATTGTAGACATACACTGCCCCATCCTGGCTTTACATGGGAGTGCTGGGATTGTAACATAAACCGCCCCATCCTGGCTTTACATGGGAGTGCTGGGATTGTAGACATAAACCGCCCCATCCTGGCTTTACATGGGAGTGCTGGGATTGTAGACATAAACCGCCCTATCCTGGCTTTACATGGGAGTGCTGGGATTGTAGACATAAACCGCCCCATCCTGGCTTTACATGGGAGTGCTGGGATTGTAGACATACACGGCCCTATCCTGGCTTTACATGGGAGTGCTGGGATTGTAGACATACACGGCCCTATCCTGGCTTTACATGGGAGTGCTGGGATTGTAGACATAAACCGCCCCATCCTGGCTTTACATGGGAGTGCTGGGATTGTAGACATAAACCGCCCTATCCTGGCTTTACATGGGAGTGCTGGGATTGTAGACATAAACCGCCCTATCCTGGCTTTACATGGGAGTGCTGGGATTGTAGACATACACGGCCCCATCCTGGCTTTACATGGGAGTGCTGGGATTGTAGACATAAACCGCCCCATCCTGGCTTTACATGGGAGTGCTGGGATTGTAGACATAAACCGCACTATCCTGACTTTACATGGGAGTGCTGGGATTGTAGACATACACCGCCCCATCCTGGCTTTACGTGGGTCCTTGTGATCCAAACTCAGGTCACCAGACTTGTGCTTCAAGTGCTTCTACCCGCTGAGACATCTCCTTTGCCTACAACACTTCTTTTTAGCAGGAGTCAAGAACTGGAAGAGTGTAGAGTAGCAATATCACATTAATCTGGACGATCTATGTTGTGTAACAATGGTGAAGAAAGGGAAGTTAAAATTATAGTGATATATCTCAAAGTTAAAATAGAGTATCATATCTAAGGTGATTGAACTGAGGATATACCTGGACATTTGACTGTGTGAATTTGTATCTTCAGTGTTGTTTTGTGTTGCAGTTTTGGTATTCGTGTCCATTTTCTTATTAAAGTTGTGTGCATACGAGCAAAAAAAAAAAAAAAAAAAAAAAACGAAGTTGCACTTTGGGAATATGAACCTGTATCAGTCCATTGGCTGCACATAGCAAGTCCCCCCCTCGAGTTGAACATTGCTGGTCCCGTCTTGAGTTCACCGCCCTGCTTTTTAGAATCCTTTTGGTTTTTCTTCATGGTCACCCGTCCATCTGCCACCCTAAACCTATGGCTGATGGGAACCAGCACAAGCTGGCTCAGCTCGCTCGCTGTCACAGACCAGGCAAGTCTGCCACAGCGTGAGCTCTAGTGCCGTGGCTGCGCAGGTGAAGCGCGGTGACCTGAGTCTGATCTCCAGAATCTATGTAGTGCAAAGAGAGAACAGACTCCAAGTCGTCCTTTGCCCTCCACACTCACGGGGCACTCACGTGCCACAGGCAGGTGCACACACATGATTAATACTTTAAATTTTTTTAAATTTTTTTTATTATTATTATTTATTCAACTGTGTGCATGTGCGTGTGTATATGCGCGCGTGTGTGTCTGTGTATGTGTAGAACCACGGACGAATTCGCGAACCACCATGGACGCCTCCACCTCCTTCTGTCCCGGGATTCACAAGCTCCGCCCTACCAGGACCAGAAGCGCAGGCCGCCCCCCGCTTCTGCCTGGCGTCTATACGTGGGGTCTAGGATCTGAACTCAGGACCTTCCACCTGCAAGGCGGAGACTTAACCCCTGAGCCACCTCTCCAGCCCCGATTAATACTTTAATAGAAACTAATAATTGACTTTTTGGTACATGTTTGGGTTCAGAGGTAAATGAAAAATGGCAGCATTGCAAAGTCTTTTGCTTATTGCTAGTGAAAATAAAATCACTACTTAAAGATGTGTAGATCTATTTGCCTGGTTTATGTAATTTTTAGTTCTCATAGTTTTTAGCTTATATCTTGACTTTCTAGCATATAATTAATATTGGTTCATTTGTCTTCTTTTTGAAAGTGTCTCCACATTGTATATTAGCAGGAGCTTCACATTAAGTATAAGCAGTGTCATCACATCTTCGTGACTGGGTTCTGAGGGTTTTTTTTTTTTTTTACATTAATTAGTTTCCTGGTCTTATTTTCAGGGTAAGGTAGATTTCAGTGAGATGGGGGTTGGGGGCCACACCACTTGTGCCCAAGGTTCTATATCCAAATCCTGGCTTCGCTGTATTCTTAGGTGCAAAAGCCTCAGATCGCTTAGCTGCTTAGCTTGTCCTAATTCCTTTATATAACAGAGCTACTTCACGGGGATGCAAGGGTTAAGTTACTTCACGTGTACGGTACTTAGGATGGTGCTCGACACAGCTGTACAGTACAGCAATCATCATGAAAGGTTGCTAGGTTCTATCTTTTTTGAAAAATATATTAATATTTCTTATTTGGTTGCAATTCATTTTTGTTTAGAAATTTCAGATTGATATTTCTTTCAATATTGGAATAAAATATATTTGTTTCTGTTAGGGAAGGTTTGACAAGATGTTTCCTAAGTACAGAAGTAAACCCCACTTGCAAGTGCTTTGTTTACTCTGTAAAACATATTAAAAGATTTTTATTTTTTATCACCTTGAAAGAGTTTGCACAGTATTAGAAGTCATTTTGTGAGACTGACTACAAATGACTCCCTGACTTCCACCCCTCTCAGTATTTAAGGTCCAGACTGATCCTGAACTCATGGGCCATCTCTTGCCTGCTGAGTGTTGGGATTGCAAGTATAATCACATCCTTCTGATATTCCTTTTTCCCTTCTGTCGCCCATCACTTTTATTGTTTAAAACTTTATTTTGCATGCTGTGTGTGTGTGTATGAAAGAGAGAGGGGGGGGGCACTGTGTATCACTGTGGAGGACCAAGGATGACTTTGTGAGTCCTCCGGGATTGCTTCCACCTTCTTTATGCTTTGCTCTGGTATTTCCCAGGCTCGAGCCACCAGAGCCAGAAGTGCAGGCCATTGCTGGTTCCTCCTTGCATATTTTACATGGGACTTGGGATCTGAACTCAGGACCTTCTGTTTGTGAATGAGTCAGTCTTAACTCCTGAGCCATCTCTCCAGCCCCCCCCCATCCTCACCCTGTCCCTTTTACTTCATTTCTTTTATGTGTGTGTGTGTGCTTACGTTTTTTTCCTTCCGCGGCACATGCATGCACGTCTGAACGCATGTATGCCCACACTGATACATATGCATACCCCACACACATATACACAGGAAAATGAAACAAAAAAAAGGATTTATACTAAGCAAATCTTTCGCATTAGGGAACATTACTATAAGAACCTTACAGGGGCTGGAGAGGTGGCTCAGGGGTTAAGCCTCTGCCTTGCAGGCAGAAGGTCCCGAGTTCTGATCCTAGGCCCACGTATAGATGCCAGGCGGAAGCGGGGGCGGCCTGCGTTTCTGGTCCTGGTAGGGCGGAGCCTGTGAGTCCCGGGGCAGAATAAACAGGAGGAAGTGGAGGCGTCCATGGTGGTTCCCGAATTCGTCTGTGGTTCTACACACACACACACACACACACACACGCACACACACGCACACATACGCATACACGAACAATTGAATAAATAATAAATAAAAGGATCTCAATAAAAAAAAAAGAACCTTACGGACACAGCCAAGAATTCACAGGATGTATAGGAACAAGTCTCTTGGCTCTTTCTGTGTCTTATTGGTAAACCTTGAATCATGTGACAGAAATATAAAAAGGCGGGGTCACATCTACGTTTCCACATGCCCAACAACTACTCCTGTGCCATTCAAGGTAATCCACAGCTCACAAGGTCCTGAATGGCCCACTTGACTTTCAAGACTTCTCCAAGATTCCTTTTATAGGGAACAGGCTTCCCCACGCATCCACAGCTGCTTCCCTCTCTTCTGTTATCTAGGCAGACTACCTCCACTCTCTCCCCTTTCCCTCCTGACTCGCTAGTGTCTCCTGAGGATTTCTTTCATGTCTCTGGACGCGAATGGGCAGGAAGTTCTGCTTCTTACTGCTGTTCTTGCATCTGGAGCTGTGGCGCAATGCACTCGCCAGTACACATTGTCATGCGCTGTGATAAAAGGTTGCTAACCCTAGTAAGGGAGCCCAGAGGGGGAGGAGGACCCCGGACCGTCAGATGATTGACGCCTCTTCCTTTGAATTCTACGCTTGCCAGGGATCTAGAATTCTCCAGCCCGCCCGGTCCATCCAGCCTTATGGAAACGCAGTCCTTAGGGGAGATGCCTAGAAGGACCCTGGGGCGTGAGGCACTGTTGGTTACCGTGGACGATGCAGAGGCACAGAGATCTGGAGGTCTGTGATGCCTAGATCCTGGGCATGAGGCTCTGGTCGGCTGGACTTCTCTGCTGGGCGTAGAGACTCGAGGCCTCCGAGTGCCTAGAAGGGCCGTGGGGCATGAGACTCTGGTCGGCTGCTGGTTGGCGGCTCTGTTCAGCCGGGCACAGAGATGCGGAGGCCTCCGAGTGCCTAGAAGGGCCGCAGGGGGCGTGAGGCCCTGGCCGGCTGGGGGTCAGCTGGACCGGTCCGCTGGGCATAGAGATGTGGAGACCTCCCTGTGCCTAGAAGGGTCGCAGGGGGCGGGAGGCATTGGCCAGCTGGGGGTCCGTTGGGGTCCGCTGGGCATAGAGATGCGGAGGCCTCCGAGTGCCCAGAAGGGCCCGGGCGGAGGCGCTGTCGCTGGTGCTGATGCTGTCCGCGCTCGCTTTGTTCGGACCCGAGCGCCAGGCGTGTTAGCGTGTTCGGTGAGCAGCAGCCCATCGGTGAGCAGCAGCCCATCGGTGAGCAGCAGCCCATCGGTGAGCAGCAGCCCATCGGTGAGCAGCAGCCCAGGGGCTCGGGCCGGGTCCTGGAGTGGAGGGGACGCAGGCTGGGCGCGAGGGACGCTGCGTGGGCGAGGCGGGTCGCTGTGGTCCCCGTCCCAGGTGGGCTTTGTCTTGACTTGCAGCCGCCCTGGGACTAGGTTGCGGATCTGCCCTAATCGCCTCCACACGGGGGCCGCCGACGCCCAGGTGGTCCAGATTGTCTTGAGGATTTCACATTTCTGGAGTCACAAGTGAGAATTCGGCGGCCCGGAGGGGCTTGTCCAGAAATATCCACTCTTTCCCTCCACAACATTATGAAGCGCTTAACTAACACAGGGATGTGGTAGGTGCTGGAAATGCATGTCTGGAAAGGGAACAAATGGAACAAGTAGAAACAGCCTGAGCATATGAAGAGGGGAAACAAAACATTCCAAGAAATGGGCAAACAAAAAGCAACGTCGCTCCAAGGCTTTTGTGTCCCCTTGGCTCTTAAAGACTCTTGACTCAGGGACGGAGAGATGGCTCAGTGACTTAAAGCTTTTCCTTGCGAACAAAAGAACCTGGTTCTAATCCCAGATCTATGTAAAAGCTCCAGGTAGAAAGAGCGATGGTCTGCACTTGCCGGGCTGTGGAGGACCAGAGCCTGGGAAATCCCAGAGCAAAGCAATAAGGAGGCAAGCAATCTAGACTGATTTCCGAGGTCACTCTTGGGCCTCAGTGGCATACACACTGAAAAGTGCCCTCTTACACACATGTGCACATACACACACACACACACACACACACAACACGACTCAACTGAGTTGTCTGCCACACTCCACCTGGGGCACTATCCACGGAAAGCTAAACTACAGGTGAGTTCCCTGTTGGGGCACATTTGGCAAGTAGAAAACGTGGAGAGTTTTAGATACCAACAAAACAGTGAGAAGGCATGGCTTTGGTGTATCAGAATGAAGATCGTCTACAGACGGCAAAGGCTTTGCCTCTCAAGCAGCTACATGACCTAGAGCAAGTCGATCGATCTTTGGTAGTTTTGCTTCCTCATTTTTAACATGGAAATGTTTGTGTTGATGGTTCAGAATTGTGTAGGAAGAGAAGTTACTCAGAGGCGAGACACTGCCCTGAATAGGCACACACTCGAGGTCTTAGAGAACCCCATCGTTTACATTTGTTTATTATTCATATGTTTACCATGATTCAAGGTCCAGTTAAGAACTTCCTTGCTGAACCCAAGGAGATTCTGCAAATCTGTGCTTGAAAGTTCCTCAGACGGAAGCTGCTGTGCATAGAGCTGAGGGTAAGTCATTCCCTTCTCTCCTCGCAGGTGAGAGCCGGACTCTAAAGGGAGTCTGCACAGAAATACTTCCTGTGGAAGAACATAGGGTCCAGGATCGAAGGAGATTCCTTTCCTTCCTCCCTCCTTCATTCTTCTCTTTCTGACAGGGTCTCAAGCAGCGTTTCTGACAGGATGACCTCTAAGCAGATGTGTGACAGAGGGTTGCCTTGAGTGCTAAATCCTCCTATCTCCAACTCCTGAGCTGGGATTATGGGATTATGCCATACCAGCTGAATCTAAGGGAGACTCGTTCAGTTTATAACATTGCTGCTTATATTTTCCCTACGTTACACCCCAGAACAGTGATCTGCACAGAACAGGGCATGAATACTTATTATTTTAAGAAGTATATGAAGGAAAGAGATGTTTGAGAGATTAGAAATGGAAAAGAACAATAAAAGGGACCCTCACTTTTACTCCAGAGAGAGTTTCGGAGGTAAGTTCACTTGCAATCACCTTCTCTGGAGCTTCTTTCACTGCTTTCATCCTGTGTTTAGGAAAGGTAGTAGCAGCTAGAGACTCATGAGCTCGGAATCCTTCCAAGGCTCCTTTCTGCCTGCCACCACCTTTTCTCTAGATTCCCTCCTGTCATGGGCAGTAGTCTGCATCGGTATCTATGTGGGGTCAGTGGCACCTGAACTTGTGAGACGTGAACTCAGCCCCAGCAGATCTGTTCTCGTGGTCTTGAGTGTTGGGTATGTCCCTTCTCCAGGTGGCAGCTCAGTGTAGCAGAAAGCCGTGAAACCATGACAATCCTTTTGAAGTGAGCACTACTGTAAAACAACTCCACTTCTCTGATTCAATTTGTATTTGAAAACGTCTGTCCTAATATTTCAATAGGAAGGAAGAAAGCTGTACATATACAGAGGTCAGGATAACTTGGAGATAGTTAAAGATTAGGTACAGCGGCAACGTCTAACACTAGCAAATCAACAGACTAGTTATGCTAATTCAGTGATTGCGTGACAATTACATGGGAATGTGGTACCATACTTATAAAAATTAAGCCAGACATGAAGGTACACATGGTAATCCTAGCTTGAAGAGGCAGAAACAGAAGAACTGCTACAAGTTTGAGGCCAGCCTGGTCTACATAGCAAGTTCTTGGCCACCCCTTGGACTACAAATTGATTCTGTCTACAAAAATCAAATTGACGTATAATAAAAGAAGTAGTAATAAAAGTGTAGACTATGTGAATTGGACATGCAAATTAACTTGAATTAACCATTCCACAATGTATTCATATGTCAAGACATGTTAATATGAATAAATATTTTGTGTTTTACTTATCAATTAAAAACTAAAGTTAAGGGGCTGGAGAGGTGGCTCAGGGGTTAAGCCTCTGCCTTGCAAGCAGAAGGTCCTGAGTTCGGATCCTAGACCCCATGTATAGAAGCCAGGCGGAAGTGGGGGCGACCTGCATTTCTGGTCCTGGTAGGGCAGAGCCTGTGAATCCTGGGGCAGAATAAACAAGGAGGAGGTGGAGGCAGTCCATGGTGGTTCCCAAATTTGCCACACACACACACACACACACACACACACACACACACACAATTGAATAAATAATAAAATCATTTTTTAAAAAACTAAAGTTGAAAAAGGAAGAACAGAATTATATCTTCTGCATGTTTACTTATCTGACAATATGTACATGAACAAGTCTGAAAGGGATTGTGCATAGCAAAATGAAAATATCATGCATTAGCACCTTTCTGTTTCATTTTATGATTAAACCCCCTCTTAATGTGAGTTGGCTAAAGTTACCTACATATGTGTAGTGTTTTGTGCGAAATCAGCCGGGAAGTTCTCTGTCGCTGATATATGGTTTCATCTCTCGGCCCTGCTAGGCTTTGCTGTCCCCACTCCCACCTTTGTCACCCTTGGATAGTTTACTATTATACCACGCAAGGCCCTGTCAGGGTTCCCCCGCCCTGCTTTAACTATCACAGCTCAGCACTCTTCCAGAGTGACAGCACAGTCACAGCCACATGAGACAAAGCAGGCTGGAGCATGCATCCCCTTCAGTGCTGGAACAATTGTGTTGCCACAAATCAAGGGCTTAAATACAGAGCCGTAGACAGCCTAGGAGCCATACCTAGAGGAAAAGATGGAGCCTTAGTCATACCTTAGGACAGAATCCCAGTTATTCTGTAATCTTTTAAAAATGCATTTATTTGAGGTGAGGAAGGTATATTTGTGCCACAGTGGGTATATAGAGATCAGAAGACACGTTTTCGAAGTCTGTTCTCAGGGCTGGAGAGATGACTCAGGGCTTAAACCTTTGCCACACAAGCACAAGAACCATTAGGATCCCAGATCCTATGTAAAAATGCCAGGCACTTCCAGGCCTGGTAGATGTAGCCTTTGAAACCTCAGAGCAAAGCAGTAAAGAGGTAGACCAATCCAGGATGATTCCCAAGGTCACCTTTGGGCCTTCACAGGCACATACAATGCCCTGTTCTACATACTCTCACACACATATACCTATGCACACCCATACATACACAAACTAACATCTACACATACCAAATAAAACAAAGACGTTTGTTCTTTCCTTGTATCCTGTGAGCTTCCAGGGATCAAACTCAAGTCACCAGCTTTGCACACAGGAACCTTTACCTTCCATGCTATCTTACTAGCTCCTGTAATTTAACTTTTATGTGCCTATATGAGATCCACTGTATCACTAGCATTGAGGAAATGGGTCAGGAAGAACTAAAAGCCAAACCATTCTGAGAATTAGGCATTTCAGTAAACTGAATTAAGGTTTTTTAGGTTTTTTTTTTCTATGCCAGATTACAGTTGAGCCTACCACTTACAATTATAGGGCTCCAATTCTGGAGTTGAACAGCAACAAACCAGTGTTTTTAGCAGTCATTATGCTGAGGCTAACCCTGCTGGGATCCTTTCTTCCCTTGGTTTTCTGTAGTCTTTTAGTTTGACTTTAATTCCATATTTCTCATCTTTTTTAACTGTTTCCTGCCTTTTAATGCTCACTGTTCTGTATGAAACTCTGTAGTTTACCTTGGATACCTCTTCTAGGTAGGGAACATGATGTGTACAATTTCTGTTGTTTTTCAGACAGAGAAGTGGACTGAAGAGGTCTTGGTCCCAAAGCATCATTTCTGAAAAATAAGATCACATCGTACTCTCAAGAGCATTCCACATGAATGTTACCAAAGAAGTAAGCATTCTGAATTTCCTCTGGAAGAAGAGAGAAGACTAGATAAGCCACTGGAATGCCCTCAGTAGGAGAAAATGAGGAGAAAGACGAGAAACTTCAAGCGTAAGATAGTTAAAGACAAGAAGCACTCACAGAAGGGAGTGAACAAGAATATGAGAAAGACGATGGTCAGTTCTGTGACTCTATAACAAATGAAGGGGCTCAAGGTGAGAAGAGACAGTATGTGTGTTCCGAGTGTGGGAAAGTGTTTAGCCAGAGTGCCAATCTTACTGTGCATGAGCGAATCCACACAGGAGAAAAGCCCTATGAGTGTAAGGAGTGTGGAAAAGCTTTCAGTCATAGCTCCAACCTTGTGGTGCATCGCAGAATCCACACTGGACTGAAGCCCTACACGTGTAGTGAGTGTGGGAAATCTTTCAGTGGTAAGTCACACCTTATTCGACATCAGGGAATTCACAGTGGAGAGAAAACATATGAATGTAAGGAGTGTGGGAAAGCCTTTAGTCGGAGCTCAGGACTTATTTCACATCATAGAGTCCACACTGGAGAGAAGCCCTACACGTGTCTCGAGTGTGGGAAAGCCTTTAGCCGGAGTTCAAACCTTACTCAGCACCAGAAAATGCACAGGGGAAAAAAGATATACAAATGTAAATTGTGTGGGAAGACATGTGGTTCTAATACAAAGATTCTGGACCACCAAAGAATTCACACTGGGGAAAAGCACTATGAATGTGATGAATGTGGGAAAGCCTTCATCTTAAAGAAGACTCTTAATGAACATCAGAGACTTCATCGTCGAGAGAAACCTTACAAATGTCATGAGTGTGGGAAAGCTTTTACCTCTAACCGAAACCTTATTGACCATCAGAGAGTTCACACTGGAGAGAAACCTTACAAGTGTAATGAGTGTGGGAAAACCTTTAGGCAGACTTCTCAAGTCATTCTACACTTGAGAACCCACACTAAGGAGAAACCCTATAAATGTAGCGAGTGTGGGAAAGCCTATCGTTACAGCTCACAGCTTATTCAACATCAGAGAAAACATAACGAGGAGAAAGAAACCTCATAATGGTATAGTTGGCCATGAGACTAACAACTCCTTATTGAAAAGCAGTTCGTTTTTTGTCATTAAGTTTAATTCAAAAAATTCTTACAGGGAAGATAAGTAGATAAAGTTTAACAAAGCAGATGTTCATGTCAGTATTATATTTAAGTGAAAAGAAAAAAAACTTAGATTTTCAGCAATCCAAGGTAAAGTGAATGATAGCCTATTATAAATGCTTCTGTAGTCCCTGTGTTTTAAAGGAATTCTTGATCAATGCCATGGGAGGAATGTTTTGGTTAAAAGGGAAGGCAAAAGAAGGAAAAACACAATGTAATATCCAAGTTAAATATTTATACATAGGAAAAAGATAAGTGGAGGAAGGAAAGAAAAATCAAACCAAAATGTTATCTCTGTTTATCTCTGGGTAATAGGATAATAGATGATGTCTATTTTCTTCTGAATTTTTTTGTATATTTTCTAGATTTTCTACACTGAGAATGTGCTACTTTTATATTTAAGGAAAAAGTATAGATTATTTTAAATGTAGTGATTATGTGTTCATTTTTGGTATTAGAAAGGGTGCTCATTACATAGTCTTAAAATCTTGGATTAAATCTTAAAATCTTGCCCTAAGGCTGGCATTTACATCTGGTGAAATTATGAGTGAATAAATACCCTTTAGAGCTGCCTCCTGATAGTAAGATCCATGCCAGTCCTTTAACATAAGTCAGCTCATTGGCAACGATGTACATTATCGCTGCAAAAATGTAGTGCCTTTTCCTTTTTCTGAGGACTAAATAGTCTGCAGATGACAGAAAACTACCTGGACTCCATCCCTCCAGCATTTTAGGCTCAAACGGTAGAAAATTACTCAAGGAAAAAACAAAAGTGCCTTCATCAAGTTGTATCAACTGCAGAGTTGGGGTTGGGAGCTTGGCATTCTGGCCTCAGACATGTCAGAAACAGGAGACAATTACCTGACAGTGGCTGTAGGAGTAAGCGAGATATATGCACCGTGTGCAACCAGCTCACACACAGAACCCTGGAGCAGTATGTCTGAGCATGCAGAGCAAAGGATGTAGCCAAAGGCAGCTAAGATGTTTTCAGGTGTAATGAAGAGGATAGCAAGTAGTAATTGACGGCTTAGACCTTAGAACTTTTGCGTGTTTACGTAAGAAATCTAGAAGGAAGCAGTTCCAGGTGTGACCTGGTCCTCGTGGGCCACTGCACTTCCAGCTACATGTTTTCATAGTCATGGTGATGAGCCAGTGGTCGAAGTGAAAACTTTTTCACAAACACCTCAAAGGTGAGGCTTTCTAGGGTGGTTTCCTTTATTATTGAAAAAAAAACCACTTCCCAGAAGGCAGGGAAGCATGAAGAGCAATTAATACTTCAGATGAAATCGAATTCCCTGACCTTTTACCCAGCCCCCACCCAATGGGGAAATGTCCCTGGGATTTAAATTTAGGTCTGTGCTCACTAAAAACATACTCATTAACCTCACCCCCCCCCACTCTCCCACACCCAGCCTTTATGGCCAGCTTTCAAGAAGACCCTAGCCTATCTTAACCATTGTCAAAGCTGGCTAAAGTTAGGCTTTCCATCCTTAACCCAATCTTGTGTGTGTGTACAGTGAATTCAAACACCATTTGTCTCATGTACACAATGAGTCATTCTAGAAATCACTGGGAATGTGTGATACCATTTAGTCCTCTCAAACAGTTGTGCCTGGGGTTCATTCTCTGTGGTGCTAGGTAGCGGTGGTTGGGTTCAAGGCTGATCTTACATCTACTTTTGAAGGTCATGCTTTTCTCACTGAACCAGCATGCCTCTGCCCAGATTATGTGACTGGGAGATTGCTTTGGGCTCTGAATATCGACCTGTGTGAAAGGTAAGTGGGATGGAAGATGCTCTTAACCTCTGAGATTCTTAACCTTGTAATTTAGTTTTTAGAGTAAAACATTTCTTCCTCACAGGGAGGAGATGTGGGGGTTGTATATTTGTATGAAAAGGTATAGTTTGTCTTTATCCGATCTTGATAAGTTGGTGTTTTACATGTAAATTCATGATTCAATAATCCTCCCCACATAATTATTCAAAGCAGGGCTTGGAGTGGCTGGAACAGAATTGTTGCCTCTGGGGCATCTGTCCCTAGGAAGAGTTGCTGATGTTCTAAATTCCCGAGCATCAAGTACCTTCCAATCATTGTCCTTTCTCATCACCATGTAACAGTGCCTGAAATGATTTCTTCAGATAGGCCTTTTTTTTTTTTTTTTCATTTCAAGACTTTAAGCTTTAAAAGTAGGGTTTTTTTAGGGACTGGGGAGATGGCTTGGTGCATGGCTTTGGGAGCTGACTTTGGAACTTCCAGCACATACGTAAAGGCTAGGCACAATAGCGTCCATCCCTAGCCGGCGCTGGACGGCGCAGCGGCATCCATCCCTAGCCGGCGCTGGACGAAAGAGACAGTTCTTAGGCTTGCTGGCCAGCTGACGTAGTGGAAACGGAACTTAAGGTTTGATCAGAGACCTTGTCTCGAAAAATAAAGTGGGGGCAGGAAGATGGCTCAGTGGCAAAAGCACTTGCTGTGGAAGTCCTATGTCCAATCTTTGGAACCCACATAAGTCAGATCCAGTGACACATCTATAATCCCAACACCCCCACTGCAAAACGGAGGTGTACAGGAGCAAAGATTGGAAGCACTTCTAACCTGGTGTGTGTTGCATAGCCTTGGAGAACATAGGTCCTGCCTCAGTAGGGGAAAATTGACTCCTAAAAAGTCCTGTTGCCCCCACACATACACAGATGTCACAACTGCATGCATGCTTTAAAATGTTCCCAAAATGAGAGCTATAGTGGAAAACGCCTTTGGCCTCCGCATGCACACACAAAAATAATTTCTCAGAAGGATATGTCTACTCATATGTACAGTTGCGAGACATCTTGGCATACTCTTTGTCCCAGGGGAGCTGTCACTGACCCTCGATCCCACCTATCTTAAAGCTGGTGCCTGCCTTGAGCTGCAGGAGCAAATGTTGGCCACAGTCTGTCTTTTCTGACAAATACTCTGCTATACACCTGGAACCGATCACCTGCTGGGAGGGCTGTCCCCTGTGGGTTTCAGCACGCGGTCTTGACCTTTCATGATAACCTGAGTTCAGAGACTGTCTCTGGTGTATATTCTTTTCCTCATGGAATCTTGGTCATTCTCATAGTTCTCTAAGTGCTGTTTTTGTATCCACACTGTATTCTTCTCTGTACTACCATTTCACTGTTGTCCATCAGAAACCAGCTGTGCCCAAGAGTGCCGTGAACCGCCATGTCTTCGCTTGTCCACCAACTTCCTTGTACTCTTTTGTAGTAGCGGAATATGAAGAGATAGTGGTTTTGGCCATAGACATGTTGGCTGTGTAGATTGCTGTGTATGGGATACATGCATATGTGCTCTTTTGAGCTGAGAGAAAGCGTGAAATAAAGTCTCATTGATTAGAGAGAATTAAGAATTGATTAAAGAGAAGTAATTAAGGCCAGCCTGGAAAATGGTGTCTCCCTGGACTTTGTCACAGATGGTGTATACTGCACCAGATCTTCCTTGGAAGGAAAATTAGAACCAGAAACCTTTACGTAGCTAAGTAGCTGAACTGTGCATAAATTTCCTAAGATCAGGCTGCATTGCTGTTCTGTGACCTCAGTGATAACTTCCATCTTCTATGTCTATTCAGTGTAAGTAAAAGATGAGGCTCATGTTGTATGATGGCTTGTTCACCAGACTCTTTAATCATGGAGCCGTGAATTTCTTTCTTGTAGGAATATATGTATATATGTGATATGCTTTCAAATCATAATACCCCCTCTCTTGTTTTGGTGCTTTTGTTAAGGATGGGGGGGGGCTCATTTCCTTTTCTTCAAGGTGTTTTTACAATAAAATAATTCTGGTTTGTTTCTATTATATGAGGTATTTTCCACACTTATGTAAATTAGAATTCTTTAGCCATTAGAGGAATTGAGACATTTCTGCACAACTGTTCCAAAATCGGAGGTGGCCATAGTAGAGTTGTTTAGTAACCTCTTGTAATACGTAGAAGCTGCTTTTAGTATCTGTCTCCAAGAATTTTAGTGCTTCAAAATATGTTCTTACCTGTGTGGTAACTACTTCCATTATTTTTCCAATGCTTGAAAGTAAATTATCTGCAAAATATCTTAGATCGAGAAGGTCCTTGGTACCATTCAACTTTCTTGTTTGGTGCGTGCGCGCGCACGTACGTGTGTGTGTGTGTGTGTGTGTGTGTGTGTGTGTGTGTGTGTGTGAGATGGGTGCATATTCACATATGTGTGGAGGCCAATGCCAGTATCAGGTCTCTTTCTCAAAAGTCTCTACCTTATTTTTTGGGACACAGTCTCTTACTGCAGTCGGAACTGACTGATGAAAAGTCCCAGAAAAGCGTCCTGTCTCTACCAGCCTTCAGAGAGGTGGCCCATCCCTCTCAGCTTTTTATGTGGATATTGGGGGTCCAAATCAGGTCTCATCAGGTCTCATGTTTGCATCGAACCCACTACCCAGCCCAGCTTTTTTTTTTTTTTTTTTTTTTTGGTCTGTCTTTTGTAGTCCGGGCTTGCCTTGAACTCACTACATAATTGATGACTTGACCCTCTGTTCCTCCTGCCTTTACCTCCCAAACTCTGGGATTCAGGACAGGCATGTGTCGCACTGCCGATGTATGCAGTGGTGCGGGCTGACCTCAAGGCCTTTACCCCTGAGCTACGTTCTCTCCTGGGCCTCTTCATTGCACAGTATATTCAAGAGCCACGACCTTCCATCTAGATAGTGTAAGTCATGTGTTTTCTACCATACACCACATCACAAAAGACTTAGATTCCTAGTGAACCACATGTTGGCTTGCGTTCCACTTGGTGTGAGTTTCCCAAGACCACAGCTACTCAGAAGGTTGAAGATCCTGTCCATACTGGTTGTCCTGACTTGCTGCCCTTTCTCCCTGTCCATTCACTCAGAAATCCAAGTGGCTGGCTTCTGTGTAGGAAAAAAGCCTACAAGGAGAAAAGGTTTGTTAAGGATGGGGGCGGGGGAGGTGGGGACACTCATTTCCTTCTCTTTAAAGGCTTAGATTTCAAAGCCTTGCTGGTCCTTAGGTAGGAAATCACTGCCCGGTACTCACTTAGCCTTGGTTTCAGTGTTAGTACTGTGACATGAGTCACCACAGAGAATCCTCTTGAGGGGTAAAGGCAGCTAGGGTGCCAACTTGTGACATGTAAGAAGTAACCTTCTGTCTCCTCTGATATCTCAAATGATCTGATGTAAAATTTGCGCTGATTCAATTTAAATTCTTTGAAGTTGCCAGTTCAAGCTGCTGAAAGTGTGTGTGTGTGTGTGTGTGTGTGTGTGTGTGTGTGTGTGTGTGTGTGTGTGTGTAAGACTGCGTGCGGTTTGACACTACGAAGACTTCTTTCAAAGTCTAGTGATCCGATTCGTTTGAGCACTTCTCGCCGCCCGACAGACCACCGGCCCTGAAGTTGAACCGAGGCTGGGAACCAGCCACGAGCCATAGAGAGGTGTCTTCCTAGAGAGCCGGGGTTTGCGGATGGTGGGGGGATTGGGGGTGACAGAGCAGCCGGAAGTCCGGGTGCCGGGTCTTGGCCATGGTCCTGGCCTCTGGGGCTGGGTGGTCGGATCCCGCGGCACCCCGGAGCAGCCCGGAGCCGGCGCGGTGCAGAGGTGAGTCGGGGGCGCACGGGGACAGGGCGCTTGGCGGGCAGAAGCGGTGGCGGCGCTGGGGCGGAGCTGCGGCTCGGGGAGAGCTGCCCTGCTGGGCACCGGGGCGATGCCAGACGCGGACCAGGGACAGGAGATGAGGCGTTTGAGGCCGGCTTGGGCCGCGTGATACTTTGCTCGGAAAAGCAAAACAAAACAGTTTTAGGGGGTCAGGGGAGCAGTGGGCCCCAGACTCGTGTTCCATTTATGTGTTCCTGCGTTCAGGGACCGGCCAGCTGTTTTCTAATTTCGTGCCAATGGCGTTGACAACGCCAACAAGCCACCGTTGCTGCAGAGTCCTCAGTACTGAGCCCGAACCCCGGAATTATGTCCACAGCAGAAAGACGCAGCCAGCCAGCCTTATGTGACCTTTTATGGCCTGTTTTTCTCTCTCTGCACTCTGACAGAATGAGGTTTATGCAGACTAATGATCGGAAACATTGCCTTCTGCAGTTAGAATTCATGCATCCCTAACTTGTTCCCATGCAGGAGTTGAGCATAAGCGTGAAATTCATAGAACTGGGTGAACCTGTGCTGGCCACACAGATGTGGAGGTCAGGGGACAGGTTTGGGGACTCGGAGTTCCCCTCCCACGGTGTGTGCTCCTGGGGTCATACTCGGCATGGGGTTTGGGCAGCAAACACCTTCATCTTCTGAATCATCTTGCCAGCGATATTAAGGAGGGCTCATCAGCATTATCAGTGTGATAGATGCACGCTCTGTAACCCAGAGGAACACGGAGAATGTAACTGCAGAAGGATGACTAACCTTCAAGTCTACCTGCCAGGCACCGTTCAACCAGGGGCCTGCGAGGTAGCTCACCAGGCAAAAGCACTTGGCACCGTGCTACACATACGAAATAAGCAAAGCAAGCCAAATAAAACATCCCGATTGGAGTGAGGCCACAGTAAAGACCTGGGTCCATCCTTATTCAGACACCAAATTCTTACAACCCTTTGAAGTATGAGCTGTTGCTATTCCTATGTTACAGGTTAAGAAGTCTTCTAGTCAGTTGCAGAAGTATCCGGAGGCCCATTGTTAGCGCAATGGGTATAGTTTTTCTTTAGTTGGGTGGGAGAAATCTTGGGGCTGAAGACCAAAGCCACATGAGTCCTTTCAGCTTTACCAGTGTCCCCAGGGCCAGGGGCTTCTGTCAGAGGCACCTGACATTTCTCAGGAAGACCCTGTTTACTACTGTTCTTTCCGTGGAGCAAGAAGGTGCAGCTTCGATAAGTCGGGTGGGGTCTGGAAAGCTTGGCCCGTGCTCCAGGCGGACTTTAACATGCTTTCCTGAGGTCCTGCAGGTGATGTTCTCCAGTCCTGAGGACTTGTGGGCCCTCGGGGAAAGCGCCGTGGGTGGAAACGACGACAAGAGAACTCTCGCCCCACAGCGCTCCGAGGCAAGAGGGCCCCGCGAAGGGGATGGAGGGCACCGGGAAATGGGCCAGCTCCCCCGGGGGCAGCACTACCATCTGGGAGACCTCCCATCTGCATTTCCGACAGCTGCGTTACCACGAGACATCAGGACCCCACGAAGCCCTGAGCCGACTCAGGGAGCTGTGTCGGCGGTGGCTGCGGCCAGAAGCGAGGACCAAGGCCCAGATGCTGGAGCTGCTGGTGCTGGAGCAGTTCCTGAGCATCCTGCCCGGCGAGCTCCGGACCTGGGTGCAGCTGCATCGTCCCGCCAGTGGCGAGGAGGCCGTGGCCCTGCTGGAGGAGCTGCAGAAAGATCTGGATGCGGCAGCACCGGAAGTGAGTGGGTCTGAGGTGCTGTGCGTGGCAAGAAGGAAGGAGCGGAGGCTGGTGGGCGATGGTTTGATTTTCATTAACAGCAGCACACGGGTGTCTTAATGCCAGTTAAATCAGGTTTGTGAGCTGCTCAGACCGCAGGAGGTATTTGCAGGGAGATGGATTGGCGATTAAGGTCTTGGAGCGCAGCACAACGTGGCGAGTAAACAAGAAGCCCCATTTCTGCTTCGCTGCTTAGATGAGGTGGCTGGTGCTGAGCTCGGTTGGGTGCCTTGAACAGGATGATGCTGGTGGGTGTTCGCCAACGACAGAAGGGTGCTCCTGGTTTCTGTGAGTCTCGTTTGAACGGCGATAGAAACCTGGAATGTGAGCGGGCTTGATGCTCTCTAGAACAAGGAACCCCGTGCTCAGGAGGTGGAGGCAGGAGGGGGGGTTGGAGGATGGGAGGGGGGAGATGGGGGGGAGATATGACAGGCTTGTGCCACTGTGTGTGGGCGCCAGTATTACTTTCATTGGCGCAAGAACAGGCAAAGGCTTAAAGAAGTAGAAGAGATGGGATTTGAACCCAAGTCGCTTCTAAAATTTGGCTTGAAGCCAAATGCTCTTAGTTTCTGCTGTCACTTCCGTTCCCTGCCTCACCCACACCCAGGCCTGGCTTCTGTTGCCGCTGCTGGGTTCGGTGTCCTCTGGGTGAGGTAGGGGCTCCAGGTGGAAAGCTTCCCCGCTGTTCTGGTGCTCCGTGTGATCTTTCTGATCTCACAGTTCCAGATCAAGGGCAGAGCGAGGTCGGCTTTCTGCAAGGACATGATGCGTCCGCTTTCTGCAAGGACATGAACCAGCTTCTTTCATTTTGCTTGGTCCCAGGGTCCAGTCCTTGCACGGGACGGGGTCGCTGTACTGGAGGGGGCAAATGCACCGGGAGCAGCTCCTCTCCTACCACCCAGCTTATCCGATCCGATGCCCGAGAACCCCCTCGCTGGCTCTGAGGTGTCCGGCCTCTGGGATCCTCCACAAGGTACTTCAGTAGAACCCTTCTCGAGGCTCAGCCCTACTTCCTGGAAACAGTCCTGCTGTTGTTCCTTCCTGGGTCATCTGACTGTGCCTCTGTATGTTGTAGCCCGCACGTGGGAGTCCTTCAGGAAAGGTCTTGTGGTCTTGGGACAGTCATCATTGCTGAGCCTGCACGTTCTGGATTGTAGATGTCAGGCTTGGGCTGCAGACACAACAGCAGTGATCTCACCTGCAGTTGTCCTTCCCCAGATTCTCCTGCCCCTGAAGCGGCTGCCCTTTTCCAGGAAGAGAACCCAAGAAACCAGTTAATGGAACTTCTGCTGCTAACAGCTCAGCCCCAGGTGAGACTGCACCTCCTCCTCCTCGTGGCCACCAACTTGCGCTGCTGAAGAGCTCCCCTTCCCAGTGCTGGGGTGTCCTGACCGCTCCATCGCTAGCTGAGAATCCATGCGGATCCAGTGGGGTGTCATGTGTCCGCTCCCTGTCCATCAGCCGCCTCCCACAAAGTGGAAGGCCTGTTTCCAGCGGGAGCGCGGACACTGGTGGCCTCACACAGAGCTGTTATTTCAGGAGCTGGTCTTGTTTGAGGAGGTGTCCCTGTGTTTCACCTCCGAGGAGTGGGCCTGTCTGGGCCCCATTCAGAGGGCCTTGTATTGGGATGTGATGCTGGAGAATTATGGGAATGTGACCTCCCTAGGTAAGGACTCTCTCCCAGAATTCTTGCTTGTACTTCATCGGCTGTAGTGTTTTGTTTTTTAATATTGTCATAAAGGTGCTTTGTACTTGTTTCGGAAAACAGACTATTAGAAACAAGGATCCCCATTTTATATTATTTTTTGTTTATTTTTTAATGAGTTGTTTGATGATATGAATATTTTTTTAAATTTTTTTATTTGTATACTTATTGTGTGTGTGTATGTGTGCGAAGGCACTGTGGCCCAGGATGACTTTGGGAATTATCCTGGATTGCCTCTACCTCCTTTTTACTTTACTCTGGGGTTTCCCAGGCTCCGCCCACAGGACCAGAAGTGCAGGTCACCACTGTTTCTGCCTGGCATTTTTACATGGGATCTGGGATTCAGACTCAGGATCTTCTGCTTTCGAGGCAGAATCTTAACTCCTGAGCCATCTTCCAGCCCCGGGACCCCATTTTAAAGTGTGAATTCCTTTGTGTGGATACTCTTAGCAGCCTGGCATGGAAGGATGGAGGAGCGATCGCAACGGGTGGCTCAGGCATTTTAACAATGTTATCAGCATACAACTCACATGCAATAAAATTCACCAAAGAGTACAGTCCACAGGTGTGTAGTCACAGAACTGTATGACTTTCATTACAATAAATGTAGAACTTTCATCATTCAAAAGGAAATTTTATCCTTTGGAAGTCTGCTCTCATTTCACCCAACTTATTTCTCCCTCCTAGGCCTGGTCAACCATGAATGTTTTGTCTTTATAGATTTTTCCTGATCTGGACAGTTTATATAGAATCATGTGACTCGTGGCCTTTGTACACTGGCTTCTCTTAGGTAGTACCTTCTAGGCCCGTTCACCTTATAGCATTTCAGTGTTTTATTCCTTGGTTGCTGAATAGTATCCAATCAAGTGGACATATATTTCATTTTGATAAATTATTCATCAATTGCTGTACATTTAAATGGCCTCCACTTTGGGACAATTATGAATAATGCTAATATGAACATTGGTATATGATCTGTCCAGAGAAAGATCTGTGATCGGCATACTTTAGGTTTCAAGTGAGTGAATTTATTAAGCATACAGCAAGCACAGCTTAAAGAACAACAGCAAGGAGTAGACAGGTAACAAAATAGACACCCCCAGAAACACCTGGAATCGCTCCTCCGCCCCGCACCTCCCCCACCCTGACAGCCAGCTGGAGGTCCAGGTTCATCTGGCGGAGCACAGTGCTCCCCGTGGCCGTGGCTTCCATGGAAAGAACAAATAGCAAGGAGCAAATAGATAGCAAAAGATGTCAGACCCGGCTGGTACAACCCCAAGCAGGGCTGACAGGGAAGCCCCGCTGGAACATTCTAACCGGAGTTCCCAGCTAGAATCCTGGGCAGAGAGCTCGCTCTCCACAAATGAGGTTCTAGTTTCCCTTTCCCACTACAGGCAGTGGGAGAAACAATAGTAATATCTGTTAGAAATGGCCTGCCCTATGGCTGTTTTGAAGAACACAAATTAGTTACCTGTAACACTTAATAAATGTTTACTTGTTAAGTGTATGCATGTGTGTATGTGCATGTGTTCGCTTATTAAGTGTTACAGGTAACTAACTTGTGTTCTTCAAGTATGCAAGAGTGTGTGTGTCTATGTGTATGCATGTGTGTGTATGAACATGTGCACATCAGGATGAGCATGTGGAGGTCAAAGGACAACTTTTGGGAACTGGATCTCGACTTTCCACTTTGTCGAGACAGAGTTTCTCCTCTTTGTATCATTGTTCTCAGTGCTGCTGGCTGGCTGGTCCATGAGCCTGTGTGTGTGTGTGTGTGTTTGCGTTCATGTGTGTATGTATGTAAATATGAACATGTGCATTTCACAGGGAGCATGTGGAGGTCAGGAGCTCATCTTTCCCCCATGTTGAGGAGGCTTCTCCTCCTTGTGTTCTAAGTGCTCCAGGCTGGCTGGTCTCCGAGGCTGTGGCCGGTTCTCCTGTCCTCTTCCTGTCTTAGAGTAGGTGTGCTAACATTAGAGTCACACCACCACATCCGTTTGTCCATGAGTTCCAGGGTTGCGACTTAGGTCATAAGGCTTGTGCGGCAAGTGCTTCTACCTGTTGGACCGTCCCCTGGGACCCTCCTTCACATCAAGGTATGCTTCATTACATAACTAAAAGTCTTTCCTCTACCCACATCCAGCCTGACTTGGGAAACCATTCCATGGTCTAATCACTATGGAAAAGGAGACTGGAGTACCAGTAACAAATAGACTGTAGACACGTGTGCATCCTACTGTGCAGGCATTTGGGGTGTATGGTTGATGCACCTGCCTGAATCTTGGGCAGCTGAGATCTGATTCCAGGATCTGACCTAAGAATGTGTGTAGCTCAAGCCAATGTGCACATGTTCTCCGTCCTCACTCTTCTCATAAACTGGAAGAAATATATAATGAAATAAAACAACTGTGCTGTTTTTTATCCAAAGAGATGTTATTGGTGTCAGCACATCTTAGAAAGTAAGGGGAACTGGATTGTTATTGGTCTCAGACTTTGGTAATTTAAAGACGAACTCTGAAAACATTTTCATAAAAATAGTGTCATATTTTGAAATATTTGATAATGTGGGTTAGAAAGATGACGAGGTCGGAGAAGTGCTTGACACATAAGCATGGAAGTTTGACTTCCAGTTCCCAGCAGCCACATAAAAAGCCTGTTGTAATGGAGCACCCCATTCATCCTGGGGCACCCCATTCATCCTGGGGCACCCCATTCATCCTGGGGCACCCCATTCATCCTGGGAGGCAGATTCAGGATGACCTCTGGATTCCTGGTCTTTGCTGAGCTGAACTCTGGGTTCAGGGAGAGATCCTGTCTCAAAAAATAAGGTTGTGGGCAACTGAGAAAGACAGCCCAACATTGATCCCTGATCTCTGCCAGTACACACACACACACACACACACACACACACACACACACTTAGAAGTGTCTTGGAGTAAGTCGAATATTATATTTGCCCACACAAGAAAGACAAAACAAAACAGAAGGTCCAAGGATTCATGTCAGTAGTGGAATGTTTGTCTGGTGTGTTCAGGGCCCTGAGTTCAATTCTCAAAAAAAGAAAAATTGTTATTTTCACAAACATAACAATGCGATAACATGTACATTTTTAATTCCTTTGCCAGAATGGGATACAATGACTGAGAATGAGGAGCCATGCAAGCCAAGTCTTTCCCAAAGAGCCAACGTTCAGAAAGGAACCCCAAGAAGGCTTCGAGGAGGTGTTTCCCAGGCCCTTGATTTGGAGGAAGAGAGTGAATGGAACATTTTGGAAAGTCAATGGGAAAACGAAACAGGAGAACATGTAGCTGCACTGAAGGAAAGTTCCCTTTGTCAACAGGAGAAGAAAACGACTCCACCAGAAAAGCAAGACCAGACGTGGAGGGAATTCAAAAAAAACTTGCCTTTGGGTCCAGCTCATTCTGAAAGTGCAATAGGAACTGAAGGAAAGAAGTTCTATAAATGTGATATATGTTGTAAACATTTTAATAAAATTTCCCATCTTATAAACCACCAGAAAATCCACACTGGTGAGAAACCCCATAAATGCAAGGAGTGCGGGAAAGGCTTTATTCAGCGCTCAAGCCTTCTCATGCACTTACGAAACCATTCTGGGGAGAAGCCTTATAAATGTGAAGAGTGTGGGAAAGCCTTCTCCCAGAGTGCTTATCTTCTCAACCACCAGAGAATACACACAGGGGAGAAGCCTTATAAATGTAAGGAATGTGGAAAGGGCTTTTATAGGCACTCAGGCCTGATTATACATCTAAGACGCCATTCAGGAGAGAGACCATACAAGTGTAATGAGTGTGGAAAGGTGTTTTCTCAGAATGCCTATCTTATCGACCACCAGAGGCTCCACAAAGGAGAAGAACCTTACAAATGTAACGAGTGCCAGAAAGCCTTCATTCTGAAGAAGAGCCTCGTTCTGCACCAGAGGATACACTCTGGAGAAAAACCCTACAGATGTGACGAGTGTGGGAAAACCTTTGCTCAGCCCACCTACCTCGTGGACCACCAGCGCCTGCACAGCGCAGAGAACCCTTTCAAGTGTAAAGAATGTGGGAAAGTTTTCATTCGCAGTAAGAGCCTCCTCTCACACCAGCGAGTCCATTCAGAAAAGAAAACCTTTGGTTGTAAAAAGTGTGGGAAAATTTTCAGTTCCAGGTCAAGCCTTGCCGACCACAGAAGGGTGCACAGCAGAGAGAAGCCTTACAGATGCACAGAGTGTGGTAAAACTTTCACTCAGAGCGCGTACCTTTTCGACCATGAGAGACTCCACAATGGGGAGAAGCCCTACGAATGTGCTGAGTGTGGAAAAGTCTTCATTCTGAAGAAGAGCCTCCTTGTGCATCAAAGGCTCCACACTGGAGAGAATCTGTATGAATGTAAAGACTGTGGCAAGGTCTTCGGATCCAGCAGAAACCTCGTTGACCATGAGAGACTCCATAACGGGGAGAAGCCATACGAATGTGGAGCGTGTGGGAAAACATTCATTCTGAGCCAAAGTTTCCTGGTTCATCAGAAGCTCCACAGCCAGGAGAAAGCGTGCAAGTGTGAGGATTGTGGGAAGGCTTTCAGTTACAACTCGAGTCTGCTTGTACATCGGAGAATCCACACTGGGGAAAAGCCCTTTGGGTGCAGTGAGTGTGGGAGAGCGTTCAGTTCCAACAGAAACCTTGTTGAACACAAGAGAATTCACAGCGGCGAGAAGCCCTACGAGTGCGGCGCGTGTGGCAAGTGCTTCATTCTCAGGAAGAGCCTCCTTGGCCACCAGCGCATTCACACGAGGGAAAAGTCCCACAGGTGCAGCGACTGTGGCAAAGTCTTCAGTTACCGCTCAAATCTGACCGCCCATCAGAGGATCCACACTGGCGAGAAGCCCTATGCGTGTAAGGAGTGTGGCAGAGGCTTCACCTACAATAGAAACCTCATTGAACATCAAAGAATTCACAGTGGGGAAAGAACGTACGAATGCCCTGTATGTAGAAAAGTCCTTACCTCTAGCAGAAACCTTACTGCCCATCAGAGGATCCACACCGGAGAGAAGCCCTATAGATGTGGCGAGTGTGGGAAAGACTTTAGTCAGAACAAAAACCTTGTCGTGCATCAGAGAATGCACACTGGAGAAAAACCTTTTGAATGTGAGAAGTGTAGGAAATCCTTTACTTCTAAGAGGAATTTGATTGGCCACCAGAGGATCCACACAGGAGAGACACCCTATGGATGCAGTGGTTGTAGTAAGGTTTGTAGGCAAAGAAAAAACCTTACTGTACATCAGCAGGTTCATATAGATGAAAAACCTTGCGGGTGCGTAGAGGCTGGAAAAGAATTCTTACAGACCTCCAGCCTTCATCTTCAACAAAAAGTCCACACTGTGGAAGAATTATCTTGGCTACAAAATACTAGTGAGTCCAAAGTGGAGATAAAGAAAACCTAGAGTTAAGCCTGAGGTGCGAATTGGGATAGCGATGCTTGCCAAGATGCAAAAGCCCCTGGGCTCGGGTCACTGTGTGGCATGAAAGAGCATCCTACTGAAGTAACTGTTGGGGGATAGCATCCAGCTTCTAGAACGAACACTCAAGGTCCTTCCTACGGGGAGTAGAGGAAAGGTCACCTGCACCTGCAGCTCTAGAAGAACAGTCTCAATTCTAATTCAATTACGCAGTGCAAGACCACTTATTGTGACCCAGAAAGAGACCTCAGAGCACTCAAAGAAGCTCCGCGTAGGTCTCATAAATGTAATGGTGAGCTTGTACAAGGAAGCACTAGCCTGCCTCGAAATGTATCATATCTTCATGGTAGCATAGATGCTACAGAAAGCTGATATGAACAGTATGATCTTGACGTGTGAGATGTGGTGTGGGCAGACGAGAGTCTGCTGCCCAAGAACAACCAGAAAGCACGGGATCAGCACCGGGAAACATGGGTTTGGGGTGTGACTCTTACTATGTGATGTTATTACATCAATTTCTAAGCCTCAAGGTCTCTGTCATAATTCTACCTCACCTGATTGTTGTGAGGGGCAAGGGAAAGGATCTTCATGAAACTGCTTTGTAAAGTACTGCATTTGTCAATAAAAATGGACCAGAGCAGGTATGGCCAAAGTATATGGCATAAAGTCGGTATAAGAGGGGGACTCTATAAACTTCAGAGATCCTCAATGGTGTAGCGGAAGTACATCTGGAATTTACTATATTAAGAATAGACTTTTTTTAAAATAAAACTCTAGGGCTGGAAAGATAACTCAGGGGTTAAGACTCTGCAGAAGTTTCGGAGTTTGGATCCCAAGTCTCACATGAAAATGCCAGACAGAAATGGTAGGGGACTGCACTTCCAGCCCTGGTGGGCAGAGCCTGGGAAATCCCAGAGTGAAGCAAATAGAAGGGGGTGATTCCCAAAGTTACCTTTAGTTCTTCACAGGGACGCAGGGCCCCCCCCACACACACACCACACAAAGTTTTAAAAATTAAGCTTAAAATATCTAAAGTACTTAATGTTTTTTATGAAAAAATATGACCATTTATATTGCTTCCTAAAAATGCGGCTGCTTTTAAAATCTGCTTGAAGCAGAAGCTGTGTGTGTCCATGTTGAAAGACGAGCCAGTGTTACTTTTTTTGTTCGTCAGGAGACATCCACAGTTCATCACTTGAGCTACTCGTCTCTGCCACAGTCCTCGTCAGCTCTCACCGGCATTTAATCGTCGATGTCATGTGGCAGCTTCTACTCTCTTTTTTTTTTTTAATTCAATTGTGCATGTGTGCGTAGGCCACCCCGGCTTCTGCCCGGCGTCTATACATGGGGTCTAGGATCCGAACTCAGGACCTTCCGCCTACAAGGCAGAGGCTTAAGCCACCTCTCCAGCCGCATCAGCTTCCACTCTTGAGACAACATCCTGTCCTCACACTTCATTTACTCCTTACGTTATTCACAAAGACAAATCCTTCAGACTCCAATTAAGCCCATGTAGAATCCGTTGGGTCACAGGTTGCCTGTTACTTCCAGGAACCAGACACTGGTTCAGCCCGTGGCCTGTCACACGCTTGCAGTGCGAGTCTACCACACGTTCTTGAATTGGTCACTGTAATTCTCAAACCTAGTTTTACCTCTACACTGTCTGGGCTAGGATTATATTTTATAATACTAGTAATATCAAATGGATATCGTGATTATAGTGATAATAACATAGCACTACGTGCTCTAAAAGGATGGTTCCTCCCTAGACCAAAAAGGTCCCAGCTATCAAAACGAAGCTTAAAGTCTTAGGACCTCGCGTGTCAGGATCTGCCACTTGCTTTGGACAGAGCGCTTCTTCCCGGACCCTTGTTTCTTCATCTGTCAAACAAGATATTTAATACTTCACAAAGATTATTACGTAAACATGGATGTTTCAAACCCATGCTGTTAGAGGTACCACCCACATGGATCAGCGGTTGAAAGGGATTTGCTATGACAGTAAAAGTGTTGTTACCTGTGCAAGATGAAGGTTCATGTAGCCAAAAATATTTAACCTGAATTTAACCAAGCACATAAGACCTAAGTGATAGGATTCCCAGTCCTGCATCCCTATACTCAGGGCAGAGCTTCTGCTTGTGTATCTCACACACACACACACACACACACACACACACACCCCAAGTAACCAACAGGCACTTGCATAGTCCTTGCTTAGGTATCTGGGACAGGAACTGACAACTCACTCCCCTGTGTTCCTCGCCCCACCCACAAGACCAGGGACTTTGTAAGCTCTGCCCCCCTTCGGAGAGGAGTGATGAATATTGCAGCTGAGCACATGGTGCTCGCTGTGCTCTTCTGTCTTGTGTGTGTGACTTTTTAAAAAGATCCCGAAGAGCCAGAAATAGGCTCAACATAACTGAGTTCTGACAAGAGGGGAAAAGCAATTCACAGAGACGCCTCTCTGTGTGCGTGTATATCTGCTGCTGCAGTATCTAAGTCCAAGGGGGGAACTCCAACCCCTTCAGGACAGACAGAAGCACTCTTCAGACAACGTCAGAAGCATGCTTAGATAAAAGGAGCAAACGAGACCTCCTCAGAATGGATTTGCTCCGCAACAGACCCTTTTAAGGTGAGAAGATGTTACAGGCTGCAAGACACCATTGGTATATGACTTTGAGAGCCACCAAGCTGACTGAGTGAATAAAAGTGCTGGCTAAACCAAATTCCATGCCCAGAACCCAATAATAGTTCCTGCCGTTCACTGACCACAGCCTATGTGATGGCATGTGCTTGTACCTTTACACACACACGCACACACACATACACATACAACCCCACACATACATACACACATATTCACACATACACACTATACACACATACACACACATATACACACATACGCACACAACCCCACCTCGCACATACATACACATATACATACACTCATACACACAATCCCACCCCACACATACATACACACACAACCCCACCCCACACATACATACACACACAACCCAACCCCACACGTACATATACACAACCCCACCCCACACATACATACACACACATACACACATACACACATGCAAAATCAAACACACACAACCCTACCCCACACATACATACACATACACACATAACCCCACCCCACACTCCCCCACATACATACACACACATACACACCCACACACATGCACACATACATATACACACACATACATGTATGGAGTAAAAAGAAAAACTTAAAATGTCTCCGATGAAACACCTATCAGAAATGGCACAGAGAGTCAAATCATTGATGTATAGACTGTGGATAAGTATAGGTGGCAAATAAAAAATTGTTAATTTCATTCACCATTAAGTAAATGCAAATTGCAATTATGAGGTACTTCTGTGCACCTGTCAGAAGCACTACAATGAAAGGTGTGATTACACCAAATTACAAATTGGCAAGATGTGGAGAAACAGGATCGCGTGTGTTCTTGGAGGTGGAGAGAGCACAACCATTGTGGTATGGAAATGATTAGACTTTTTGTTTTGGTGTGTATGCGTGTGATGGGAAAGTGTATGTGATGTGTAGTGTGTTCTATGGCACACATGAGGTCAGGACAACCTTCTGGCGCTGTCCTCTCCTTTACACTTGATAAGATCTCTTTATTGTTGCTGCACAAGTCAGACTGGCCCGCAAGGTTCTGGAGGTTCTCCAGAGTCTGTCTTATCTCAGAGGTGGCATGCATAGTGCCTCTTACCATGCGATCTGGAGATCCAAACCCAGGCTGTCAGGCTGTGCCAAATGCTTTGTCTACTGTGCCATCTCCTGTACCCGAGAACTCATTTGTTTTCTTAAATAAAACCAAGCACACTCCGGACATAGGCATTCCTGAGCGTTTGTTCCAGAGAAATGATAACAAAACACCTACATGGATGTCTGTAGCAACTTGATCCTTTTGTAAAGCCTTCAGGCACCATAAGGTTTTTTGTCAGGTTAGGAGGAAACCGGTGGATCTAAGCTGTAGACCTGTTCCATGAGCAAGCTAGGTAGACCAGCCCTGTCTGTGAGCTGTGGGTTTGATTCAAAGACCCAGCCTTGAGGAATAAGGTGGAAGAGCAATTGAGGACGATTTCTAATATCAACCTTAGGCCTCCGCAGGCACATACCCCTGCATGCACACACCCTGCGTGCACACACATGCAAACACATTCACATTGCATAGCACACACATGAAACGAAATAGAAGGGTTACACCAAGGGGGTCTTTGTGTTGAAGCAGGTTAAGGTTTGACCGTGGTGACGATGGCATACATTTGTGTGTACATATATTACCAGTGTCACTTTCGAAATCGTTTCTCCATAGCCTGAGTTGTCCTAGAACTTCCTGCATAGTGTAGCCTTCATCTGGTCTTGGCCTTAAACTCATGCCGACTCTCTTGCCTTAGCTCCTAAGTGCTGGGATTACACTCATGAGTCAATACTCTGGGGCCTGACTCTGACATCAAATATGCAAGATTTATCCCTTCTGTTGAGCAAAGTGAAGTGTACTGTCTTCACAACTTTCTGTGTATTTGTCATTTCAGGACACATAAAGAGCCATAACTATTGGGAAACTGATTGGGGGCAACGGATCATTTTGAAACGTTTTAGGACAGTTGGAGAAATTTGAATGTGACTGGCATTGCAAATTTTTTTATCAGCAATGATGATGTTATTTGAAGAAAATTATCTTTAAAAGATGCATTTAATATATGAAGTGTGTTGGTGTTTATAATTTTTAAATGCTTTTATGTATAGCATTCAGATGAATCATCCTTTCAGCTTTTCTGTACCGTCTGGTCTTTGAGAATAACAATTTCTGGGAGACCACGAGCGGACTCTGCGGGTTACTAGGCACAGCTCCCACGCTGCAGGGCGCAGGACGTCCCCCTGGGTCCACAGAGGAGAAGGACCTCCGAGATGCCTAGAGAGGCAAATCCGGCGGCTGGGGAGCCGGAAGCCCCGCTGCGTCACTTCCTGTCGGGTCATTGTTCTCGCGCCGCGCCGGCAGTGCTTGAGAGTGTGTCTGTGATGACCTCAGACGGAGCATCCCGGGTGGTGGTAAGCCGGGGGCCTGCAGAGGGGTACGCGGGGGGCTACCGAGCAGCTACGGGGGTGCGGGGACCACCGAGCAGCTACGGGGGTGCGGGGGCTACCGAGCAGCTACGGGGGTGCGGGGGCCGGCAGAGGGGGGCTACCGAGCAGCTATGGGGGTGCAGGGACCACCGAGCAGCTACGGGGGTGCGGGGGCCGGCAGAGGGGGGCGCGGGGGTATGCGGAGGGCGGCCGAGGAGCTACGGGCTGCGCTCGGAAGGGGCCTTTGGCCTCCTGGGTGCGAGGCCTCGGAGGGGAACCCCCTGTGCACAGGGCGGAATGAGCCTTTAAGGCCTTGCAGAAGATTCTGGCCTCTCTTTACTCGAAATTCAATGTGGGCAATAACTGCTAGTAAACATGACAGCTGCGAAAGTATTTTAGTGTCTTTTTCTAGTAAACCAAAGAAAAGCAGAAGGAAAAAATTCAATCTCTTGCCCAGCTAGCATAGTGTATTTGGCTTATTAAAAACTACCAAGTCTGTCCGCTTAGCTAAAATAATGAGGTATTGTTAAGGGATGATAGTTAGTGGTTTGATGTGGTGCTTTGGGAAAGCAGTTTGGGAATGTATGCTCAGCACCAAGTCCCTCCTCCATCAGTGATTTCTCCCTTTGCTGTAAAGGAATAATGCAGAAAAAGTACAGAGTTTTTAATATTAATCATTAAGTTGGCAATCAGTCAAGATTCTGTCAAGGGAATAGTTCACAGTCAGTGTGTGGCCAAGTAAATTTAGAATCCTGTGACAGGGAACAGGGAGCTGTGTCAGTGGCGAAAGCACTTGTGAAAGCAAAAGGACCAAAGTTTGGATCCCCAGACCTCATGTAAAATGGGGTGGGTATGGTGCTGCCTGTGAGTCCAACCATGGGAGGTGGGAACTGAGAATCTGCAGAACTCGCTGGTTGAACGTGATTAGAGACGCTGTGTCAAAAGACTAAGGTGGAGGAGAAGGTGAGAATGATTCCCCCAGTTCGACCTTGGATTGCCACACATACACTTGCCCGTGCACACACAAGCACGCACACAGGTATGCAACCCTCACACACGAGGAAAAAGAAGAAAGTGTTGTGCCAGAATGAGTTCTATGTGCCGTGTATTCAAGGTCATTAAAAGTGCTGTGAATGGGGGCTGGAGAGGTGGCTCAGGGATTAAGCCTCTGCCTTGCAGGCGGAAAGTCCTGAGTTCGGATCCTAGACCCGGCGTATAGACGCTGGGCGGAAGCGGGGGCGGCCTGCGTTTCTGGTCCTGGTAGGGTGGAGCCTGTGAATCCCGGGGCAGAAGGAGGTGGAGGCGTCCATGGTGGTTCCTGAATTTGTCCGTGGTTCTACACACACACATAGACATACATACACACATGCGCACATACACATACACGCACAATTGAATAAATAATAAATAATTTTTTTAAAAAAGTGCTGTGAATGTAGAAACTGAGTGAAAAACAAGTCGTTGTGACTGGGGGTGTAGATCAGTGAGAGGAGCACTCCATGCCTGGGGCCCTCAGAAATAACAGTCAACAGTGCAGATTGCCGAACGGTGTACAGTGTAACCTAAGGTATTTCTGAAAGATAAGCAACATGTATGGAAAAAGAACTAGGCTGTTCTCCCAGACTGTAACTACTAGTCTATGTGGGACACATCCGTGACACATACATACACACATGTTAATTGCCGGTACCATAGGTAGCAATTAGAGGTAAGTCCAAACACGATGATGATATGAAACTTTGGTTAGTTTGTTTTGATACTGATGCTTCGTCTTACAGACATTTGGAAATGTGGAAAATATAAAAAGCAGACAAAACTTCAAAAGCTACTTGTAATTATCCATGCTGAAATAATCATTTAGTACTTACATGTTGATATGTAGACTTCCAGGGGTTTTTTTTCCCTTGTGATTATTTTGTTCAATCTTTTTTAAATCCTTAACAGTAAAACCTTTGTAGCATCCCTTTTTAAGAGTCACTCTGACAATAATTGTGAAAATGTGCATCCCCATAGTTAAAAGCAATTTAATTAAAGTCATAGTTACTATTGGTAGGGTTGAAATTTTTTTTTCTCAATCTTTTCTGTATTTTCAAGTTTTTACAATAAAAATGTTAACTTTTATTGAGAAAAAAATATGACATGCAGCTACTTGCATTAGCATATTTACACACTTTCCATCATAGGGTTGAGTGGAGCATTCTGGGCTTGGTGACCCCTCATCAGGTCTCAGTAACATCAGCAGTGGGCTGAGTGGCGTCCGTACAGAGAGACTCGGTGTTAACTGTGTTTTCTGATTTCCCGGCAGACAATACTCCTCTTGGCTCTGGAAAAAAATTCAAAGAGCTTTGGAGACTTAAAAGATTAGATGGGGCTTGACTGCCGCTGGCAGCCCCCAGCTGTTGGATTTCCCTTTCTGAGGGGGCAAGATGACTGCAGAACTGAGAGAGAGGGTGACCTTAGCCCCCTGGGGCTCAGTGAAGGTGAAAAAGGAAGAAGAGGAGGAAGGAACTTTCCCACGTCAAGCATCCACTCAACAAATGCTTGCTGAGAACATCACAGTCTGGGACTCAAGGGAGCATGCTCAGAGCTGCCTCCATGTAGCAGCAGAGGAGAAGGTAAAGAGGGAGGAAGGAGCTGTGGGCCTCAGGGATCCTCATAGCAATCTGTTTCCCAGCCAGATAAAGGCCTGTCGTCCTTTGCAGCGCGGAGCAGGTGTTCCTTTTTAATTGATGTCAGTACTGTCTTATGAGACAGTGGGTCTCAAACCTGCTACATAGAACCTGGAAAGTTTTTTATAAAATCTCAGTGTCATTGTTGTCCTGTTCTTATTAAATCAGATTCCAAAAGAGAAGAAAGAGATTTCTGGTTTTAAAAGCTTCAGTTTGCTCCATCCAGAATCTTAACAGTTCTAGCAGTGCCTCTCCATCTTTAACGTGTTCCACCTGGGTCTTGTCGAAGGGCCAACTGGTTTAAGAATTCTGGGCTTGCCACAGTTGGTGCATTTCTCCCAAGTTTTCAGATGATGTTGACGCTGACCTGCAGAGCAAGCAGTTAGGTGTATGTAGTTGTTGAGGGTCAAACCCGAAGCTTCATGCACTGTACCGATTGACTTACTTGCCCGGCCGTGTTCCCTCACCTTGCAGCATGCTTGCTGGCAGGTTAGGTCCGTATGCTGGGGACAACAGTGAGTCAAAGCAGCGGCTGGACGACTCTGCCCAGCTCTGATGCCCACTAGGAGTAGATCCTATGTTCTCCCCTTGAAGCCTGTGATCACACTGCTCTTACCTTCAGCCTCTCTAAAGCTATCGTCTGCTTGTTCTAGGGTCAGAAAACATTCTGGGACATGGCCGTGGTGCTGAAAACAACCCACGAGGCAACACTGGACAGTTACTCGTCATCCGGGACTCTGGCCAGTGGCAAAATCCTGGAGCCTCATGGGACCCTGACTACTCTAGGTAAAGTTGAATCCTTGATTCAGTGTCAGGCCATAGAGCATCTCAGTCCTTTAGAGCATGTGGGTGGGCTTCGGGCTTTCTTTCCAGCGGCAGAGTACAGAGTTTTTGGAAGTGCCTGGAAGAGCTGGGGAGAGTGCCGGAAAGCTGGCGATGTGACTGTTGCAGGTGTGGCTTATTTTGCACAGTCTCAAAACCATAAAAGCAGGGTAAATTCGAATTTACTTGTGTGTGTGTGTGTGAGAGAGAGAGAGCATGTGTGCATATACACGCATGTGTTAACACAGGCCTGAAGTTAACAGCAGATGTCTTCTTCAATCTCTCTACTTTCATGAGTAAGACAGGTCTCCATTGAACCCACATGTAAGGATGACACTTCACTGTGTCTAAAGTCATGCAGCTCATGGTACAGTGGGGATTTGGAGACCGGCAGTCTAGACTCCGAATCCATGTTGATGTTTTTGATGCTGCTGACTGCTGTGGCCGTCTTGCCGCCTGTTGACCTTTCTGTGCTTGCTGACCTGTCTGGTTGGTTGGTTGGTTGGATTTTGGTGTTTTTGAAACTCATTGTAGTGATCCAGTCCTGGCATCTTCCTTTCCCATCTGAGTGCTGATGGTAGCTTTTATCCTTCCTTTCTTCTTTAGCATTCTCACACGTAAAAAAGCCTAATGGTGCTGAGTGATGTGACTCGGTAGAAGCTTTGCCGTGTAAGCCTGATGGGTCAAGTTAGATCCAAAGCCTGTGAGGTGGAAAAGCCAACTTGCCACATGGTGTCCTCTGAATGCCATAATATTCTTCATTTGGGTGGACAGATGGCTCAAGGGTTAAGATTCTGTCTCACAAGCAGAAGGCCTGAGTTTGGATCCCAGGTCCCATGTGAAAAACAGTAGGCAGACACGGTGATGGCCTGCGCCTGTGGCCCTGGTTGGCGGAGCCTGGGGAATCCCAGGATGAAGCAATCTAGATGTTTCCTGAAGTCACCCTTGGTCTTTCACAGGGACACACAGTACCCTCTGATATATATACACACACACACACTATATATATATATATATATATATATATATATATATAAAGCCTATATCGAAAGGTCTTTTATTTATAGGTAATGACTTTTCCAAATTAGCTGGTGAGTAGGAAACAGGAAGGATCCGGTGACCCCAAGTTCCAGACCTGCCCAAAACAGCACTATCAGGGGGCGCCAAGAATCCCGTCTCGGAGCGCGTGCAGGACACTCCATTCAGTTGATGGGAGACTGCGGAAGGCAAGGGGATGGTCGGGAGGACCCTAGGTCAGTGCATCCTGCGCCAGGCCCATAGGCCCAGCAGACAGTCGATGGAGAGGGCTTGTATGGGGGGATGCCTTCCTATTATGAAGTCAACTTGCAAAGGTGAAGTCCTGTGTTTTACTGACCTTGATGATCTTATTCTTTTTCTAGACCCAACCGAGAAAGCTAATCACTTTGTTTCTTGGTTCAGGTGCCGAAGCCCCAAACCTGCAATTTATGGTTCCAAAAAGTGAGATAGGTGATAAAGCTGAAAAGTCCCCCATAATATCAGGAAGAATCCAGAAAGGCGACTCTCAACGATTTGAGGTGGAATTCTGTGAAAAAGGAAGTGTTTTGAAGAGGCAGAGAATAAAGAGGGAAAAAGAAGATTTCAGAAAAATGGCAGTGAAAGATTATCCATTGCCTAAAAGCTTCAAGGAAGAGGAAGAGCAGAGATGTAAAAAACCTGGGGGGAGGTATAGCCTTGGTTCTGGCCCTGTTAAAAATCAGAAAATACAGCCTGGGCAAAAGCCTTTCACATGCAATGAATGTGGAAAAGGCTTTAGTCAGAGTGCAAACCTTGTTGTGCATCAACGAATCCACACTGGAGAGAAACCTTTCGAGTGTCCTGAGTGTGGAAAGGCCTTCATTCAGAGCGCGAACCTTGTGGTACATCAGCGGATCCACACTGGACAGAAGCCATATGTTTGTGCAAAATGTGGGAAAGCTTTCACTCAGAGTTCCAATCTGACTGTCCATCAGAAAATCCACTCCTTAGAAAAAACATTTAAGTGTGGGGAGTGTGAGAAAGCCTTCAGTTACAGCTCGCAACTTGCTCGACATCAGAAAGTCCACATAACAGAGAAATGCTATGAGTGCAATGAGTGTGGGAAGACGTTTACTCGGAGCTCCAATCTCATTGTCCACCAGAGGATCCACACTGGGGAGAAGCCCTTTGCCTGTGGTGATTGCGGCAAAGCCTTTACTCAGAGTGCCAACCTTATCGTGCATCAGCGAAGCCATACTGGTGAGAGGCCGTATGAGTGCAAAGAGTGCGGGAAAGCCTTCAGCTGCTTTTCACACCTCATCGTGCACCAGAGAATCCACACTGCAGAGAAGCCGTACGACTGCAGCGAGTGTGGGAAGGCCTTCAGTCAGCTGTCTTGCCTTATTGTTCACCAGAGGATTCACAGTGGAGATCTTCCGTATGTGTGCAATGAATGTGGGAAAGCTTTTACATGTAGCTCGTACCTGCTTATTCACCAGAGAATCCATAATGGGGAGAAACCTTACACATGTAACGAGTGTGGCAAGGCCTTCCGACAGAGGTCAAGCCTCACCGTGCACCAGCGGACCCACACCGGGGAGAAGCCGTATGAGTGTGCAAAGTGCGGCGCAGCTTTCATTTCCAACTCACACCTCATGCGGCACCACCGAACACATCTTGCAGACTAGCGAGAAGAAAACTCCATTGTCAGCCCTGCTCTTCCACGTCTGGTGCTTCTGTGCTGTTTTATTCTTCCTCGTAAGATGAGGGCCTGTCGTTTTCTGCACGGTGGCGTTACCATAAGCATTTCAGAGACTTAAAATAAAACTCGGCCCCTACAGACGGACGTTGTTTCACCTGTCCCTCAGGCAGATTTCTGAATGGAATGTGACTTTCCATGCAGGTATTCACCTGGCCCAACCCCTAATTATGTTCTGAAATACAATGAAGTTGTACTCATTCAGGGTGATACCACTGTAGACAGAATGGTTTTCTTAAGTATCAGTCATACTGAGCTTCTAAGGAACTTATTTTGGGAAAGGTGGGTTTTTCTCACGTTGCTTTTTAAAAATGTAAGACTCGATTGATCAACAGGCAGGTCTTTTGTAGAGCTTTCAAGTTTTTGTATTTTAGTATTCTGGGTGAAGCAGTAACCAGTAACAATTCAGCAGCTTTCTGAATTAGGTAATTAAAAAATATTAAAACAAAGCCTTTACCCTAATGTGTTCCTCCTGAGGCAAGCAAAAGTAGAAAACAGTCTTTCCCCTTATTATCTGAGCCTTGGTAGTTGCAAAGTCCTGGGGACTTGGACCAGTGTGTTGACTACCCCAGTGTGCATGGCCGAGGCCAGAGGACTGATGGCGACAGCGCACCAGGTATGTTCATTTGCCGAAACTGGCAAGTCTTTCTCCCGATGCTGCACTTTCCAAGATCTCATGTCCCTTTGGGTGAAGTGGCGGCTTGTATTCCACCTGGTCCTGCTTACGTTCATATGTATACGAGAGAGAGAGACGGCTCCCATACGCCACAGTACATACGTAGAGGTTGAGGACAACTTCTCAGAAATTGGTTCTCTCTACTGGGGGGTAGAGGGGAACTTCCTGAGAGTGATCATTACCCACAACCATCTCCTAACACTCATTTTCACGTTCTAAGTATTTAGAATAAATGATAGAACTATTATAGTTTGGAAGCGTCCAAGAGGAGATGAAAATGGAGACATGGAAGGTTCCTAAAGGTCTTGATTTGACTTTTGAGAAACTCAAGGTGGGATGGGAAGCTTGTGGAGTGTGAAGTGGGCTGAGGCATTTTCCTGGTGCCACTTGAGTCTCAGCTCCTGGAAGAACGGTTCACAAGCTGTGCGGATGATGGAATTCTGTAATGATGCCTTGTGGTTTTGTCCAGGTTGCTGAGTTCTCTTGCTTTCCTATAGATCATTCTTCATCCTTCTAATCTTACGTGAGAAGCACACCTAACGCAAGGCTTGTACCCAACACAGGAAGTGTGCTCGCCCAGCCACTCGCCCCCGTCAGATTGCAGCAGCCTGGCGAAGGAGCACAGGCTCATTCCAGGCATTGGGTGTGCGGTGGACTTGTGCAATGTGTCTTCTATAATGTAACCAGAAGCAGTGAAGGCAAGACTGGAATTCTAAGAACTTTTGCTTAGTCTGCCCACCCCATTCTAAAGGCTCTGATATATTAGATATATATCTGGTACATTAAATATCCAATTATTTGTAAATGCTGAGCCTGGTGCATAGTCTTGACACAACTAGCATGCAGAATGCCTGTGCATTTATCTTTTTTCTGAGAACCCTATCAATAATGTCTTCTACTTTAAGAGTGCCTTCATTTGAAATAAGCTTCCTATTTTCCTCCAATCCCTCCACCACCACCTTATCACAGTTTTTCATTGAAATCATATCTAACTTGGCTTCCTGGTTTCACAATGCAAAAATTCAAAGTAGAAATCAAGGGTATTCCTGCCTTCACAATCATTTTTCCCCAGTATGGTCAGAAGCTCAGTAAGTATAGTAAGCTCAGTAAGTATGAGGATTTGGGATTTTTACATGAGCTTGACCCATCAAGAGACCACAGCACTTAACCGAGCTGGGCACATAGCTTGGTGGAGCACTTGCCTAACATACACACAACCATGTGTTTGCTCCTCTTCCCCTAAAACAAAGATGCGAAGATGCTTCTTGGAAAGATTTGTAGTTGACATTTGTAACCATTGACCACTCATGTTTTGGCTTCGAAATATATACTTTTGCTTAAAACACTGAATTACAAACGATTGGAATACCCTGCTAAAATTTTCCATTTATGAGTCAAGAAAAGCTACCCAAGATGATCTAATACAACATTTGGGAAATGCCAACCTTGATGTAGCACTGAAGTTTCCTATCTTGGTTGTATTACAATCACCAGGACATTTCACAACTTGCTTTTCTATGCCTTAATGCATTTTAAAACTCTGGAGGTTTAAAGTCAGCCAGAGTTATAAGCAGTTGGAGCCTGCAGGCTAAAAGTGTGGGAGGTCAAGTGGCAATGAAGGGGATCCGTGGTCTGCATCTGTGTGTCCATCAAAGCAAACACTGCACTGGCTGGAGCAACTGTCCTCCAGGTCCCCGCCTCCCGTCCCCGTGCCTGCCAATCCTTAGGTGTTGCATCCTGTCACCTGATTTACTTACGTGAATGTGCCAAATGGTCACAAGCCACCTTGGGCCCCACACTTTCATGGATGCACTGAGGTACTCTGCGTTCGTCCTTGTATTCATCTCCAGGTCCGAGTTTCCACAAACCTGTACTCAGGTTCAAGATCACCCAAATCACATCAGCCAGCGATCTTTTCTCCTAAAAATCTCCAGTCGTGGCCTTCAGAATAAATCACAGCTGCTCTTTTCCTTGGAGTGTCCAGCTGGGCGGCAGAGACGCCCTGAGTTGTTAAAGTTGAAAGTTTGCTGTTGCTTCGGGTTGTTTTCCTTGACTGGTCTTGAAATAGACGTGGGGGTTCTGAAGTCCACTTCCCAGAGGTGGTGGGGTCGGTGTCTAGAGTGAAGCCAGGAGGCGCTGGGCAGAGCACCTGCTGCGCAAGCCTAAGCACCCATGTGGAGGAAGCTGGATACCAGCATTCAGCACTGGCAAGTGGGCAGAGACAAGTGCGTCTTTGAAGCTCATTGGTCAGTTGGCCTAACCAATCAGTGAACAGGTTCAGTAAGAGACCCAGTGTCAAATGAAAGTGGACAGTGGAGAAGATGCTCACAGCTAACCTCTGGCATGTGCACATGCACGTGCGCCCACACACACACACACGCACACGTACAAAAACTTAGCCAGGAAGTGTGTGAAGTACCATAATGAAAACAAAGTCTTCAGTCTGCAGCACGGAGACGTTTATCACTCCCCGGCTTCAGGCTGGGCTTGGCAGAGCTAATCCTGTGCTTGGGCCCCTCCCTCCCTTGGGCACGTGTTCCACTTCTGTTGCTTCCCCTCCGGAGTGCAGCGCTTCCTGCAGCGCCCCTTCCGGCCCCCAGAAGGTGGTGGTGTTTCTGTTGGCCGGGCACCTTGCTCGTGTAAAACACGTTTGTCGCATTCGGGCTGCTGACTAGGTAAATTGCCTCGTTCCCGGCGCGTTCAGGATTGAGATAACTGTGATGCCAGTCGGCACAGTCTCTCCTCCAGTAACTTCAAAACTGGAAAGAAGGAAGAAAGGAAAGGCCCTCTCCAGGCCGGCCCAGAGGTTAACCATTGCTAAGAGTGCTTGAGGAACATGCATCTTGTCTTGTTTCCCCCACAAGCAGAGCTTGAGGATGGCGGGAGAAGGAAAGGTGTCGCCAGGTTTCATCCCTGGGGCCCACGTAGTGAAACAACTGAACTTCCAGGGTGTCTCCCTCTGACTGCCACGTGCACCCACATGTGCCCGTAATAAGTAAGTGAATAGCAAAACGCTCCATGCTTACTGCTCGCTGCAACTTGGCGCTGGCGCTGTTCCGGGCCTGAGGAACGCTCGTGTCCTCTTCTCACTGTGGAGTGATGCTCTGTTGTAGACACGTAGTTCACCCCGCCAGTGCCCGGTGCGGGGTAGGAAGAGCTTTTTGTCTTTCGCTGTTACAGACAATGCTGTGAATATCTTGGCACTTGATATGGGTACAACTTTATTTTCAGGACAAACAGATAAGAGTAGGTATATTTGACAGTTTGTTAAAGATTGGAAGTGCTTGTTCTCAGTGTATGTGTATGTGCGTGCGTGCGTGTGTGTGTGTGTGTGTGTGTGAAAACACCCATTCTGGGTCTTCTTTAAGCTGCCTGGTCTCTCCTGATCTCAGAAGTGGAAAGGCCTCTAAGGTCGTGTGTTGCCTGCGAGTTGATGATGGCTGCCATGTTTAGCAGCAGTGTTTCTTTCTCTGAAATGCAGACTCTGGCTCTTCATTTCGTTTTCTGTCGGTCCTTTAAAAATCAATTTGTACAAATTGTTTATACAGTAAAGAAATTATCTTTATGTACCATATGTGTTGTATATATTTTCCTGGTTATAGTTTATTCTTTGTTAACATTTCTCAACAGCAAAAAAAAGCCCAATCACAACGGTCCCTTTTGAAGAGGGCCTGTCCCCCATGACTTGTCCAATCTTAGGTCTAGTGTGGAGTAAGCACTGAGTGGGTTCCTCTTCTTCTAGGGTCCACTAGGAGAAACAAAGATGGCGCCTCCAGGCTTTCTAGAGGGCCAGCAAGAAGTGGCTAATGACGGAGCAATGTCTGGGACTGCTGTTTTGTGAACACCGAGGTAAGCCAGCCTGAGACCCTGTTAAAAGAGGCTGGAAGGGAGGACAGGGCTGAGCTGCCTAAGGCAGGGTTGCCTAGTGTGGTGAGGGCACAGAGGAGAGTCCCCAGCGGGAGGAAGCTGCCCTGAGATAAGGTGTGGGCTTACATCTAGGTGAGATGTAAGGCTTGGGCTGAGCAAAGGGGCAGGAAGGGAAGGGACTCCCCCAGAGCCTGACATTTTCTGAGTCAGTAGGGGCAGGATAACCGTATAGTACCTCTGGAGAGCAAGGTTATTCTAGAAACTGGCAGTGAAGAGGGTGTTGTGAGCTGCCCTGTTCCTTTCCTGTCTCAACTGGGACACTTCCTAACTTGTCTGAAACTCAGTATTGACCAGAGGCAGCAAAAACGGAGATATGAACTGTCTTAGGCCTGAAAATTCCCTGTTGGAGACTGGTGAGGTGTGGGTAAGAGAAACTCAAGCTTTCACTCCACGCAAGAGCGCTGCTACCTGTACATCTGGAACTCACCCGGAAGCAGCTAGAAACATTTGATAGGCAGCAAGTTAATATGAACATTCAGCTCTGTCCTTTAACGGTGGCACTAGCACAGGTAGCTGAGATCTCAGCTGGGCATGATACATGGAGAATATGAGAACTCTGGCCACTCCAGTGTGAATGATGTGGGTACAAGGTGTACACATTAAGTACGCCCTAGGGATTCTGCTCTGGGGCTCCACCAATGGGCAGGAAGTCCTGAGTTACGCCTGAAGACTCCCACACTACATTCAGAAGTTTCTCCCCAGCGTAGACGTCCTGATGAACTGTGAGGGTGGAGTTCAGGCTGAAGTGCTCCCCACAGTCCTGACATTCATGGGGTTTTCCCTCTGCCTTTGTGCAAGGTGTGATCTCTGACTGAAACTGCTTTATACTCATTTTTTTTTAATTTTAAGAACACATTTATTTATTTTTAAAGCAGTATTTTTTTCTTGAAGCCACATGCTCTCCAGAATTTGGTGGTGTTTGTAGTGTGGATTTTTGCCATCCTGACCTGGGTGAGATGATATCTCAGAGAGGTTTTGATTTGCATTTCCCAGATGGCTAAGGATGCAGAGCATTTTTTAAGATATTTGTTAGACATTTCAATTTCTTCCCTGGTAAAGTTTCTTTTAAGTTCCAAGGCCCATTTTTTAATTGGGCCATTTGTTTCCTTGGTATTTAGTTTTCTAACTTCTTTGTGCACTCTGGATAATAGAGCTCTATCAGATATATGGTTAGTGAAGATTTTTCTCCCATTCTGTGGGTTGCCTTTTTGCTCGAGTTACAATCTCTTTATCTGAACAGAAGCTCTTTAATTTTGTAATATCCCATCTGTTGAGTGTTGGTTGTAGTGACTGTCCTATTGGATTTCCGATTAGGAACTGTTGGCCAAGTCCAATCAGCTCGAGGGAGTTCCTTACCCTTTCAACTAAGGTTTTTATAGTCTCTGGCCTTATATTGAGGTCCTTGATCCATTTGAAATTAATTCTTGTACATGGTGACAAATACGGGTCCAGTTTTAATCTTCTGGATGTGGATATCCAGTTTTGCCAGCACCATTTGTTGAAGATGCTGTTCTTTTTCCATTGGATTTTTTTGGCCCTTTTTGTCAAAGATCAAATGGCTGTAATTGTGTGGGTTTATATCTGGGTCTTCAACCTTTATCCATTGATCTATGTGTCTATTTTGGAGCCAGTACCAGGCTGTTTTTATAACTATGGATTTGTAGTATAGATTAAGGTTTGGTATGGTGATGCCTCCAGCAGTGTTTTTGTTACTCGGGATTATCTTTGCTATCCTGGGTCTTTTGTGCCTCCATATGAACTTTGAGATTGTTTGATCAACCTCTTTAAAGAATTGCTTTGGGATTTTGATTGGTATAGCATTGAATCTGCATATTGCCTTTGGTGGGATGGTCATTTTTATGATGTTGATTCTGCCACTCCAGGAACACGGGAGGTCTTTCCACCTTCTGGTGTCTTCTGTAATTTCTTTCTTTAGGGTTTTAAAGTTTTCATTATAAAGTTCTCTTATTTCCTTGGTTAGGTTTATATCAAAGTATTTCATTTTTTTAGGGGCTATAGTAAATGGGATTGTTTCTCTCAGGGCTTTTTCACTTCTTTAATTCTGGGCATATAGGAAGGCCACTGATTTTTATACATTTATTTTGTATCCTGCCACCCTGCTGAACTTCTGTATGCGTTCCAGGAACTTCCTGGTGGAGTTTTTGGGATCACTCATGTATAAGATCATGTCATCTGCAAATAGAGATAATTTGACTTCTTCCTTGTCAATTTGAATTCCTTTAACTCTCTCTCTTGTCTTATGGCTTCAGGTAAGACTTCAAATACAATATTGAATAGAAGTGGTGAGAGTGGACAGCCTTGTCTAGTTCCTAATTGAAGCGGGAATGCTTCAAGTTTTTCCCCATTGAGTATAATCCTTAGTGTTGGCTTGTTGTATACAGCTTTCATTATATTGATAAAGGTTCCTTCCATTCCAACTGTCTCTAGGGTTTTGATCATAAAGGGCTATTGGATCTTGTCAAAAGCGTTTTCTGCATCTATCGAGAGTATCATGTGATCTTTGGACTTTGGTAAATTACATTTATTGATTTGCTATGTTGAACCAAGCTTGTGTGCCTGGGATGGAGCCTACTTGATCCCCGTGAATGATCTTTTTGATATGTTTTTGAATCCAATTTGCTAAGACTTTGTTGAGAATCTTTGCATCTGTGTTCATCAGAGAGATTGGCCTATAGTTTTCTAAGTGTATCTTTATTGGATTTTGGGATTAAGATGATATTAGCTTCATAGAAGGAATTTGGTAGTGTTCCTTCCTTTGCTATTTGACGGAACAGTTTAAGGAGTATTGGTGTTATTAGCTCCTTAAATGTTTGGTAGAACACTGTGCTGAATCCATCTAGTCCAGGACATTTTTTGGTGGGAAGATTTGAGATTACTTCATCGATTTCCTCATATGTTATAGGACTATTTAAATAATTTGAAACTTCCTGATTCAGTTTAGGTAAGTTGTGTTTACTTAGAAATTCATCCATTTCTTTTGTGTTGTCAAATTTCACAGAGTATAAGTTTTTGAAATATGATGTTATAATTCTCTGGATTTCTTGGGTATCAGTAGTAATAACTCCATTTTCATTTCTAATTTTGTTAATTTGGATTTTCTCTCTCTTGTTTTTGGTTAATTTAGCTAGGGGTGTATCAGTCTTATTGATTTTTTCAAACAACCAGCTTTTTGACTGGTTGATTTTCTGTTTTGTTTTCCTAATCTAGATTTCAGATATTTCTCCCCTTATTTTGCTAATCTCCTCTCTTCTACTGCTTTTGGGATCGAATTGCTCTAGTGTCTCTAAAGCTTTAAGCTCCATTGTTATTTATTTCTGATGTTTCCATTTTTTTGATGTAGGCATTAAGAGCTATGAACTTACCTCTTAGGACAGATTTCATTGTGTCCCAAAGATTTTGGTAAGTTGTATTTTCATTATTGTTTGCTTTCAGGAAATCTTGAATCTTCTTTTTAATTTCTTCCTGAATCCAATTCTCCTTCAGCATCATAGTGTTAAGTTTCCAGGAGTTAGTGTATTTTCTGTTGTTTTTTGTGTTGTGGATGTCAAGCTTTAGACCATGGTGGTCTGATAGGGTACAGGCTAGAATTTCAACTTTCCTGATATGTGGAGATTCATTTTTGTGGCCCATATGTGATCTATTTTGGAGAAAGTTCCTTGTGCTGCTGAGAAAAATGTGTACTCTTTGGTGCATGGATGAAAAGTTTAATAGAGATCCGTTAGGTCCATTTCAGTAAGGGTCTGATTAAGTTCCAAAGTGTCTCTGTTAAGTTTTTGAGCTGGTGATCTATCTCATGTTGAGAGGGTGGTTTTGAAATCCCTAAGAATTATCGTTTTGGTATTGATTTCTTGCTTTAGATGTTCTAGGGTTTGCTTAATGAATTTAGAGAGGCCTGTATTAGGTGCATATATGTTCAGTATTGTGAAGTCTTCCTGGTGAATTGTACCTGTGACTAAAATGTAGTATCCATCTGTGTTTCTTATGATTTTTTTTATTTGAAGTCCACGTTGTCCAATAGCATAATGGCTACCGCTGCCTGTTTCCTGGTTCCGTTAGCTTGCAGAATTTTGGACCAGCCTTTTATTTTTAGGATATGCCTATCTTTTGTGGTGATATGAGTTTTCTGCAGGCAGCAGATTGATGGATCGTGACTTTTAATCCAAGTTTGTAACCTGTGTCTCTTGATTGGTGAGTTAATTCCATTAACATTTAATGTTATAATGGAGAAATATTTTTATTCAATTGTGCATGTGTGTGTATGTATGTGTGTGTGTGTGTGTGTGTGTGTGTGTGTGTGTGTGTGTGCGTGTGTGTGTGTGTGTGTGTAGAACCACGGGTGAATTCGGGAACCACCATGGACCGCCTCCACCTCCTCTTGTTTACTCTGCCCCAGGATTCACAGGCTCTGCTCTACCAGGATCAGAAACTCAGACCACCCCCACTTCTGCCCAGCCTCTATACTTGGGGTCTAGGATCTGAACTCAGGATCTTCCATCTGCAAGGCAGGGGCTTAACCCCTGAGTCACCTCTCCAGTCCCGAGAAATTATTTTTAATTCCGGACATCTTTTATGTTTAGTGGCTTTTGTAAGTGTATTGTTTCGCTTTTAGGTTTTGGTGGTATTATACTTCCTTTCTGTACTCCTGGATATGCTTGTTTTTTTCTTCAAGCTTGAGTATCATTTCTAGCATTTTTTGAAGGCCTGGTTTGGTGGACATGTATCCCTTCAAGTTGTCTTTATGCTGGGAAATTTTTCTTTCTCCCTTGATCATGACAGATAGTTTTGCGGGGTATATCAGCCTGGGTTGACATTTTTGCTCATTCAATACTTGAAGTACGTCTCTCCAAGTTCTTCTTGCTTTTACTGTTTCCATTGAGAAGTCATTTGTTATTTTAATAGGTTTACCTTTAAAAGTGACTTGTTTTTCTCCCTCGAAGTTCTCAGCACCATTTCTTTGTCTTGAATGTGGAGTGTTTTAACTATTATCTGCCGTGGCGAGTTTCTATTTTGGTCATATCTGCTCGGGGTGCGGAATGCCTCTTGTATATGGATGGGCCTCTCTTTTTTTAGATGAGGAAAGTTTTCCTTGATGATAGTTTGAAAAATTTCCTCAAGTGTGGTATTCTGGGATTCTTGCTCAGGAATTCCATGAATATGCATGTTAGGCTTCTTCAGGGTGTCCCATAACTCTTGAATATTTCTTTCAAGTATCTTTTTGGCTTTAACAACCTTTTCCATTGAGCTGGTTAATACTCCCACTTTGTCTTCAAGGTCTGAAATTCTGTTTTCTGCTTTGTTAGTTCTGCTGATAAGACTCTCTGTTGAGTTCTGGATTGAAGATAACTTGTCTTTTAGTTTAGTTTTAAACTCTGCTTGAGTCTGTTTTAACTGCTGTATGCTTATTTTTGTTTCTTGAACTGTTTTTTTCAACTCCTCCAAGTGTCTGTTGTGTTCCTCTTCAAAGTGGTTGATGCGGTTATTTAACTCCTCCTGGATTTCCTCCTTCATAATATTGATCATGGTAATGATCATGTTTTGAAAGTCGTTATCTTTGGTCAGGCTTTCTTGGCTATTTTCTGTGGATTTGTTCTAGTTGGAATCTATCATTATGGGCTTAATTCCTTCAGTGAAAGATTTGTTTTCTTGGGTTTTGTTTCTCATGGATTTGTACTTTGACTTGGGCATTGTTGTTTTAACTTTCAAGACCTTCTTTCAATTTCTGTGTGTTTTTGACTGAACTGAATTGGTTGGCCTGGAGCAGCGCCTGCTCCGACTGGCTGGTGGGAGGAGCTGGGACTAGTGGGTTACCTGGGGCTTGGGGCAAAGGGTGCTTACCTAGGGCACAGTGTGTCCTGGCTGGACTGCGCATGTCTGGGAAGGTGAGGAAAGGCTGCTTTACACTCATTGCAGAAGATTATTTTCTCACCTGTACACATTCTCTGGTGCACCCTGGGCTTTACAGTTGGCCAAAGTCCATTGTCTTTGCAGAAGTGAGTTCCTGTCTCTTTGTCAAGGGCAGTATACTTGGAAATCCTTTTACATTCCTGGATCTGATCTTGCCTGGTTCTCACTGTGCCCTGCTTTGATTTCTGTAAGCAGATCCTATTTGTGATAGTTAATCCTGGGTGTCAACTTGACCACACCTGGCATTGACTAAGATCAGCTAGCCGACCACCTGAAGAGATTATCCAGATCAATATATTTACAATACAAAGACCAGCTCTAGATCTGATTGGGATCTCCCAGTAGCAGATAAAAGGAACCATAGAACAGAAAACTTTGAAGAGAGAGTCTGAAACTGTGCTAGAAAACTCTTTTTCCTCCAGCTGTCAGTGATCACCCACTGGCCTGCTGGACTGAGCAGCTCTGAGCCTCCAGGATGTTTGCAGTGACTTAGCCGCCTCCAGCTTCAGCCGCCAGTCATACCACCTCTGCCATGAAAGATTGTTTTACCCCTTTGGAACCATAAGATGAATAAATCTCCCTTTCTCTCTTAAATTGCTTGACTGTGAGTGCTCTTTCACAGCAACAGTTAAGAGTAACTATTATACCATTCTTTCTGTTTACTCTTGAGTATGATATACTTTATGAGACTAAGAAGTTCTCAAATTCTCCCGCTCTGCCGGTCGGGACGCGCCCGCGGTCCAGCCGGGCCTCACCCCGCGCCCTAGGACCCCAGGTCGGCCCACAGGGACCCGGCTCCGACTCCCACCATCCAGCCGGAGCCGCGCGGGGTCGGAGGGACGAGGAGGACCTCCCTCTGCGCCCGGGCCCCGCCCCAGCTGCCCTCGGGTTAAATAGCTCCACATCAACGCACCCATCCTCCCTTTTCACCGCACCCCGCTCCGCCGGTGGGGACACGCGTGCGGTCCAGCCGGGCTTCACCCCGCGCCCTAGGTAAGTCCCTGTTCGGGCCCCGCCCACCAGGACCCCAGGCCAAATAATTCAGTTTAGTGAAATTGAGAGATCTTAAGAGTTAAAATGACAATGCCAAAGTTAAAGTGCAAATCCATGAGAAGCAACACTCAAGTAAACAAATTTCCCACTGAAGAAATTAATCCCATAATGTTAGACTCCAACAAGAACAAACCCGCGGAAAACCGCCAAGAAAGCCTCACCCAGGATAAGGTCTTTCAAAATATGATCATTACCATGTTCAATACTATGAAAGAGGAAATCTGGGAGGAATTACATAATCGAATCAATCGCTTTGAAGAGGAACACAACAGACATCTGGAGGAGGTGAGAAAAACAATGCAAGAAACAAAAAGTGGCATAGAGCAGTTAAAACAAACTCAAGCAGAGTTTAAAACTGAGCTAAAAGACAAGTTATCTTCAACCCAGAACGCCACAGAGAGTCTTATCAACAGAACTAATGAAGCAGAAAACAGAATTTCAGACCTTGAAGATAAAGTGGGAGTACTAACCAGCTCAATGGAAGAGGATGTTAAAGCCAAAAAGATACTTGAGAGAAATATCCAAGAGATATGGGACACCCTGAAGAAGCCTAACATGCGTATTCATGGAATACCAGAGCAAGAATCTCAAAATACCACCCCTGAGGAAATTTTTCAAACGATCATCAAGGAAAACTTTCCTCATCTGAAAAAAGAGAGGCCCATTCATATACAAGAGGCATTCCGCACCCCAAACAGATACGACCAAAATAGAAGCACGCCGCGGCAAATAATAGTTAAAACACTCCACATTCAAGATAAAGAACTGGTGCTGAGAGCTTCGAGGGAGAAAAAACAAGTCACTTTTAAAGGTAAACCTATTAAAATAACAAATGACTTCTCAATGGAAACAGTAAAAGCAAGAAGAGCTTGGAGAGACATACTTCAAGTATTGAATGAGCAAAAATGTCAACCCAGGCTGATTTACCCTGCAAAACTATCAGTCATGATCGAGGGAGAAAGAAAAATTTTCCAGCACAAAGACAACTTTAAGGGATACATGTCCACCAAACCAGGCCTTCAAAAAATGCTAGAAATGATACTCAAGCGTGAAGAAAAAAACAGGCATATCCAGGAGAACAGAAGGCAAATATAACACCGTTAAAAGCAAAGCAATATACTTACACAAGCTACTAAACATAATAAATGTTAATGGACTTAATTCACCAATCAAGAGACACAGATTACAAACTTGGATTAAAAATCACAATCCATCAATCTGCTGCCTGCAGGAAACCCATCTCACCACAAATGATAGGCACGCCCTAAAAATAAAAGGCTGGTCAACAATTCTACAAGCAAATGGAAGCAGAAAACAGGCAGGGGTAGCCATTATGCTATCAGACAAAGTGGACTTCAAACCAAAGAAAATTATAAGAGACACGGATGGATACTACATTTTAGTCACAGGTACAATTCACCAGGAAGACTTCACAATACTGAACATATATGCACCCAATACGGGCCCCTCCACATTCATTAAGAAAACCCTACAGCGTCTAAAGCAAGAAATCAACCCCCAAACGATAATTCTTGGGGACTTCAACACCGCCCTCTCAACATGGGATAGATCAACAGGTCAAAAGCTTAACAGAGACATTTTGGAACTTAATCAAACCCTGAAAGAAATGGACCTTACAGATCTCTATCGAACTTTTCACCCACGCACCAAAGAATACACATTTTTTTCAGCAGCACACGGAACTTTCTCCAAAATAGATCACATATTGGGCCACAAAATGAATCTACACATATACAAGAAAGTTGAAATTCTAACCTGTGCCCTATCAGACCACCACGGCCTAAAGCTGGACATCCACAACACATCAAACAAGAGAAAATACACTAACTCCTGGAAACTTAACACTATGATGCTGAATGAGAACTGGATTCAGGAAGAAATTAAAAAGGAAATTCAAGATTTCCTGAAAGTGAATGATAACGAAAATACAACCTACCAAAATCTCTGGGACACAATGAAAGCTGTTCTAAGAGGTAAGTTCATAGCTCTTAATGCCTACGTCAAAAAAATGGAAACATCAGAAATAAACAACTTAACAATGCAGCTTAAAGCTTTAGAGAAACTAGAGCAATCCGATCCCAAAAGCAGTAGAAGAGAAGAGATTAGCAAAATAAGGGGAGAAATATCTGAAATTGAGATTAAGAAAACGATAGAAAAAATCAACCAATCAAAAAGCTGGTTCTTTGAAAAAATCAACAAGATTGATACACCCCTAGCTAAACTAACCAAAAGCAAGAGAGAGAAAACCCAAATTAACAAAATTAGAAATGAACATGGAGTTATCACTACTGATACCCAAGAAATTCAGAGAATTATAACATCATATTTCAAAAACTTATACTCTGTGAAGTTTGACAACACAAAAGAGATGGATGAATTTCTAAGTAAACACAACTTACCTAAATTGAATCAGGAAGTTGTGAATTATTTAAATAGTCCTATAACATATAAGGAAATTGAGGAAGTAATCTCGAATCTTCCCACCAAAAAATGTCCTGGACCAGATGGATTCAGCACAGAGTTCTACCAGACATTTAAGGAGTTAATAACACCAATACTCCTTAAACTGTTCCATCAAATAGCAAAGGAAGGAACACTACCAAATTCCTTCTATGAAGCTAATATCGTTTTAATCCCAAAACCTAATAAAGATTCACTTAAAAAAGAAGACTATAGGCCGATCTCCCTGATGAACACAGACGCAAAGATTCTCAACAAAGTCTTAGCAAATCGGATTCAAAAACATATTAAAAAGATCATTCATGGGGACCAAGTAGGCTTCATCCCCGGCACACAAGGTTGGTTCAACATATGCAAATCAATAAATGTAATTCATCATGTAAACCAGTCCAAAGTCCAAGACCACATGATACTCTCGATAGATGCAGAAAAAGCTTTTGACAAGATCCAACAGCCTTTTATGATCAAAACCCTAGAGACAGTGGGAATGGAAGGAACCTTAATCAATATAATAAAAGCTATATACAACAAGCCCGCAGCAAGGATTATGCTCAATGGGGAACAATTGGAATCATTCCCACTTCGATCAGGAACAAGGCTGTCCACTCTCACCACTTCTATTCAATATTGTACTTGAAGTCTTAGCTGAAGCCATAAGACAAGAAAGGGACATAAGAGGGATTCAAATTGGCAAGGAAGAAGTCAAGCTATCCTTATTTGCAGATGACATGATCTTATACCTGAGGGATCCCAAACACTCCACCAGGAAGCTCCTGGAACTAATTGAGAAGTTCAGCAGGGTGGCAGGATACAAAATAAATGTGCAAAAATCAGAGGCCTTCCTATATGCCCAGAATGAAAGAAGTGAAAAAGCCTTGAGAGAAACCATATCATTTACTATAACCCCTAAAAAAATGAAATACCTTGGTATAAACCTAACTAAGGAGGTAAAAGACCTTTACAATGAAAACTTTAAAACCCTAAAGAAAGAAATTGCAGAAGACACCAGAAGGTGGAAAGACCTCCCTTGTTCCTGGATTGACAGAATCAACATCGTAAAAATGACCATCCTACCAAAGGCAATATACAGATTCAATGCTATACCAATCAAAATCCCAAAGCAATTCTTCAAAGAAGTTGACCAAACAATCTCAAAGTTCATATGGAGGCACAAAAGACCCAGGATAGCAAAAACAATCCTGAGTAACAAAAACACAGCTGGAGGTATTACCATACCAAACCTAAGTCTATACTACAAATCCATAGTTATAAAGACAGCCTGGTACTGGCTCCAAAATAGACACACAGATCAATGGATAAGGATTGAAGACCCAGATATAAGCCCACAAAGTTACAGCCATTTGGTCTTTGACAAAGGGGCCCAAAGAATCCAATGGAAAAAGAACAGCATCTTCAACAAATGGTGCTGGCAAAACTGGATCTCCACATGCAGAAGATTAAAGCTGGACCGTACTTGTCACCATGTACAAGACTTAACTCCAAATGGATCAAGGACCTTGATATCAGGCCAGAGACTTTAAAAACCATAGTTGAAAGGATAGGGAACTCCCTCGATCTGATTGGGCTAGGCCAACACTTCCTAAACAGACATCCAATGGCACAGTCACTGCTACCAACTCTCAACAGTTGGGATCTTGTGAAATTAAAGAGCTTCTGTTCAGATAAAGAGATTGTCACACGAGCTCAAAGGCAACCCACAGAATGGGAGAAAATCTTCACTAACCACATATCTGACAGAGCTCTACTGTCCAGAGTGCACAAAGAACTTAGAAAACTAAACTCCAAGGAAAACACTGGCCCAATTAAAAAATGGATGAAATTAAAATGTCTAACAAATATCTGAAAAAATGCTCCACTTCCTTCGCCATCAGGGAAATGCAAATCAAAACTTCCCTGAGATATCATCTCACCCCGGACAGGATGGCAAAAATCCACAATACAAACAACGACAAATGCTGGAGAGGATGTGGAGAGAGGGGAACTCTTCTACATTGTTGGTGGGAATGCAGGCTCATACAGCCACTCTGGCGAGCCGTCTGGAGATTCTTAAAGAAATTAAAGATTGAAATGCCATATGACCCTGCTATCCCACTTTTGGGAATAACCCCCCATGCAGCAGAGGTTCGCCTCGATAGCACAAGCTCAACCATGTTCATAGCAGCACTGTTTACAATAGCAAAGTCATGGAATCAACCTAAATGTCCAACAGTTGACGAGTGGATAAGGAAACTGTGGTACATCTATACAATGGAGTACTACTCAGCCATCAAAAATGATGAATTACTGAAATTTGCTGGGAAATGGATGTCATTAGAAAGAATTATATTAAGTGAAGTATCCCAAACCCAGAAAATTAAGCGCCGTATGTACTCCCTAATAGGTGGCTCCTAGTACCAAACTCACCCAGCCCACATTGAGACACTCAAAATTAAACCTATGTAACACAGTAATTGCAAGGATTATGAACAAGAGAGATGGGGTAGGAGGGCCACACCAGAAACAAGGAGAGAGGGGACCATGTTATAGCAGAGAAAATAGGCCTCCATCAAGGTCTGCAAGTAAGTAATGAGAAACCTGGTTAAGTTCACAGACATTCTTTCCTGATCTCACCAGAGGGGGAGGGCATATAGTCTAACAGATAAAAAGTAATCATTTTGCAAATGGGTGATGGACCCCTCCCTCACTGAGGTTTCCTACTTTTATTACATTTACCCTTGAATGTGCTATTATTAACAAGACTCCAGTTTAACAGCTTTTTGTCTCTGGCCAGGGGGTGACATACAGTGCCCTGCAGAATGGAGTGAAGGGCATTGCAGGAGCAGCAAAACTGCAAAAAAAAAAATCAACAAACCACAATCCAGAACTTCAGAGACTATATCAATCACATAGAACTAGGCCAGCCTAATCTCTCCCCATCCTGGAGCTCAGGGACATTTGCGGAAGAGGGGGTGGTAAGATTGTAAGAGCAAAAGGATGGGAGGAGCAACGATTTGCAAGATTCTCAACAATAGTTGGGGCCAAAGCAATCGTAATGGGACTTTGCATGCCCTGCGCAATGTCCAGTGCACTGTTGCCCTCATAAAGTCTAGCATCTGTTAAGGGCACCGAGAGCCCTGGAGGCAAGGGATTGACAGCCATAGTAGTGATCTTATGCTTAAGGGGAACAAGAGAAAGGGCTTATGGAAATGCCACTGGGTCCTTATATGTCATCGGAGAGGAGGACCCAGTGGAGAGTTAGGCGTACACAATAAAGGACTCTCTGGGAATTGGGGGGGAGGCACTGGGGGATGGGGAGGGGGAGGAGGGGGTTCGGGGGGAGGAGGGGGGAGGGAGGGAACTGGTAAAAATTTTTTTAAATGTATAATTAAATTTTTAATTAAAAAAAAAGTTCTCAAATTCTTTGTTTTTCTAGGTTTTCTTCTCTAGGGAGATAATGCCCATCTTTATTTTGCCTGGTTTTGTTTTGGTCTTTGTCTTTAACTTTTCCCTGGGAAGATGTCCCATATGAATGTTCACACTACCATTCTGATTTCTAAGTCTTTTAGTCTTACATTCTGGAGCAATATTTTCCAGGAATGGTTCTCTGTATTTCTGTTTCTCGTAAGCCTCTAGTTTGGAACCAATTCTTCATTCAGAGAAATAGGTCATTTCTAGGATGTGGCTTGTGTGCCTTTGACTATTTTGTTCTGGAAATGCAGAGGACTTTGGTGCTGTAGGTACATAGCATTGAGTCATCCCCCCTAGATGCCTCTGTTATGGTTCCTTATATCTGCATGGAAGGATCCCATTTTGAGGAGTCCAGGATGATGACAAACCCTGTGGAGCAGTGACAAGTCATCCCATGAGCCCTTCTGCATGCCAGCCAGTCTCTCTGCCGTGAGACATGACATTTGGGACAGATGGCTCAGGGGTAAACTTCTGCCTCCAAATCTGAAGGACCTAATCCCACATAAAAACACCAGGCCGAATTGGCAGCAGCTTGCACTTCAGGTCCTGGAAGGTGGAGCTTGGTAAATTCCAGAGCAAGACAGAAAGATGGTAGAGCAATACAGGATGATATCTGAAGTCACCCTTGTTTTTCCACAGGCACACACAGTGAGTGACCTTTGATACACACAGACACAGACAGAAAGACACACACACACATGCAATAACAACAAAAAGATCTGAGAGAGCCCTCATGCAGGAAGCTATGTGTTTCCATGCAGTGTACCATACAGCCTGTTCAACAGGGCAGCTGACCGACTAAATCTTGTGTTCGTCTAGGACAGGGGTTGTAAACTTTTCTGCTGATTTGGGGCCAAGGTGACTATGAGCAGTCAATGGTCCTCATCTATGAGAAGCTGGTCCAGAAGGCCCCACATTCAAAGCTTTATGGATATTAATCTGGAAGAGACAGAACAGGTAAGTTAAAGCCTACAAGATCCAAACATAAGGATTAATCCATTGTAATTGGGAAGGCAGATGTGTTAAACAAAAGAACTTAACAGTCTTATTGTGGGTACAGGCAAGAGTTAGTAAAGAAAACTTGCCAATAATAGTTACTGCTTTGTCTGGCATAGGAGCCAAGAATAGCAAGGAATCCACATACTGGAGGAGACCTTTCTCCTCTGGCAGCTACAGATCTGTAAGGTTGCATTCTAAGGCCTGTCCAAAAATACGTGGAAGGTCTCTGAATCCTTGGGCAGAACAACCCAAATTAGCTCTCCTTTCCCTTCTGAGTTCTTAAAAGTAATGTGGTATTGGCTTTCTAGGACCAAAGGAATGGAAAAGAACACGTTTTAAATTTCAAGTGGAGAGTCTGAATCAGTCCAGTTTAGTCTCTGATCACAAAAGACACTCTGATTACTGACATGGAAAGTTTTGAGGGTCTCCTAAGCATCATCTTTGCTGGAGGGAACTCTTAGGATTCAACCTGTTTTGGGATGAGGTCCATACCTGAGATGGAGCTTGTATTAAAATTTCTTCTGGAATAGCCTGATTAACCATAACATGGACAACTTTATAACAATGTTAAAATATTACATTGTCTAAATTTAAGTTGTTTATAGGGCATTTGGCCATGTAAATAAAGGAATACCTAAAGATCATACCATTAAGTATAGAAGGAATTTCAGTAGCTACTTTGCTGTATCTGTCATTACCCTGATCCAGCAATCTAGATAAATCTGAGGTTGACAATAGCCTAACAAGAAAGTTGAGCAGTGAAAAATTGTGCTCCCTTGTCTATGAAAAGAGGAACAAATTCGTTTTCCATTTGCATGTTAACCCAAAGCTCTCATAAGATGCTGTCAATCTGACATTTGGGCTTTCCTTTGCTGGGTATCAGCAGCAAAAATTTTCCCCATTGAAAGAAGCTACGAGCCTCAGGCCTTGTCATTGGTCTCAGGTGGAGGGGCTTGATCACCGGGCTGTGGGGCACATAAGAAACAAAGTGATCCATCAGCTAACTTGGAGAAAAATGTGTCTCGTTGTTTCTACATTTCTGTTTTCTTGAGATGATATCTCACTCTTTTGGCCCTGGATAGCTTAGAATCACCGTAATTTCCACACTGACTTCAAACTCTGCTGTCTTCCTGCCTTAGTGTCCCACAGGTTGAGAGTACACGTGTTAGCCAGCAAGTCCAACGGCGGGTTTTCTATCCTTTTTTAATGTGCGTATATGCTGTTACATCAGTATATTAAGTTTCTCTTGATTATTTAGTGCTATATATGCATGCACATTTTAGTGTATTGTTTTCTTGTTTTAACATACATTTCTTTTTTCTCTATTTTTTACTCTTTGACAGTTTCATATATGAACACAATAAATTTAAGTCATTTTTGCCTCATGTTACCCTGTCTCACCCTCTTCTCCCATTGAAAACCTTCTCGTCTCATTCCTTGTTTTATTTATGTGTGTGTGTGTGTGTGTGTGTGTGTGCGTGCGTGTGCGTGTGTGTGTGTGTGCGTGTATGTGTGTGTGTAGCAGAGGGCACTGTGTGTCCCTGTGGAGGACCAAGGTGAAAGACCCCCGTCTTTCAGTCAGGAAAGAAGCCACCGAGAGAAAGACCAAGACCCTTCTCGCTGCAATAGCATGAGGTTTTATTTAACAACGCGCCGGGCGGCTCCAGTAACCTCTCAGGCAGGAGAGACTGAAGCGGCCCCGAGCAGCTCTGGCAAGGGGTTTTTAAGGGGTCTTGGGGTAGGGGGGGTTGCTTAGCTGAGGAATTTTCTATGACCTTTTACAGTCATTGGTCGGCAAGAGCTCGGGTGGAGTTGGCTCTTGGTGATCGTTCCAGTCCACCTGCTTAACCGCAGGCTGTTCATTCTGGGTGACATTCATTGATGGAATTCCCTTTGGGCAAACTTGCTTTTCCAGAACTGAAGGGCTGGAGGTCTTAAGGGGTGGGGAAATACCTGTAAAAAGCTCAAGGCTGTACATAGTTTTAAGCAATGACCAACAATGGATGCTTGGATGGCTATAAACAATGGATGCCTGAATGACTACAAGCAAGGGCTATACTGTGGGCCTGAACCGGCCTGCTTTGTGAATTTTAGGGCGAGGGTCTCAGGGTCCAACACAAGGGTAATTTTGAGAATCATCCTGGATTACTTTTACCTCTTTCTATTTCTTGCTTGGCTCTGAGATTTCTGATCCCACCAGGATCAGAAGTGCAGTGGTGTTTTTATGTGGGACTTGGGATCCAAACTCAGGGCCTTCTGCTTTCAAGACAGAGTCTTTACACCTGAGCCATTTCTCCAGCCCTCACTCCTTGTTTTATGTCTTTGGGTGTGTATTTGTGGGTGTGTATGAATCACAAAGTTTGGGCAATAAATCAGGATCTGCACCACTGAAGAAAGTGTAATTTCTCCCTTCCCATAGATAGCATTTGTAATAGTTACTCTTCACTGTTGCTGTGAGAGAGCATTCAAAGTCAAGCAACTTAAGGGAGAAATGCAGGGTCCCATGGCCAGCACATTTACCTCATAAACCTGATAGGTACCAGAGTGGGATTAGCAAGAATCAAGTCAGGCTGGGTGAAGAGGGGATCTTGGAAAAGCCTAAAACCCAAGTCAAGTTTATTAGTGAACCTAATCTCTTCAGAGAGTGATGACATCAATAGTGACAGACTGCAGGTGCAAAGCCCACAACAGGTGGGACCACCACCAACAATATAGCCCTGCCGATCCTTAGACATGTTAATAGGCCCTAATGGCTCCATACAGGGTGGAAAAAGAACAGGCTGCTGATAGGTCAGGAACACGGTGATACAATTACAATGATAAAGCTCTGTGGCCATCCTTTAGGTATGCTAATCAATGTCTAGATGGCTTCCAAAGAACAGGAAGGAATACATAAAAAACATCTCTGCCCTTGAATCCAGTTTGAGACAGGACAAGATCCATCCCTCCCCCTTGCAGGAAGGTCAACAGCAGTCAGCCTACAACTATACTGGCATAGACTGGCATCTATGCTGGCATAGGCACAGAACTATGTTGGAATAGGAGGTACACTACAACTGAGACTGCAAGGGATGCCCTTGGCATCCGTCTTCAAGAAATGGAGATCTCGGGCTTGCGTGTTCCCTACAGAAAAAGGGAGATTTATTCAGCTTATGGTTCCAGAGAGAAGAAACAATCTTTCATGGCAGAGGTGACATGACTGGAGGCTGAAGCTGGAGGCAGGCTAAGTCACTGCAAACATCCTGGAGTCTCTCTTCCAAGTCCTCTGTTCTTTTTTTTTTTAATTTTTTTTATTATTTATTATTTATTCAAGTGTGTGTGTATGTGTGTGTGCGCATGTGTATGTATGTGTGTGTGTATGTGTGTGTGCGCATGTGAATGTATGTGTGTGTAGAACCACCGATGAATTTGGGAACCACCATGGACCCCTCCACCTCCTCCTTGTTTACTCTGCCCCGAGATTCACAGGCTCCACCCTACCAGGACCAGAAATGCAGGCCGCCCTGCTTCTGCCCCGCATCTATACATGGGGTCTAGGATCCGAACTCAGGACCTTCCGCCTGCAAGGCAGAGACTTAACCCCTGAGCCACCTCTCCAGCCCCCCCCCCAAGTCCTCTGTTCTATGGTTCATTTTATCTGGTCCACTACTGTGGGGTTCCAATCAGATCTAGGGCTGATCTTTGTATTGTAAATGTATTGATACAGATAATCTCTTCACGTGGTCTGATAGCTGATCTTAGTTAATGGCAATGTGGTCAAGTTGACACCCACAATTGAGAAGCCAATCTTTGCATTTAGGACAACTGAAGCTGCCCTGTCATGTTGTCATGTCCAGAAGACACTGGTGGTGTTCCTCCTCATCCTATGGCTCTTACATTCTTCCACCCCATCTTCCATGGTGTTTCATGAGCCTTGGAGGAAAGGTGATATAAACAACATGCTCTTTAGAGCCAAGTACTGTGTAGTCAATTATTCTCTGTGCTTTGGTCCTCTGTGATTCTGTGTATAAATCACCATCCATTGCAAAATAAAGCTTCTTGGATGAAGGCTTGTACCTTTGTGTTTTAGCATGCTGTGTTTCTTCTGACAATTCTTTAGAATGGAATAATTGACCATTTTGATATTTTATTTTATTTGCCTATTCACAGTAATAGAGAGATCTTTGTGCATAGATCTGTGTCTATCACAGAGATCTTCCTTCTTTCCTTCCTTCCTTCCTTCCTTCTTTCATTCCTTTTTTCTTTCCTTTCTGATTATAGAAGTTAATTATTTCTATGGGAAACTTTTAGACAGCATCTCAGTGTGCAACTGTAACTTGCTATATTGACCACGTTGGCCTTGAACTCTCTGCCTTCTTTCCCAAGTTTCTAGAATTGCAGGTGTGTAGCAATGTGCCAGGCTATAATTGGACAAAATATAGGCGATAGAGTTAGTTAATGCCAATGTGGTTAAGGTGACACCCACAATTAACTATCACAGCATTAGTCATCAATGTTCCTTCAGAGAGGGACAGGGATCATAGTTCATTATGTCTCCAAAGTGATAATTATTTTTTCTCTATGATCCTATGTGCATTTAATTTTAGTATGGGTGTGAGCATGTGTAGAAGAGGACACTTGCTTGTGTGTGTCCATAAGGCCCAAGGGTGACATCAGAGTCACCCTTGATTCATCTACTTCCTTATTGCTTTGCTCTGGGACTTACTAGGCTCTGTCTTTCAGGGCTGGAATTAAGGGCCACTATTATTTGTCTGGCTTTTTTTTTTTAACAAGGGATCTAGGATCTGAACTTAGATCCTTTTGATTGTAAAGCAAAGGCTTTAACTATCTCTAGCCCTTCTGATGTACATATCTGATAATATGCTTAAACATCTTAAATTCCATTCTTATATAGAATGTTTTTCTAAAGAGGCCATATTTTTATTTTGTTCATATTTTTATTTATCCAGTTCCCTTCTCCCTCTTGCTGTTGGGGATCCAACCTAGGATGTCCCACTGTAGGCAAGCACACTATCACAATTTGTGACAGCATCTTTTCTATTATGTTTATGTTTCTTTTGGCCAGGAGTGAGGCAGGTTTTGTTACGTAGCCCAGGCTAACCTTTAGTTTCCAGCGGTTCCCCTGTATTGTCGTTCTAATTACAAGAGACTCCTGGTACAAGCCACCACACCCGACTTGTTTCTATATTTTCAATGAAGTGAAAATATTGTCATTTGCTAATCTTTACTTTCTACCAATAAATGTTATAATTTGAGCTGGAGAGAAGGCTCAAGGGTTAAACCTTTGTCCACAAAGGCATTGTCTGGCTTTCTTCCAGGATCTACCTTTGGTTATAATCAACGTCCAATCTGCATATAAGTCTTTCTGGTTTATGTGGCAGTTGTGTTCTTTTTTGGTCCTGTCAGAGAGGTCAGGAAGATGGGCTCTTCTTAGACCTTCAAAATTCAATGGCACAGGCCTTATGGACATCTTTCAGGACCAATCTGTGTACTAGAACAAGCTCAACCAGCTCCTCAGGCCTCATAGTTTGTGGTTCTGGTCAATCTCTTGTCTTGTCTTTCTTTTGCCTTGGAGTAATGATGGTAGTTTTGCTTCTCACTTTATGATTCTATAGAGATACTTGTGGATAAACATTTGAAACAAGAACATATGCAGAAATTCTCTGAACTATTTATGTGACATTTTGCAAATCAAAACTATTCTTAGTGATAATATGGAGCTTGCTGTCATATTAAACTGAGTTTTAAACAGATTGATACAACATTGAATGTAAAGAAAAATGTATGTCTATCAAGTGGAAAAACTTTCCTAACCACTGTTTAAATTGAATGACATATGGAAAAGGTGAATGAATTCAAACAATATATCACTCAATAAGGCCATTGTCCCTAAACCTTTTGGTTCTATTAGTTGACTTTTCATGTAAACTTTTGTATGGTAGACAGTATATACTCATTAATATGAATGTTCCTGTTAAACCTTTATTGTGATAAAGCAAAAAGTATGATTTTTCTTGTACACTAAGTGGGAGCTGGTAGTCTGAACTTTCCATTTTGAAGATAGCTGAAAAATGTGGTATGTGAAGCTAGAATGCTACATACCAACCTGCATTTCACTAAAGGAACCATGTTGTTATCCTGAGGGGCATTGCAAGAGTTGTTGGACATTTTTTCCACATAGCAGCTTTCCCGTCTTTCTGTTTGTTGAGACAGTGATTTCCTTCTCACTATGACACGAGCTCTTCTTCCAAACTGCAAATATTTTCTCATCAATGTAAAGAAGTATGTTTATCTTGAAAATGCAAGGACCAGTGAGAGACATTGGCAAAGAGACTTGTCCAAGTGACCAGAGAACAATCTGCGAGAAATGACTTTTAGGAAACCAGTGGAAACTTAAAGAAATAGAGAGAAGCTCATGAGATAATTACTGTCTTTCATAGAAGAACAATTTTTGAACTATTTTTCCTATTGTCTCTTGTCATGGTTTGAAATGTGTCCCCTACAGTCTCATGTGTTTGGCAAGATCATGGCACCTTGAGAGGTGGAGCCTTGCTGGAGGAAGGCAGTCACAAGGGGTGGGCCTTGAGGTGGATTAGTCCCACCCTACCTCCAGGAGAAGTCTGCCTTTGCTGCAAGCAGTCTGCAGCTCTCAGCTTCCAAGATGTCTGCTGTGACTTAGCCTCCTCCAGCTTGGCCAACCAGCCATGCCACCTCTGCTTCAAGAGACTGTAACTTCCCTCTGGAACCGTAAGCTGAAAAAACCTCCCTTTCTCCCTTAAGTTGCTTGCCTTTGGGTGCTCTCTCACAGCAATAGGTAAGAGTAACTGATACATCTCTCATTTTTTTATACCGTGTTTTTCATAATCTCCTATTAGCCATTTTTCCAAATGTTTTTATTATAAATCATTCACATTACCTGTTTTGCCCTGATCTTAGCCTTGGAGCGCTTGCTGTTTTCCATTCATCTTCACTGTGTGTTATTCTCTTACTCCCTGGGTGTCTGTTGCTGTCCTTTCAATGGAGGATCCATACTAATCATTGTCTCATTACCCAGAGCAGATCTCTTCTGGTCTTTATGTACAACCGATTGGCTGAGACCCACGAAAGTTAGGGCTCTACAGCTAAAGGGCCTCTACCCATCTTTCAGGAGAGTTAATCTCAGTTGGTTTTTTTTTTTTTTTTTTTTTTTCAGGTTGGAAGAAAAAATGATCCAGAGCAGGAAATTTCTGAAATTGGGTTCCCAGAGATAATAAAAATGAGATTCCAAATGGATGAGCATCATGGTTCTACGTTTGAAGGCATAAAGGGAAATTCTCCCCAAGCTGTTCCTGGAAAATGCCTTTTCCAGGATGGAGATTTTGTAGGGTTAACTTTCATCTACAAGGAAGTGCCTCCTGAAATAATCAAGAATATGATTTTAAGAAAAATTTGCTTTGGACATCCAAGCCTTGTTGCCCATCTCAGGGTTTCCACAGAAAAAAGCTGCATCAGTGAGCAGCAAGTAACACACCACCGACATTCGTAGAAAATGTAATGTTCCATTTTGTTCCACACAGAAACAATCTTGTGTTTGTCATAAATATGGAAAAACCTTTACTCAGAGCTCATCTACTCAATATCAGAGAACTCATACTGGAGAGAGACATTATGAAAGTCAGGAATGTGGGAAGGCTTTAGGGCTTAGTTCATTCCATGTTCAGCATCAAAGAATTCACACTGGATAGAAACCTTATATAGTAGATGTGGGAGAGTATTTAATCAGAACACACACCTTATTCATCATCAGAGAATTCATACTGGTGAGAAGCCATATTTGTACAATGAGGGTAACTCTTCACAATCACATCTTACACAACATCAGAGAATTCACATTGAGGGAAAACCTCATAAATGTGATGAATGTAGGAAAATCTTCCAAACAAAAGTGACTTTCTCAGCATCAGAGAATTCATACTGGAGAGAAACCTCATCAGTATTAAGGAGTGGGGCAAAGCCTTTTGTTAGAGCCCATTTCTTATTAAACACCTGTGAATTCACTGTGAATAAAAATATTATAAATGTGAGGAATGTGGCCAAGCTTTTACTCAAAGCATCCCACTCATTAAACATCACAGAATTCATATAGGAGAGAGACCCTACAAATGTAGTGAATGTAGTAAGACCTTTATTCAGAGCATTTGCCTTATTCACTATCAAAGAATTCACACTGGAGATAAACCATATAAAAATGCACTGAGTGTGAGAAGAGCTTCTATCAGAATATTTGCCTCATTTGGCATATGAAAATTCACACTGGAGAGAAACCATATAAAAATACAGTGAGTGTGAGAAGAGCTTCTATCAGAATATTTGCCTCATTCGGCATATGAAAATTCATACTGGAAAGAAACCGTATAAAAATGCAGTAAATGTGAGAAGAGCTTCTATCAGAATATTTGCCTCATTTGGCATATGAAAATTCACACTGGAAAGAAGCCGTATAAAAATGCAGTGAGTGTGAGAAGAGCTTCAATCAGAATACTTGCCTCACTCGGCATATGAGAATTCACACTGGAGGGAAACCCTATCAGCGTAAACATCACAGGACTTGCACTGGCTCTATAAATGTATGAGTGTGAGGAAATCTCCCATAAGTATGCACATCTTAGTGAACATTACAGGATTCACACTGGTGAGATGCCTTATGAATGTATTGAATGTGGAAAATTCCTCAAGCATAGTTCAGTACTTTTCAGCCATCAGAAACTACGTGGTGGTGAATAATGTTGGCTTTGGGTTTATGTGAATTTTGTCTAGAGTGACCAATAATCTGCAAAGGGAGCTGGGGAAAGAGAAAGACCCTCAACTTCTATACGTGAGAACTACATAAATGGAGGTGGTACTGAAGAGTGAGCTTTCAGGTGGTTTCAAGGTCATTGAGCTCCAGAAACAGAGGTAGGCACTAAAGAAACCGTCAGCTTTGAGGTGATCTGAAGGTCATGACTCCTCCATGATTGTAGTCCTTGAGGCAGTGTTTGTGTTTTCTTCACATCCTCCTGCCAGTCTTCCTGTTCTGTCCCTCATGTTACTGGCTAGTTGGTTGAACTACATTTCTGAACATTACCTGTTGGGAAAAAAAATGGTAACAGTTCTGATCATTGCTGAGCTTTACGGAGATACCAGATGCTTGGGCATACTAGTCTGTGAAGCAGTCCTGGGAAGAGGAGGTAATCTGTGGCAAGAATTTGGCAGAACTTTGCAAATGTATTGGTGAAGAATATTACCATAAGGTAAAGAAATATTTTCCCTGACTTCTTCAAGCTCATGGGTGGCTTGAAGCTAAGGATGCTGATGCTCAGGAGGAAATTTTATATCATATTGTATGACAGATATGCTCAGAGAATTAGATGGCTTGTCAAAGAAGAATACTGGCTTATACAGAAAAGAGCTCATGGCAGGCAAGTGATAATGAGCTTTGTAACAAGTAGTTTGAATGTAATTGACCCTGTCCTCAATGAAGTCTGCTCTTGAAATTTGATCATAGGCATCAGGGGAGAGGAACATTCCATAACTAACAGTGGTCTAGCAAGAAGAGTTTTAGGTTGTTGGCCTGTAGAGGGGAAGCATTAGTGATGAAAGAATACAGCCTTTTAGCCTTGTTGGATTTTCAGGTTGCTGGAATGTTCTGATGAGCATATTCATTTGGGTAAAGGTGTTTGCTGCTAATTCTGAAAACCTGAGTTTGATACTTGGAGTCCACATGGTGGAAGGAGAGTTCCATCTCCCCGTGCTGTCCTCAGATAGCACGGATAAAACAAGCACCAGGGCAGGTATCTCCACTCACAAGAACACTGTGACAAAAATGAGTGTTTACAACTATCATGGAATTGCTTTGCAATGAGTTATCAACCCTTTTATAAGCTCAAAAAATACAGATAGCAGTTTTATTGCATTACATCATCTCTTTATTTCCCAAACTTGTTCATGTTCTTAGCTGTTACCCAGAAGTTGAGCCCCAAATGATCAATGAAAGCTTGGAAATAGTTAAAATCAGTTCTAAATGCCTTAGTTTACATTGGTTTTTTTGTTTAATTCAACAGTATGTGTATGTGTGTGTGTGTAGAACCACAGGCAAATTCAGGAACAACCATGTACCACCTCCTCCTCCTCCTTGTTTACTCTGCCCTGGGATTCACAGGCTCCACCCTACCAGGACCAGAAATGCAGGGCACCCTCCCCTACCCCCCTCCTTCCCCCCTCCCCCACTTCCGCCCAGCATCTATACATGGGGTCTAGGATCCAAACTCAGGACCTTCTGTCTGCAAGGCTGAGGCTTAACTCCTGTGCCACCTCTCCAGCCCCTACATTGGTTTTTAAGTAGTTATTTTAAAAAAATCAAGTTAATTCTTAAGTTCTTGTTTATTTGGAACTCATCATTTATCATTCTAGCACATCTGCCTTACACACGGTGGTTTGGGTCCTTAATGAGCATTAATGCATTTGTAAAAATAACCCATTTGCTTTTACTTCTTTAGATGTCAAGACTATGCTCAAAACATACAAGAAAATTCATAATCAAGGCAGTTAGAATCAGATGAGACAAAATAACCTTATGACATCTCATGTATTCATGAAAGAATACATTTTCTGAAATTTTACTGAAAACCAATGTCAATGTATTTACGTTTTACATTTGAAAGTAATATAAAATTACATGTACATACTAATGTTCAGTTTTTTAAAATAAAACTTATTTTGTGTGTGTGTGTGTATCAGATCCCAGGTTCCAAGTAAAAATGCCAAGTGGAAATAGCCTATACTTCTGACTCTGGAACGCAAAACCTGGGAAATCCCAGAGTGAAGCAAAAGAAAGGAAGTAGAAGCAATCCAAGATAATTCTTGAAGTCATCCATAGGCTTTCACAGGTGCACAGTACCCCTTTATACATACAGACATAGGAATACACAAAACATACACACACACACACACACACACACACACACACACACACACACACACACATACACACAAAGTGAGGAAGCAGACTCGGATGAATTACCTCTCCAAATTCTCACACGGAAAACCCGAGATTTGAGGGCAAAGCAGGGTTCTCATCCCCTTGGTCACTTTTTGAACAAAGATTCCTCAATCAATAAGGTGCTTGGGATTCCTGTGAGTTTGCCATCTTCTGACAGACGAGAAAGTGTACGTGAAATGAGCTGGCTTGGAAGTCTGGCCTCAAGGACAGTTGCGGGGACGCTCATTCCTGGACTTTGTATCCAACTAGGTGCTGCTTCACTGACACAGGCAGTGTCTAGAGGTGCTCGACTCACCTTTAGGGTGCAGTTTTGCAGGTTTCTGAACACTTGTGGCCGGGCAGGGACCTGATGGCCAGGCCACTGAAAGCCACACCTCTGCATCCTTTGGTTTCTTTGGAGCACACACACCTATGTGCCACGTGGCTGGGAATGCTGACTGAGCATGTGGAAGTCTCCATGGCAGGGAATACTAACCAAGCTCACAGGAGTCTCCATGGCAGGGAGTACTAAGCTCACAGGAGTCTGTGTGGTAGAGTGCTGACTGTGCTCGCAGGAGTCCTCACGTGCCTTCAGTAATTCTCCATGAACACCATCAGCCAGGAGGGATGCACTGACGGCCACAGCAGCTGCTGTGCTGTCTCTCCGTTGGGTGAGAGTTAACTCTCGCAAGATCACTTGTCTACCAAATAGCAGAAAGGGTTCCAGGTGTGAGGGGCCGCTCTCAGTCTCTTGAGACCCAACGTCCCGAAGCAATGGATGCTTGCCTGGCTACAAGTTCATTGTCATACACCAAAAGGACAATGATGAAGACACTTACAAGAGTGAGCTGAAGCACACTTTACTAAGACATTTATGGAAACAAACTAAAAGGTGCAGGAGACCCCAGATAGTAAAGATTAAGTAAAGAGCGAAAGTGAAATTTTGGTGCTTGCTCCTGAGAAGGTCACAAGGAACAAATGTTCCCAGTGCTTTCATGTGGTGGCCAATGAGAAGACCCCAAGTCCAGTGAATGATCTCCAGAGGATTCCACTTCGTACATATGGTGCCCACCTCCTGTGGTGGAAGCCGCCATCTATTCATCTCTGACTTCAGTTTGTTACTGACCTTGACTTTCCGCTGGCCACTAGCCACCGACTGATGTTACATCTGGTCTTGCGGGTGTTACAAGTGCTGCTAACCAAGCCAAGCTCTCTACTCTGCATGGCTGGTGTTCTTGGTGTTTCTTCACAAAATGGCCTGGGATCAGCTGAGAACACCCAAAGTCAAACAACTTAAGGGAGAAAGGGAGATTTATTCAGCTTACGGTTCCAGAGGGGAGAACCAGTCTTTCATGGCAGAGGTGGCATGGCTGGTGGCAGAAGCTGGAGACAGGCTAAGTTACACCCATCTACAAGGCTGGGAGCTATGACTGCTTTCTGTAAAAGCAGACTTCTCCTAGACGTAGAGTGGGACCAATCCACCTTAAGGCCCACCCCATGTGGCTGCCTTCCTCCAGCAAGGCTCCACCTCTCAAGGTGCCTTGACTTTCCCAAACACAGCCTGTGGGGGACACATTTCAAATCATGACAGTTTCCTTTCTGCTGCATGCAGATGCTTTCTTAGCAGCTCTTACTTGAGATTAGCTGAAACAGAAGCAAGAATATGTAAACAAGCAGGAGTGTACAACATACATTCTCCAGGAGGGGACACATGGAAGCCACTGGTCACCTCACTAATATTGGCTTTGCTTCTTAGTCTATTTATTATTTATTATCAGATCTGCTTAGCTATCGCATACTCAATAGTGAACTCTTTGTTTCTTATCTCTGGGGTTCCTGACCTTATCACTTCAAGCCTAGCATTTTTTTTTTATTGCTGCTGTCCTCTCTCAGGATAGCCCAGCCCACATGAGCAACTTGCCAGTGTCACTATGTGTCCTTTCCCCTTCTGACTGGGAGCTAAGGTCTGCGTCAATGTTGTCCTTGTCTTCAACTTTAATGAGGGGAAAACAAAATGTAATCAGAATTGGACTACAAAGTTCTATGCTAAGGATGAGTAAAATCTCTTGGGGATGTACAGGAAGCACCTTAGAAAAGAAAATGTTTCTGTGAAAAGTATTGTATTTAAGACAAATACTGAAGTGTGACCAGAAGTTTGGAAATAGTTTGTTCAGGATTGAGATGAATTAGATGTGAAGCAGTTTGCATCTGCTCCTTTGTGATCCTTTTTCTTAGATATGGCTCCAATCTTCAAACAGATCTTCAGGTAGAGATTGTGCCTCGTGTACATATAGTACGACATTTCTAGAAATTCCTCTTACTTTTACTTAGTGTGGCCAAAGATGACCTTGAACTTCTGGTCTTCCTGCCGTCACCTCAAGTGCTGAGATGGCTGCTCTTCAGTTCCTAGCATCAAACCTCCGTCTTCATGCATCGTGGGGCTAACACTGGGCCAGATGGGTTGCGTTCTCAGCCTGCTGCTCTCTACTGTTATGAAACCTTCCTATCTACGTAGCTTACAGGAGAACTTGTGATGCTTCTGCCCAGGCTCCAGTTCAGCCCATGTTTTCCTGACTTCTAAGACAGAGCTCTGCAGCTGGACGGCTTTGAACCCCTTAGCCTGCTGTGCTCATGCTGGGATTATATGACAGTCATGTGCCATTCTGCCTAGTTTGAACTCAAGTGTTCTTAACAAGAGGTCCTCATCCAGCTGTTTGCTTAGTGAGTAGTCTATGCAGACAAGTCAAGGATTGAAAGGGTGGGTTGGAGGTTTTCTCTTTTCCCATTGGTTTTGAAAATCAAAGATTGCCACAGAAGGTTGGTGCTAGCAGAAGTTTTAGGTATCATTTAAATCTTTCTTTTGTAGCTAAGAGTTATCACTGTTGAGACCCAATGACTTGCTTCAGGTTACTGAACAAGTAGTGGCAGATCTGAGACTAGAGTCCAAACCTCTTGACTCTGCTCACTTGTTCCGTTTCCCCTCCTGTGGTTCCCCCAGTTTCTGACTTCTGAGGTCAATAAGGAAGTGTGTGTGTAAGAAGACACTTGAGTATGTGTGCTTGTAGAGGCCCAAGAGTTAAAATCAGGAATCATCCAGGATTGCTCTACTTTCTTCTCACTTTGTTCTGGGGTTTTCCAGGCTCTGCCTTCCAGGGCCAGACGTGCAGGCCTGCCACTGTATCCCTGGTATTGTTACTTGGGATCTGGGAATATAGAATGTAACTGGTGAGTGTGGCAGCTGTACTTACTTTGAATTCTAGGAACACAGGACGCTGTTGTCTTTTTAAGGAGCAGGAGGACAGGAGGCACTGAGTTACTGATCCCAGCCCCTGACCAATAGCATGCCTTTGTTAAAGAGAAGTGAGATGTGTATAGTTGCAAGTCATAGGTGCTTTGTAGCCAAAAATGACCTTTTTATTTTTTGTTTGCTTTTAGAAAACAAACAAGAAAATACACTTTACCGTGTGTAATCCAGGGTTTGCCTGAAATCTGCTATGTAGACTAGCAAAAAATTCACATTCTTCTGCCTTATCCTCCTAGAGACTTCAATTTTAGATACCATGCCTAGTTAAAGAATGGTTTTTAAAGCTATGAGGAATCAAGGTTGGGGTTGGAATTCAATGGTGAATACTTCCTTAGCATGCACTGTAGGAGCCAATGTAGGAGCCTAAAAGCCCCTTTTTCTCTCAACTGTCCTTTTAATTGCTGAACTAATAGTGTAGGAGCCTAAAGCCTGAGCAAAGCCAGATGACAGTACTCACCTGCTTGGGGGGGCAAGATACCGTTGACCTGTTCCTGGAAACACCACAGGCACCCCTTGCGACAGTCAACCAAGCACATATCAGGAAGAGTAGATGTTCTGACCCGGGGTTGGGTAAATCACAGACCCACTTGGCAACAGCCAACTAAGCATGTACCAGGCACAGTGGAAATTCCCCAGTTCTTGTCTGCTAAAGGTGTAAACACCCTACGCCCTTCTGCTTCGGGGCCTCGCATTCTCACTGCGTTGGGAGCTGTGTGGCCCAGGCTTAAGCTTGCTTCAATAAAGGACCCTTGTGTGATTGCGTTGGTAGTCGACTTCAGTGGGTTTCTCTGGGACTTCACACCACGGTCATAGCATCTGGTTCCCTGACCAGGAAGCCCAGAGACCCCTGAACCTCGCTCTGAAGGTTCTGAAAGCCTGCTGGTAGGAACTGTCTGTTTTTAAGTGTTTGTCTGAACCTCCTGACTTCTGCTTGGAATTGAGGAAACAGCAACGTGGCTGGCAGATGCGCCCAGAGTCACAGCTGCAGGGGCTCAGGAGACATCCTGGGGTGCCCTCTGGTGGAAACTGTAAAAACTGGTGAGTGGCCACTGCGTTAGTATTTTCCTTTGCTTTGCTAGTCCTGATACTGTCTGTATACGTTGTCCTGTTATTCGTGTTGACTTCGGACGGATGAAACAATGGGACAGACGGTTTCTAGTCCCTTGGACTTGCTGCTAGGACATTTTAAAGACGTTAGGGCTAGAGGACGTGACTTATCCGTAAATATAAAGAAAGACTGATTGGTTATTTTCTGCCGGTCCGAATGGCCAACCTTTGGACTAGAAGGGCTCCCAGAGGGGTCCTTTAATCCCTGCCTGATCATGGAGATCCGATCAATAATTCTCTGTGCCCGCACCAGGCATCCCAATCAGTTCCCCTATATCATTGTGTGGGGTGACTTGGCAGATAACCCTCCGTCTTGGATGAGGTCTTTTCTTACAGAAAGACTTCCAACTGCGCTTCCAATGACGGCGGCGAGCACGCTGAGGCAGCCTCCACTATATCCTGTCCTACAGAAAACTGAGGAAGACCCCGGCCTTCTCCTTCCCCTACCATATGTGGCACCCGACCCCTAGGGCTGCAGAGCCCAGTCAAGGGAGGGCAGAGGGTGGAAGGGAGGGTCCCGCCCCAGGAACCCAGAGCCAGAGAGCACAAAGCCCTGAAACTGCTGTCCCACTCCTTCCCTTGAGACCTGTAGGGCCGCCGGATGAACAGGGCCGCCAGCAGTTCCAATACTGGCCCTTCTCTATTGCTGACCTCTATAACTGGAAAACTCAGAACCCCCCTATTTGGAGCAACCCAGGAAAATTGTGTCCCTCCTAGAATCTGTCCTCTTTACCCACCAGCCAATGTGGAATTATTGCCAGCAGTTACGACAGGTTCTCTTCCACTACAGAAGAAAGAGAGAGAATCATTACTGAGGCTAGGAAGATGATACGGGAACCCACTGGGAAAATTACCACAAATTAATCGATATTACCTTTCCCTTATCCAGGCCAGACTGGGACTACAACTCCGATGAAGGTGAGGACAGACTCCGACAGTACCGCCAGGTTCTGTTGGCGGGTCTCAAGGCAGGGGCTCAAAAGCCCTCCAATTTGGCCAAAGTTTATGACCTAAGGCAGGAAGATAAGCAATCCCTGGTTGCATTTTTAGAGAGAATTTTAGAGACCTTCAGACAGTACACCCCCTTAGACCCAGAAAAGCCTGAGGACTTTGCAGCCGTGGCTATGGCTTATATACATGCCTCAGCCCCGGACATCAGAAAGAAACTACAGAAAATAGAATAGGAGAAAAGACCTTTAGAGACTTGATGGAGGTGGCTGAGAAGGTATAAACAACAGAGAAATGGAGGATGAAAAGCAATTAAGATTAGAAAAAAGAAAGGAAGAAAGGCAGCGCATAGTTGGAAGACAGCTGACAGAGGAATTGGCGAAAATCATGCTAGCCGCAACTACGGACCCAGGTGAACAGGAGCGACAACTGCATCAAATGGCCACTGGTACCCGGCTGAAGAGCAGGGTAGGCCCCCCTGGGGAAAGACCCATGTGGCTCCGCAAAGAGCACGCTGGGCTAGGGTGCCCGAAAAGAGCTCCAGTCCTCTGAAGGGACTTATGAGTCTGACTAGGAACATCGGGTTCAGCACCCCTCCCCAAACCCAGGGTAACCCTAAAGGTGGAGGGGAGACCAATAGACTTCTTGGTGAATACGGGGGCTCAACACTCGGTCCTCCTGAATCCGCTGGGAAAATTGACTCACAGAAGCACGTAAGTCGAAGGAGCCACAGGATCAAAGCCCTACCCATGGACTACCCGAAGAACTGGACCTAGGAGGGGACGGGTAATCCCCTCGTTTATGGTGATCCCCAAAAGCCCACACCCTCCTTTGGCTGAAAAAAGTGGGGCCCCAAATCAGATTTACTCCGGATGGGGTCCAAATTAAGGATAAAACAGGACAACCCATTCAGGTTTTATTAATGAGGCTAGAAGATGAATACCACCTATATGAGAGAACCCAGGCCCCTCCCGAGGCAGCCGGGATGGAAGAATGGCTAAAACTATTTCCTAAGGCTTGAGCTGAGACTGGAGGGATGGGTCTAGCCACCAACAGACCTCCCATTTATACAGAACTCAAGCCAGGGGCCGAGCCAATATGGGTAAAACAGCACCTAATCCCCCTGGAGCCCAGGCAGGGATAATGCCCTATGTCAGGAGACTAATGGAGGCAGGAATTCTGACTCCTTGCCATTCAGCCTGGAAAACACCCCTCCTCCCAGTATGAAAACCAGGTGATAAAAGGGAATACTGACCTGTCCAAGACCTACGGGAAGTTAACAAGAGGGTGATGGACATACATCCAACGGTCCCCAACCCTTATACCTTGCTTAGTTCAGTCACACCCACTAAGCAATGGTACTCTGTCCTGGATCTCAAGAATGCCTTTTTCAGCATTCCGCTCCGCACCTCAGAGTCAGGCCATCTTTGCATTTGAATGGACTGACCCTGAGAGGGTCATCAGTGGCCAACTAACATGGACCAGGCTTCCACAAGAGTTTAAAAACTCTCTAGCCCTTTTTGATGAAGCCCTACATGCTGACCTTAATGAGTTCAGAAAAGATCACCCCCACCTGACCCTTCTCAAATACATTGATGACCTCCTCATTGCTGCAGAAACAGAGAACGAATGCAAGGAGGGGACCCAGAACCTGTTAAAGACACTGGGAGACTTGGGTTACCAGGCATCTGCAAAGAAAAGCCCAGCTCTGCCGTCGAGAGGTTACCTACTTGGGGCACGTGCTGAAAGAAGGGAGCCGATGGCTCACAGAAGCCAGGAAGAGACTGTCCTTCACGTCCTCACTCCTCAAACACCTCGGCAAGTATGGGTGGATCCCGGGGTTTGCAGAAATCGCCAGGCCCCTCTATGAAGTCCCAGCGAGCGCAAATCCTTTGAATGGACTGACAAAGAGCAGCGGGCATTTGAAGCCCTCCAACAAGCCCTCATCTCGGCCCCAGTGCTAGGACTCTTCGTGGATGAGGCAAGTGGGTTGCTAAGGGAGTACTCGTGCAGACTCTGGGACCCTGGTGAAGGCCAGCGGCTTACTTATCTAAAAAACTAGATCCAGTGGCTTCGGGGTGGCCCCCTTGCTTGAGGATTGTGGCAGCAACAGCCCTGTTGTCAAGGACGCCAATAAGTTAACTTTGGGACAGAACCTATCAGTAACCACTCTTCATGCAATTGAAGGGATATTGAAGCAACCTCCAGAGAGATGGATTACTAATGCCCGGACCACTCATTACCAGTCTTTACTTCTGAACCCCCCAGAATTACTTTCCAGGCATCTGCAACCCTGAATCTAGCTCCGCTCCTACCAATGCCTGACTTGGAGGCTCCCATCCATCGGTGTGTCCACATCCTGGCACAATTCCTTGGGGTGAGAGAGGACTGTGAGATACGCCCCTCACTGAGGCCAGTTTGACATGGTTCACAGACGGGAGCAGCTTTGTGCGGACCAGCATCAGGTACGCTGGGGCAGCGGTTGTCTCCCAAGAGGGTTTTCTCTGGGCCCAGCCCTTGCCTCCAGGTATGTCAGCCCAGAAAGCCGAACTGGTAGCCCTGACTAAGGCCTTGCAGTTGAGAAGGGACAAGGTTGTTAATATCTGTATGGACAGTAGGTGTACCTTTGCCACTGTACATATCCATGGGGCCATCTATCGAGAGGGGATTGCTAACAGCGGAAGGAAAACCCATTAAAAAAACAAGAAATATTGGACTTAGTAGAAGCTATATGGCTCCCTAAAAAGGTGGCTATCCCCTGTCCTGGTCATCAAAAAGGCATGGACCAGATTGCCTTAGGGAACAGGAGGGCAGATGAGACAGCTAAGCGAACAGCCATCCAGGGAGTCCCTGCCGAAGGAAAAGACTCCATCCTGACTGTAACTCTGTCCGACCCGAGGAACCCACAGATCCCTGAGAGTTCCCAATATGCGGAAGAAGACACTGAATGGATAAAAGGCCTGCCCATGACTCAGTTCCATGATGGACGATTTAGGCAACAGGTGGTTGATTCTCCCAGAACTGATGGGAACCACTCTAATGATCAGCATTCATCGAGCCACCCACATGGGTATTAAGAAGATGCAGGACTTGATCAAACAATCCTATACAAAAATAAGAAATGCCCAAACCAAGGTTGAACAAATTATCCAGTCGTGCAAGGCCTGCCAACTCATGAGCTCAACCCAGATTTCAGGAAGTGCAGGGACTCGGACTAGAGGAACCTTGCCACGTAAATATTGGGAGGTAGATTCTCAGAAGTAAGACCAGGCAAGTATGGCTATAAATATTTGCTAGTTTTTGTAGACACCTTTTTAGGATGGGTCGAAGCATTTCCAACCAAGCACAAGACTGCTGCAGTGGTAGCAAAGAAATTACTAGAAGACATACTCTCTAGGTACGGCTTCCCCCAACAGATCGGCTCAGATAATGGGCCAGCATTCGTCTCACAGGTAAGTCAAGGACTGGCCAAAGTCACAGGGGTGGATTGGAAGTTACACTGTGCTTACCAGCCCCAGAATTCTGGACAGGTAGAAAGGATGAATCAGACCCTAAAAGAGACCCTAACAAAATTGACCCTGGAGACTGGCGGTAGCTGAGTGTCTCTCCTCCCCTTCACTCTATTCCAAGTACGGAACTCCCCTTCCAGATGGGACTGAACCCATTTGAGACACTTTATGGTGGGCCTCCGCCTATTGTTCCCTCCCTGGGGGCAGCCGCAGTCACTGAGGTAGAGGACCGTAACATATATTTCAGGATTTACAGAGGCTGCTGAGAGTGTACCAAGAGATTTGGCCAGCACTCCAAGCTATCTACAAGGACGGACCAACCCCACTCCATGCCAGTTCCAGCCGGGAGATTAGATCTACGTCAAGAGACACCATCATCGCTCACTTGAACCCCGCTGGAAAGGACCCTTCATTGTTCTGCTGACCTGAAAGTAGACGGGATCACCACCTGGATTCATCATAGAAGGCAGACTCTACCAACGGAGACCTATTGACAGGGAGGACCGCAAAGGACCCCGATCACCCTCTAAAGCTAAGACGGCGCTGCAACCCCATTCCCACTTGCAAATGATTATAACTTTATTAATGTTCATCTGTGGGCCGGTGACTGGGTATGACGACCCTTACCAACCTTTCAAATGGACATTGAGCTGGGTAGTAGGGGGAGGGAAACCGCCACAGGTTGTTCAGGAAATTCTCCGCCACAGGAACCAGCCTATCTCATTCATCACCTCCATGTGTGCCCTGGTACCCATGTCCCCTTGCAGAAATGCAATGCCATGGCATGCTTGTCCCGAGTGCACTGGCAGGGTGTGCAAGCAGCACCAACAGTACTACTGTGCTTGCTGAGGATGTGAGTCTTTGGGAAATGGGAAACCTGAAGAGGAAATGACAGATAATCATAGTCACGTGGCATCCAAATCATGGGAAGGGACCCTATTGTGAACAGCTAATATTACTATCCAGGAGCCTGGGAACTTTAGATGGTACTCAGGACGACAATGGGGCTTTAGATACAATGAGGAAGGACGTGACCGAGGGGGGTGCGTTCAGATCAAGAAACGGGGTGTCAGCCTCATCAATTACGGGTCCCAACCAGATATTCAGGCTTCCTGCCCCTAAAATACTCCCAACTCCCAGATCCTCAGACCCAAAGTAACCCCCACACTTCCTACCGGGGAGCCCACCAGGGACCTGCAGAGCCCCACTATCCTGCCCAAACTCGGGATCGAACCTGCAGAACTTTGGCCCGTGCTGCAGTCTTCCATACTCTGAATGCTGGCCGAGCTAACTTGACCCGAGATTGCTGGCTTTGTTATGATGCTGCACCCCTATTATGAGGCTTATGCTACAGATCCCCTTTCCTTTGAAGACACCCAAATGCCCCTTTTCTTTGATCACAACCACAACACAATCCACTGTGCCTGGAATTCCACCTGACCCCGACTCATCCTCCCAGTACTCGGAACAGGACATTGCACTGGGTATACCAGTACTTCCAGGTTGGCTGGCCCATGTAATAGGACCACCTGGGCTGATAAAAGGGGCTACTACCCCCCATAACAACAGGGGCATTGTGGGTCTGAAACAAGACCGGCCTGACAACATGTGTATCTGGGCAGTAATACACTCAGTGAAGGACATCTGTGTCCCCGTTCTGTTGAAACCCAGAATAGTTTACCACACCAAGACTGAGTTCATGACCCAATACCTGGCCCCCAGGTACCAGGAAAAAAGAGAATTGGTAATAGCTGTCACAGTAGCAACCCTCCTGGGACTAGGAGGGACTGGGATAGGGTCCGTAGCCCTTGGACACAGGGAATCCAGATTCAGGCCCTAAAAAGTGCCGTTAACCAAGATATAGAACACTTAAAAAATTCCATATGACACTTGGAAACTTCTCTCAACTCACTGGCTGAGGTGGTACTGCAGAATAAAAGAGACCTAGATTTGCTATTCTTACAACCAGGGGATCTATGTGGGGCATTAGGTGAGGAATGTTGTTATTATGTCAATCACTCAGGGGTCATACGTCAGTCCCTGGCTAAAGTTAGGGAAAACCTTGAGTCATGAAAGAAGGAAAGAGAACAGGCTCAAGGTTGGTTCGAATCTTGGTTTAATAGCTCCCCGTGGCTCACCACTTTGATTTCCACCCTGTTAGGTCCTCTCCTTATTTTGCTCCTACTATTGACTTTTGGACCCTGCATCCTAAACAAATTGCTTCAGCTCATAAGGGACTGACTGGGGCTAATCCAGCTTATGGTTATGAGGACTCAAACTAGTATTTTCCTATTCCCCTCAGCGACCCACAGGAATATGTACAGATGTAGCCCTTTGATGGTGGTCTGACCACCGCTATGACCTCAGTTCCATGATTGGGCCCCGAAGTGTGCCTTGAGAAGGGGGGAATGTAGGAGCCTATGTAGGAGCCTACAAGCCCTTTTTTCTCTCAACTGTCCCTTTAATTGATGAAGCAATAGTTCTGAAGCCTAATTTTGAAGACACCCAAGTGCCCCTTTTCTTTGATCACAACCACAACACAATCCAATATGCCTGGAATTCCACCTGACCCCGACTCATCCTCCCAGTACTCGGAACAGGACATTGCACTGGGTACTTCCAGGTTGGCCTAAAGCCCGAGCAAAGCCAGATGACAATAACTCACCTGCCTGGGGGGCAAGATACCATTGACCTGTTCCTGGAAACACCACAGGCACCCCTTGCGACACTCAACTGAGCATGTATCAGGAAGAGCAGATATTCTGACCCAGGGTTGGGTAAACCACAGGCCCCCTTAGTGACAGCCAACTAAGCACGTACCAGGCACAGTGGAAATTCCCCAGTTCTTGTCTGTTAAAGGTGTAAATACCCTACGCCCTTCTGCCTCAGGGCCTCACATTCTCACGGCATTGGGAGCTGTGTGGCCCAGGTTTAAGCTTGCTTCAATAAAGGACCATTGTGTGATTGCACCAGTAGTCAACTTCAGTGGGTTTCTCTGGGACTTCACACCACGGGCATAACAGCACAAGACCCTGGGCTCAATTCCTCCAGTATCAATACAAAACGTGTGTGGAGGTGTCTTCCTCAGGCACTCTCACACAGAGATCAGAGGCACTGAATGATACGTTATACAATATTTAAGTCTTTAAACAAGTGAATCTAATGGAGTTTTATCCTCATTACAGATGTTTATGATGCATGTAACACCAGTAGTTGAGAGGTAGAGGCCAAATAATATAATCAAGTGTCTCAGAAAACAAACCAACAAAGCGGTGCTGGGGAAATAGCTCCATCAGTAAAGTGCTTACCATAAATGCATAGAAACCCGAGTTGGATCCCTAGCACCCAGCATATGTTTGTAATTCCAGCACTGAGGAGGCAGAAACAAGCAGATCTCTAAAGTTCTTTGGCAGTTAGCCTAGCAGAACCAGTGAGTTTACAGGTTCCATGAGAGATCCTGTCTCAAAAAGTGGAGAATGATCAAAGAATATTCCTAATTTCAATTTAGGGGTCCACATGTGTCCATGCACACCCCACATACATATACAAACAAAAAATAAAAATCATAAAACTCAAATGAAATAGTTGACAAGAAAGGTATCTGACTCACTGAGATAAAGGTAATGTCAGAGCTGGATCTCAAGTTTACATCTTTGTATTCCAAGTGTATGATTTACAGTACCAAGCACACAGAGTTAATGTTCCATAACTGACCCAAATTCAGTTGAGGTTGAGAAACCACATATATCATTTAAAAAATATTTTTCAATGTGATGTAAATTCATTGAAATAACATTTATCAAATTAAAAATGTGGGGCCTGAGATGGCTCAGGGGTTAAGACTCTGTCTTGTAAGTAGAAGGTCTTGAGTTTGGATCCCAGATACCACGTAAAAATGCCAGGTAGATATGGTGGCGGCCTGCACTTCTGGCCCGGTGAACAGAGCCTGGGAAATCCCAGAGCAAAGCAAAAGGAGGTCGAAGCCATCCAGGACGATTCCTAAAGTCTCCCTTAGTCCTGCCCAGGCACACATAGTGCCCTCTGATGCGCCCAGGCACACACAGTGCCCTCTGATGCGCCCAGGCACACACAGTGCCCTCTGATGCGCCCAGGCACACACAGTGCCCTCTGATGCGCCCAGGCACACAGTGCCCTCTGATGCGCCCAGGCACACAGTGCCCTCTGATGTGCCCAGGCACATGCATGCACACACACACAAATAAGGTCTATAAACTTTAAGAATAAAAAAGGGGTGCTCAACTGAGAAGCTGATGTACAACCATGTACAACGTCCTGTGTCTTCCTGTCAACATAGACGCAGTGAATAAGAGTGGTGCAGCTGCCCACAATTGGCTCATGTTCACCCGTGACTCCTTGTGGAACTGTTTCTTTGGTCTGTTGATACCCAACCTGGAGTAAACAGATATTTGTTTCCCCAGGACACCTGATCATATGTTGTATGGTTTTGTGTAAAACATAGGAACACTTCCAAACTTTACAAAATAGGAGAGTATCTCTTAAACACTATAGGACTTCTGAGGATTTTCGAGTCTGTGTGTACCTCAGTAGGACCTAGAACTGCACTAACACACCACCATTACACACTTGTGACTTTCGATTATTACAAAGAAGGATAATTTTGGTTCCTAGTTGCTGTAACCACCTTTGAAGCTCTGAAGAGCAAAAATAAGGGAAACAAAGCAATGACATTTACTTTGTTACAGACCATCAGTTGGGTAGTGCTAGTTCTGACAGTTTGAACTCCTTAGGCAGTGAATTTCAAAGTATACTTTTTAACCCTTTTTTTGACAAACAGCATATTAAACTATCATCTGTTATAACCATTCATGAGAATGGAAAAGTAAAAGGCATAATGCTAGAGGGAGGAGCTTGCATTGGCACCTGAAGCCCTAGTAATGATACTGGCTTCATGCGCTGCTGCCCACCTCTGGAATTCTGACTTCTTTGACACTGTACAACTGTTGTCCAATCTCTTGTCCTTGGAAAGGGAACCATGACACTAAGTAGGGTCTTGTTGGCTTTTGGAGGTGATGACCTTTCTCAGTACATGTTACCAAAGGTCATGATATCAACATTCTGACAATGTTCAATCACTTAGTAAAGGTGGTGCCTGTCTCCTCCATTGTAATGCTACAAGTTTTCCTTTTGTAACTGATAGGCATATTATGAGCAAGTACTTTTAGAACATCAAAATGTTTTAGTTCTTGGCATACCTGTGCCCATCCCTGGTGACTCTTGCCAGGCGCACTTTTACATGTTTCCTATGACAACTGTTAACAAATTTTCACAAACTTGATGATTTAAAAACAACTTATTCTCTCAGAATTCTGGGGGCCAAAGCCTCAAGTCAGTTTCACAAGGTCAAGTCAAGGGGTTGGCAGGTCGTGCTTTCTCTAAAGACTTCAGAGGACTACCTACACATACCCTGCTTCTTTTAGCTGCTGGGATATGTACATTCCTTGGCTCCCAGCTGCATGGCTCCCAGCTGCATGGCTCGTCTCTGCCCCTCTTCACACTGAGTCTAACCTCCTGTGCTGTCCCTTATAAGGAAATGTCTACTCCTAAGGATCATCCTAGATCATCCAGGACATCCCTTATCTCGAAAGCCTTAATACTGTTAGAAAAATAACAAAATATTCAGATTCCCAGTGAGGGTTTACCTGGTTTATACATAGCTCACTACGACTTATTCCTATGGAATTTGCCAAATGGCAATTTTCTATCTACATTATTGCTTCCTTTATTAATCAGAATCCTACTGTACGGAAAACCTGCCTCTTTTCTACCATTTATATTCTGTTAATATGCATTTTATTACATGGGTTGAAATCTATCTCATTTGTTGATCAAGATTTGGGTAACTGCTGAAGGTGGCCTCTCATCTTAGTTACTTATCTCATTGCTACAACTAAGTTCCTGACAAGAAGCAATCTACAGGGAAAAGGGGTTTATTGTTCACAATTCCAGGTTACAGTCTATCACTGAGAGGTGACAGCAACAGGTGCTTGAAGCAGGTAGTCTCTCCACGCCCACAGTGGGAAACAGAAGAATGAATGCATGAAGCAGGAGGTCTCTTCACGGCCACAATCAGGAAACAGAAGAATGAATGCATGGAGCAGGAGGTTTCTTCATGGCCACAATCAGGAAACAGAAGAATGAATGCATGGAGCAGGTGGTCTCTTCATGCCCACAATCAGGAAACAGAGGAATGAATGCATGGAGCAGAAGGTCTCTTCATGGTCACAATCAGGAAACAGAAGAATGAATGCATGGAGCAGGTGGTCTCTTCACGGCCACAATCAGGAAACAGAAGAATGAATGCATGGAGCAGGTGGTCTCTTCACAGCCACAATCAGGAAACAAGATGAATGCATGGAGCAGGTGGTCTCTTCACGGCCACAATCAGGAAACAGAAGAATGAATGCATGGAGCAGGCGGTCTCTTCACAGCCACAATCAGGAAACAGAAGAATGAATGCATGGAGCAGGTGGTCTCTTCACGGCCACAATCAGGAAACAGAAGAATGAATGCATGGAGCAGGCGGTCTCTTCACAGCCACAATCAGGAAACAGAAGAATGAATGCATGGAGCAGGTGGTCTCTTCACGGCCACAATCAGGAAACAGAAGAATGAATGCATGGAGCAGGTGGTCTCTTCACAGCCACAATCAGGAAACAAGATGAATGCATGGAGCAGGTGGTCTCTTCACAGCCACAATCAGGAAACAAGATGAATGCATGGAGCAGGTGGTCTCTTCACGGCCACAATCAGGAAACAGAAGAATGAATGCATGGAGCAGGTGGTCTCTTCACAGCCACAATCAGGAAACAAGATGAATGCATGGAGCAGGTGGTCTCTTCACGGCCACAATCAGGAAACAGAAGAATGAATGCATGGAGCAGGCGCTCTCTTCTCACCCACAATCAGGAAACAGAAGAATGAATGCATGGAGCAGGTGGTCTCTTCACGCCCACAATCAGGAAACAGAAGAATGAATGCATGGAGCAGGTGGTCTCTTCACAGCCACAATCAGGAAACAAGATGAATGCATGGAGCAGGTGGTCTCTTCACGCCCACAATCAGGAAACAGAAGAATGAATGCATGGAGCAGGCGCTCTCTTCTCACCCACAATCAGGAAACAGAAGAATGAATGCATGGAGCAGGTGGTCTCTTCACGCCCACAATCAGGAAACAGAAGAATGAATGCATGGAGCAGGTGGTCTCTTCACGCCCACAGTGGGAAGCAGAAGAATGAATGCATGCACGGCTGTTGACACTTTATAGTCCGGGAAATGGTCCTGCCAGAAATTCGAATGGCTCTTCCCACATCAATCAACCTTATTTTAGAGACGCTCAGGTGGGCCAGAGCCTGCTTGGTTATCAGGCTGATGATCCTATCCACCATACTTTCTCTATTTTGACATCATTTTTTGATTAACTCCTTACTTTTTCCCTATGAAGTGTCTTCCACAAGGGTCACATGTTGAAGGCTTGGACCCCAGCTTGTGGATCCAATTAACTGAGAAGTGATTGTCTTGTAAGGGCTCTGTTTTAATCAATGTGTCAATCCATTGGACTGAATAAGTTTGGTGGCAATAGTGGGAGATGGTGAATTTCATTGATGGGCCTAGTTGGAAGCAGGTCACTGAGGGAACACCTTTGACGATTATTTCATCTCCAGCCATTTCCATGTTAACAGTCAGCGGTCTGGGGTCCTTTTTCTCCTCCCAGATACAAATCATGGGGGGTAGAAAGTTCAAGTGCTGGGCTGTGGTAACTTTTGTTTCCCTTGGAGCTTGCGGTCCTGAGTGGCACAGGTGGCACCTCAGGAATCGGGGTTCTTACTTAGCCCTACAAATACTACAGCTCTTCTGTGAGTCTAAGAAGTTGGGGGTCCACAGGCTTGGCTGCAGCTGGCACTGCATGAGGATTCTCTTGCTTTCAAGGGCAATCAATGTTATAGTTTTTGATCCAGCTTCAAAACACTCAGCCCTAATGACTTGACAGCTGCCTTGGTACTCTTTCAGTGATCAGGGTTTGCAGGCCTACTAGGTACACAGGAACTTTAAAAAGTTTTTCTTTTCTGCCTTCTATTACTACCTTTTACATAGTTAAAACGAGTTACTTTTAATGTGTGGGGGACATGTGTGTGCCACAGCACTTGGGTGGAGGTTAGAGGACAATTTGTGGAATCCGTTCTTTTCTTCTACTTCTACACAGGACCCAGGGATCAAACTCAGGTCATCAGGCTACTGTTTCCACTCAACAATGACATCATGCCACCCTGGACTTTGCTCAAAATCTAACTTATAGAGGATGTTGTGTATCAATCTGAAATATTCCATCCTAGAGGAAGGCTCAGAAGGTAGTTTGTTAGTCTCGAGAAGTTCCTGAAACTAACAAGTTTGGCGATAGGAAGATGTTAAGGTAAAGAAAGCAGTAAATAACTGCTTGGGGGGAGGAGACTCCTTGCGCAGCTAGGTGGGATTTTTGGTGATGTAGCTGCCTTTGAGTCATCCTGTTCCTATAAGTATACCCGATAAATGTACTGGTTTATCAAGTTGGACTGTGATGCAATTGGACTTTAGTTTGTCACTGAATTTCTGCCTGGGGTGAGTAACATTTGTGTAGCATCCCACTAGGAAAAGTGTCCCACTACATAGGCTTGTACAGCAAGCACACTTTACCTCACTGACTTTTTTATCCTCCTTTAGCACCAGCTTTCCACTCTCTTTTCATTCCCTCCTTATACCAATTCATTGTAAAGAAATACAAGAAGGGCTGGAGAGATGGCTCAGGGTTAAGACTCTTGTCTGGCAAGCAGAAGGTCCTGAGTTTGGATCCAGATCCCACGTGAAAACACCAGGCAGAAATGGTGGCTGCCTACACTTCTGGCCCTGGGGCATGGAGCTTGGGAAATCCCAGAGCGAAGCAAGAAGGAGGTAGAAGCAATCCAGGATGATTCCCCAAATCACTCTTAGTCCTCCACAGGGACATGCAGTGCCCTCTGACACTGACTGACATACATACACACACACACACACACACACACACACACGTATATATAAATAAATACAAGAAATATACTCAGATAATCTATATAAATATGTCTGACTGTTTATTGTATCACAATTGTAGTTAACTGCATCTATTTACAATTTTAATGTGTGTGTGTCACAAGACAGTTTTTGGGAGTCCGTTCTCCCTTTTCACCATGTGGGGTCCATAGATCTTGTGTAGCAAGTCCTTTTACCCACCGAGCCATCTCATTGGCTCAAGAGTATTGCATTTAATATTGACTGATGCTTAAATAAACATTGTTCTTTTCATGTATCAATAAGTTCAAAATATGGCAGTCACTGAGGTTTTTGTGTCTGCACTACAAGCAGAGTAAAAGAGATCAGGACAAAGGTTTATATTTGACAAGGCTGTCCATCTGCACCAGAAATACAGCAACTTCATTAAACAGGCTTCTGTTTGGGCCTCAGTTCACTAGAGTAGACACATGGCCACCCTCAAGATAATTGGGGTATGTGTGTAGGGGTAGTCTCACCACATAACCCTGTCAAATTTTCTATGATCCTGCTGTCTCTGGGTGTAGAATGCTAGGATTACAGGAATAAAGCACCACACCTGGCCTAGGAAGGTTTTCCCTGTGTTTTTTACTGTTTTTACATTGATGTATGTGGGCACGTGTGTGCATGCCACAGTATGTGTGTGGTTAGGGGAAATCTTGAGGGAGTCAAGTTTTCTTCTACCCTGTGGGTTCCTAGGATTGAACTCAGGTCACCAGCCTTGGTGACCAGTACTTTACCCAGTGTGCCATCTCGCCAGTCCTGGGAGTATTTTTAAATAGTCCTTCATCTAAAGTAGGATTCTATTAACGAGGAATTATGAAATTCTTTTTAAATATGGAACGCTTCACGAATTTGCGTGTCATCCTTGCGCAGGGGCCATACTAATCTTCTCTGTATCGTTCCAATTTTAGTATATGTGCTGCCAAAGCGAGCACTATTATGAAATTCTTGTAAGCTAGTAATGTTAAGTTTTTGAAACAAACTAATCTGAAGAAAAAAAAAAATAACCCACAAGTGCCAAGAGAGAAGCAGGATATAACATATATAGTATGATCTCAGTTTTGTTTAAAAATGTAATTTACATATATACATACCCACATGTGGGACATAACTTCTAGAACTAGCACTTAAGGCCAGAGGGATGCTGATGAATAGACAAGCTTTGTTTTTTAATCCCCCTCCCCATTTTCTAAACCTTCTGTAATGAACTGTAGTCTAATAGGAAAAAATGTTTCTTTACAAAAAGTAGAAGTTTTCAAAAATATTGCTTTCAAAGGAAACCAAGTCTAAAATGTTTTCCACTTACTCATTCTCATCTTCATTGTCAAAAGAAAGGAGACTGCTGTTTCTGATTTGCTTCTGTGTGCTCTTTTTAACCAAGTCCTGCTTATTTACTTCCTCTTCGCTTGTTTTCTTCTTTTTTGAACTTGCCACTAGCCCTGCATACTTTTCATCTGAAGAACGCTTAACTGGTTTTCGATACATGATTCTTCCATCAGCAGGAGGTGGCTCTTCATCTGTAATAAAGTCAAAGCTGAATTTCCTTTCCACTATTTTGCTGTTTTCAGAGAGCAAGAAAATCTCAGTGTATTTAAAGATGTCCTTGAGTAAATCCAGCAGGAATTTCTACTGCTCTTAGTCACCACCTAACACATGCAACCTCTTAATAAAAACACACCAGAGTTTTTATTCTACAATATTGTTAATCCCCAATTGATTACAAATTGTAGTTGGGGGAGATGACTTGAACTCAGTACCTCATGCACACAAAACAAGTGTTGTACCCCCAAACTGCACTCTCAGCCCGTCAGGTTGTATTTCTAAGTATTCTGGAAGAAAACCATTTCTCCCTAAAACAATGTAATAGATGTTTACAAGTAATAAAAATACATTATGTAACGTGCTATCATTCAGTATACTTGAAGCACTAATTACATAGAGCTTTGTTGGTGGACCAATTTTTTAAAAAAGATCCTTTTGTTTAAACTTGCACTTAATACACTTATTGTCTCTATTGATGTGAAACTTGAGGGTCAGAGGTGAAAAAGCATCTAGTGTCATAGCCAAGTTTTGAACCAAGGACTGTCTCCCTGAAACAAATCATTCCCTGAAACAAACCATTACATAAATTTATACTTCAGCCTCCTTCAACTGGTTCAAAAAATCAGATTACTTTCTGACATACCTGATTTGGCAGCTTTTATTTCTGCTTTAATTTTCATGACTTCTTCAACCGTCAGGTCTCCCTGCTTTAAAACCACCACCTGAGGCTGCTCATCTTCCTTGTCACTGTCATCACCATGCTCATCTGGGAGCTGAGGCTGGATTCTCTACAGAAAATGTAAACACAGCCTGTAGGTTGCCACCTTTGAAACCAACAGGACACCCACGACTACATTCTCTCATTAGCCCCCCTTGTCGCTCAATACAGTGCCAGCCAAGTGCAAAGTCTACCGTTTCCAGCTCCTGCCTCCAGCTGGGGCCTCCAGAAGCACCTGGTGATGTGACCTTACCTGGTGATGGGAGGCAACCACACCTGGTGGTGGGGCGACCACAGCTGGCAGTGGTGGGGTGACCACACCTGGCAGTGGTGGGGCGACCACACCTGGTGAGGTGACCACACCTGGTGATGGGGTGACCAAACTTGGTGATGGGGTGACCACACTTGGTGATGTGAAGTGACCACACCTGACGATGAGGTGTGCATACCTGGTGAGGTGACCACAACCGGTGATGAGGGAACCACACCAGGTGATGAGGGAATCACACCTGGTGGTGAGGCGACCACACCTGGTGGTGAAGTGTGCACACCTGGTGGTGAGGCAACCACACCTGATGATGAGGGAACCACACCTGGTGATGGAGTGACCACACTTGGTGAGGTGACCACTCCTGGTGGTGGGCAACCTACACCAGGTGATGAGGCAACCGCACCAGGTGATGAGGTGTGCAGACCTGGTGGTGAGGCGAGCACACCTGGTGATGAGGGTGCGCACCTGGTGGTGAGGCGACCGCACCAGGTGATGAGGGTGCGCACCTGGTGGTGAGGCGACCGCACCAGGTGATGAGGGTGCGCACCTGGTGGTGAGGCGAGCACACCTGGTGATGAGGGTGCACACCTGGTGGTGAGGCGACCGCACCAGGTGATGAGGGTGCACACCTGGTGGTGAGGCGACCGCACCAGGTGGTGAGGGTGCGCACCTGGTGGTGAGGCGACCGCACCAGGTGGTGAGGGTGCGCACCAGGTGATGAGGGTGCGCACCTGGTGGTGAGGCGACCGCACCAGGTGATGAGGGTGCGCACCTGGTGGTGAGGCGACCGCACCAGGTGATGAGGGTGCACACCTGGTGGTGAGGGTGCACACCTGGTGATGAGGGTGCACACCTGGTGGTGAGGCGAGCACACCTGGTGATGAGGGTGCACACCTGGTGGTGAGGCGAGCACACCTGGTGGTGAGGGTGCACACCTGGTGGTGAGGGTGCACACCTGGTGGTGAGGCGAGCACACCTGGTGATGAGGGTGCGCACCTGGTGGTGAGGGTGCACACCTGGTGATGAGGGTGCGCACCTGGTGGTGAGGGTGCACACCTGGTGGTGAGGGTGCACACCTGGTGGTGAGGCGACCGCACCAGGTGATGAGGGTGCACACCTGGTGGTGAGGCGAGCACACCTGGTGATGAGGGTGCACACCTGGTGGTGAGGGTGCACACCTGTCCCGACCGCGCGCACAGCTCCGGGCTGCAGGCACACGCTGCTTCCCGGCCATTTGTCTTAGACCCGTCGCTGGATCCCGACGGCTCCCGCGCAGCCGTCCCACGCGAGTCCACAGCCCGAGCGGCTCGCTCCCGGCCGCTCCCGTCCGGAGAAGGGGCCGCGCGTCCAGCTGGCGGGGCGACGGCCGCTGCGGGCCCCCGGGCGGCCGGGCCGGGGTCGGGGTCCGGGGCCCACCCGCGGCCGTGGGGAGCGCGGCGCGCGGCTCACCTTGGTCTCCACCGTGGGCCCCTCGCGGTAGCCGGCGCGCTCCTTGAGGCGCGACAGGAAGGCGGGCTCGGCCGGCCGCACGTACGACACCTGGTTGCGCTTGCTCATGGCGGCGGTGACCGGCGCCCGCCGCCCGCCGCCCCTCGCGGCGCCGGCGCCCTCGTGACGTCACGAGCATCCCGCCCCTCCGAGGCGGCGCCCGCGTGACGTCACGCCCGCCGAGGGCGCCAAATTCAAACCCGCGGCCATCTTGGGAGGGCGGACCGCGCGCGGCGGGGAGGCGGGGACGGCGGCCGGTCCTGCCGCGAGTCCCGGACTGAGGGCGCCATGGCCCCGGGCGGCAAAAGTAAGTCTGGAGCCGGCGTGACCGCGGCGCCGGCCGCGAGTGCGAGTGTCCGCGTGGCGACAGCGGCGCGCGAGGAACCGGCGTCCGCTCCGTGCGCGGGTGGGGCGGCCCTGGCTCTTCCCCGGGCGCCAGGCCGAGCCGAGCCGAGCCGAGCCGAGCCGGGCCGAGCCGAGCCGGGCCGAGCCGAGCCGAGCCGGGACCCTCCCCCGCCCTCCCCGCTGCGGGGTCCGCATTTCTGACTTGGTTGAAGGGAGGGTCGTGTAAAGCTCCCGAGTTCCCTCGACGGCAGCCTTGTGTCCCCCGTGGCCAGCTGCGTCCTCCAGGACGCCGTGACTCCAAAGCAGGCTGCTCGGCGCAGCCCCGCGGAGGCTGTTTCCGCGCATCGCGCGCGTTCGCACAGTGAGCGGCGAGTGGGGGGCGCGGCGAGTGGGGGGGCGCGGCCGGGGGGGGCGCGGCCGGGGGGGGGCGGCGGCTGCAGCATCCAGCAGCCCGGCCGGCGCAGGTTCGCCCGCACGTCTCCTGCGCTCCCCTCGGGGGGCCGCTGGCAGGGAGGAGAGGGGCGGGCACAGCTCGCAGCGTGCGGGACTGTAGGTTACCGGTCGCAGCCGGCTGTCCGCTCCGCCGGGGCGAGCAGGACGTGCACAGCCCTGGCTGCAGCGAGGTGGCTGGACGCGACGCCCCCAGCTTCGGGGCAGAGCCGGCTTCATCCCGTCTCGCAGCGCAGGGAAAGGCTGCGACTGGAGACCGATGACCAGCCAAGACGGAACTGAAGGTGGGAGGGTCGCTACTGCGCACCCCACTTCGAGAACACGCGTCCAGTCTCCCCTCGCCGCCAAGAGCCCTGCCGCTTCTTGCTCTTGATAAACTCATGTTTTCACTCCTCTTTAAACTTACTTGTTCCTATGTATATGTGCCTAATGACATTGCCTGATCCCTTAAGGAGTCGCTTTTTCAATACTGATTATGATATTTCTGAAAATGCAACGAGGTCAATACATTTAAATTTTGCAATGTTAATGTGTCTAGTTCTCTGTCAGTTGTAATTATTTCCTGGTGGACTTTTTTTTTTTTAAATCTTCTTTTAAATTGCCGTATGGGCATGTGAGTGTTGAGTGTGGGCTTTTGAGTTTCAATTCTTTCCTTTTTGAAACAGGATTTCTCTTAATGCTCTTCTCTGCTGCTCCTGACTCGCTACATCTGGCTTTTTGTGGTTTTCAGGGATTTCTTTTTAATATTTTATGTCTCAGTTCTTCTATGAGCCAACGGTCATATAAACGCAATTCTTCCTTTTTTTAAAAATTTATTTATTCATTTTGTGTGTGTGTATATGTGTGTGTGTGTGTGTGTGTGTGTGTGTGTGTGTGTGTGTGTAGAACCACAGGCAAACTCGGGAACCACCATGGGCCGCCTCCACCTCCTTTTTACTCTGCCCTGGGATTCACAGGCTCCACCCTACCAGGACCAGAAATTCAGGCCGCCCCGGCTTCCACCCAGTGTCTAGGATCCGAACTCAGGACCTTCCGCCTGCAAGGCAGAGGCTTAACCCCTGAGCCCTCTCTCTAGCCCCTAAACGCAGTTCTTCCTTTACACATACTTTCTTTTTTAAAAAAATTTTAAACTTTATTTATTGTGTATGTGCGTGTGTGCGCGTGTGTATCAGACAGCAGCGTGTCCCTGTGGAGGACCAAGAGTGACTTCGGGAATCATCCTGGATTGCTCCTACCTCCTTTTTGCTTCGCTCTGGGATTTCCCAGGCTCCACCCACCAGGGCAGGAAGTGCAGGCTGCTGCCTTTTCCTTTCATATGGGAACAGGGATCCGAACTCAGGATATTCTGCTTTCAAGGCAGAGTCTTAACTCTTGAGCCATCTATCCTGTCCATTTCCAGGGATTTATTTCCCACCACACCATCTCCCCAGCTCACATTAACCTGAAGTCTATCACACCCTTTGGTCTGTTCAACTTCCTTTTTCCTCTACCATATTCAGTATATTAAGGAGATATAAGCATACAAGTCGGTATAGTCATAACATATGTTCTTTGCTTCTTCCTGATAACTAAGTTCAGTAAATTCAAGATAGTAACATGGAGCACTGGATTATTTAATGGGAAGTGCTGCCTTTTGTACTCTCCTGTTAATGGCTGTGCTCGGCCTGTGAGAACATTTCTGGGAACCAGGGTGTGCACAGATCTCCTTTTCGAGGGGAACCTTCCTGCTCCTGTGGGTTTGTTAGCTAAGTTGTCTGCTTCTTCATTCCCGACAGTGCAGATTCCAGCACGAAGCAGCAGCACATTTTGCTTCACGCCTATGAAGGACATCTGTAATGGGATCTTTGGCACTGTGTGTTGCTTATTGAAGTCTGAGAAATGAGAAAGTAAACTATAAATTGTTGGGAATTGCAGAGAGAGGGACCCTGAGGTCTAGCAGAGTCCCCATGTCTGTGAGCTGGGAAAGGAAGGCGCAGTCTTGGTTCAAGTGATGCAGATTCTCCCGTTTGATTGGATTCTCATAGATTTCCAAGTAGATGTGTAGAAACATTTCCGGAGGCTTTTTCCCCTTTCATTGGATTGTGAAAGTAGAGCTTATTCCTCACACAGTCGTGTCAGAAATTAATCTATAACTTCTTTTTCTTCTCTGACTTTTGGTTTTCCATATTTATTTATTGTGTTGGGGGATGACGGAGAGGCACACGTGTAGAGGTCAGAGGTCCACTTACGGCAGTTGGTTCTCTCTGTCCACTATGTGGCTTCTGGGTACCGAATTTACATCATCAGAGTTGTGCTTTTATCTGCTGAGCCATATCACTGGCCCTGACTTCCTCGTACCAGACTCAATCTGCCTACTAGGTCGATTGACGATAGATGGTCTGGGAAGTGAGAGAAGCAGGAATACTTGCGTGGTCCCCATGAAGGGTATTACTGGCTCTATTCCACAGTAGTAGCAGTGGGTATAGCAAGAACTACTAGTTTTATAGCAATAGTTGAAGTTACAAAGATTCAGATCCAGCTGGCAGGTTGGACATGAAGAGTGAGGAAGACGAGTCACCATCAGAGTCCTCAGCATCAAAGCTTGGGCTCTGGCGGGCCCAACAAGTTAGGTTCAGTCCATGCATCCCCAACAGGCCTTAATAGTAAAGCTGAGAAAGAGTCATCCGCTGGGGCCATATTAGGAAGAGGAACAAATGAAGAAGTTTGGTAACCCCTAGTCTGTCTTTGGGGTTCTGACATGATGCTTATGTTTAAATAAAGGGCAAGAAATACATGTAACTAAGCAGCCCTGGTCTAGGTACAGTTATAGCCACCACCGATCCATCAGTGCCTGAGTTCTAGTCTGTCCATCCTGCAAGGTGACATAACAGGTGTGAGAACTCTGTGGAATCTTTTTCCAGGAGGCCAGTTCCTCCTCAGATTGGCATTAGGATTTCAGCCTTCCTCTTCGCCCCCACCTCCCCCACACCTGGAGATCTTGTAATTGGGGGGAGTCAAGTCCACTGTTTCAGTGGTCTGATTGCATGTCTCTCCTTAAAGTATCTTCTCTCCTTCTAGGATGTCGCAGGGTGAGATAGGCTGTCTGGGTGTGGAACTTAGAAACTAAAAAGCCAGCATTCCATTTACTGAAACGAAGCATCATTACTGAGCCACTATGTCTGTATCCACCATCTCGGTTTCTGTCTTCCAAAAGAAATAAGGAAACTGAAGTCGGTAAAGGAAAATTTATCTACATGTAGCCAATGGGGAGGATTACAGGAAAACAGCCTGCTTTGCTTTCCCTCCTCAGCTAGCATTGTGGTGGTGTTGAAGTGTCTAGCAAACCACAAGACCACGGCCAGAAGACCACTGATGTAGCCATGGGACATCCTTAGATGGGCGGACTAGTCCCCACTTGCCCTGTTGTCACTGCCAGTTCTCCCCCTTCTCTCCCAGCGTGAGGGCACAGGTGCCCTCCTTCATAAATCCTTGCGTTGCCTACTCAGCATTCACGTGGACAATATCAAGTGTGCAAGTACATATAAGACTCTGGGCCTCTGAAGAACCGTCCAGGAAGAAGGTTTCAATTTGGGCCCCAGATGCCTGTGTGAGTGAGACTTTAGGCCAGGGCTAGGGAGTGGCCAGAAGCTGTCCTCTGAGCACGCATGCTGTGGCAAGTGCACATGCCCTCGCCTCTTTCTATGGGATAAGCAGATATTTAAAGTAATTGTGACTAGGTTATTAAAGTGTGGGGATTTTGCCTCTTTTTTTGGCATTTTTCTTTACAAATCTCTTATCTTTTTTTTTTTTTCTTAGCTGAGTTACGCAATGTGACAAATTCTCAGTCTAATCATTCAAGGTAAGAAAAAGTCTTGTTAATAAGCTGGAAGGGATTAGCAATGTACCAATGTACCTTTTCTAAAAGAAGTGTTTAGTGGATTTAGATTTCAAAATTCTGCTGCTTCAACCAGCCAAAAGTGTAGCACTCATATGCTTCCTCGTGCCCTTTCAATTGCCAGGCTAAAATGGAATGAATTTCATAATCATAAAATAATGACTTATTTGCTAGTAAGGGAAGATGAGAGGTAAGCAGTGTATGATGCTTTTGAAACAAACTGCTTTTGGTTCTGTTTGCAGTACAGGTTTGTAAAGATGCCTACTGGAAAAAAAAAAAACCGTAAAGGGTGTAGTCACAGGAGAACTTTAAAAGAACTAAATTGAAGTGGGAATCCAGAGGTCTAGAGACAGTTTCTTTTCTCCAGTAACATTACTTATTTTTCTTTTTGTGTTTTGTTTTGGTCTTAGTAATGAGGGGGATGCCATCAAAGTTTTTGTGCGAATTCGTCCACCTGCAGAGGGCGCTAGATCCTTGGATGCAGAGCAGAACTTCTGCTTGTCAGTCCTGTCCCAAAACTCTCTTCGGCTGCACTCCAACCCAGACCCCAAGACTTTTGTGTTTGACTATGTTGCAGACATGGACACCACTCAGGTAGTGGCCACTGGGAATTCGATCTTTCGTTATGACTTTATTTGCTAGGATTTAATTTCTGGTCTCTTTAGTTTGATAGATTTCAGATCAGGAAATTGAAACATTCTGTAACTATTTCAAATCTAATTTTATTCATTTCCTTTTTTATTTTTCAAACTATGTACCAGAATGGCACAAGGCACTACGTGCACTGATGGAGGTGAATGGAGATGTATTTTTTAGAGACACTAAATGGTCAGTAAATGCATTTGACCTTCTGCTTCAAGGACTTAGGACTACTATGATGTCAATAACTGCCTTTCTAATGAAGGCCATTGAATTAAGATCTTAACATCTCTGTCCAAAGAAACTTTCTGCAATGACAGATGTTTTATATTCGACTTGCTGCAGTAATCTCTAGTCACATGGCAATTCAAGTTTAATTACAATTGATAAAATCTGAGACTTTGTACTTCTTTGCCTTAGCTTGTGTATTGGATAAACTTTCATCCAATCCATTTAAATAGTCATCTTTTTTTGACAGGACTTTTTTTTTGTCTGCCTCTCCTGTATCTCAGGCTGGCTTGGAACTCACTGCATAGCTAAGGACGACCTTGAATCCAGAGTCGGCCATTTCTACCTCCTGAGTGCTGACATTACAGGAGTGTGCCACCGCACCCGTGTGCCATGTTGGGGTGGGATCAGGGCTTCATGCTTGCCAGGCAAGCACTCTGCCCTCAGTTCCTCAGCCCTCACAGTCTTGATTATTATGCACATGAGCATGCTTTGGTGAAATAATCTAGAGATTTGTTAGTTGATTGAAAGATGAAATGAGCCATACATAATTTTATAAATCAAAATTTTCTAATAGACACACTGAAAAGTAAAAGAAAACAGGCAAAATTAATTTAAATCATATATTTTATATAGCTCAATATGTCCAAAGTACCTCTTCTTCTTTTTCTTTGTGTGTGTGTGTCTGTCTGTCTGTCTGTCTGTCTGTCTATATGTGTGTGATGTGCATCCATTGTTTGCAAATATGTGGGCACATGTGTATGCAGGTGTGCTCGTGTACATGTAAGCCAGAGGTTAACAAATGTCTTTCTTGAGTGCCTTCCACGTTTCATTGAGAAAGGTCTGTCATTTGCACTCATTCAGTCGGTTAGTCCAGCCACTAGCCTGCCTGGAATTGCATCCTGCGTGCAAGTCTGCCTAGCCTTTACGTGGGTTCTGGGGATCTGGTCACTAGTGCTCATGCATCCTGACTTCTGCACCAACCTATCTCCACAGTCTTAAGATACCAGTACAGTATGTAATTCATAGGAACTGCAAAATTTTCATCTAGTCACATTCAGTCTTCAGAATCTACTGTATATTTGCACCTACAGCACATCTCAATTTGGATTAGCATCAAGCATTTAGTAGCCAATGTGCTCACAACATAGGTTTAGGAGTTCTTGCATTCTGATATACTGTAGCTACCTGTTTGTCAAAGTGAAAATGTAAAAATCAGGCTTACTTGTGGCAAAATAACTGAAGAAAATATATAGCTCTGTATGTTGTCCTAGCACCATTATGATATTTGCATATAATACATAAAATTCTGCCTGAAACTTAAATATGTCCTTTTTTTTTTTTTTCAGAGAATTTTTTTATTTCATCAAACTGAAACAGGACTAGAATGATAGATAGTCAGTGAAGTTCTGAGGATCCGAGTTCAATCTCCAGAACCTATGTTTAAAAAGCCAGGCACGGTAGTACACACCTGTAGTCATAGGGTGGGGGAGGCAGAGACAGTCCTTGTTTCAAAAGAAGAAAAAAAGCACAGTGTAGGCCATCTGAGGAACGGCTGCTGAAGTTGTCCTTTGGCCTTCATTTGTGTGCGCTTACGTGCCCCTCGCACACACTTACATGCTGACACATTCACACACGAAGAAATAAATTCATAAATGTAGTAACATCAACACTTGAAGAAATAGTAAAGATACATGTTTTATAGAAATGGCTAAGATCAAGCAATCAAGCTGCCACTGTTAGCTTTCTCGGGTCCTGCTGTGTTGGGTTTCTAGTGTATGCTCCATCATGTTGGTCCAGAGCAATAGATAGTAATATTATTGTCATGTTAACACGGGTGTCCAAAGTCTAAACATTCAGCTTTTCTTGCTGTATTGTGGGATAATGGTTAAAAGAAGTATTTTCATTTTTCTGAAATGCTAACATGTTTCGTGCTTTGATTTGTAGGAGTCTATATTTTCAACTGTGGCTAAAAGCATTGTGGAGTCTTGCATGAGTGGTTATAATGGGACCATCTTTGCATAGTAAGTTGTTGACTGTCTACATTAAAAGTACAGTAGTTACTATTGCTGCTTCAGCCAATTACCCCAAACTTAGTGCATTTATCATGTTGTAGTTCTCTAACTCAGAAATACCATGTGTTGCCCAAGGCTCACATCAATCTGTGTGGCTTCCTTCATCCCTCCTGGAAGTTCTATCTGGGATCTTTCTTGTCTTGTCCAGCTCCTCGAAGCCATTCACATGACTGGCTTATAGCTCCATGTCTCTAGGCACAAAACAGTCTAGAACATATGCTGTTTAAACAGATATTTCAATATCTTTCCAAGACAAAGAATTTAAAAATTGCCATATTACTTAGAAGAGCAAAAGTTGAAAACAAAAGTCTAATTGATTCTGATTAAATAAATTGTTACAAAATTCCATATCTATTAACTACTATTGTGGCTGTTAAGAGTAATGAGACCAACATCTATTTGCTGACTTAGATATCAGAGATAAAATTAAGAAAAAAGCAGAGAAGTTTGGATAGTATGAGCCAAATTCTGATGGTTGCATTTATATAATCTAGATGCATGCACCAATTAACACCAGTACACTCTTGATAGTAGGGCTGGACAGAAAACAAGTAGATTGATTGCTCACATTTCACCTAACAGAATTTAAGAACAGAAAGAAAATAACTTTCATAAGAAAAATTTACATACTATTGGACCACTTGAAAATTAATGGTTTCAATTTTACATCTAAAATAACATAAAACATCCTTTTTTTCAGTGGGCAGACGGGCTCAGGCAAGACCTTTACTATGATGGGTAAGTAAAGGCCCTGCTCGAAGACTCCGTGTACTCTGACAACCTATGATATGTTTTGGGGGACGGGATTATATATGCAATGCTCAGAAATTAGGGCTGTTTTCCAGGCTCTTCTCAAATTGTGAGTTCCTGAATACCAAAGTCCGTGGTTAACCCTGCTTGTTGCTGTGATCTTTAGCTCAGTGCTTACAGACAGCAGGGCTTGGTCCCGTGTGTGTGTGTGCGTGTGTGTGTGCGCGCACGCGCGTGTGTATTACACCTGCATCAGCACTGTGAGGTCAGGAGTCCAGTGTATGCGACTCCTGCCCCGTCCTCTGCGGCACTGGCTTGTCACATCAGGCTCTTGTGCTTTTGCACTTAGGCAAATGAAGTTCTTTTGTGTTTGGCTGTGCTACACATTGCTGCTGTTGTGTAGAGTAGCAGTTTTAGTTTCCACTGCTGTTCATTATCGTGTGGGTGCACTGTGAATTCCCATTCACTCGAGGCATTTGAATTTTGCGCACTTTAGCACCATTCTGTTGCCGTTAGCATGTTCGCTTGCGTGTGCCTTTCAGAGTCCCTTCTGCTGTATGTTTTCAGGGAGTGGAGTTGCTGGGTTTCAGAGTTTGTGTATATTAACTTCAGTAAATACTAAGCTGGTTATCTGAGCCATATGTGAAAGGTCTAGTTGTTCTGCATCCTTCTACATGTGGGATAGCTACTGTTCTAAACTTTCAGCCCTTCGGTGTGCAGTTGCATTTCTCCACGTCCAGAGCAGCTTCCTGATGTCTGCTGACAACAGGCTCCTTCCGTGTGGTCCCTTGGGACAGTCTCTCTGCTGAAATGGTCAATGCACCTTTTTTTTCCATTTAAAAATTTAGGTTGTCCTCCTTTTACTTTTAAAAATAAAATAGCCTTTTGTCTCTCAAATAGATTCTAGATTCTTTGCTTTTTTTTTTTTTTTTTTTGCATTTCTTTTGACTTGCTTAAAATTTTTTCCCTACACTGATGCTTTTTATTTTCATATGGTTTGTGTGTGTGTGCGTGTGTGCGTGTGTGTGTGTGTGTGTGTGTGTATTAGTATATTCGTGTATTCATGTAACTGCACAGAGGTCACAGGATGAGCTCCTTAGGTGCTGCTGTCTTTGCTATGCAACCCAGTTTGGCCTGAAGCTCCCCATGTAGTTCAGACTGGTTTTGAACTTGTGGCAGTCTTCCTACTAGTCTGTGATACATGTTCACCTAGTTGGTGTGTCTGCTGATTTTAGGACCTGACGCTGGAACATTTCGTGCATTTGAAAAAGAAGCAACAAGTTGATTACACAGTAGATCATTGCATTTCTATTTAAATTCCTTTTTGGTGTTGCTGTTTTGAAGGACGTTTAAAATAAAAATCAACAAGCTTTTTGTTTTACTCTTTTTTTCTTTTAGGGCCATCTGACTCTGATAATTTTTCTCATAACCTGAGAGGAGTAATCCCACGAAGTTTTGAGTATTTGTTTTCCTTAATTGAGCGTGAAAAAGAAAAGGTAAATCTTACTCTAAGAATAAAATAACTCGATAAAGTGCACACTTAGCAATGGTGAGCTACCGATGGGAGCTCATGATGCATGAAGAGAAGTACACGATTCCCTACAATGTGGATAGGCTAGTTTGGTATGTTCATTTGGTTCTTAGTATAAGTTTGAACATTCTGGGTTTTGTTTTTTTAACTTAACTGCATTTTAGTTGATAGTGTGTGCATCATCCATTTCCCAGATGAACACCTTAGATTAACAGAGAGGAGAGGACAGCTTCTGCGGCTCTCCAGTATTGGGAATGCACTAGTGCACTAAGGCCCTTCATCTGTCTGTACTCAGGCACACAACTGAGTGCAGGTGCCCTGTGATGACAGGCCAGCCATCCTTGCCTCATTGTGGCACCTGCTTCTGTCTCCCCACAGTCTCCCTGATCCATGTTGTTACCAGGCCTTTTATTCATGGAATTGAAAAAAGAAATCAGAAGTCCCAAAAGCAGCAAGGAAACTTTATTGAAAGTGAAGTAATAATACAGATACACTGTCCAGATTTTCAAAGGACCACATGAGTGAATGTGTGTGCAAGGGCCCCTATTATTGTGAGACATTTTATGTCATTCAAGAGGGGAGGAGTTTAGGTACTAGGGGTGACTGACAACCTTAGATTACCTAGACTTTCACTCGATGCACATGTGCTTCCCTATGACGTATCTGATTTTAATATGCCCACTCATTATGCATAGGTGTAAGATGGTAAATAGGAGAGACCCTGAATGTTTGCTAGAGAACAGTTTTCCCCTGCGTGCATACATCCAGTTCAAGCTGGCTAGATTTTCTCAGTCTTCATACCCAGAGTCAATCAATATGTCTAAGTTTGAGGTCTCTAGGAGAGGAGAAACTTGTCCCATTGCTCAGAGGCGCGTGTCCGCACAGAATGTGAGAGTAAGGGAGCTCAGCTGCTGAGTGCATTGTTAGAAGTAAGGAATGTGTGCATCCCAAGCCAGTCAGAGTTCAGGTGCATCGTTAGAAGTAGTGTGTTCAGCCCAGATCATTCGGCGGCCTGTGTGGCCCTCTTCGGTGGAGTGTTATCCAAGGTGATCTTTCTGTTCTTCCTGACCCTAGGTGAGCCAGCCTCATGGTTGTGCTCCTAGTTTAGTTCGGTGGATTGGCACCCTGTTATCACTTGGAAACCAAGGAAATTGATGCGTCATGATGGTGTACTGTTTGCAGAAATATCCCCATTGGGCACATAAATCACATGCCAGTGAGATAAGAGTTTGGCAGTATACTTTTCTGTGGGTAAAAATTTTGTAGTTTAGAATTTTTAAAGAACATGATATGTATTTCAAGTGAAGCTTTATGAAGAAGTTCAGAAAACAGACAATGGAATTTGCCCATCTTGTATGCTCAATTTGCATCTTCCTAAGTGTACTCTGGGCTTCTGGGACCACCATAATGCTTGAAAAATATAATACTTTGAAGGTAGTTTTCCAGATTATTTTCCACTTACATTTCAGTGTTTTACACTGTATTGAAAGATAGTAGGAAAGTTCACGTTCTGAAGCTCTTGTGAGAGTTCGTGTGAACACGGAATCAATGTGTCTAAATGGCTTTTCTCTTGCAGGCTGGGGCTGGAAAGAGCTTCCTTTGCAAGTGTTCCTTCCTTGAGGTCTACAACGAGCAGATCTACGACCTGCTGGACGCGGCGTCGGCGGGGGTGTACTTGAGGGAGCACATCAAGAAGGGCGTCTGTGTGGTCGGGGCCGTGGAGCAGGTGGTGACCTCAGCTGCAGAAGCCTATCAGGTACCTGCTGTGAGCAGTTGTTGGACACTTAGGCTAGAGCAGGCGGTGGCAAAAGCTCTCTGTCTCAGAAAGTAGAGATGCCAGGAAGGTTTCCTGAAGGCCTGACACAAGATAGTAAAGACAGACGAAAATAACAATAGCCACAGATTTCTCCGTTAAAATTGAACTTTGGGCCTAGCCTGGGGCAACACCTGTAATCCCAGCACTTGGGAGGCAGAGGCAGGATTTCCAGTTGACGCCAGCCTGGGCCACATAACAAGACCCTATCTCAAAAAAAAGATTTAAGAGAACTTTGGACCACTTGATTTTGCATTATTTTAGTGATAATTGTTCTATTTACATATCTTAACCATCCAGATCTTTGGCGGCTGTTTCTTTAGTTCTTCCTGGAGGCCTCTGGGTGAGGAGCATTGGGTGGCCGTCCTCCTCTTTCTCCTTCTCCTCCTCCTCTTCCTCCTCCTCCTGCTCCTGCTGGCTGTGTTGGTAGCAAACAGCAGCTTCTGAGTCTTCAGTTCAGGGCAGATAAATCCATGGACAGAAAGCTCTCAGAACACCAGCTTATATTTTAAGGAATCTGAAGTCACTGTTATTTTAAGTATTTTTATAATGTAATATTTAATAACAATGTCGCCACCTATATGTAAATTGCTAATACATGTTAACGTGAATTTGAGAACCCACGCTTCTCCCAGCACCACAAAGGAAGCTTCTGCTGAGTGTCATTATCATTTCACCCACTTCATTTGCTTCTCCGTTTATTTATAAACGTTTGTTTGTTTGTTTGTTTGTTTGTTTGTTTGTTTGTTTGTTTGTTTTGAGTAGCCCAGACAGGCCTGGAGCTCACTGTGGAACTCTCTCAGGCTGGCTGACCTCTCGTGTTCCCCTTGCTTCAGCCTCCCCAGTGCTGGGCTTGCAGATCAGCGCTCCCACGCCCACCAGCTGCAGTTCTATAGGACCAGCGCTCCCACGCCCACCAGCTGCAGTTCTATAGGACCAGCGCTCCCACGCCCACCAGCTGCAGTTCTATAGGACAAAGGCAGCTGCAGTTCTATAGGACCAGCGCTCCCACGCCCACCAGCTGCAGTTCTATAGGACAAAGGCAGCTGCAGTTCTATAGGACCAGCGCTCCCACGCCCACCAGCTGCAGTTCTATAGGACCAGCGCTCCCACGCCCACCTAGCTTGCAGTTCTATAAGACATGTGCATATTGGCCTCCTTACTGACTGTGAGATGAGAACGGGGGATGCTTTTTTTTAAACTGCTGTTGTTTGCCTTTTAAGGTATTAACATGAGAAAATACTTAATTATATTTCATTACTATTTTCTCATCAATTTTAAAGATTGAGGTAAACCTATAATTTCCTTTGTTCCTACTCTTTGTTTTTTTATCTGTTTTCTGAAACATTTGTATGTCTGGAATGACCTCATCTCCTAAGTCCTCTGGACCTTGTGTTTTGGAGAGACGATTGTCATGTCTGGTTGTACACGGTCAGCAAGAGCCATACCACTGAGCCACACCCATCTCCTAAAGGCTGATAATTATAAGCAAACTACTTTAAAAAGCTATGCAGGAACTTTACTTTGTGGGGTCAGTTTTGGTAAATAATGCATTTGCAGGAGAATTTCGGTTGCTTTCATGTATATTGGCATGCAACTATTTTGAGAAATCTCATAGTTGATATTTGTGTGGCCTAGTTTCACCTCATGGATTATCATGCTATTCTCTTTCCATTTTGCAAGCTGGAGTCTTTTGTAATACATCACAAATTTAATATTTTTTTCAACTTCAAATAAGTTTTAATATTTTAAATACATAGATATAAATGTTTTTTGAGTCATGAATTACTAGAAATGTGAGAATTTCAAGTTTGTTTCCCATGTTGTTGTTAATTGCGTAGTTCCCTCTTCCCAGGTGTTGTCTGGAGGGTGGAGGAACAGACGTGTGGCATCCACATCAATGAACAGAGAGTCATCTAGGTCTCATGCGGTCTTCACCATCTCGGTAGAGTCGATGGAGAAAAGCAATGAAACCGTGAACATCCGCACTTCCCTGCTCAACCTGGTGGACTTAGCAGGGTCTGAAAGACAAAAAGATACCCATGCGGAAGGGGTGCGGCTGAAGGTAAGAATGGCATTGCCGCCTTCAAGTTACATGTGGAGTCTCCTGAAAATCAGTGCCAAACGAAACTGTCTGAAAAACAAGTAAGAAACTGCTTCTGTTCAAAAGGAATAGAGACTTCTGTTGTGAGGTTAGCACTGTAGATATTAGTGGGATAGACCCAGTCTGTCAGTAGCAAGAATACTTTAGTTACTGCCATCAGGAGTCAGAGGAAGAACTGTGTAATCGTCGGCTGTTTGGAGGAAATGTGGAAGAAGCCATCTGGATGTGTCAGCCCACAGAAACTGGGACCCGGGTTGGGAGAATTCAGGGAATACCTGTCCTGCACAGCTTGTTGGGTGTACACAGTGACTGCACTTAACGTTTCAGTGAGAGCGCAAGGAAGCCTAGATCAGCGAGGCCCAGGAGTGCCATACCAAGGTCTACGCTACTTTCCAAACACTATGATGCCCTTGAACGTGTTGAGCAGCAAGCTCATAAGGAAAGTGTGTTTTATAAACACTTAGGTCCTTGCAATCCATCATTGCCAAAACCAAAGGGAACAGCCTAACAGGACAGTCTGGTTTCGTCTCTGACATGGGAAGGTTCCAGGACTAGAATACCAAGAGCAGGACAGTGGTTCTGTGTGCGGCACGTTAGTGTTATCTTGGGAATCACCACTAGAATGTGCACAGACTGTAAATAGGAATGTGACCTAGGAGGGGGGAGAAAGTGCTACTTTTTGCTTTAAAAGTAAGATTTGGGGCTGGAGAGATGGCTCATGGGTTAAGACTCCACCTCAAAAGCAGGTCCCGCATACAAATGCTAAGTGGAAATGCCTGCACTTCTGGCCGTGGTAGGCGGAGCCTGGGAAATCCCAGAGCGAATCAAGGAGGAGGAAGAAGCAATCCAGGATGATTTCTGAAGTCACTCTTGGCCCTCCACAGGGACATACAGTGGCCTCTGATACACACAAAATAAATTCTTAAAAAATTTAAAAAATGAGATTTGATCCACCCCAGCTTCGAAACAGTTTCAAACAATCTGTCTCCTCAAGATCTGAGGCCCTGTTAGATGACATGCGTATGCAGCATGTTCGTCCTACACGTAACAGTGTTACATCCATACATACCTGTTTAAGTGTCATGAGTTAGAAACACATTTAATGGACCTGACCTTCTAAACGTCCCAGCTCAGCAGTACCCTGCGTGAAGATGGTGTTTCATGCCTATATAGGACCTGTTGCTGACCGTTTTGCAAGAGAATGTTATTCCATATTTGACTAGCTGGTTAAAATCAGAATTCAAAGACTAAATTGCCTGCATTTGTCACTTTTACATCATCCTAAAGTTACAGTGTATATCACATGGGAAAAAGGGGATATAAGCATGGTGATTTTTATCTAAGAAGTTGTCTTTAGGTCATGTTACCTATGCTGTGCCTTTCCATCCCAAATTATCACCTTGGTAAGTATATTTTAACTCAAAATATCAAAATAATATTGCACTTAAATATTTACTTTTTCCCCAATGCTTTAGGAAGCAGGTAACATAAACCGATCATTGAGTTGCCTGGGCCAAGTGATTACTGCGCTCGTTGACGTGGGTAATGGAAAGCAGAGGCATGTGTGCTACAGAGACTCCAAACTCACCTTTTTACTGCGGGTAAAGCTCACATCTGGGCTCTTTTTGGTTTTGCTCACTAACATTGATAGTGGGACAAAAGTGTACTTTTTTTTTTTTCCCCCCCTGAAAAATATTTCGTGGTTTCCCATCTAAAAATGTATATTGTTCATGTCATCAAACAGGATTCTCTTGGTGGTAATGCCAAAACGGCCATAATTGCAAATGTTCACCCTGGATCTAGGTGCTTTGGGGAAACTCTTTCAACACTTAATTTTGCTCAAAGAGCCAAGCTGATTAAAAACAAGGTAAGATGCTGGAATGTATTATATTAAAAATAAATTAGGAAAACACTTAAATTTAGATGTCATTTTCGTGATTGCTTTGATACTGCCTCTGTGTTTATTCCCTCTAAAAGCTTGTTTTTACTATACGTAAGACTTCTTTCTCCCTGTCTCCTTCCTTCCCTAGTTTTCTTTCCCTTCTGTCTTTTCCATCTCCAACTTCTTTTTCCTGCCGTGCTGTGGATCAAACTCAGGACCTAATTCATACTATGCAAACATTTTACCACCTTTCATCTGTGTCCTTTTGTTTCTTAAGACAGGTCTGTGTATCACAGGTTGACTTTGAATTTGCAATCCTCCTACCTCAGCCTCCTGAGTGCTGGGGTTACAGGCCTATATCCCCACAGCAGACTTCTGTTCTTTTTTTGTAGTCATATATCATGCATGTAGTTTGAAACCCAAGTTAGATATCAATGATATTGTCTTGTTAAGAGAGTTTTTCCTTTGTAACTGATCTGGTGACTTAGTTTCCTTGAGAATGCTAGCAAGGCTGGTGTATGTGTATACATGTTTTATGCGTGCACACAGTGTGCATGTATGGGCTTCCTTGTGCATACATGTGATGAATCTGGTAAGGAAGGGTGTACTGTAAAAGCAATTTGATAGCAGTCACAAACTTTGCCTTTTAAGTTGTCTGTCTCCAAGGATTTCCCAACTTATTTTGTATACATGCAAGAAGAACCTTTGATAGTGGTACCTAGCAGGGTTAGAGCTTTCTAGTAAAGGGCAGTAGTTAATGTTGTATGTTTTCTTTACTGTCTGTCTGTGAACTACTCAGCTCTGCCTGTGCAGAAAGCAGCCAGAATATATAAGTGTTGGCTTTGAAGCCACCACAGCTTAACACACAAAAGCAGCAATAGATTGTATTTGTCTGTGGCCAGCACTTTGCCAGCACCTGATACAGACTTAAAATGATCAAGGAGTCACCCACTTTAGAGAGATTGAAAACTCTGGTTTTAGCTGAACAGCTGCGCCGTGGTGTATTAAGTACCACTCAGTCTTACCCCCAGGTGATTCATGTTGGTCCTTCCCCTGAGTAGGTCAGAAGACTGTAGGATGGTCCCTCATCCTATTTCTTTGTGTATTGACCCTATCGGCAGGAGTGCCAGTAACATGAGGGGAAAATCTTGACCCCATCTGTACTCACCAACCGTCTTTGAAGAGTGCAGCGTGCATGATAACTGAACTTTTGATGTCACTGATGTGATGGTGATGTCAGAAGTGCCTCATTATGAGGCTGGCCTTAAGAATTGGAAGCAGTTTTAAATGGCTTCCTCACGCACACTAGAAATCAGGAAATTTGTACCAGCCCCTCTCGATGGAAAGTCTCCTGTGTAGTCATCAGAGGAAAGAGATGAGGAGTGCAGGACTTGGCTAAGGAAGAGCCTTTGAAGTCTTTCCCAGCGGGCAGACCGACTCAGACAAGAGTGTGGGGTCTTGCAGATATCAGAGTGCGTTTTTACTTGCAGAGCAGCTGGACCTTTTTGGTCTGGTCAGAGCTGCCTGTTTTGCTTACTATCCTTAAGTTTATAGGCCCTTAAAAATTGTTTAGTTGATAGGTTGCACTTTGTAGCAGTTTTATTCATAACAAAACTGAACAAAAGATCCTTTATTCTCTGTTCCCACAAAAGTGCACACTCCCCACCACTGACATCCATGCCACAGTGGTACACTTGTTGTGACCTTTTTATTCTTTTAGAGCCCGTGAGAGAATCCTGTGGGTGAGGCACCTGCTCACAAATCTGGTGACCTGAGTTTGATTTCTGGAAGGACAGAACTGGCTTCTGAAGGTTGTTCTGTGACCTCCAGCCATGGGCCACGGCATGATGTACACAACTGCCCTCTCTCCCTCCTGTCTCTTTCTCCCTTTTTAATATGGGACACATCACGAATTTGCATGTCATCTTTGCGCAGGGGCTGTGTTAATCTTCTCTCTTTTGTCCCAGTTTTAGATATTATGCTGCTGAATCGAGTTGTTTCTTTCTCCCTTAAGCAATAATAAGTAAAATACTAAAAAATATATTTAGAAAATAAAAATGCCATTTTGTATGGAGGTAGAACAGGCAACCCTTTGCCGGGAGAGCTGCGGAAGTAGAAGGATAGATTCCTGTGGAGGGAGCAGGCAGTTTCTGCTGCTGGAGATGATGCGGTTAGGCCTGCTCTTGCACGGGAGGCTGTTGGAGTGAACCGGCTCTGCAGTGGGCTCGTCTGGGGAGAGGCACAGCCATGGCTTCACTCTGAAGGTGGCCTCCCCGAGCCCCGGGCTGGTCAGCGCAGCGAAGCTGAGTGAAGAGCCTGGTGTGCAGGGGCTGGAGAGGGGGATGAGACAGGTTGTGCTGTCCTTCTCTTACCATATAGGCGCAGGAAGAGGGGGCTTCCTGCCACGCCAGCATGTTGGTTTGGAGGCCTTTGGCTTTGGGGAGAAGCAAGAGCAGTTTTGTGTGGTGTTTGTCACTTCCAGTCATTCTGACAAGTGAAACACAAGACTGCGCAGTGTGGAAATCTGTCTTCAGTGCTTATTCTTGCCCAGGCGGTGGTGAATGAAGACACTCAAGGAAACGTGAGCCAGCTGCAGGCGGAAGTGAAGAGGCTCAGAGAACAACTGGCCCAGCTGTCTTCCGGGCATACAATGCCAGAAAACTTCCTGACCAGAGGTAGCATAAGCCCTTCCTCGTGGGAATGCCACTGGGAACACTAGGTCAGGAGCCCTCTGCTGGCAGAGGTCCAGCACAGTAAGGCTCCCCAGAGTGTCCCCCACCTCTTTTGCATACCCGACCTATATATGTATAAACTTAGGACCTTGTTTATAATCAGATATAGATACATAGGCACCCAATCTGTAAGAGACAGAGAGGGGGAATCAATTTGATTTTGAGTAATTCATCCCTAATAACTGAGTTCTCAAAGAGAGGCAAATAAATTTCATTTAGAATACTCCTAGCATTCTGCCATAGCATTTATAATCTTCAGGGTTGTTAAGTACGAGAGACTTCTTTCTCTTTACAGAATAGCTAGCGAAAAAATGAATTAATTTGAAATCCATGAAACTTTTAAAAAAAAAATAATGAGGATGTATTGTGGGAGATGTATTGTTTGACATGTGTAATGCTAGGGATTTGATCCCAACACTGGAAAAAACCACCCACAAAACCATGGGCCAGCGAGGTGGCTTAGTGGGTAAAGGTGCTTACTGCCCAGCCTGACCACCTGAGTTTGATCCCTGGAACTCACATGGGAGGATAGATGAACTCCTGCAAGTAGGTTCTAGATTACATAACTGCACGATAGTGTGTGCACACAAAAAATAAATGTGACAGAAATAACATAAAACCATGCTCATGCATGCTTGCGACCCCGGTGCTCAGGATTGTACTGCAGATGCAGGCCTGTGAGACAGATCATCCTGGGCCACAGAGCTACAGAGCCCCGTCTCAAGGAAACAAATGGGAATGTACATCAGATCTCCAGAGGCACACCTAGGACTCCTTCAGGTCCTTTATAATAAATTCATTTCTGAGTCTATTATGGCAACTAATGCTATAATCACAGTATTTTGGCTGAAGCAAGAGAATTGCTATGAGTTTTATGCCAACCTAAGCTACAGTAGGACATCCTAGCTCAGAAAAAAAGTGCTAAGTAAATAAAAAGAAACTTTATTTATTTATTTAAAGAAACAGCTGAAGTTTTAGTGGGTTAATTTGAAACTTGTGATTAGTGACGAGGGTCTGTTGCAGTTCTTCATTGTGTTGCTGGTGCTGCGAAACAACACCAGCAGAGAGAGCAGACTGTTAGCCTAGAATAGGGAAGGTGCGGTTCTTCAACCTCGAAGCCCCCCCATGACTTTCCTTCTTCCAGTAAGGCTCACCCTCCTAAAGGTGCACCAACCTTCCCAAACATTAACATCAGGTAAGGTTGTAAACACATGAGCATTCAAACCATGGCAGGGCATTTCCTTAAGTCAACTGAGATCAACCAAAAACTGCTGTAGTTTTGAGAAATAAACATTTTCCTCTTTCCCTTTCTAGACAAAGAGAAGATGAACTATACAGAACATTTTCTGGAAGCAATGCTGTTCTTTAAGAAATCTGAACAAGAAAAGAAGGTAGGAAACGGAATTAGAAAAGGGGGTTGGTTCAGGATAACTAAGATGTTTGTGCTTTCATTGTCTTCATGAAATACAGAAGAGAACACGGTAAAATATGGTTTTGCTTTGGGATCCAATGTAGAATCAATGCTTGTTGCTGTTCATGAAAATTTGGGGAATCCAAATTGTTTTCTGTGTTTAACTGAACTATGGATTTTTTTTTTTTAAGTCTCTGGTAGAAAAAATTGCCCAGTTGGAAGACCTCGCCCTCAAAAAGGAAAAATTTATTCAATCCAATAAAATGATTGTAAAGTTCCGAGAGGATCAAATCATGCGTCTGGAGAAGCTGCAGAGGGAATCTCGGGGCCGTTTCCTGCCTGAGGAGCAGGACCGGCTGCTCTCGGAGCTGAGGGACGAGGTTCAGACACTGCGAGAACAGGCGAGTACAGGGATAAAAGCCAGGGAGAGCCGTGGCAGGTTCTTTCTCCTTAGAGCATTGGAAAGTGTTTCAGGTGAATTTGACAGGTTTTGGCAGAACTTCCTGGATCTCTTTTCCAGGTGTTAAGCAGGAGACAAGAAGGGAAAGGTGCGGCTGCTGCTGCCTAGCTCACAGCCTTAGACTGTTTCAGCCAGCGGCATGCTAGGCGCGCGCTGTGCTGCAGAACTGTGCGTTGATGTGTTCATGTAGACATTCTCTGTTGTGCGAAGAATCTCCATGCAGTGGGGAGGCGCTTCTCTTTCTGTGCCTGTGTCAAGCTTCCAGTAGCTTAGTTTGCGCTTGGCAGGAGGATGCGCACGTTTCAGTGTGGGCACAGTCATCAAGTTACCTTCCTCAATCACAGCAGAGCACCGTCAGCACTTCTGTGTGCTCCTGAAATTTCTGGCTGACTTTAGAGACCTGAGTTCACTCAGGAAATGTCTGTAAACATGTGTCTTTGGACGCTGCAGGTGGAGCACCACCCCAGAGTTGCCAAGTACGCCACGGAAAATCATTCCCTCAGGGAGGAGATCAGAAGGCTGAGGCTATCGGAGCCCGTGAAGAGAGCCCAGGAGATGGATGCCCAGTCCATCGCTAGACTAGAAAAGGCTTTCACTGAAGCGTCAAGCACAGAGAAGAGCATCAAAGGTAAGAAACGACTGTTGGCTTGTAGCCTCTGCATGGTGGAGCTGGGCACCAGGCACACATCTTACAGCCTCAGCGTTTTGCAGCCTCAGTACCAGGGAGCCGAGTCAGGTTGATACCTGGGGTTTGCTGCCAGCAGGGCCAGTCTGGCTACTTGTTGAGCCCCAGTCCAGCGGGAGACCCTGTATCGAAAAGGAATGACTCCCAAGGTTGACCCCCTGGCCTCCACATGTATATGCATATACCCCACAGACACACCCAACAGGCCTCCACATGCACATACATATACCCCACAGACACACCCAACAGGCCTCCACATGCACATACATATACCCCACAGACACACTCAACAGGCCTCCACATGTATATGCATATACCCCACAGACACACCCAACGCCTCCATATGCACATACATATACCCCACAGACACACCCAACAGGCCTCCACATGTATATGCATATACCCCACAGACACACTCACACACATGAAGAAGGAAGGGAGCTAAATGAAAAAAGAAAAAAAAGAACATTTATAGTTGTTTATGTAGGTAACATATGCCTGGAATCCAAGCACTCAGGAAATTGAGATCAGAAGGTGGTAAGTTCCAGACCCTCCTGGGCTACATAGTGAGACCCCATCTCAGAAAACAATTTTTTTTAAGAAGTTGAGGCCAGTGTGGGCTGTGCCTCAGCATCAGAACAAGAGCTCTTTAGAGTCTCTTACCAGGCTGTGCTGATTTGCTTCCTTTATGTCATAAAAAGGAATTCTCTGTCATCTCAAATATCATAAAGCAGTAAATTATTCAGGCTAATAGCTATACTAAAGAAATACTTGCTATATTTGTTTTACTGATAAAAAGACTCAGATATTAATTTTTATGCTTGATCTTAGAAGGGTGAGAAATGAGAAAACTAATTTCTGTTCAGTGGAATTGTGTTATATTTCTATTGCTATAACAATATCTGAGAAACTCAACTCAAAGGATGAGATTCATTTTCGCTTGAGGCTTCAGAGATTCAGTCCATGCTTTACCGGCTCCACTGTGGCAAGGCAGGACATCGATGCAGGAAGCACCGAAGCTGCTCCAAAGCAGAGAGGGAGGGAGGAGCGGCTTTCAAAGGCACATCGCCAGTGTGCTTGCACCAGCAGGCTCCATCTCCTAACGTTACTGGCAACCCCCTCATGCTAAACTTGCTGCTCTTGTTATGATTAGGAATAGAACATTCACAGTATGGGGTGTTGTCACAGTTAGGCACAGGTGTCAACTTGACAGTTGAGGGTTTGAGCTCTGGGCACATTTGTAGAGAATCAGTGGTTGAATTAGGTCCAGAGCAAACCTGCAGGAGATTGTCTAGCTGATGGGGAAGGTCCAGCCCATGGTGGGTGGGGTTAGGTCCTGGAATAAAATACCGAGAGCTGGTTGAGGAAGTTGGCATCCTTTCGTACACTTGGCCACACATACTGGTCTGACAAGTAAGGATCATCCCTCTCTCAGCCATTATGTAGAGATGGCGTGGCCAGTTCCCTGGGCCTTGGTATTGGCGTGAGCTCTCTTGTCAAGCTGAACTGAGAACCGTAACCAGATAATCGTAAGAGACAATAAACCCCTTGTTCCCGTAAGCTGTTGATGGTCATTTGTCAGCAACCATGTAGGCGAACTGCAACAGATGTAGAGAGACTAAGATTTTACATGCAAAGTTAAGATCAGGATTTCATTTCAGCTATCTTTCTCTTTAGTGCTCTGTTGGCTGTTTTGGCCTCAACAGTTAAATATTGTGACTTAATGATGATCATTTCTGATACCATCAGTTTCTTATTGAATTGGTTACTTAGGCGATACTTTCCCTACAGAATGCAGTGGACTCTGTTTACAGATTTGGCTATTTAAGCAATCTCGGAAAACACGGATGATGCATCAAGATCTTACAACTTGCTACTCTTGTTATTTATCTTTTTTCTACATAATCTGTTCCCTGATCAAATTGCCTGCTAGCAGAGATTCACACAAGTTCACCTGCGTAATGTTTCTCCATCTAGAAATAGACTTTTTGCTCATCGTTTTTATTAACTCTTCTCCCATTGGAGAAGTTGTTGCCTTAACTATGTTTCTCCATCCTTGACCTGTCTTGCTCTTAAATGCAATTTCATCTCCTCATTGACTGAGTCACATCCTGTATCTCCTGCTGAGGTATATTCTCTTATATTATGAAGCGGGAAGGTTGAACCTACTTGTGTGTGCTGTGTGCATGTGCGTGTATTCTTGTTCCCATGTCTTTGGGCTCATGTATGTGGTCAGGTGGGTGAGCACTTACATGCACGTGATCTGAAGTCAGAGTTAATGTCAGGTGTCTTCTTCCATTACACTTCCCCTTATATATTGAAACAGGGTCTGTTTTTAAACCTGGAGCTTGCTAATTCTTCTAATCTCAATAGCCAGGTTGGTCCAGGGACTCCATGCTTCTGTTTCCCACGCTCTGGAATGAGAGGTGGGCTACCGTCCCACTGGTGTTACATGGATCTGGGGATCTGGGCTCTGGTCCTCACACTTGCACTTTACCCCCCTGAAGCCATCCACAGCCTTTGCCCTTAGAGCCTTAGAACTTACCAGTCCATTTCATGTTTATCCTTGGGCCTTAAAACTGATTCCTGGCAGAGTACTTAAAAATATGTTTTATTGCTTTTGTTTTCCAAAGCTCCAAAAGAAGCATGTTCCTTCACTAACACTGAGAAGCTAAAGGCGCAGCTCTTGCAAGTTCAGACAGAGCTGAATAATTCAAAGCAGGAGTATGAAGAATTCAAGGAACTGACTCGGTAAAAGGAGAAATGCACATACATGCACACCTGTTTGCTCATACTGTGGTGCAAGTAATTGATAATTGAGTATTTTACTTTTAATACTAAACTCATGCTAGCAACTAGTTAGTTTTAGTATACAGGAAATCATTTTTTCTTTTAGCGCTTTCTATACATGTGATGAACTAGATCATGGAAATGCTTTAAGCAAACTTATCTGTTGATTGTTTATTGAGAGGGAATTCTTTATCTCATCAAATATAAATTACAGTTATGAACCAAGTCAAGATTCTTTTTTTTTAAGAAATTATGGGTTTTTCATTCTTTTGATGCACTGTATGAAAGAATGAAAAGATAAATTGATTTTATAATCCAAATTAATTGTATCCTAGACTAAAAAAGTGTTTGTCTTAAAAGTGACAGTATTTTGACTCGAATTTGAGTTCTACCATTTGCTGATTGAACACCCTAAACATCTTTAATCTATGAGCCCTATTTTACTCAACTGGAAACGGAAAGCACAGTTTGGAGAGCACTTCTGATTAAAAGATAACTTCTGTGAGAGCATAAATGGTACTTACTTAACAAATGTCTGACATGCTTACATCTCATGGTATCTACTAGGAAAAAGCAGCTAGAGCTGGAATCGGAGCTTCAGTCCTTGCAGAAAGCAAACCTGAATCTTGAAAACCTTCTGGAGGCAACAAAAGCCTGCAAACGCCAGGAAGTATCTCAGCTGAATAAGATTCATGCCGAGACACTCAAGGTAAACTTCTGAAGCAGCATTCCTGTTTAAGTTAGTGCCATATCTCTGCTCATACAGGAGGGGTCTGTCATCTCTACTAACACAGGAGGGGTCTGTCATCTCTACTAACACAGGAGGGGTCTGCCATCTCTACTAACACAGGAGGGGTCTGCCATCTCTACTAATACAGGAGGGGTCTGCCATCTCTACTAATACAGGAGGGGTCTCTGCCATCTCTCTAAAAAAAAAGTGTATCTCATGGAACTTTTTTGAATAGACAGACTTGTTTCCATTTGGAAATCTGTTTTGCTTCTCAAGGGAGTATCTTCCTTTATCTTGATGTGTGCCCCCATTCCCAGAATTTTGATTTTATCCCCATTATTCATATAATAGCTAAATGTGCTGTTTTCCATTTGTGCTGATGTTCTTTTTCACAATTATTTTTCTGCAGATCATAACCACACCAACTAAGGCTTACCAACTCCGTTCTCGACTAGTACCAAAATTAAGCCCTGAAGTGGGGAATTTTGGCTCTCCTCACACTCAGAGCTCCAGCAGGTTGGATAACGACATATTGAATGAGCCGGTTCCACCTGAGATGAGTGAACAAGCGTTTGAGGCCATTTCTGAAGAGCTTCGAATAGCACAGGTATTGTTTATAAACGATCGTGTGCTCATGTAGATAAGTTATCTCTGTCATCATTTTAACTCCCTATAATTTTTACATGTGTGTATGCAAAGGCCCCTGTCTTGGAAATCAGCCTTCCAGTTCCTCTTTTAATTGAATAAACCATTTCACTCCATGGAATTTGAATATCTCACATGTAAAACAGCGAGTTTACCAACTGCTTCAAATTTCAGAACAGGTTTAATTGGCCTAGTTCTGTACTTGCTAAAGAAAGATAATGTGCTTGGCCAAATCCTATTATAGATCAAATTTTAGGCAGATTTTAATGTTTTGAGATACCTTGCGAGAGTTGATTATTTGGGGAGTTGGCTGGTTTGATCATTTAAAAATTTTTTCCCATTGTCCAATAAAAATTGGAGTGGGTTAGACATGTTGATTCAGTCCCTTTCCCTGTTTGGCCAGAAAGGCTCTTGGCGCGAGGTAGCTGCAGCCCTGGAGAAACCTTGGGGAGTTTCAGGAAGCCTGGAGAGGTCTGTCACTTACTCAGTCCAGGGTTAAGGTGTTTTTGTTCGTTTGTTTTTTAGTCTAAGAAATAAGAGTTTATTTAGAGTTAGGAGCCTGGTGGCCAAGGGAGTCACAGCCTAGCCTTAACGTGGGATATTCTTAGAACAGAATCGATAGCTTAAGGTCAGAGAAGATAGGGGGGTGGAGGCAGAGCCACTATGATAGCATATGAGGAGGAAGAAAGAAGAGGGGTGGGCGGAAAGACCAGAGAGTTTGAAGGCATGAGAAAGCAGCCAGGTTTCATCTTTCCTCTGTGTCTAACTCACAAGTAAAATGATTTCAAAAGACAAGCAGTGATCACAACACCTCCTGGAGTCTCTGGGCTACAGCGGGCCTTTGTTCCTATGAGGATTTGACTTGGTTTTGCTCTGGTTTCTTATCCCTTTAATCAACATAAATGGTTTTCACATTCCCTTAAAGGAATTGTTGATGATTGAAATTTATCTGTTGTAGGAACAAGTGAGTGTTCTTCAAGCCAAGTTGGATGAAGAAGAACATAAAAACCTGAAGCTTCAACAGCATGTTGACAAACTGGAACACCATTCGATGCAAGTTCAGGAGGTACCATGGGAGTTGAACTCAAGGGCCAGGGGGTATTCATGGGCTAAAGCCTTTACATCGCAAGCAAAAGGACTGGAGTTCATATCTCCAGATCCCACATAAAAATGCTGGGCAGATACGGCGGCAGCCTGTTATTCTGGCCCTTAGAAGGAGGAGCCTGGGAAACCCAGAACAAAGCAGAATGATTCCTGATGTCACCCTTGGACCTCCACAGTCACACACACTAAGTGTCCTCTTCTGCAAACACACACGTGCACACAAACTTGCAACAAAAATAAATTTAAAAAAAGAAAGAAACACTCAAGAGAATTGCTCACTGAAAGTGCCATAAAGGTCTTGGGTGAGGACGCAGGCCTCTGAATCCTGGACCACTTGGTCACTAGTACAAATAACTGTAGGAAGATGAGATTGTACATCCACACCCTGCTCTGATGCTTCGTGGCTCACCTTCACTGCAGCTCTGAAGTTCTCGTCAGACCTTAACTTACATAAAAAAGAAAATGCTGGAGAAATGGTTCAGGCGTTAAAACTGCCTCGCAAGCAGAGGTACTTGAGTTCGAATCCCAGATCCCACGTAAAAACACCAGATGGAAACAGTGGTGGCCTGTACTTCTGTTACTGGTGGGTGGATCCTGGGAAATCCCAGAGCTAAGCAAAATGGAGGTAGAAGCAATCCAGGATGATTTCCAAAGTCACCTTTGGTCCTCTACAGGGGCATATAGTGCCCGCTACACACACACAACACACACACACACTAAAATATTAAAGAAAGGAACAGTGAGTGCGCGGCCCCGCCTCAGCATGCCAACATTCATTTCCCAGAAATTCTCTCTCCTTCCCAAGCTTTTCTCAACAGAAAAAAATGACTGGGCCAAACAGCAGCAAGACCACCTCTCACAGATGAATACCCTTGAAAAGCAACTTCAAGATTCTCAGACGAAGAATGACTGTAAGTTTGAATGATTCGGAACATTGCAACTCTGCTTTTCTCATTTAAGTTAATGTCCTTCTGTTTTTGTGTTAGATATTATTTGTTGTTGGACAACTAGACTTGGATTTACATGAAACAACCATAGGTCCTAGAATATCTTTTTCTCCAAGATTAATCACAAGTAAATTATATAAATGTTTGTCTAAAGGTTTTTTTTATAACTAAGGAGATAATTCAGTCATTAAAACTTTTACCTCACAAGCATGAGAACCCACGGTGGGAGTCCTAGAATGTACATGAAAAGCTGGACAACAGATTGCACTTGTAATCCTGTCGATGGCAAGACGGGGGGCAGAGACAGGATCCCCTAGAAGCTCATTGACCAGCTAGCCTGGCCTGCTTGACATTCTAGCCCCATGGAGATCTCTGTCTCACACAGAAAGCAGAAGGTGCTTGAGAATGATGCTAAGATTGTCCTCTGGCTTCCAAGCGCATGCAGACATCATAGTTGCATACCATGGATACCCCCACACAAATATGTACACACACGAAAGTTCAAGTTTGCTTTGAAAATGACAAGTCTTGAATTTGAAAGATGAGTTGTTGCTGAATCCTCACCGGGTCAGCCGGGGGGAAGAGGGGAAACAGCAGGGGTCTCATGGGCTTGGGGTGAATGGGCGAGTCCGTGACTGGGTCACCACCCAGACCCCGGGAGTCAGGCAAGAAGCAGCAGGCAGAGGACAAGTTGGCTGCAGACTCAGCTTTATTCAGGAAGTGTTTGGGCTTCTATAGGGTCAGGGTTCAATCAGGTGTAGCCACCTCTCTGCTCAGGGGGAGGGGGAGAGCAGCCACCAATCATTTACCTGTTTACTAGGTCAGGTTAGATGGCCACTTCCCACTGGTGGTTCATCCCTCCTTCCCACTGGTGGTTCATCCCTCCTTCCCACTGGTGGTTCATCCCTCCTTCCCACTGGTGGTTCATCCCTCCTTCCCACTGGTGGTTCATCCCTCCTTCCCACTGGTGGTTCATCCCTCCTTCCCATTGGTGGTTCATCCCTCCTCCTATATGGTTCCTCTGTTGGGACATGTCTGGGGAATATCCATATCCGGGAGCCCAGGCTGAGGCCTCCCTGAATTGATAGTGCCACATTTTCACCCTTTTATTTAGTTATAAACTTTTTCAGTGGGGACCATGAGAGCTGGGGGTGACCCAAGCCTCTTCAGCTGTGTGGAATATAGGTGACTGTGCCTGGCTTAGGTTGGACATCACCCTCATGTAGAGGCTACCAGTCATGAGATCACCGCAGGGAAGGAATCATGGTCCCAAAGGGGAACTCAAGGTGGCAATTGTAAATTAGTAAGGCATAACTTCAGGGAGGACAGCCAGGCTTCCAAGCGGCCTTTGGTGGCCTTAGGAATGTTGGTAGCCTGAATGGATGCCCTGAGGACCTGTGTAAAGCAAGTTTGTGTTGTAAACACTGAGACCTTACCTCTTGCCATTTGCATCTAAATTGGACAATTAGCACTAAAAGGGCAACTCCAAAAGTTAACCAAGTTACCAAATTTGCGGGTGAAAAGAAGGCAGGTATCCTGTCCCATAATTGTTTGTCAAAGGACTGCAGCAATAATTTGAACTTTAGTCCCGTTCGTTTTTGATAACTTACAATCTATTAGAAAAACAATTGTGATTGATATAAAACATAAGTAGTTAAGGCCTTAGATGTCATCAAAATTATTTGTTCTTATTTTTAAGTATGCATACATGTATTTAAAAATGGCATGCCAAAATTTTTATATTAGCACACAACAGAAATAAATTGAAGTGGCCACAGATTTTTTTTTGTTGAAACACAAGACATACAACATGTAAACACAGAACATATAAACATACAAGCACATGAACAACATTTTACTGCCAATTGTATAATTTACCAGTAACTATCTTAAAAATTACCCTTGAAAGCTTTATCAAAGCTTATTTAAAATAAGACCTCATATTAGTTAAGTCCAGCAGCTTAGCTTAATTATGAAAAACATCTAGTAAGGAAAAGCATCCTCACCCATAGGTCCATTCCCACATTTTCTCTGGGGGGATCCAAGGTGCTAAAACTGCAGCCTCATTCCAAAACTCCTCCAGGCCAGCAATCTTAACCTTGAGGCCTCTAGTCTCTAGGAGAGATTTTAAGACGTGTATTGGGAGACCAGTATCGCCTGAAGCAGAACATACAGCCAGGAAAGAGGGGGAGTCAAGAGCTACAGGAAGAGGAGGGAAGGAGATGTCGGCAGGGGTAGAATCTCCTCCCCTCCCCCCACGGACCTGTGAGTCCTCTGCAGAGTCCTCGACTGGGGAGGGGGAGGGGAAGGATCCGGAGGAAGAATAAAGAGCCAATTTGGGTTCTCTCCACAAGTTTCATTGTAGCAATTAATCACTTCCTCAATGGAGGATCCTTTAAGGCTGTTAGAGGATGGGAACAAAGGGGGCTGGAAGCACATGGCCTTCCTGGACTTCCCCTTTGGGGCCAGAAGAGCACGTCTATCCAGATCTGTGGTTCCTAAGTCCTTCGGCATCGCTTTGATCCTATGTAAGTCTAGTGGAGTCCTAAGAGCAGTCAGCTGGGGCGCCTTCTGATGGGGCGGTAAAGTACCCATTATGGAGAGGAAAGGTTCCCTAATGGAGCAGAGATGACTAGGAGGCAAGCGGACAGGGCGAAAAAGTGCAGAAAATAAAAAGCAACGACTAGAACCACGGTCAAAGTGAGAACAACTCCTAAAAGGGTAACCAACGTCCAAGGAGAGACCTAGTGCAGGACATACGCAGAGGTGTTTTGGATCTAAGCGTCCTGTGCTTAGTGAGGGACTTCAGGGATTTCTTACTCCCCAGGTCATATGCCCCCGTCAGGCCTATTCAGTATAATCGAACCTGGGCTCCGAGTTCTGAGGGGACCAATTTCTCATGTGAACTCGCGGGAAACGCCTTGGTTTAGGGGGGCTTTGATTGTGGGGAAATCAAATGAGCTATTTTGCGTTCCTAACCTTAAGAGGGGCTCCTTGATCATCAGCAATTCAAGCGAGCGACTGTGTTCCTAAGGACAAACAGGGAAAGGGGAAGAGGAGGGGGCCACCTGCTCACCTTCAGGCGCCGTAAGCACAGGAACACAAAACCAAAGGGACCGCTCACAGAACTTTATCAGAGTGGGTGTCTTGTCCACACCAAAGGCGGCACCACCACACATTGGAGAGTGCAAAATGTTGCCGAATCCCCACTGGGCCAGCCCGGGGGTGGGGGTGGGGGCCTCGTGGGCTTGAGGGGAATGGGTGAGCAAGCACCAGGGTCACCACCCAGACCCCGGGAGTCAGGCAAGAAGCAGCAGGCAGAGGACAAGTTAGCTGCAGACTCAGCTTTATTCAAGAAGTTTTGGGCTTCTATAGGGTTGGGATCCAATCAGGTGTGGCTACCTCTCTGCTGGGGGGGGGGGAGCAGCCACCAATCATTTAGCTGTTTACTAGGTGTCCAGGTTAGATGGCCACTTCCCATTGGTTGTTCATCCCTCCTCCTGTATGGTTCCTCCTAAATCAGTAGTGCCACAATGAGTGCTTTCTTATTGACTAAAACATAAATTATTTGTCTACATTTCTAGATATGGGGGAATCATCTGATTTCTAGGTTTTTTTCAATTTCTCTCTCCCTTCAGCAAAGCATTTTCAGATAATCCGTAGTGCTGGCACATTGCCTGTACTCGAAGCACAAGAACTTCAAGGTGATCCTTGGCTGCACAGTGAAGTCAAGGCAAGCCTGTGCTACACAAAATACTACCTCAAAAAAGTGTCTTCAGTCGTTTGTAGTAAAGCTAAAAATCTGCCTAATGCAGCTTCCAGTTAAAAATTTACTTGTGAGACTTGCAATGCTCGAGCTCAGGGTATTACTAAAGTATTTTCAAAAAGTATGAGTAAGTCACTTCAAATATGTTAGAGCTCATGGGATTTTATCTTACAGTAATAGTTCTGATGTATATTCCGGAAGAATAATCTTAAAAGCTCAGGTGACCTAAAAATGAGAAACAGATCTTGTTTCCATAAAATGTAGGATCAGTTGTATTTGGTAGTTCATACTTGTAACTCCAGCACACAGGAGTAGCAGGAGATCTCTAGTTCATGGCCACCATGGCTGTATAACAAGTTCAAGGCCAGCCTGAGATATATGAGACTTTGTCCTTAAAAAAAAAAAGGTATGAACAACCATGTACTAAGGTGAGGAAGAAGACAGAAATCTGTGTTCTGAGTTACCTACAACTTAATTGCTAATGTGCTAATGTCTGTGCTAAATGATACCTCATCAAACTTATTCACCTTTTTTTGTGTGTGGGGGCAAAGAGGTGTTATAAATACTACGGATTGAACCTAGGGCCCCATATGTACTAGACACTGGCTCCTTCATAAAAAGCAATAGTTAAACCTGTTGAGAATTTGTTTTGTTTTTCAGTTTTGAGAAGTGAAGTGCATGACCTGCGAATAGTTCTTCATTCTGCTGATAAGGAGCTTTCTTTGGTGAAACTGGAATACAGCACATTCAGAGAGAAGCAGGAGACAGAGCTGAGCCAGCTTTCTGAAAGACACCTGCAAGTGCAGCTGCAGCTAGACAACATCAGGTAGAGTTTTTGCTGTTCAAACTAAGGGACAAGCCTTATAAACCCAACTCGAATGGCAGTGAGCAAACAGAATAGTAATGTATTGATAATATATCATGAGCTCAGTTTTTCTTATATCTGATACTTTCTTTAAACAGTGAGTTGGAATCCTGGCTTCATCACAAGCAGTTTTTTGTGTTTTTATGTCATTTCGTAAGACCATAGACCTCTTTGGTGATCTAGGCTTATGTCTGGTATGTTGGTCTGTTGGAAAAGCTTTACCCTGAGATGTTCTTACTCTAGAAACACGTGATTCTACATACATGCTTGTGCTCACCAATGTAAACCTTCCCGCAAAGGTTAGAAAAAGAAAAGCTTCTTGAAGACCGAGCCTGCCTGCAGGACTCCTATGACCACTTACAAGAAGTGATGAAGTTCGAAATCGACCAACTTTCAAGAAACCTCCAAAACTGCAAACAGGAAAATGAAACACTGAAACGTGACCTAAACGTAAGCGAAAGCAGGGTTGGTGACGGGGGTCTGTGGCCTCCTCCAAAGGACAAGCAGGAGGCGCCCGAGCTTCCTGCGCCAGCCACGGTACCCGCCCCAGCGCTTGACTTCCCTGCCATAACTGTCCTTCAAGTCTAACCTTAGGTTCTCATTTAGAATCTGATGGAGCTTTTTGAGGCAGAAAAGGAACGCAACAGCAAGCTGTCGCTGCAGTTCGAAGAGGACAAAGAAAACAGCTCTAAGTGAGTGCAGGAGCCCTGTCCGTCGACCAATCCCAACACTGTTCGCCACTTCCTGCCACACGCTCCATCTTGTTTGGAGCGTCCTTATTTCATTGTGTGATTTCTTTGTTTTTCTTTCCTTAGTTTTTGACTTTCCAGGCTGGCTTCAAACTTGGCAATCCTCCTGCCTTAGCGTCCCACGTTCTGGGATTATAGACTTGCACCACTATGTCTAGCTCTTACCTGTGTTTTTCTCATCAACACTCTGTTAAAAGAGGTATTTTCAATCGCTTCTCGGCCTTTTGGCTAAGATCAAGTGTAAAAAGAGTTATTTTCAGCTGAAGGTGTATCTCAGTGGTAGAAAAATTGCCTAGCATGCATGAGTCCCTGAAGTATATATTCTTCACATTACAAAAATAATAAGCAAATACATGAGTAGATAAATATTCTCTTAAAGCATTCCAGAATGAACAGCAGAATATTTTGCATAAATGGCTATGTAAAGAAACTTAATTTTCAGGGGGCTGGAGAGATGGCTCAGGGGTTGTGACTCTGTCTCACAAGCAGAAGGTTCTGAGTTCGGATCCCAGGTCCCACATTAAAAAAAAAAAGAAAGAAAGAAACTTAATTTTCAAGGCATTTGGTTAACCTGTTCTGATATTTTTAAGTAATTGATGGTGATCAGAGGTCCCAGATCACCTAGAGTTGTTAGTATATATGTATGTAGTTAGTGTTGTGTTAGTTAAGTAGCTATTTATTCCCGTTAATATTAGGGAGTAGTAGTTTTTGTTTCTGTCTCTACTCATCTTTGTCCAGCTTCTCATTTGTCTTCCTGGTTCCTGAACAGGTCTTCTGTCTCTCTTTGTCTGTCTCTCTCTCTGTCTCTTCCCCCCAAGCTCTTTCCCTTTGTATTCATTGATTCTCTATGTATAATCTCTCCAAGGAGATGAATCTGATTCTTCAATCAATATTTAGTCTTTACTGTGATACTCGTCTACTTGTGCTTTAGATGGTTAATGTTTAGTTCTGTCTGACAAAGCCAGGCCCTGTGCTGTGGACGCCAGAGCACGTGCAGTACAATGGTTGCAGCACCTTGTGCTCAGAGCACGGGAGGTACAATGCAGCACCCTGTGCTCAGAACAGGATTCCTCCTTAAGTAGTTGAGGAGGAAATTGCTTTTCACTGGAAGAAATTCCTTACACCCAGAGTGTGCCTGTAAGGTTAATTTGTGTTGAGTTTAATTTCTTCTGAAATTGTACGCTCAGTTTACATTTCCACTGGTTCTTTTCCAGAGAAATCGTAAAGGTTCTGGAGGCTGTGCGTCAAGAGAAACAGAAAGAGATGGCCAAGTGTGAGCAGCAGGTATTCTCCTCCTACTCTGAGTCTAGAATTTAGAACTGGCTACATTTATTCCTCACATCCAAACATCTAAAGAGGTGTGTGTGCGTGCGTGCGTGTGTGCGCGTGCGTGCGTTGTTTGTTAGAGAGAGAGAATGCGCGCACTGTGTGTACTTGTGGAGTGACTTCAGGGTCATCCTGGATTGCTTCTACCTCCTCTTTGCTTCGCTCTTGGATTTTGCAGGCTCCACTGCCATTTCTTCCCTGCATTTGTATGTGAAACCCGGGACTGAACTCAGGTTCCTTCTGCTTGGGGGGCGGAGTCTTAACCCCTGAGCCATCTCTCCATTATGCTCTTAAATTCTTTTCTAGCTTCCAGATACCTATAATCGTAGCTACTGATGGTTTCCTGATGGACAACAAAGTTCACCGTACTGCTGGTATTAGGGTAGACTTTAATGTGAAAAGCCACTTTAATGTGGCTTGTTTGTTTATATGTGTGGGATTTAATTAGTTTTCTCTTATTCATACCATAGATGGCAAAAATACAGAAACTAGAAGAGAGCTTACGTTCTACTGAAAATGTGATCAGTTCTTTGGAAAAGTCTAGAGATTCTGATAAGGTGGGTGAAGGTTTATGCTATGCACATTTGTCTTTGTTGGTGGTGGTGTTTAACTTTTGAGTCATGGTTTCTCTATGCAGCCAGACTGGATTTGAACTCACCAATCTTCCTGTTACCAGTGTTTGGGGTCTGGGCTGATGTTTCCTGGCTCTTGGCCTCTTATTCAAACCACTGAAACATAGGCTTGAGATTGGGAAAGGAGAACTCACATAGATTGCAGAAGTAGCAAGGTGATTATTCATAGTGACAGCAGATTAGAAGAATTCTGCTGTCGGGATTGATGTGAGCCACATGAGTGGAGGAGACCTTACTCGAAAGTCTTGGCTTATTTTTACAGGCTCTAAAGGAAGGTGGGACTGGTTACTAAGATCTCTATTTTGATTGACAGCAGGTGTGTATTGCATGTGCTTTTGCTAACTGTGTATGCACCTTTCCCATAATGCATCTGACTTTGTGTGTGTCTTTAAATATGCTTAGACATAATATGATAAATGCTCTATGAAAATCCATTTTGAGGCATACATGTAATCTAGTTTAGACTGGATTGACCCCTTACCTTCTGTACCCTGAGATAACCAAAGTACTACTGAAAATTCACTAGCTGTTTAGAGGAGGAAAAATTCCATTTTTTCAGAATGACATTATATGTAGCTCATTGAAGGTGGAGCTCCCACGTTGCTAAGAGGTTCTAGGTACATTGCTCAGAGAGAGGTGTGTGCGCCTGGTTCACGCAAGTAAGGTCTTAGACTGCCAAGTCCATTACCAGAGTGCTGTGTGCTTAGCCAAACCAACAGTCCCCAGTGCTGAACATCTGTGTGCTGCCTGCCTCACCACCACCTTGCCTCTGAGCGCTGGAGCAGCAGGTGTTGTCCACTCTGCCCGCTTGGCATGGTCTCTGTAAGTGCTCACTTGCTATTCCAGGCCCTCGCACCACCTTCCACCCAGGTGACTGATACCTGTCCTCACTCAGTTGAGCTTTGTTCCTCTGTAAGGGCGCTACAGAGTGGGTCTTTCACTCAGTTGATTTTCTGTAAAAACTCAAATACAGCTACTCTGTCCCTTTAATTATCTCTCTTAAAATTTGTGTGTGTGTGAGAGAGAGAGAGAGACTCCCTGCCTTGCATCTCACTGGCAGAGCACATTGAGGTGACAGACACATGCTAGACTGTGACCAGTTTTATGTGTGTTCTGAAGATTTGAATACCCTGTGTTAGTTGCTGTTCTCATTGCCATGACTTAATATCTTGACAGACGTAACGTGCAGGAGACGGATTTGCTTAGCTCATGGTTTGAGGGGAATAGTCCGTCACAGAGAGGAAGGCATGACTCATGGTGGCGGGAACTTTGGCAGAGAGAACTTGGGCCAGAATTGTGGCTGGGCTTTAACCTACAGGGCCTCTCCCAAGCACCTATTCCCCCTCCTGCGCCTCGTTACCTAAACATTGCCGCAACTTCAAATCTTGAACTGTGTGTGTCAAAACGCATAAGCCCATGAAGGAGACTTCGTATTCAGACGACAAGTTTATCTTCAAAAATGATCTCCATAATGTCACTGGTCCTTTGTGTCCTCATCAGGAGCTTGTCAGCAGCCTCATGAGCCAGATCCAGGAGCTAAGAACATCAGCTGCTGAGAAAGCAGCGGCCATGGACACCCTGAGGCAGGACCTGCGGGACATGCATGTAAGTTCCGTCACCAGGATGTTAAACTTCGTAGACTGCTCGAATGTGGTGGAGGAAGTTTGGAAACAGTTCTGAGATGCACAGTGCTTCCTGCGCAGTGCGCACAGCTGAGTTAGCTGCAAGACAGGCGGCAGCATTGCTTTTCCAGGCCCTGACCTGTTCTCTGCACAACTCGGGAATGGCTGATTAGAAAGAAACCATTGTTGCCTGTGGCAGTTAGAGCTAACCTGGGACGTCTTTGATTCTTCCAGAAAAAAATCCACACACTTTAGTTAAATTCAGAGACATTGCATAGAAGGTGGGTGTGCTTCCTCATGCCAAGCCAGCCACGTTCCTGAAGCAAGAGCCTGTGTCTCCTCGGCATCGGGGTTACCTGGGTGAAGATGACGTTGCCACGCGCCTGTTCTCTGCAGCGCTTCTCGGCACATATTCACCGCAGTCCGCAGGACCTTCCCATTTTCCTTTGCCACATGCATTTCTCTTCTCTTCCTTCATTAATAAGTGTTCGCTGAATTAGCTTGTTGATCTGTTCCTCGCCTTGAAACTCATGTTCCTAAGCTACCTTATTGTACGAATAAACAGGTCATAAAGCTCTTTTTATTGTAACTTCTGCAGTGCAAATACAATGCCGCTTTGGCTGACAAAGAAGAGAGCAAAGAACTGATCAGGAGACAGGAAGTGGATATCCTGGATCTGAAAGAAACCCTCAGACTGAGAATTCTCTCGGAGGACATTGAGGTAGATGTTTGCACGCATGACTTCCTTTTTCTTTGTTATTGTCAGTACAGATGTTCGTGTAGGGATGTTTTTAAAGAATAATTAGTACTTAGAGCTAATTTTCCCAAGGGAGGTCAAATAATGAAGAGAAACACATCGTTGTACTCTAGAGAGTTGATATTAGGATTAATTCACCACGACACCATGAGGTCCTGGAACTGACCCCTCACATCAGGGCGCAGGGCTGTGACTGACTGACCCCTCACTTCAGGGCGCAGGGCTGTGACTGACTGACCCCTCACGGCAGGGTGCAGGGCTGTGACTGACTGACCCCTCACATCAGGGCGCAGGGCTCTGACTGACTGACCCCTCATGGCAGGGCGCAGGGCTGTGACTGACTGACCCCTCACTTCAGGGTGCAGGGCTCTGACTGACTGACCCCTCACGGCAGGGTGCAGGGCTGTGACTGACTGACCCCTCACGTCAGGGTGCAGGGCTGTGACTGACTGACTCCTCACGTCAGGGTGCAGGGCTGTGACTGACTGACCCCTCACGGCAGGGTGCAGGGCTGTGACTGACTGACCCCTCACGGCAGGGTGCAGGGCTGTGACTGACTGACTCCTCACGGCAGGGTGCAGGGCTGTGACTGACTGACTCCTCACGTCAGGGTGCAGGGCTGTGACTGACTGACCCCTCACGTCAGGGTGCAGGGCTGTGACTGACTGACCCCTCACGGCAGGGTGCAGGGCTGTGACTGACTGACCCCTCACGGCAGGGTGCAGGGCTGTGACTGACTGACCCCTCACGGCAGGTGTGCAGGGCTGTGACTGACTGACCCCTCACGGCAGGTGCAGGGCTGTGACTGACTGACCTCCTCACGTCAGGTGCAGGGCTGTGACTGACTGACCCCTCACGTCAGGGGCAGCAGGGGCTTTGACTGACGACTGACCCCTCATTCATGGGTCGCAGGCTGCTGACTGAAGACTCCCTCAGGTCAGGGCTCGGGCGTGACTGACTGACTCCATCACGTCATGGTGCAGGGCTGTGACTGACTGACTCCTCACGGCAGGGTGCAGGGCTGTGACTGACTGACTCCTCACGTCAGGGTGCAGGGCTGTGACTGACTGACCCCTCACGGCAGGGTGCAGGGCTGTGACTGACTGACCCCTCACGGCAGGGTGCAGGGCTCTGACTGACTGACCCCTCACGGCAGGGGTGCGGGCTGTGACTGTTTGACTTGGCGTGGTAGCAGCAGGGACAAAGAACTGCTTAACAGCTGAAATCCATGGTGGTCAGTTCCCTTGGTTCTGTGCTCTCCTGCCAGGGTGGATTAAGAACTGTAACTAGAGAGTTATGAACCAGAATAAAACCCTTCTTCCCTAAGCTGTTTGGTGGTGAATTTATCAGCAACATGCAGGCAAGTTGCAAAGCTATATAAATGTCTGATGGATAAATTCTAGTTCTGCATTCTTACTGTTCATACAGATGCATTGAATATTCAGGGTTTTTTTAAAGATACTATAAATACGGAAGTTTTTTACACTCACGTGGAATTACCTTTAAAACAGCCAATTTACATTTTCTTTATAGCTACAGTGTAATTTCCTGGTTACAGTTTGTGAGTCAATTTAAATCCTGTATATTGAAGAATAATGTGAGTTCCCAGAGTGTAATAAAGCAGAGAGGGAGGTTACAAATATTCTAAAGTTGAGAGAAAGTGACTTTTGTTTTTATTAAGTTTCTATGGAAAAAGACAAGAATAACTGCAGGTTGGGGCTAGAGAGATGCTCAATCAGTAGAATGCTTTCGTGCATGTGTGGCATGAGGCCTAGAATTCAAATCCTCAGCTTCAGCGTAAGTATCTGGATGTGGCGGTGACTGTAATCTCAGCACTGAGGAGGCAGGAGGATTCCTCGAGCCCCCTGGCCAGCCGAGAGTAGCAAAAGATTGGAAGGAAATTCGATAAGCTTTTCTCACCTGAGGGCTGGGAACCAAACTCATGTTCTTGTGCTTGTACAGCAAGCATTTTGTGACTGAACCATCTAGTCAGCCCTTTCCGCTTTCTGTGTGTGGCCCACGGGACTTTCCATCATCTAAGGAGTCAGGCTGCCCCAGCCTGTGCCAAGGTAAACTGTCCCAGCTCTCCCCAGCTGCCACTGTGGGGACGTCTTCATTAGCTACTTGCCTTCCAGAGTGTGAAAACCTAGAGGCAGTGGGTGGGACAGCAGATCAGTTCTGTGTCTGAACTGAGAAAGCGAGAGAGAGAGAGAGAGAGAGAGAGAGAGAGAGCGCGCTCTAAATCTGAGGGAGAGGAAGCCTGGGCCAGGAGAGTACGCACTGAATGACTCTTGGCCTCTCCACCCGGGCTCTGGCTGGTTGGGGTCTTGGCGTGGATCGTTAGACATAAGCAGAAGAAAAGTAACTTTCCACGGACAGCTCTGCTAGCCTTCAACACTCGCTCATCGTGGTGACTTGTGAACCTTCCCTGGAGAACTGCAGCGAAGTGAGCTCTCGTTGGCTTGTCCCCTGACAGAGGGACATGCTGTGCGAGGATCTGGCGCACGTCACTGAGCAGCTGAACATGCTCACAGAGGCCTCGAACAAGCACGCAGGGCTGCTGCAGTCTGCCCAGGAAGAGCTGAGCAGGAAGGAAGCCGCGATCCAGGAACTTCAGCACAAGGTGAGCACGATGCAGGCCGCGGTGAAGCAGTCTGCGGGGCGTTCCCCTGGGCTGGGATCCGGTGCTTGCCACCTTCCTGCCCGGGATGCTCCACGTGGCTCGCGCATAGCAGTTATGGCTGACCTTCATTGTCTTTCTGGCTACTGCTGCTGGCTTGTTTGTATTTTTCTCAAAAAAACACCTTTTATTAGGAAATTAGAGAGTAGAAATATGTAAATGAATATGAGGGAGAGGAGATGCTTGAGCTATAAGGGAAACCAAGTAAGAAAAACATGCAGAGACCTGGATTTCAGTTTGCAACTTTGGAAAGTTACTTTATTATCTTACTACTTTTTCAAGTAATTACCTCAAGGCCTGAAAAAATAATGTAAAAAATTTTATATTTCTGTATTTTTTTTATTCAATTGTGTGTGTGTGTGTGTGTGTGTGTGTGTGTGTGTGTGTCTGTGTTTGTGTAGAACCACGGGCGAATTTGGGAACCACCATGGACCGCCTTGTTTACTCTGCCCCAGGATTCACACGCTCCGCCCTACCAGGACCAGAAGCGCAGACCACCCCTGCTTCCGCCTGGCGTCTATACGTGGGGTCTAGGATCCGAACTCAGGACCTTCCGCCTGCAAGGCAGAGGCTTAACTCCTGAGCCACCTCTCCAGCCCCTATATTTCTATACTTCTAGGGCATCTTGTCTCTGTGTCTAATCTGTACTCACAAACATATAACATTTAGCAGATATCTTGGTGGTGGTGGTCTCCGTTTTGAACTACACTTTGTATATTATTTTTAACTGTATTAAGGATACTTATTAGCCTTACTTAGTTTTTACTAAGTAAAACTTGGTATCAGTTGACTCAGATTCCATGGGCCTTGGTCTTTGTGTAGCAGGGCATGTCAGCTACCTAACATCTTCCATGTCTGTCCACCTGGCTGCAAGGTGGGCTCAAGCTGTGCCGCGTCCATGGATCACGTCCATTCATCTGCTGATGGACACTTTGGCTCTGTAGCTTGGTAGGCTGTAGGTTTGCAGACCTCACCAACATAGTATTTCAGTTTCTTCAGCCATATTCCCAGAAGTGAGATCGCTGATCTCATGGGAGTTCTACTTGGGTCACGCCCATGTTCTCCACTAGCCTGCGTGGGTTTACATTCGTCCTGTTACAGTGCACAGAGATTCTCCTTTCATGTTCTAGAGCAGCTCTTTTGTCCTTCGCAGTAGACATTCAACAGATTTGATAAAGAGCTCTCCCTGTGATTTTGATTTGCACCTTCTTGATGGCTGGTAATTGGCAAACTGTGGATTTCTGGTTGGACCATATATTCCATATTTTAACTGTAACTTTTCAATCTATCCAATTTGCCCAGCTAAACCAAAAGAAAGAGGAAGTAGAACAGAAGAAGAATGAGTATAACTTAAAAATGAGACAACTGGAACATGTAATGGATTCAGCTGCTGAGTTTCCCCAGGTACTTTTCTTTAAAAGTTCATCTCAAAGAGAATGAACGATTTTTAATTTTTTCACTCTTTGCTAGAGAGACAGCAAGCACAGCTATGTATGTGCTACTGCGTGCTGTGTGGAAGTCAGAAGACACTGAAAGTCGGCTCTCTCCTTTCACCACGTGGGCTCTGGGGATTGAACTAACATTTCATGTTGCACAGGTCCCTTTACCCCCTGATAACCATCTTGCCATGATAACACATTGGAACTGTTAAGGCCACACCATTGAGATTCTAAGGAAAAGATTTTCCCTCTCATCCTCTGTCTGCTCTCTGCTTGTTAAAAATACTCGTCTTTTGTTTTGGTGGCCAAAAGTCAGAGTAATAAGCTACGTGCTAAGGGTTTGTCAAGTATGTTTAAAGTGCACATCTGCATGTGAGGTAGATAGACCTAAGATCTTCATAGCATCATCTAATCAAGGATGTGGATAACTTGTGATTTTTGTTTTAGAGTCCTAAAACACCACCTCACTTTCAAGCACATTTGGCAAAATTCCTGGAAACACAAGAACAAGAAATAGAAGATGGAAGAGCTTCTAAGACATCTTTGCAACACCTTGTAACAAAGCTAAATGAAGACAGAGAAGTCAAAAATGCCGAAATACTCAGAATGAAGGTATCTGGCTGTGCTTGCTTTTTTCTTCATTAAACTTAATTTCAAAACTCAGCAGTATGTTTCTGGCTACTGAAGATATAAAACTCAGGAATAGTAGCTTCATGAGGACGTGGCTTTTTCCAGATAAGATGCTCCTCATCTATCTCCTCTGCTGACTTTGTGTTCTCCCTCACCTTAGCTGCATAGCCCAGGTTAGCTCTGCATCACGCTCTTCCTTGCCCCAGCGTTCCGCGTGCTGGAATCACGGGGATGCCACTACGCCTGGAGTTAGTTACGTGTTTTGAGAGTGTTGTGGCCTCAGCTCCTTGCTTTAATTAGCATCTATCTGTTGAGTGCAACCAGAGAGTTGAGAACCTTTTCCACAGCCTGGCATTTTTTTCTCATACAGGAATTTTTTTTTTTAATTTATGCTGTTAGTGTGTGTGTGCCATGTATGTGTTGTGCCATGGCATGTGCAGTCAGAGGGCAACTTGCAAGAGTTGGTTCTCTTCTTCTACCATATGTGCTCTAGAGATTGAACTGAAGTTGTCAGTAAGTGCATCTATCCACTGAGCCATCTTGCCAACCCCTCAAAGAATTTATTAAGTCCTGTAATATTGATTTAAAAACAGAATAACTCATGGCTAGAGAGATGGCTCAGGGGTTAATACTCTGCCTTGCAAGCAGAAGGTCCTGAATTCAGATCCCAGATTCCACATAAAACACCAGGCAGAAGCAGTCTCTACTTCCAGCCGTGGTGGGCGGAATCTGGAAATCCCAAAGCAAAGCACAAAGGAGGTAGAAGCAATCCAGGATAATTCCCGAAGTCACCTTGGGCCTCCATAGGGACGGACACACAGTGCCCTCTGATGGAGGGAGGGAGGTTCATGAAGTCACAGTTTGAGACCTGCAAGAGCTCCTTACAACCTGGGTTTAATCCAGCAGTACTCAGTGTAATTTTGGGGGACAAGCGTTGCAAAACACAAGTACTCGTCTGCCAAATCGCAGGCTGGGGCAGCAGTTGGTGCCACCTGCAGTGCATTCTGAGGAGGTGGTCTGGTGTGTTCACAGGAACAGCTGTGTGAAATGGAGAACCTGCGCCTGGAGTCTCAACAGTTAAGAGAAAAAAACTGGCTCCTTCAAGGCCAGCTGGACGACCTTCAAAGACAGAAGGACAACAGGTGAGAGGGGCCAGGACTCTTGGCGCCATCTTGGCCTGCCAGGGTGCAGTGAGGTGAACAAGATTGGAATGGGCTTTACAAGATGCAGGATGTCCCTAGTTTCCTGGGAAACGTTTCCTTGGATGATTTTGAGCCAAGTTTCATGAGGATATGGCTTTTTCTAGAGTGGGAGATAAGAGAGATAAGATGCTCCTCATATATCTACTCTATTGACTTTGCATTTTGTAAGAATATTGAAGCAAATTTAAAAGATGCGGAATAGTCAAACCAAATTATTTCTATTTGATTAGCATTGTTTAAAGTAGTGAATAAAGTCAACAATATAAGAATGAAGAAGCCCTCCAAGAAAAGAGGGTTTCCTGCCAGCTGACTTTGTCCATAACTTGTGTTTGGGGGGGCGCTCCGGGGCAGGCCACAGTATCTTCAGTATCTTGTTGACAGACAAAATTTATGTAAAGTGCCTGTTAGGCTGTGTCAGAGAGTGTCCTTCACACAAAGCTACTTCTTCAGTGCACAGGATGTAGCCATGGCTACCTGCTACATCACAAATTCGTGGTCATTCTCGGCTATATGGTGAGTTCAAAGCCAGCGTGAAACCATCTCAAAACAAAACACCATTGTAAAGGAAGTTGAATGGAAGCACAAGGGTTTCTCTGTGGTGGAGGCCTAACTCCCCAGGTCAGGGAAGGCTGCTTTCTGCCCTGTCATTAGAAAGCCTCTGATAGAACCTTGCCAGCTCCTGACCCTGTGGCAGGAGTCACTCTGAGACTCACTGTTGAAAAGCCTCATGAGACGATGGGGATTTGAAGGGTAATGGCCGCCGTACTGACGCGTCTTGCTAAAGGCTTAGCGTCAGATTTTAGTGCACATTGGAGGTTAGTTTAGTAGGGCTGGAGGGAAGCACTTTTAATAACCAGGTCTCCCTTCTAGGAGGTTCTGATAGCTGCAGTCCTCGTTCTGCCTAGCTGGTTTCCATGTGTCCCTGCCCTTCAAGAACTAGTAGAATTTCTCCAAACCACTTGGTAACTGACAATTTAAAATACTTTATTTCACTTCAATTCTTTGTGGGGGGAAAACATAGAAGAGCCCACTAATTTGAAAGTAAAGTTTTATCCCGACATAGCTCCTTTCATCTGCTGTGGCTGCTTTTATCCTGCACTTGCTATCCAAGTGGCTGCAGCAGGCAAGATGGCTACGGAAGCTGAAGAGCTTCCAGTGTTGGCGTGGAGTTAGTGCACAAGAAGCACAAGTTTCCCTGGCGGCCTCAGGTGTCTTCCTCACTGAAGTCTCAGGACCTTTGTTATGTTAGTGGCCATGTTTGTTAAGGGAAAGAACCTTCACCATAGCTTCTTGCTGCCCCTCAGGAAATAATCCAGCACTTATCATCAGATTTCTAGAGAGGCCCATGGCATTTTGGCAGGTTCTTCAGAGGGAAGATGCAACAACCTACTGACCTTAGGTTGGGTGAACTCAAGAGGTGTGCGTGTTCTGCTCTTGCTGTATGGGGGGACATTTCTGTGCTCAGGGGGAGCTTTCTCTTGTTGACATACATGTAAAGCCACAGTGATGTGAGAAACAGCTGGTTGATAAGGGAACCCAACCAGGGAGTTGTCAGGATTCCAAGAAGCCAAGCCACCAAGAAACCCTCCCCACCCTTAAGAGCCTCCTTGAGGCTGTCCTGGTCACACTGGACTCGTCCTGCCTTTTCTCTCTGCCCCCTCCGTTCACATTGTTCTCGCACATTGCCATTTTCAGCCAGTTTCCATTCCTAGCGCCAGCCAATCCCTGGTGACATTGCCCTGCTTTCCTGGTTTTGCTTTCATGGTGGGAGGGGTCTGCACTGAGCTTTGCAGGGGGTCTGCTTTACCCAGTAGATCAGTCACATTTACCAGCCATCCCAACTTGACCCGATCACCATGGTCTTGGCCTTTCTTACATTGCTGCAGATGATAAGTAAGATGTGGATATAACCGACAGTGTTTGCTTACCCACTTCCCAATCTATGCAGTGATAAAAACCATCCAGACGACCAACAGCTGAAGAGTGAACATGAAGAAATTATCAGAGAAAGACTTGCTAAAGTAAGTTTCTTCTGTGTGAAATGCCTTTATAATTAACATTTATAGTTAATATTTTTTCTTAAAAGTTTGCCATCGACCTTCCTGTCTTTTCTTCATTTCTAGTAGTTAGCATGATACTTCCTGTCCTGTTGAGATATAACTGAGGAGAGTGTGTCTGTCAGCTCATTGTGCCTGCGTGTGTCACGGGCACTTGGAGGGCCGAGCCGGCCTGAGCTGAGCCGTGGGCTCCAGTCTCAAAAAGAGAAAAAGTCTGTCTCCTCTTGCGTCCACGGGAGCCATCTGCTCTGCCATTCCACAAGCAGCCCCCTCCACTTAGAAGGGAGAGGAGGTCTCCTTGCACATTGCAGGAAGGCGTGGGAATTAGCAGGTCTACATATGTGCGGCTGGAAGTGTGGGAAGGAATATTGGTTTGGTTTCTGTCTTTCCTAAGCCATCTTTTTTTATCTTCTAGAATAAACTTATTGAAGAAATGCTGAAAATGCAAACAGAGTAAGTTTGCTGTTTATTTGTTCAGAGCTTTTCTGTTCTCTTCCTGATTCTCTGAACAGAAGATAGCCCCCATGTTTAGTAACTACTTTCCTTCAGGAACCTGTGAATATAACTGATGTTTACCAAGTTGTTTTTCTTGGGATGTTTGTTCAACAGGTTTCATGCAAAGCCATTCTAACAAAAATCCTAAGGAATTAGTGTACAGAAGACTTTAGTTCCCTTGGGGCACTGAGGGGTTTTCTTGTGGACAATGAGAAATTTGACAGACTCCTAGCTAGTAGTATAAACCTGTTGCACTTAGACAATAGTGGAAAATCCATGTATACAGATAAGTAATTTGTAGAATTGAAGCCATTTAAACGTAATATCCTTCATGATCTTCCAGTCAAAAGTAAAATCTATCGTGACATGTAATTTATTTCATAGTTTACTAATGAGAAGTCTTCCATGTTCTTGCAACACAAAGCCTTCATTTCACTGTGGACTAGTGAGGCGCTGCGACAAAACCGCCCCAGCCTTCAGCGGCAATTGTAAACACTATATTGTCCATATACATAGTGATGGTGCTTTCAAAAGCTACAGAGAGGAACTGGAGAGGCGGTTCAGGAGTCGCTAGTGTGGAATGTGGTCCCAGCACCCGTGTAACAAGCTCCAGGTTCAGAGAGACCATTCTCCTAAAGAAGTAGAGCAGTAAATGAGCACATCTAATAGCCCTCCTGCGTGCATGCTTGCACGAGCACATCTAATAGCCCTCCTGCGTGCGTGCTTGCACGAGCACATCTAATAACCCTCCTGCGTGCATGCTTGCACGAGCACATCTAATAACCCTCCTGCGTGCATGCTTGCACGAGCACATCTAATAACCCTCCTGCTCGTGTTTGCACGAGCACATCTAATAACCCTCCTGCGTGCGTGCTTGCACGAGCACATCTAATAACCCTCCTGCGTGCATGCTTGCACGAGCACATCTAATAACCCTCCTGCGTGCATGCTTACACATATGTGTCTACACGCCACACACACGCGGTCACACTGCCTCTTTCCACGGCTGTGAGACAATATTCAGACAACCATCTAAAGAAAAAGGGGGATGTATTTGGCTTAAGATTTCAAAGGAAAAGGCATGGTGGGCTACAGAAATTCTAGACAACTTGAAGGGAGAGAGAGCTAGCTGCTGGAGCAAGCTGCTAGAGGACGCAGGGGGGGCTACCCAGCCTCAAGCCCGACCCCTATGACCTACGCCCTTCAGTAAGGCTCCACCTCCTAAGTTGCCATGACACCGAACATTGACACAGCTAAGGATGCTGACACATAGCCTACGGAGGACGGCGGGCAGTCAGACCATGGTGCGCGCACAGCTACAGAACCCAAATGTCACTAGAGGCTTCACATAACAAGCCTGAGGTATGCTGACTGGTGTCATGGGGACTGAGACCTTCACGCCATTCCTCTGCTGTTGCATTGTTGGCTCTTGGCCGCAGTTACCTGTGGCTCCTTGGACAGCCGATCGTGAGATGGGGCTAAGACCTTTTATCGGCGGAAGCCTCCAGGAATCCACCTGTGTCTCCTGGGCCAGGAGAGGTACAGTATCCTCAGGCTGAGACAGTCTGGCTGACTGGAGATTCTGTGGACCCACTCAGGGCGCCTGCTTTTCTCCTGCCCCTTACCCCACACAAAACAGTTTCCACAAATGCAGACGGCGAGGCAGCTCAGCCTCTGCCCTGCGGCAGAACCTTTCCATCCAGCCAAAGCAAAGCGTGTGTACAGAGCAAGGGCAGAGCAAGCACAGGAGCTGGGAGGCCTTGCCCCTCCCTCACCATTTCCACGCGGGCCCCCAGCATGCCTGGAAATGCCCCTCTAGGCTGAGCTGACCTGCAGAGTTATTTAAATAAAAGTTCTGAAGCTGGTCCCAGCATTGGGCAGAAGCAGGAGGAACAGGAACTCAAAAGGGTTTGAGGCTAGACTGGGCCATGTGAACTCTCTCTTTAATTAAATGGTTTGAAGAGTTTTCCTCAGGATGAAAGTCTTGGGTAAACAAACAAAAAATCAGGTGATATTCAGCTCTTTTTCTCCGCCTCCCCCATGCTAGGGAGGGAACTCAGGGCCTGCAGGAGTCATGCCAGAGAGCACTCTACCATTTAGCTTCACCACGGGATGAGATGTCTTCTTTTGCCAGCTTTTTAGAAGAGTTGGAGATTAGTGTTTCTTTCCAATTAAAATGCTAACCTTAGGGGCTGGAGACATGGCTCAGGGGTTGAGACTCTCCCTTTCCAGCAGAAAGTCCTGGGTTCAGATCCCAGATCCATGTAAAAAAATGCCAGGCAGAAATGGCAGTGGCCTGTATTTCCAACCCAGGTGGGCTAAGCCTGGGAAATCCCAGAGTGAAGCAAAAAGGTGGTAGAAGCAATCCAGGATGATTCGTGAAGACCCTTGGTCTTCCACAAGGACACAAAGTGTTCTCTGATATACATACAAAATAAATAAGACAATATAAAATTTTTAAAATTCTAAGCTTAGAAGGGAAAACCTAAATTGACTGTCTTGGAATTGTATTTCCTCGAGCACCATGTGTAATGTTTATTCTTACAGTCTAGAAAATGTCCAAGATGCCCTGCACAGCAAGGAGGTGGACTGCCATAGAATGACTGAGGAAGTTGAACGAACTAGAACTTTGGAGTCTAAAGCATTCCAAGAAAAGGAGCAGCTGAGATCAAAACTGGAAGAAATGTATGAAGAGAGAGAGAGAACATCCCAGGTATTTATGCTGGCTTTTCTGAGGTGCTTTGAGTACTTGAGTAAATAGAATTACTTAGCAGAACGTCATTTCTGTCATGGAGTATCCCTGATGCAGTTCCTTTATTATGCAGAGATGTGAGGTAACAGAAGCTGGAGGCTTGGACTCTCTCATTTACTGTTCTCTTGAAAGGGAGGACTTAGTACAGTTTTCTATCTTGCAGGAAATAGACATGCTGAGAAAACAGCTGGAACAACTAGCGGAGGAAAATGGAAAGTTGGTAGGTCACCAAAACCTACATCAGAAGATTCAGTATGTGGTGCGATTGAAGAAGGAGAATGTCAGACTTGCCGAGGTAAACTGAAAACCATACTGAAAAAATTCATACTAGCTTCCAGGTGATTATTAAAAATAAATGATGTGGGCTGGAGAGACAGCTCAGGGATTAAGACTCTGCTTCACAAGTAGAAGGTCCTGAGTTTGGATCCCAGGTCCCACATAAAAACACCAGGCAGACCTGGCAGTGGCCTGCACTTCTGGCCCTGGTGGGCAGAGCCTGGGAAGTGAAGATAAAGCCTAGAGTGAAGATAAAGAAGGTAGATCAATCCAGGATGATTCCCTAAGTCACTCTTGGGTCTCCACAGGCACACATAGTGTCTTCTGATGCACATACACACGCATAAAATAAATTTTTTTTTAAAGATGTCTGATCAGTTAACTGGTTACTTAGGGAACTTTCTGATTTTTTTTTAGAGGTCATTGTTGTCATTTTATTGTGTGTTTATGTTTGAGACATGATCTCACTGTAGCTTAGGCTAGTCTGGAACTCATTATGTAGCCACGTTGGCCTGGAACTTACAGCAGTTCTCCTGCCTCAGCCTCCCTAGTGTTGGGATAATAGGCATGAGCCAGTGTGTCTGTAACCAGTTAAGTTCTCATAGATTTTTAAAGTTTAATATTAACTTACAAATTGAACTCTGTAACCTAATTTGAAATATTAATAGAAAGTTAAGAAAAATATAATCCCCTAAGAATTAGAGCCCTAATTTTTTTTCTTCCTTTTTTAAATTACTTGCAGGAGACTGAAAAGTTGCGTGCTGAGAATATATTTTTGAAAGAAAAGAAAAAAAATGAATCTTAAAGCTTCTAGCCAGCTCCCTACACATCACCTTGGAGAGTCTTTAAAGCAGATCTAGTCTTTCCCACTTGATAGCTGAATTTAAGGATGTAAGTTATGAATTATGTTGGGAAGTAACCCTGGAGTTACTGAGGGACATTCTTTGTGCGTCCACATGGTATGCTGTTAAGAGGCCCTTTTCCCTCTTTATAATAAAAGCCTGTACATCTGTACAGTAAATGTTGAGCAAATTCTTTGTGTTAGTTTGCTAGCTGATTTTGTAACAAAGTTATTGTTGTATAGGTTATTTTTGTATTCTTCTATGTCATGAGCATTTTATATGATGTGCACATTTTTTCCAATAAAATCTTTTAAAAATAAACCTGGTTTGTATTTGTTGAGTGTATGTCCACGCATGTGTGTGTGTGTGTAGAACAGGCATTGTGCAGGCCTGTGGAGCCCCAAGCGTGACATGTGGATTGCTGTCTCCTTTATGCTTCTGAGAACCTTGGGGTTCCCAGACTCTGCCTTCCAGAGCCAGAATTGCAGCCACTATTTCCACTTGGAGTTTTTACGTGGGATCTGGGATTGGAACTCGGATTCCTCTGCTTGCAAGGCAGAGTCTTACCCTGAGCCATCTCTCCAGCCCAGAAATACATCTGTTTGAACCAAGTGATTTACAGGCTGGAGAGATGGCTTGAAAGCAGAAGAACCTGAGCGTGGATCCCAGGTCCTAGGTAAAAATGCTGCCGTGCACTTGACTCTGAACGTGGAGCCTGGGAAATGCCGGAGTCAAGCACAAAGGAGGCAGAAGCAATCCAGGATGATTCCCCAATCCCCTTTGGGCCTCCACAGGGACACACAGTGCCCTCTGATACATAGAACACTCAAAAATAAACATAAGGTGCTTCCATCTCATTAACTTGGTTCACTGTATACTTCGCACCTATACTCGCTGGCAAACAAAAGAAACTGCTCTCCAGGAGTTCGTGTATCTGAGCTGTTCCTCTACTTCGACTACTCCATTTCCAGTGCTGCGTGCATGCGTGAGTTGCGGGGTAACTGCATGCGTGAGTTGCGGGGTAACTGTCCGCCGTCAAGAGCCCTTGACGTCCAGCACCTGACAAGGTTTCACGGCCCAACGCTAGATGCGCCGCGCGGCCGCGTCCCGCTCCTCCCCTCGCGCACCGGTTACTGCTGTGTCCGCAGCCGGCTCGCGGGTGGCGGCTCCCGTGGCCCGCGAAAGCGCCGGCCTCCAGATCGGTTGTGCGCGCGAGCAGGGTCCACAGCAGCACGTCTGCCCGGCGCCACGCGCGATTCTGGACCGTAAGAATGAGTGCCGGGCCAGGGGGGCCCTCCCCAGTCCTCCGGTCGCACCCCATAAACGACGCCGCCCCAAGCGCAGAGAAAGCGCCGCTACGGCCCCATCAAGCGCCAGGTCACGTGGGCGGGGCCCAGCGCGCGCGTGGCGGTCACGTGGGCGGGGCTCAGAGCCCGGGACCCAGCGCGCGCCATGGCGGTCATGTGGGCGGGGCCCAGCGCGCGCATGGCGGTCACGTGGGCGGGGCTCAGAGCCAGGGACCCAGCGCGCGCCATGGCGGTCATGTGGGCGGGGCCCAGCGCGCGCATGGCGGTCACGTGGGCGGGGCTCAGCACCGCGGCGGTCACGTGGGCGGGGCCCAGAGCCCGGGACCTAGCGCGCGCCACGGCGGTCACGCGGGCGGGGCCCAGAGCCGGGGACCCAGCGCGCGCATGGCGGCCCCGGGCGGGGCGGTGACGGCGGCCGCGTACCCCGACTCTCCGGTCGAGCTCCCCGCGCGCCTGCGGGCCGGGGCCATGCGGCGCCGCTTCTGGGGCGCGTTCGACTGCCTGTGCGCCGGCGCGCTCGGGGCCCTGGCCGCCGCCGCCGCCAAGCTGGCCTTCGGCAGCGAGGTGCACCGGGGCGGCTGCGGGCGGGGGGCGCGCGGCGGGCGGGGGGCGGCCTTCCTTCCGCGGGGCGCCCCGGGCCCCGGCTCCTTCCTCGCGCTCCAGGCCGCTTGTGCCTCGGCGCGTCTCACGTGACTCTCAGGTGAGACAGCCGTCGCCCACCTCCGCCCGTGCCCGGAGAGGTGGCGGTCTGCCCCGCCGCCGGGAACGGGGGGGCCCCGGCACCCCCGAGCGCACGGAGCGCGCGCACGGACGCTCCGCCCCGCCCTCCTGTCCAGCGACTCCGACCCGCCCGGCCTGCGGTTTGGGGTCCTCGAGTCCTCCGCAGCCCGCGTGGGGCCCCAGCTGCACGCAGGGGGAGGTGCTGAGCCTCCCTCGGGGGGCCCTTGAGGGCGTGGCCAGAGCAAAACGAAGACCTCTGCGCCATGAAATTCGTGTGGTTTCACTTAGGCATGTGTGCGCGGGCACATGTATGTTCAGATGCATGTGGAAGCTGGAGGCAGATGTTTGGGGGTCTTCCCGGACTTGCGGGTCTCACACTTGCACCCATAGCTCCCTGTCTAGCCAGCCAACTTGCCCAGTCTCTGCCTTGCTGGGGTCACTACGGCACAGTATTTATGTGAGTTCGGGCCTCACCGGGTGGCAAGCACTTGGCCTTTTTCAAGTTATCTGGCTTTCTTGACCCTTGGTGTAAGCGGCTGCCACTCACTCACATTTTGTAAATGATAAGGCGCCCCTTTCCAAAAGACTAGGTATTCAGCCTTGGGAAACCTCTAAGTACAGTGGGTTGTGCCCACCCTTGGAAGAAGTCCCTTGGTCTGCAGGCGGTTTCTTGATGGAGATAGCAAGCAAGATCTGAATATCTTTATGGGAGGCTTCTAAAGATCTCAGGTCTTTCAAGGTTCCTTCCTTAAAGGAAGGGGAAAAAATGTGCACATTCTACAGATCATATCGAGATGACCAGTCGCCTGGTCTGAGGTGGCATGTCCCAGGCCAGGGCTTTGGTTTTGGTTCCGGTGTGGAGCCGCGCTGCCTGCCTGCATCTCTGGCCCTGGCCGTGGTTTGGGCAAGTGAGTTAGTGAAGTCGAGGAAGGAAGAAGCAGCGGCGCTACTGAAGTAGGTTGTAGCAGACAGGTAGTTCACATTCCCCCGGCCCCACACCTGACCCACCCTCACTGTACGAGGAATATAAGCCACTTGGCCTTCTGGGACTGTCTTCGAGCATGGCAACTAGAGAACAAGGATGATTTGTGTTCAACACACAGCTCTAGATGAGCATTTTGCTTCTGCCCGCGGTCATAAGGCCAGCACAGCTATCAAGGAGATGTGGGAGGAATCTTGGGGTCCAGCTAGGGCCACTACAATCCTGGCATGCGTCGAGGGGGCTGTGGATCATACCCACGGTGAGTGTAGCTGCCGTGACACTTTCTCCTGCAGGTCAACATCGGCTTACGTATCTTGGGCGTTGTTGCTATGGCGAGCACCAATTCTCTGATGTGGACCTTCTTTAGTCGGGGCCTCAGTTTCTCTATGTCTTCAGCCATTGCATCCGTCACTGTGACTTTTTCAAATATCCTCAGCTCGGTAAGTAGCCTTTCCCTCACCCTGGACTGGGTGAATTGTACTTGGGCCCGCCCCCTGCTTTCCCAGACAGGAGAGGACAGGGAGCGAAACAGGTGGTAGTATGCTATAGGCAGGGAACAGTTAAACATGGAAGAAATGTTAAAGCTAGAAGTATCAAGTCGTATGTGCTCACTGCCCCCTGGGCTGGCAGTCTGAAGCCCCTTGGTATGTCTCCATATGTCTGGGAACGCCAGCTTTAGCTGTGGAGAGTCACATCTCCTAGGAGACCAGGGTCGGCAAGGCGGAGCTGAACCCAGTCCGTCCTGAAGGAAGACGACCGTGGCCCAGTTGGGTGACCGCCATGTACAGCTGACCTGCTGACGTGAAGGCAGCAGCTAGATGCGAAGTCCCGGGCTTGTGGCCCCAGCCCTTGGGCCCTGGCCCCTCGGAAGGAAGTCAGCCAGAGGGAAGGGGTTGTACCCACCCGCAGGTGGTGTCACTCACAGCCGTCTTTGCCCACAGGCCTTCCTTGGCTACGTGCTGTATGGAGAGTGCCAGGAAGTGTTGTGGTGGGGCGGGGTGTTCCTCATCCTCTGCGGGCTCACCCTAATGCACAGGAACCTCCCACCAGCGCCTCACAAGCAGCAGTGACCCGTGTGGGCTGGGCGGACAGCCGCACGGCGACCCTGCCACACAGCGCCAGGTTGGCCTGTGGGATTGCCGCCCGGCGGGCTGGAAGTGCAGCCTTGGAACCCTGGCCGCCGACACTGCAGAGCAGCTGAGGCCTCGGCTCGTGCCTGGGGGCTGGAGCACGGGCTTCTCTGAGGGGAAACGGCCACACAAGCGAAGCCCGAGCCCTCTGGCGTCTTCCTCGTGCTTGGATTCATGTGCCCAGTGCTGCAGCAGTGAGCCCGGGCAGACACGCAGAATCTGGGGTGATTCAGCCTCGTGTCTGGTACCTGAACGCAAATTTCAGCCCTGCTGCCTGACCAAAGCCCCTCACATTCCTCCATGTCAGCGTCTGGTGGGTTCTTGACAAAACCGTTTGATGTGCCCATCTGTGCCTTGTTTATGTGTCACAGCAAAGAAAGGAAACCCGAGGAAATAAACACTTCTTTGGAAGTATGGAATCATCATCCGTTCTTTGGGGGGCAGAGGGGTGCAGAGGGGTGAGCGAGTTAAATTAAAAAAAAAAAAAAAAAAAAAAAAGGGCAGTGTGACAAACGAGTCACTCCCCTCCCTCCCCCGCGGCTGAGTCTCGTGGCTCCTCCGGAGCTACCTGGCCAGGGCCCTGCCCGTGGAGCGCTGGGCCCGGCTTAGAGCCCTTCCCTAGGTAGAGTGTCCCGGAAGACGCCCCCACCCCTTTGCTCTTGGCTTTTCCTTCCTGGATCTGGACTCCTGCACGTGTGTTTCACACCACAAGCGTAGCTGCGAGCACGGCGCTGCTTGTTCTGACTCCACACACCTCGGGCCTTGGCCTGGTGCTTAAATGCTCTGCTGCTCCCTGGGGACCACCAAAGGCCGTTCTACTCTTCGAGCCTTGTGTTTCACTGTGCAGGTAGAGGTCCCCGGCAGCAAAAGGTGGGGACAGAAGAGCCCACCAGGTATCCTGCAGACCCTAACTCCCCTGCACAGGTGACAGGGGCTTCCTGATACTTACACAGCTGCTGCTTACTGGGGCCTTGGTCCTCCCGTACCCCCAAGAGTTCCTCATCCAGTCATGCTTTTGTGCTTGCTTCCTGGCATCCGGCTGGTGGGAGCGCCTGCCCCTGGCATCCGGCTGGTGGGAGCGCCTGCCCCTGGCATCCGGCTGGTGGGAGCGCCTGCCCCTGGCATCCGGCTGGTGGGAGCGCCTGCCCCTGGCATCCGGCTGGTGGGAGCGCCTGCCCCTGGCATCCGGCTGGTGGGAGCGCCTGCCCCTGGCATCCGGCTGGTGGGAGCGCCTGCCCCTGGCATCCGGCTGGTGGGAGCGCCTGCCCCTGGCATCCGGCTGGTGGGAGCGCCTGCCCCTGGCATCCGGCTGGTGGGAGCGCCTGCCCCTGGCATCCGGCTGGTGAGCTGTACTACGATAACTGCACCAGCACAGTCTGTCCGGCCCCAGGCCTCACGCGTGATCCCTGTTGCTCTCTGGCCTCCCGCACAACGAATGCAGCCCAGAGAAGCTGCTCCATTGTAACGGCAGTCCCAAGTCTTACAGCCCTCTTGTTCCCAGCCACCTCCTCTGAGCGCCTCATGTTCCACATCCTAATCTACTCGGATCCGGCCTTCTGCAGTGAGGCTGACATGCAAGGCCGCGTGTGCCTTGTTTCCACGTGGGGAGACGCCATTCAAGGCCAGCTGCGAAGCTGCTGAGCTCTGACCCTGGGCAGCCCGTGAGAAGGGCCCGTCTCCCATCCTCGCGGTGCTCAAGGTACAGACCTCGCTGGTCCTGACTGCACAGGAGATGGAGGTGCTTCGGAGCGGTGCCCCCTGGGATCCCTTGCAGACGAGTGCTCCTCATTCCTACCACGGCCGGGGCGGTTCCCATGCAGTGTGGTCCTGCTGATGCCCCTCGACCATGGCCCCAGTCGTATTTGCTCTGAGGTTGTTGATTTGCCACCAGGTTCTACATCTGGTGTCCTGATAGGACAGTTACCGTTTTTATTCTTATTTTGTTACTTATTTTTTAAAGCGTCCAACTCAGTAGTTTTTTAGTATATCCGCAGGTTTTTAACCATTGCCACTAGTTGAGCATCTCTCTTACTACCAGAAGGAACTCCCCTGTCAGCAGTCACCCCAGTCTAACAGCCCATAAATCTTTTTTTGTGTGGATTTGCCTATTCTACACGTTTCATCTGCCCGCACTCACTTGCCATATGGTCTTCAGTGCCTGGCTCGTCACTGAAGACGCTGTTTCTCAGGCTCATGGCTGCTAGCACTTGCTAGTTCTTCATTCCGTCCTGTAGATAGGCGATCCTGTCCGTTGGTCATGTGTTGGACATACGGCCTGTTTCCACATTGGGGCTCTTACAATGCTGGGATATGTTGGGCATGTACTAGAAATGGAATTACCGAGACCGCGCTAACTTCATCTTCATGAGCTGTCAGCCTGCACCATGGTAGTCATGTCATTTACAGTCCAGCCATCTAAGTATAAACGTCAGTTTCTCCATTTCCCTTCTGTAATTATCCATCTTTTTCAGCTTTTTTCAGATGCGTGAGTGAGTGCACACATGTTCATATGTTCATATGAGAGGTAGCTTGCGTGTGTGTCTGGAAGCTCAAAGGTGGTATCAGAAATCATCCTGGATTGTTCTACCTTCTTACTGCTTGCTTCGCTGTGGGTTTCCCCAGATTCCACCTTCGAGGGCCAGAATTGCAGGCCACTGCCATCCCCTTCTCTTCCCCCGCCCCAACAACCCCTACTGCATTTTTCCGTGGGATCTGGGAATCTGAACTCAAGTCCTTTTGCTTGTGAGGCAAAGACTTCAACCCCTGAGCATCTCTCCAAGCTGCCTTTTTTATTTTTGTTTTTTAAACAGCTTACGTTCCTCTTTCACAGCAGTCATCCTATTGGTGGCTTTCAGTGGCTTTTATTTGTACTTATGTAGTGAGTGACGGTGTCAGTCATCTTGTCCGTTTATGGTCATTTCTGTTTTTATCCATGGAAATGACTTTTAGGGTATTTGCCCATCTTTTAAATTTTAGGCTTGACAGGATCTTTGTATTTGTTTTGGTTTTCCAAATGGCCAACTGCTGCAGACCAGAGTCGCGGCCTGGAGACCAGGGCTCCCCCAGACCAGGTGAGGCAAGGCTTCGGCAGAAATGGAGAACAAAGGGGCTGGAGAGGTGGCTCAGGGGTTAAGCCTCTGCCTTGCAGGCGGAAGGGTCCTGAGTTCGGATCCTAGAACCCACCTATAGACACTGGGCAGAAGTGGGGGCGGCCTGTGTTTCTGGTCCTGGTAGGGCGGAGCCTGTGAATCCCGGGGCAGAGTAAACAAGGAGGAAGTGGAGGGGTCCATGGTGGTTCCCGAATTCGTCCGTGGTTCTACACATACGCACACATACACATACATATGCACAATTGAATAATAAAAAAATTTTTAAAAAAAGAAATGGAGAACAGAAACACGCAACTTTCTAGGCTGAGTGAATCTGGACCCACTTTATTGAAACTTAGTGACAGCTTTATACTAGAAAATTTTAGGGCAAAGAATGTGTCCCTGCACCTGCAAACAGAGGAAAACAAACACAGACCCTCCCAGTCTCCTATGCTCAGTAAGAATAAACATTTTTTTTTAAGTAGCTAACCCATTGTTTGAGGGAAAAGACACAAACAGATTCTATTCTCCCCGTTTTTCAATTCTATCTAATCTATAATGCTTCACGGATAGCCATGGGCTGAGCCCACATAGTTGTCATTGTTCTAACAGAGACGCATTTTTAAAATACACAGAGGAGGACTGAGCTCCTTTAATATAAGGTTGCTTATGTCTCCCTTTGAGGAATTCCAGAAGTGTATTGCCATCAGTAGTTGATGAGCCATCCATGAACTATGCATTCTCCAAACCCTGGGTCCATACTGTTGGGCCCCGTATCACCAAGGGTGTCTCTGGGCGGAGGCGATCATTGGTGGGGGTGCACTCAGATGGTCCATCTCTGTGATTTCCCCTAAGAGTCCTGTTTGGGGAAGGGAAAGACACGGCCCCCTTTGCTACCCACACGGATTCTCCCAGTTTGGATTGCAAATACCATCTCCAGTGGACAGTCTTGGCGTTTAGACTTTCTGGCATGACGGTCTCTTCCTTGGCCTTCAGCCAGGGTAAAAGTTCTACTGAACAGATAGCATAGTCTTATACTTCTGGAATTTCTGAGTTAGTTCATAGGTGGGAATTTTACCCACCTATGTTTTAAGACTCTAGAAGTTATTCTCTAATTTCTTTAAAATCAATGTGTACATTCTGGCTAACAAGTCTACTTATTGTGAGTGACTAGACATGAAATCTCTATTTAGAATTTGACTTACTGGTAAAAAGCAGGCTTTTTCTCTAGATCAGAGAGCAGGACCTAGTCCCAAAAAACCTAAGAACAGACAGAAGGCACACCCAATTCCCGGAAGATTCCTCCTGCCAGAGACAAAACTTAAATTATCTAGGGAGGAAATCCTAGTACCTGCCCATGGGCGTTACTGTGACATTCCCCAGGGAGCAGGTTTTAGACCCCCAACTAGGCAGAGACACCAAGGCCTAACAATTCCCGTATTTTAATGCCATGTCCTTTTCCCAGAAATTGTTTCCATAGAACAATATTCTGCCATGTTGCGACCTTATCCACCAGAATGGTTGGATTAGGGTGCGGCAGCCAAGCTGGTCTTGAGTGGCCAGAGGTCATTGTGCCCCAGCTCCCCAAAGTGCTGGATTGCAAGGCGTGAGCCCCACCTGGCCAGGCTTGAGAGTTCTATAACAAATGATGCTTAAGTCTTAGTCTCCGCCAGAAGCTGGGGTTAAAAATGAGCCCTGATTCTATGCGGCTTTCCTAGAAGAAACCAAACAGGATGCCTGGGCCTAGCAGCACTAGAGTTGGTGAGACGTGGTGGACGGCAGATCTGAGGTCCTCACTCTAACTCGCTGTACTTGCTCTCTAAGGGAAGGACTACAGCAGCTCTAGCCAAAGCTCCCGTACTCGGCCCTGCCCGGCCCACTCGCTGCCCTGAGCTACTGATTCCTCCTCGTGCTCTCCCAAAGCCAGTTCACACTCAGGCTGATGAGGCCAAAGGCCCTGAGGGAGCAGCTTCCTGGGGTCTCTCTCCCTGAATGTGGACCCATCCGGAAAAGCAGGGAGCGTGGTCAGCACGCCTCAGCCCAGGTGACTTCGACCTGAGGGCGTGCCTGTATGTGCGTGTGTGTGCGCAAGTGTGTGCATGTGCGTGTGTGCAAGTGTGTGTGCGCGCAAGTGTGTGCATGTGTGTGCGCATGTGTGTGCGCATGTGTGCGCGTGTGTGCGCATGTGTGTATGTGTGTGTGCGCGTGTGTGTGCGCATGTGTGTATGTGTGCGTGTGTGCGCATGTGTGTGTGCATGTGTGTGCGTGTGTGTGCGCGCGTGTGTGTGTGCGCGTATGTGTGTCCGCATGTGTGTATGTGTGTGCGTGTGTGTGCGCATGCGTGCGTATGTGTGTGCGCGCGTGTGTGTATGTGTGTGTGTGCACATGTGTGTATGTGTGCACATGTGTGCGTATGTGTGTGTGCGCGCATGTGTGTATGTGTGTGCGTGTGTGTATGTGTGCACATGTGTGCGTATGTGTGTGTGCGCGTGTGTGTATGTGTGTGTATGTGTGTGTATGTGTGTGCGCATGTGTGTATGTGTGCACATGTGTGCGTATGTGTGTGTGCGCATGTGTGTATGTGTGTGCGTGTGTGTATGTGTGTGCGCATGTGTGTATGTGTGTGCGTGTGTATGTGTGTGCGCATGTGTGTATGTGTGTGCGTGTGTATGTGTGCACATGTGTGCGTATGTGTGTGTGCGCGCATGTGTGTATGTGTGTGTATGTATGTATGTGTGCACATGTGTGCGTATGTGTGTGTGCACATGTGTGTATGTGTGTGCGTGTGTGTATGTGTGTGTATGTGTGTGTATGTGTGTGCGTGTGTGTATGTGTGTGCGTATGTGTGCACATGTGTGTGTATGTGTGTGTGTGCGCATGTGTGTATGTGTGTGCGCATGTGTGTATGTGTGCGTGTGTGTATGTGTGCACATGTGTGCGCGTGTGTGTGCGTGTGTGTGCACATGTGTGTGTATGTGTGTGCGTGTGTGTGCGCGCGTGTGTGCGCATGTGCTCATACATGCCACTATCTACATGCTGCAGTCACGGTCACACCCTCTGCTGTGAGTCACGGTGCCTGTTGTGTTGTTTGCCGCTGCGTATGCAGCTGAGTTGGCCCAAAGCTCACAGGGACTTGCTTATCTCCTCCAGCCCGGAGAAGGGAGTGTGGCAAACCAGACTGGTGAGGGTGGGGTGCAGTGCTTGGATCCCAGCAGCTTTAGTCTGGAGGGTAGACTGGCCACAGAATCGTTACTCCAGATTTTCTTTAGTATTGTTTTTGGTGGTTGCGTTGTTAAGACGGTGTCATGTATCCCAGGTTGGCTTTAAACTTGCTGGGTTAGAGGTGTGCTAAGCCGTCCAGTTCCTAGCTGGCCTTCCAGTGTCTCAGGATCTGCCTTGAGACCACCCCGCACGATACCCCACACGATTTCCTAGTTCAGACAAATCCTAGTCCTGTCGACCTGCTGCAGGTGCGGCACCGAGAACCCAGAGAAAACCTCACTTGAGTTGCAGCTTCCTGCTGTGTAATGGGATTGTGAGTGATGCCCGAGGGTCTGGGCGGCTCTGGGGGCGCCTGGGACGGGCGCAGAAGGGAGGATTTGAAGTCGGCGGGAGCTGGGAAAGGAGCACAAAGGAAGACCGGCTTCCAGGTAGCCTTGCCTGAAGTCTGCTCGCACGGACAGTAAACACACGCGTACACTGGCAAGCGCCCTGAATGGCCTAATAAAAGAATTCAGGTTTATTGGGAGCTTTTATTTTCTTCTGTAAAGCCATTTATATAGCCAAGAGTCCATAGAGATAGGTAGGGGTTCCCGTATAAGAAGAAAGGTTGTTGCCATAGAGTCTGTGGGCGCCGTTTGCCAGCTCCACACACAAGGTCCGAGGTGCAGTCGGCATCTTTATGGTGCGGGCCCTTGACGCCAGGGCGGCTTCCGTGGCACCGGGCATGACTGCCAGGGACGGCGGCACCTCCTTCCGCGGAGCTGGGAGGTGGGTGGAGTGACAGGTGCGGGCGAGCAGGCCTGGCCTGGCTCAAGGGCTCCTTAGGGGCCTTGGGTTCCCAGCCATGTGCCACCCTTCTCCGGGCCAGCGAGCTCTGCACACAGCTCCCCCCCCCCCCCACGTCCCGTCCTCATTGACCTGGGTTCACAGACTGACCTGGGCAAGGGCTCTGCACCTGCACCCCCAGGTGGCCGGACGCGCCAGCAGGGAGTTCAGTCCAGACGGTTCCGGCCCCTGCTCCTTCTCTGCGAGTCTCCAGACTCGGTCCGCCTTTGCCCTCGCCCTCCCCGTCCCTGCCACCTCGGGAATGGCGGGAGGTGCTCTCAGGGGTGCCCACACCTCTAAGAGCAGAGCAGAGGGTCTGGCGGCTCTCCCATCATGCTGCGCAGGGTCTGCCCACCATCCTTGGTACTCCGGGCCTGGAGCACCGAAAGATGACAATCCCGTGACAGTAACCGCACCTCCCGCTGGCTGTGAGGACAAGAACAGGAGGCCCTTAGCACCTGCTGGGAGGTGAAACGCCATGTGGAAGGGACAAACAGCCTGCTCGGGGAGGCCGCGAATCCAATGTGCGGGGAAGAGAAGCTGGCTGGGCCACTAGCTCCATAGCACAGCAGGTCCTTGCTGGCTGCAGCCTTCCCACCTGCAAAGCATAACTTCCTTCCCATGAGTGTCACGAAGCAATCTCTGCGTCCCAAGTACAGAGACCTAGTCAAACACGACTCAGGCCTCCCGGCATTCCTGGGACAGGGGCCTTGTTATCCTTCTCTCTCCAGAAAGAGACAGAAGCATGGAGGTTAGTTAAGTACCTTGCTCAAAGCACACAGTAGGTCTGACCCAAATCTGTTTCTTTTGGGTACTTCATCTCCCACCTTCATACCTTGTGTGTTCTGACCTGAAAGGCACTGGAGAAAGCTCATGTTGATCCCTGTCATGTGAAAGGAACTGTGGGGGTCACGAGGTGAAGCAGCTGATGGGGGGGGGCCAAGAGGAGAAGCAGCTGATGGGGGGGCCAAGAGGAGAAGCAGCTGATGGGGGGCCCGCCATCCCCGGGGCTCAAACCTGCTTCATGCCTCAAATCACGGACAGCTACTTTTACATTGTGAGACAAGAACCAGAAAATGTCCCACTCAGGTCCTCAGACGCAGAGCGTGAGACCCCGTAGAAAGCCTCCCAGGCTCTTAGCAGGGCAAGACCACGTCACAGCCGGACCCCTCCAGCTGCGATCTGAGGATGTGGTGTGTTTTTCGGCTGCTGGTCTCAGTCCTGTTGTCCAGTGAGGGCGATCACTGGTTCACAGGCTCTGTGGTCCAGAAGCCCCTCACTTTCTGGAAGCAGCCTCTCTCCAACAGTCCCCAAGGACACTCGGCAGCTGTGGTCATGTTGGGCCTCGGGGTCAGGCCTCCTGCTCTGGTTTTCCTGTTGCGTGAAGCTGGCGTCCTTTAACAGAATTAACATTATGGGGGGGGGAGGCGGCTCCGTGGGTGAGGTGCTCACTGCCAGCATGAAGACCTGAGTTCAACTCCAGCACCCACGTAAAAGCCAGTCCAGTTCCAGGGATGGGTGGAGATGGTTCCAGCAGTTTGCTGACCAGCCATTCAACCAAAACGCTGAGTTCCAGGTTCAGAGAGAAACCCTGTCTCAGAACATGTCCGACCTCTAGAACACACATCACACACACACACACACACACACACACACAACTAAAATACAAACCCTTACAGGCGCCCCTGCGAGCTGCATGCCTGTGAGGACGGATCATCTGCTGGTGGCTTCTTCCTTACAGCACCCAGGGAGGGAACTACGAAGCCTGTGGCATCTTTGCCCGTTGGACGGAGGGCCCCAGCACCCCCAAGCTATCATTCACGTAGAGAAGTGGAGTGTGTACATGGGTAGCATCTGTGCAGTGCATACAGCGAGGGCAAAATCCTGGTTGTGAGCCATTTGCCTGCATGATATGTTCAAACTATGAAATGGCGCAAATCCCAAGCATCCCTGAATTTAAAAAATAAAGTCGTAAAGCCAGTAGCTCTCCCAGTTCTCTGGAGGTTGTCGTAGCACGCCCACAAGGTTGCCGAGTCCTGGCTTTGGGTGACTTTGGCTGGGGTCGCCTAAGACACAAGGCACCACTCTGTTCTCCTTTTGAAGTCATCCCGGCTCCTGATTTCCTAGCGCTGATATAGAAAGCAATAAGGTTCTGCTTCCTGATGGATTTGATCCCCAAGCCCAGCCCCTTGGCAGGCAGCCCAGGGTCCCACCTGCTCCGGGACCACGTAAAAGGCGACCACGGCCTGCTCAGGACTCTGGCAGGACCTCCAGCGGCAGCGCTGCGGAGAGAAGCGGCAGACATGGATAATGACGAGGGTGAGTGGGGAGGATCGCACAGCTGGCATCTCGGCTCCCTGGGCACCCTGCCCCCCCCCCCCACACCCAGGGTGCCTAGTCCCATTGTCTGATCCCTGTTTTTATTTGTGGGAGAAGATCAAACCCTTCATTTAGCCATAACTTCTGATTCATACCACGATTGCGAGTGAGAAGAAGGCCTTGTCCTCTCCACTCGCTCCCCTCAGTGCTGACCACTTTTGTTTGGTCCTGCGGGTCGGCCAGTGCCCTTGTGGTCTGACCGCGTTCTGCAGCCGCTCCTCTGGCCGCGGGGCTGCCTCAGTGTCCAGGGAGCCGCTGCTTGCAGAGGGTGAAGCTGAGACACACATAGATTCGTAGCTCCAGAACCCTCGCAGTGGCCGGGCGCTCACCCTGACACGAAGGGTGCAGAGGCCAAGAGGAAAGAGCGCTTGGTGCCGGGAGGAAGCTGTCGTTCTAAGGGAGACTGTTCTGGGCCCAGCCTGGCCTCGCGCTCTGACAATCTGGCCTCCACCTGCCGAGCGCCGGGATTGCAGGCTGGAGTGTCACAGGGTGCTGTGGACAGTCAGCGGGGGGAGAAGCAGCCTGGGGGCCAGTCAATGTGCCCCACTTCTGTGGTGAGTGGTAGTGGACCCGTCGGGACCGTCGCGAGAGGCTCCCAGAGAATCAGTGGCACAGGCGGCCAAAGCCCTAGATGCCCAGGGATTTCTGTGGCTGCCGGTTGACTTCATTCTCTGCGTTCTCCTGATGCGACGCTGCTGTCTGGTTTCTGTCAGTCATGCGAACCGTCAGCTGGGAGCTGACTTCGTCCCAGAGAGAGCTCTGAGTGGCAGGCTAGAGTGGTGCGCCCAACTCCATCACATCAGTCTGGGGGCGCCTGCCACCAAGTCTGGCCACTCCCCAGATGATTCCAGCACGTACCAGAACACCACGACTCATTGAAATTGAGAAGTAGGGCCCCAGGTCTCACATGCTTGGGTGATTGGCAGCCGGGTACCAACAAAGCAAGAGAACTTCCCTTTGCTGACTGAATGTGAAAAGTCCAGAGCCCAGGTGTGGAGGGGTGGCACGGAGTAACATCGTCTGGATGTGTTGTCTGCGCCCATGTGGAGCCAGCGTTTGTGTCAGGTGTCCGGGGAAACCCCACATTGGTACAAATGGCTGTGACTGTGGCGGCTCCCTCGCGGGTTTGGATAAGAGGCTGAGCCTGCAAACTTTCCGTCCACAATTAACTCTTCGGGGTGTGAACTCCTCGGGTAAAATCTTACTTGTAGCAGGCCACCTTCTGGGCTGCCAGGAAAGGGGGGCAGTGAAGGACCAGGGGTCCCCCTCCTTTCTCTCCAGCACCTACCTGGGCTTTGTCTGCAGAGCTGGGGGGGGGGTGAACTCCACTAATGGCTACTAGCAGAAGCATCTGGTTGGGGTGCGGCTTCCATTCGTCCCAGCCTAGCTCCCCACACCCCCAGCGCGCGCACCCCTCTCCAGAGGAGCCTCCTCCTCAGTCGCCTCCGTCCGAGTCTCTCTTCCCACGCGCTGCCTGGTCGTGCCTTGCAGAACTGAGGATTGTCAGCGTGGACTGGCAGAGAAAGGAGAACACCGCCTCTCATCACACGACTGAGTACCAGACCTCAGAGCTCGTGCTCCGGCGAGGACAGAGCTTCAAAATAACCGTGGAGCTGAGCAGGCCGCTCCGACCCAACGACCTGCTGTTGCTGCACTTTCTGGGGGGTGAGGCCTCGGGCCCTTGGAGGGCGGGACCACAGGGCCACGAGCGTGCAGGGACCAGGAGTGATTGGCTCTGCTTTCTATCAGTCATGCGAACCGTCAGCTGGGAGCTGACTTCGTCCCAGAGAGAGCTCTGAGTGGCAGGCTAGTGTGGTGCGCCCAACTCCATCACATCAGTCTGGGGGCGCCTGCCACCAAGTCTGGCCACTCCCCAGATGATTCCAGCACGTACCAGTTTCCCCCGTACGTTTGTTTTTGCATGGGGGGGGAAGGAGAGGTAGGCGTCTTACAGGTGTGTGTGCATGCGTGGAGGTGTGCAGGTGTGTGTGAAGGTCCGAAGCTGTCTTGAGTGTCTTGATCACTTTCCATTATATTATTAAGGTAGGTTCTCTGAATTGAATTCAGAGCTGGCCGCTCAGCTAGGCTAACGGGGTTCCCTGTCTTTACTCCCAAGTGCTGAGATTAGAGGTGACTGCTGTCCTTGTCTGATTTTTCATGGGTTCTGGGGATCTGAACTATGGTCCTCATGCGTATGGAGCAAGTGTCTAATCCACTGAAACACCTCCCCAGTCCAGCTTTTCTCTCTGTCGAGTAGCCACGATGCTTTGAGAACGGAATGGCGGCTCCCTTAGCACGCCATTCCCAGTGGAAGCAGAGCCGGTGCCCGCCCTGAAGATGGTGGGCGGAGGCCCGAGCAGACAGAAGAGGCCAGTGGGCGGGGCAGCCGCTCTAGACGGACTTGGAGCACTGTCTGGAGATGAACTGTAGGGTTAAGGTTTGCTGATATTGAGATCTGGGGGGGGGGGGGAAGAAATGAAAACTTCAGGACCTGGAGAGATACTCCGTCGGTTAAAATGCCTGCCACACACCATGAAGTCCTGAGTCTGGACACAGCATCCACGTGAAAGTCAGGCACAGAGGTGTATGTTTGTAACTTGAGGGTGGAAGGTGGAGACGGCGATCCCTAGAGTTTGCTGCATCCAGATTCAGGGAGAGACTGCGCCTCAGAAATAAGATGGAAGGACTGAGACCCTCGCTCACTGAGAGGGTGTGGGCCCGAGGCTCAGTCCCACCTCATCCCGCAGACCAAAAATACGTGATGTTGGCCTCGGGCCTCCGTGCACACGTGCCCACATGAACGGCGCATACACCACACACACACACACACACATACACACACACACACACACACCAGTCTATACCTTGGTGGTGCGTGGTAATGCACACCTGCATAGTCTTAGCACTGGGAGCGTTGAGGCAGGGATATCAGACCGTATACAGTGACGGACGCTACACTAACCAGGGCTGAAATAAGACAGTTCAACAGGGCAGATAGGGGCGTGCGGCAGGGACCTTGGCACGATGACAAGTGGCTGGAAAGGAGTCAGGGGCATCTCATCTAGCTCAAGCCGACGGTGCAATTGGACAACCAACCTGGCAGAGGCAGAGGGAGCAGCTGTTAACCGAGGTCCCCCTCCTGGACCCGGGAGGAAAAGTGGGGTTTGGTGATTGGGTGGGGACGGTCTTGCTCAGGCCAATGCTGACTCGCTTCCCTGTGGGCATTTACAGGACAAAAGTACAAACCCTCCTTTGTGGAACTTAATGTGAGTAAGTCTATAGGCTCTGAGGGCTGGCAAGTCTCCAACCACAAGCCCAGCCCGGAGAAGGTAAGGACCCACGTGGAAGCTCTGGCTGCTTCTGGATAGTTCTTTGCTGGTCTGTCCCTATCTGTCTCCTTCCTGCCTTACTGTCGGTGTCAGCGCCCCCAACCTTCCCAGAGCGTGCAGTAGGTCTGAGTGCGACGCTTGGCCCGCACATCCCTCCTTCAAAGGGACAGTGTTCACTGAAAGTGATAAACGGGGGAAAACAAATAAAAACAACCTATCATCCTACCGATAAATAAAAACAACTCATCGTCCTGCCGACAAGTTACTGTCTGTCCTTTGCAGACTCCCTGTTGCGTGTGCCTGGGCTCCGGGCCGAGGAAGGCGTCCGCTCGCTCCTTCTCTTCAAATGTCCTGTGTCCTTGTGTCTGCTGCCGCATCCTGCTTGCACTGGCTCTTGGTGACTGCTGTGACACCGCTTCTGGGGGCTGGCTCTGCAGTTGTCCCTCTTCCCAGCATTGGGCTCCGCCCCCCCCCAGACAGATCTTAGGGCAAATTCTAGAAGTTCTATTGGTAGGGTTAATTCCATGATTTTGCTTATTTATTTGTGGTTCTGGGGATCAAACCCAGAGCCTCAATACCTCCCCGGCTCTCCCACTGGGTTGTAGCCCCAGTCTAATCCCATGATTTTAAAGTGGTGATGGTGTCGGATTCTTCTAGAAGCACAGTTTGCAGCTGGCAATGAGATGAGTAGGCCAGGTGCCTGATTTTTCTCTCTGTGGCTATGTGAGCATTTGTCAGCTGTGTAACGAGCTTTCTAGAAGACCTTTGGCTCAGCCTTCCTCTCCTCTGGAGCTGGCAGCTGAGAGGTAAAGACCGACATGGGAAGGGCTGCGTTTCTTCTCTCAGAAAGCATTATTTTATCCCTTTTATTTAAAGTGACTTTGACTTTATTTACATTCATTATGATCTAGGCGAGGAGCCCGAGCATGAATGTGGAGTTGGCTCTCTTTCCACTCTTAAGTGAGTTCCAGGAATTGAACTCAGGGCATCAGCTTGTTTGGCAAGCACCTTTACACACTGAAACATCTTGCCGGCCTGGGGAAAAAGTCATTTGTTTTTGACAGCACACAGGAAGTGCATCTTAAATACTTGCAGAATGTTTTGTTTCACCCGTGCATACATATAATGCACCTCTGCAGGTCAGGTGCATGCTGCTGCTTACACCCCGGAAGACTGGCTTTCCCGTGCTGCCAGTGACAGATGTGCCCACGGCTCTGGTCTGTGAGGACAACAGGAAAGGTGCACTGTGGCCTGCATGGCTGGCCTGGAGTCGGGGTGGGACGTGGTCTCAGTCCCATGCTGATGTTCAGGGATAGCTTTCCCACCAGTGCAAAGCTCAGCAGGGGAGGCGCCTGCTCACAGACTGGCAGCTGCATTTGATCCCCGGAAGCCCACATGGTAGAAGGAGAGAACTGACTGCTGAAGGCTATCCTCCGACCTCCACCTGTGCCCATAGCATGTCTGTCTCTGTCTCTGTGTCTCTGTGTCTGTCTCTGTGTCTTTGTCTCTCTCTGTCTCTCTGTCTCTCTCTCTGAACTTGCTGGGCCTTCCTGCTTTGTGCCGTGCATCTTGCCCACACTGGGGATCCTGGCTGCTCGGCTGGTTCTAGAGAGGACCATCTGCTAAGATTGACGGGTGCTTCTAGGAGGCCCCTGGGATCAGGGCCAGCAAGTGGGGAGGCGCCATCTCGCCTTGTGCTTCTCACAGGTCATAGTGACTATTTCCAGTCCCCCTAACGCCATAGTGGGCAGGTACGAGCTGTTCGTGAAGACCGACTACGTGTCCTTCAAGTCTGAAGACTTCTTCCTCATCTTCAACCCGTGGTGCGCAGGTAAGAGGACCACGGAGCGCGTCCCTCTCCACAGGGTCTGCGACGGGTAAGAAGCATCCCGCCATGTGCCGCTGAGTCGTCGTGACTGTCCCTTTTTCTCATGACCCTTGCAAACTAGGTAGAGAGATGCAACCTAGACAAGATAACGGATGCCCTGGAGGGTCCTCCCAGGCCAGCGACCAGGCAGGTCCTGGAGGGTCTTCCGCGGCCAGGCCCATGAGTCCGAGTCTGTCCGCCATTCTGCTGGTCCTCACGGCCTCCCAGACCCCGCCAGCTTCTGCCTCCAGCCCTGCACGAGGCTGCTTCAGTGGCTGATGGAGCCACAGTGGCTTCTCCCCGTTCTCAGCGGGGCTGCGCGCTGGTCTTCCCAGCTTCCCCCTTGGCTCTTTTAGCCTCTTTCTCTGCCCAGCTTCCTCGGCCTCCCCGAGGCTGCGCGTGTCCTGCACATGACACTCGAGGTTATTTCTGCCCCCTCAGCGGCCTCTGGGAGGTTGCGGCCGGTGTCCTGGTCCTTTTCTGGCTCTGCCCTCACCTGTAGCCTTGCTCGTTTGCTTTCGTTTTGAGACAGGGTATCACGCGATAGCCCAGGCTGGCCTGGTCCTCGTGACCCTCCCGCTCCAGCCTCCTAGGTGCTGCCATTATAAGCGTGTCCCCTCCACACCGGGTTCCAGAAGTGTGCCCGAGCTCGGGACAGGGGACATGCTCTTAGACTCACAGAAGAGCCAATGAGATGCAGTGCAGAACGTGCGCCTGCCCCAATCCAGCTCACGTCAGTGCTCCATCTGCTCCATCGTTCTCGCACCCGCTCCCTCCGGCACACACTCACACGAGAGACATAGACATGCACACATACATACTTACACATGTACACACACAGACATAAACATGCACACATACATGCATATACACGTACACATGTACATATATACACAGAGACATAAACGTGTGTGTGCATGCACTCACACAAGACATAAACATGCACACATACATTCATATGTACATACATACACATATGTACACATACACACAGAGACATAAATATGTGTACGCACACACCACAGAGACATAAACGTGCACACATACACTCATATGTACATACACATATGCACACGTACTCACACATATACATACACCCATTTTTGAGCTCTTTGAGAGTAGGTTACGCAGAAGAGGCTCTTGCCCCTCAAGACTGGAACGTGCATTTCCTAAGGACAGAAATGTTCCCTCCAGTCCTCTGCAGTCACTGACACCAGAACTTTAAACCACTGCTGATATTGTGGCTTGGCCACTTGATCATGCTCTTTCCAATGTTTTTCCCTCCAGTACAGGGTCTAGTCTAAGGCTACTTGTTGCTATTGTGTTTATTATATAAGTTAAGGCCACCTAAATATATTATATTTAGCGATTAGGTCTCTGTACTTCCTGTGATCTGGACCGTGCCTCAGCTTTTCTTAGTGTCGAGGGTTTGGAGTCTGGACATGGAGTCAGAACCTTTACCATGCTAAAGACTGCTCTACCACTGAATTACATGCCATAACTCTCTAGTCTTTCTTGACAATGACATTTTTAGAGGAACAGTTCCTCTCTTCTTCTTTTTAAAGCAAAATTTTAAAAATATATTGTATTTATGAGACAGAGATGGATGGGGAGATGCCACGGTGCACAGGGAGAGGTCAAAGGACAATCTTCAGAAACCAGTTCTCACCTTCTACCATATGGGCTTCTGGGAATTGAACTCAGGTCTCCAGGTTTGCAAGCAGGCGCCTTCTCCACTAAGTTATCTTGCTGGTCCCAAGTTCCTCTTTTCTTAACAGAAAAATCCTCATTGTAGTTTGTTTGGTGAGTCATCATAATTACACTCTCCTGGTTTGCATATTATGTGAATTATGTTGATTGACTTAAAAAATCATTCCTAGAGGCATACCACATGTACCTGTCCATTACTGACGACACCAACCTCGATCATTTGGACTTGGTGTGTTATCCAATCTCTTGTTGTAGCATGATGATTTTCCCTTGTAACTAGCAAATATTCCCTTCATCAGACTCCCCATGTGATGCTGCACAGTGATTTTCTCCACCCAATCTACCCCCAGAATTATCCATCCACCCACCCATCCATCCACATTCACACCCACCCTCCATCCACATCCATCCACCCACATCCATCCATCCATCCATCTACATCTATCCATCCACATCCACCCATCCATCCATCCACATCCATCCGTCAACTCCATCCATCCACCCATCCACATTCATCCATTTATCCATCCATCCATCCACCCATCCATATTCTCCCATCCATCCATCCACCCACATCCATCTATCCATCCATCCACATCTATCCATCCCACATCCATCTATCCATCCATCCACATCTATCCATCCCACATCCGTACATCCACCCATCCATCCATCCATCCACATCTATCCATCCACATCCACCCATCCATCCATCCACATCCATCCGTCAACTCTATCCATCCACCCATCCACATTCATCCATTTATCCATCCATCCATCCACCCATCCATATTCTCCCATCCATCCATCCACCCACATCCATCTATCCATCCATCCACATCTATCCATCCCACATCCATCCATCCATCCCACATCCATCCACATCCATCCGTCAACTCCATCCATCCACCCATCCACATTCATCCATTTATCCATCCATCCACATCCATCCATTTATCCACCCATCCATTCATCCATCCACATCCATCCACAGCCATCCATCTGTCCACTCCATCCACCCATCCATCCACATCCATCCATCCATCCATATTCTCCCATCCACCCACATCCATCCCATCCATCATCCATCTAACCACCCACCCATCCACCCATCCATCCATCCATCCCACATCCATCCACCTATCCATCCATCCATCCATCCATCCATCCATCATCCATCTATCCACCCATCCATCCATCCATCCATCCACCCATCCATCCATCCATCCATCCCACATCCATCCACCTATCCATCCATCCATCCATCCATCCATCCATCCATCCATCATCCATCTATCCACCCATCCATCCATCCATCCATCCCACATCCATCCATCCCACATCCACCCATCCATCCATCCATCCATCTATCTATCATCCCACATCCATCCATCCATCCATCCACCTATCCATCCTTCCCACATCCATCCATATCTAGCTACTCATTCCTTACATCTATCTACCCACATCCATCTAGGCAGGAACACGTCGTCCTCTGTGGCAAAACCACACAACACACAGATTACTGGCCCCCAGTCCAGATGGTTATCTATCCATCATCTCTGTAAACTTCTAGATTCTCTTTTTTACCAATGATTCATGATTTGTATTTGCTGTTAATTTCGTTCATATTTAGACTGCCCCAGTTCTTTTTTCCATTGACATCGCCTTCTACTTGGCTCAGGATATGCTTTTGAAAGTTCTTTTTATTTCCCGTATAAAATGCATTGCCATGCCTCCCCCGCCCTCTGAGAATGTATTAGTGTGACCCCCCCAATGCATTGCCACACCCCCGGCCCCACCCTCTGGAAAAGTATTACCATGACCCCTCCAATGCATTGCCACGCCCCCCGCCCCCACCCTCTGGAAATGTATTACCATGACCCCCCAATGCATTGCCATGCCCCCCGCCCTCTGGGAATGTATTACCATGACCCCCCAATGCATTGCCTTGCTCCCCTGCCCCCTCTTTCCTAGCACCATTCATGAAGCCCTGGCAGATCCCGCCCACGCTTGCGTGCGGGAGGCGGGAGGCCCGCTGTGTCCCCGGGGGCCATAATCTGTGTGTCGTGTGGTTTTGCCGCAGAGGACGACGTGTTCCTGCCTAGAGAGGAGGAGCGCACCGAGTACATCCTCAGCGACACCGGATACATCTACATGGGTTTCGACAGACGAATCAGAGAGAAGCCCTGGACCTTCGGTCAGGTAATGGGCTGGTTACCTCTTGTGGCTGCGCTGGACACACAGAGGGCTCTTTTTTGTTTGCAAGTGGCAAGTAAAGGCCATGGCTTAGTGACACACATCGGCCTCACGCACGTGGAGTTCTCCAGAGCCCACAAGGGCCCCTCCCACCCCTCTCTGCTGCCTTCTGTAAGACCTGTGCCCTCAACGAGCGTTACCTCCGAGGGCGTCCGGCAGCTACGGCACCTTCCGTGTACACACGAAGCTCGAATGAAAGACACTCTTTTTGGGAAGACTTGTGTGTGAAGGCCTCTGAGATGTGCAAAGACAGGCATCTTCTGGCATCCGAATGGCCTCTCCTTTGCAGCACAAGTCTTGGGGAGGCCTCTCAGCAGGTTCCCCTATTTGGGAGATGGGTGGGTCAAGCTGCGGACACAAGCCCGACCCTCATCTGCCGCTTTCTTCGTGCGGCGACAGTTTGAGAAGTACATCCTGAACTGCTGCGTCTTCCTGCTGGGCCAGAGCGAGATCAGCACCCCGGAGATGAACAGCGTTGTGCTGGTGTCCAGGGCCATTTGCACCAAGGTAGGGGGCTCCGGGTTAGAAGTCTGCGAGCAAACACTGCAGTGGTCCAGCCGCACCTGCTGGCTCCAGGGCGCTGTGCGAGGCTCACGGGACCGTGTTTCTACCGTCCCTTCCAAGCAGAGGCTTTCAAGTTCAGGTCAGAGCCTCCACACTCCCACCTCCGGGCCGTCCTAGGGAGCCGGCTGCTCCTGTCTGTGGGTGAGGGGTGGGGTCCCCTCCTTCCTTGCAAGCCTGGCTCCCGCTGGGCCGTGTCAGAGGCACAGGCTCCCGCCGTGCCAGAACTCGTTGAATAGCAACACATTTGCAAGGAGTCCTGATTTCCCTTGATACCTGCCAAGAGCGCACAGGACCCATCACGTGGTAAGTCTACCTATGTAGATGTGCATGTTAAGGAATGAGTACAAAATGGCTCCATACAGTGAAATGTGTTTTCAAGAAACCTAACTGGGGGTAGAAGCAGGAAACTGATAGAGATACAGAGGGGATCTGTACAGGGTGTGTGTGTGTGTGTGTGTGTGTGTGTGTGTGTGTGTTCACTATCCTGCTGGAGAGGGTCTAGATGCTGCTACAGCTATAGTGTGTGTGTATGTGTGTGCACATGTGTATGTGTGTGCATTTGTGTGTACATGTGTGTATGTGCATGTGTGCATGTGTGTATACGTGTGTGTAAGTGTGTGTACATGTGTGAGTGTGTGTATCACTATCCTACTGAGAAGTGTGGACCCTGCTACAGAGGTAAGCTGCAGCTATAATGTGAGTGTGTGTGTGCATGCGTGTATATGTGTGTGCATGCGTGTATATGTGTGTGCATGTGCTGCAGGACCATGAGGCACAGGACCATGGGGCGCAGGACCATGGGGTGCAGGACCATGGGGTGCAGGACATGGGGTGCAGGACCATGGGGCGCAGGACCATGGGGTGCAGGACCATGGGGTGCAGGACCATGGGGCGCAGGACCATGGGGCGCAGGACCATGGGGCGCAGGACCATGGGGTGCAGGACCATGGGGTGCAGGACATGGGGTGCAGGACCATGGGGTGCAGGACCATGGGGTGCAGGACCATGGGGTGCAGGACATGGGGTGCAGGACCATGGGGTGCAGGACCATGGGGTGCAGGACATGGGGTGCAGGACATGAGGTGCAGGACACGGGGTGCAGGACACGGGGTGCAGGACCATGGGGTGCAGGACATGGGGTGTAGGACATGGACAAGACATGGGCAGAACTGGGTCTAGACAGATAAAGATGGGCAGACAGCACTTCACGTAGGCCGCATCAGCAGTGGGGACCCCAGAAACTCCTAGGGCACTGGGGAGTCCCTGAGCGTCGCTCCCACGATGCACACAACGGTGTCTTTACGGGATCCTTCGCCATGAGGGGTGTTTGGTGCATTCTTGGGCCAGGTTTTCCTGATAGGATTTTAACATATGTACGGGATTCCAAGTAACCTGGGTGAACTTACAAGGTGACGCTCTTTTACCTTGGGGGCACTTATTTATCAGCGCGTGCCCTAGGGGTCATATGGCACGGGTGCTGTTCGTGCACCCAAGAGGCGTGGAGCCATCCTGCCTCTCAGCATTTGTGCTTGTGTTAGTCAGGTTCTCTAGGTTAACGGAACGAGTATGTAAGTGGGGAATGTATTGAGTTGGCTACAGATATGGCCGAGGTAGCCCAACGATGGCTGCCAGGAGCTGCTCAGTCCAGGAGTCCAGTGGTGAGGCTGAAAGCTGGAGGATTCCTGGAGAGTCTTTAGTCACGTTGATGACTGGGAGGTTGGAGGGCTACAGGGTCGAAGAAGCGAAGAGGCCGGAGGGAAGAGCGATTCCTCGCATGGCTGCAAAACAGCTCCCTTCCCTCACGTCTTCCTGTCTTCCGCTCTCTCCCTTCCCTCACGTTTTCCTGTCTTCCGTTCTGTGGTCCCTTTTATGTGGCTCTCTACTGGGAGGTTCCGATGGGATCTAGGGTGGTCTTGTATTACCCAGATCATCTCTTCAGGTGGTCTCTTGCCAGGTGTGGTCTCAGCTGATCTTAGTACCAGGTGTGTCAAGTTGACACCAGGACTAACTGTCACAGTACTCGAAATGGAGTCAGGTGCTGCTTGTGAAAAGGAGTCTTCAGGCCAATGCGCAGCCAGCAAAACCATTGTTTTACACCCGGTGGATCGGCGTCGGGCAGGGCCTGCCACGAGCTCTACAAGCGCGCTGGCCCAGCCCTTTCTTGATCTTAGTGCTGAGAGCCGCATCCCAGCAGACACTGCTGCGAGACAGACAGGACCGTGAGCCCTTGGTCTAGCTGCTCATTTAGAAGCCTGCGCCGGCCTGGGAGACGCTCGGGTAAAGCCTTGGCCTCACGGGCAGAAGGACCTGAGTTTGGATCACTAGATCTTATGTAAACAGGTGGAAATGGCAGCAGCCACAGTTCTGGCCCTGAAGGCAGAGCCTGGGGAGCCCCAGAGCAAAAGCAAAAGGAAGTGGAACAATCCAGATGCTTCCTGATGTCACTCTTGGGCTTGCACAGTACACAAGCTCAAGGGACCTCATATACACAGACCTGCACACACGCACACCTGCACACGCACACCTGCACACGCACACCTGCACACATGCTTGCCTGCACACACACCTGCACACACGCTCACCTGCACATATACACCTGCACACACGCTCACCTGGTCACACACCTACACACACGCTCACCTGCACACGTGCTTGCCTGCACACACACCTGCACACACACTCACCTGCACACGCTCGCCTGCACACACACTCGCCTGCACACACGCTCGCCTGCACACACACTCGCCTGCACACACGCTCGCCTGCACATGCACACGTGCACACATTCTCACCTGCACACACTCGCCTGCACACACGCTCGCCTGTACACACACACCTGCACACGTGCACACACACCTGCACACACGCTCACCTGCACACGTGCACACACACCTGCACACACGCTCACCTGCACACGCACACGTGCACACATTCTCACCTGCACACACACTCACACACATGCACACACTCGCATCTGCATACACGCATGCACCTGAACACACACCACTTGCACACATATGCACATGCAAACACTCACCTGCACACACACACACACACACACACACACACACACACACATCACTGTGTCCAGAGTAGCAGCTTTTACAGTTAAAAGGTTCTGTGGGTCACTAGTAGCTTGCATTTATTTGGCTTATGCATATGAATATGTAGAGATTATGATGGTTATAATTGTATAAATAATTGCACATTGTATATCATAAATGTGTAAATATTATGTCCAAATTGTATTGTTTCAAAGTATTTATAGGTCCATATACAAGTACTGGAAGTTTCAGTGGACATTTGCAGGTCTTTATGGTGCAGGCTTGCTGTCCCCGCCCCTTGGGAGGCGGAGCTAGGAGGGTTGCAAGGACCACATGCAGAGCGATTGTCATGTCAGCCTGGGCGTTGTAGCAAGACCCTGTTTCAAAGCAGAAAGCAACACACGGGCCGAGGCTGGAGCTCGGTGGTAGAAGACTCGCTGGGTCGGTGTAAGACTCTAGGTTCAGTCCACAGAGCAAACAAAACCAGCTAACCTCAGAGTTCTGAAAGTGTTCGTGTCTGGGCTGTGTGGTAAAGCTCTGGTTCAAAAGATGTGGGTTTTTTCCCTAAAAGAATGAAATAAATGTACTGTGAGGCAGCGTGTTTTTTAAGGAATCGAACGTGTAGTGAGAGGGCAGCAGCTTTTACACTCCCGCTCATCTCATGACCGCAGCCCCATCTGCCAGGGACATTCTGGCGTGGTTTCATGCAGCATAGGGAAGACAGTCTGCCAGGGCGAGGCGCGGTAGCACGGTCTGTCCACATACTGGTGAATATTCTTCTCAGACAGTGGAGCCTCAGTAGGCACGTGATGGTTTCTCTTGAGGTGGGCACCGGAGGCTTGAGCATGCTCCTTGGCCCCCCGGGGTGGGGGAACGGGGCGCGATGCTGACCCCATTCCGTCCACGTGTCAGATGTGCACTGTGAACAACGGCGTGCTGATGGGGAACTGGTCGGGAAACTACAGCGACGGCACCGCCCCGTACGTGTGGACCAGCAGCGTGCCCATCCTGCAGCAGTACTACATGACCCAGGCAGGCGTGTACTACGGCCAGTGCTGGGTGTTCTCCGGGGTCCTGACAACAGGTAGGGAGCGGGGCATGGGAAAGGAGAGAGGGGCGTGCAGAGGTGGGCAGAGGCCCCCGCAGGAGCTGACTGTCTTTCCTTGGATGCACCTTAGCACTGAGAACCTTGGGCATCCCGGCGCGCAGTGTGACCGCCTTTCAATCAGCCCATGACACGGACAAGAACCTCAAAATAGACCTCTACGTGGATGAGATGGGCAAGATAATTGAGGGGAAGACCCGAGACTCAGTCTGGTGGGTCCCTTTCAGCCAGCCTGGGGGTCCTCCTAGCCAGTTGGGTAGCCAGCCTGGGGCCTCTGCTCTGTGATACTCTTTGGTGGACCTGGTGCCGCAGGAAGGAGAGGCGCCGCTTCCTTTGATCGTCGCCTCAGAACAGAGGCACCTGCAGGATGAGAGGGAGGCAGTCAGTCACAGACCCGCAGCTGTGCAGGCAAGGTGGGGCTGCGGCCCCTATCGCTGTTATTCAAATGCCTGCTAGTTTGTGTGCCAAGACGTGGGAAAAAGCTTTGAAGCTGTTGGGAAAGCAGGTCCCGAACGCCATCACTCCACAAAATGTAACAGTTGACCGGAGGACCAGGAGCAGCAGCTGACATAGGAGGTGCTCCTGAGATTGGCCAAGTACAAAGTTACCAACTGGCAAAAAAAGAAGCCCATCATGCGGTGGTCTACAGCTCTGAAAGGACTGGTTTGCAGCTGTTCACCGCTCCATTCATTACCAGATGTTTATTATAAGTCCCGCCCTACAGTAAAGATGTCCTGCCCCAAGGGGTTAGATATTGTGGGCAGGCTCGTGGGCTCCTGGCAGACAGGCAGGAAGCAGGAGGTGTCCGAGGGGATTCTCTCCCACTACCTATCTGCACCCAGCTCTGTATGGGGGCCTTGCACGCACCATTCAGCCATGGCCCTGCCTTTATTGACAGAGGTCCCGCCCCCCCACCCAAGACAGCCTCATCAGGGCTTGGAATGACAAGTTCTCTTTTTGGTGGGCTTGGGTGATGGTCTTCCTCCCAGGAACTTCCACGTGTGGTCAGAGGCCTGGATGAAGCGGAAGGATCTACCCCCATCTTCCAGTGCTGATGGCTGGCAGGTCCTCGACGCCACACCCCAGGAGATAAGCCAAGGTCTGGATGGGGGGTGGGAGGCACGCGACCCGCCCTTCTGATCTTGCGCAGGCTCATGTGGGTCTAGGGTGCAGCCAGGCAGCCAGCAGGGGGTCTTCACTTGCTTGGGTGGAGGCCACGCCCAGCGCTGGTAGGAGGGGCTGTGCTCAGCCATCAGACCGGCAGCCCATGAGGGACCTCTCAGAACAAGTTGGGTCACGTGGCTTTGAGCAGCGCAGCCTTGACTGCAGCCCAAGCTGGACGCATGACGTGTGTCCGCAGGTTCCAATGTGTCCGCAGGTTCCAAGTTGGGCACAGCGTGACGTGTGTCTGTCCGCAGGTTCCAAGTTGGGCACAGGGTGACGTGTGTCTGTCCGCAGAGTTCCAAGTTGGAGGCAGTGTGACATGTGTCCGTAAGGTTCTTCCCCAGTTATGAGCTCTAGAAGTGTCCCCCCCCCCCCCCCGCGCAAGTGTCTTTATGCAAAGGGAAAACAGGCATTGACCTGGTCTGGAGTTACTTTGAAAATCAATGGAGCCAAATTTTATGACTACTTATTTAGGGTTTTTGAGACAGGACCTTACTGTACAGCCCAGATTGGCCTGGAATTCAGTTCCCCTGCCTCTACTTCCCAAATGCTGGGATTACAGGAGTGCTCCACCAGGCACAGCCAAGGTAGCTCTAGTTTAAATTCTGAGCCTCAGTATTGAAAATAAACATGCTGAGCCAGGCTGTAACTTGATCCTTGGGAGAGGGAGACAGGACCGGCCATCCTTGGCAGCACAGGAAGTCTAGGTTAACCTGGGCTACCTAAGACTGGGGGGGTATATCCCCAAAATTTGCCAAACAAAGAGAAATTCTTGATGTTAGATCAGTATTCAAGGTTTTTTTAAACAATTAAGCCCACCGGGAGGAAACTGGATGCGACCTCTCCTTTTATAAAAGCAGAACTTGTGTGATTGGAGTGACACCTCTGAAATGGAGGTCCTCCGTGGCTCCTCTAGAACCACGTAGATGGTTTGCCCACAGAGGGGAGCCATATGGGGTTGAGGGCTGGGGTGCCAGAAGCAGGAGGCGCAGACACCACATGCGCTCACTTAAATTTAGAAATATTCTTGGGCCTGTGCTCCTCCAACCGGTGACTTCAGGACTCCCCAGAGCAAAAGCCCTGTCCCAGGAGACCAGCTGGAGTCTCCAGGGATCCGCACGGGCTCGTGGGGTGCAGAGGCTCCTTAGCTGGTGTACACAGGTGTCCTCGCAGCATGGACAGCATGGGGACAGTGGTCGTCTCCACCAGAGAGGAGCCGCTGTCCAGCAAGAAAGGCGCCTTAGAAGCCCACGCAGCCTTTTGCTTCGCGCGGGGGGGGGGGGCAGGATGTGCTCAGCCAAGTCGGGTCAAAGCAGCGTTGAGTCAGGAGTCCCATCTCCCGAGTCCTAGCTCAGCCTAGCTGGCGCGAGGGAGCCTCGCGATGGGGACTGAGGAAGGTATGAACGGCAAGCTGGGCGTTCGCGGTGCAAGCGCGCAGCAGCCAGAGGCGTTCTGCAGTGAGCAGGGACTGCTGCTCGCCGGGTAGTTACCGAGTGTAGAGACCTGCTCCCCCCCCCCCCCGTGTCAGAACTTCAAAGAACCTGACAGCGATGCTGGGTCCGCAAGGACAGATTGTAATGGAGAGTCCTTGGCGTGATGAGTTCTGGATCCTCTGCTCAGTACCGTCCTGCAGCTTCATTTAGTCCTCCTCGGCCTGGGTGTCCCTTGAGGTCGCAGCTCTTGAACCCGAAGCCCAGTCAGGTGCTCATGGCATGGGGTCTGCTGTGGGGTCTCTGGATTTCTTCAAGTGGGAGCATTAGACTGCTTACCTGCTGGCCGATGCGGTGGGGTGGGCGGGAGCCACTGAGGGCGATGTCCCCCCCTCCCAGGAAGCTTCCGCGTGGGGCCTGCCTCACTGAACGCCATCCGCAAGGGTGAGATCAACCTGCTGTACGACACCAGCTTTGTCTTCACGGAGGTGAACGGCGACAAGCACATCTGGCAGGTGAAGCAAGTGCACGGGGTGGAGAAGGTGGAGCTCATCTCTGTGGAGACCATGAGCATCGGCCAGACCATCAGCACCAAGGCGGTGGGTGACAACAGGCGCGAGGACATCACCCTCCTGTACAAGTACCCAGAAGGTAACTGCATGTGGCCCCGGCGCCGGCTGCGGCAGGGTGGTCCTTGCCGGGGCAGCCGCCCTGGGGCCAGGGCTGTCAATGTCTCCTTTTGTGCCGCCGTAGGGGCCTCGTCACATGGGCCGGCCGCTCTGCAGTGGGAGCCCGAGAGCAGCCTGGTAGTTGGGGCACACTGAGGGAAAACTGTCCTGTTTCTCAGCTTGTCTTTTCGGTTTTTAAAATTGCTTTGGGCAATTGCAATACTAGATTTATTTCATTTTATTTATTTACTCTGTGTGTGTGTGTGTGTGTGTGTGTGTGTGTGTGTGTGTGTGTGTGTGTTTGAGGGCACTGTGTGTCCCTGTGGAGGACCAAGAGCGACTTCGGGAATCATCCTGGATCACTTCTACCTCCTTCTTGTTTCGTTCTGGGATTTCCCAGGCTCCACCTACCAGAGCTGGAAGTGCAGGTCACTGCAGTTTCTGCCTGGCGTTTGCGTTTTCACATGTGTCATAGTTAAGCACGGGTGTCAACTTGACTCTTGAGGGTTTGAGCTCTGGGCACAGGTGTAGAGAGCTGATGGTTGAGTTAAGCCCAGAGCAAACCTGAAGGAGATTGTCTAGCTGCTGGGGAAGACCCAGCCCATGGTGGGTGGGATTAGGCCCTGGATAAATCACAGAGAGCTGGTTGAGAGAGTCGGCATCCTTCTGTATACTTGGCCAGACATGCTGGTCTGGCAAGTAAGGATTGTCCCTCTCTCAGCCGTTATGGTGGCCAGTTCCCTCGGCCCTGGTGTTGGTGCGTGCTCTCCCGTCAAGTTGGACTATGAACTGTAACCGGACTATCATAAGAAAGTAAACTCCTTGTTCCCTTAAGCTGTGTTCTGGTCATTTATCAGCAACCATGCAGGCGACTGCAACAACATGGGACCTGGGATCTGAACTCAGGACCTTCTCCTTGCAAGGCAGAGTCTTAACCCCTGAGCCATCTCTCCAACCCTAGATTTTTTTTTTTTTTTTTGATAAATTCATCAGAGGAGATGCTGTTGTAATGAGTGAGCTGTCGGGTCGAGTACGGATAAAACTGTGGATGGAAGTTTCTAGGGAGCTAATAGAGTGAATAGTCATAACTCACTGCCCTGGAAACACTGGGCTGCTGTCTTTCCTGTGGCTGCTGGTGGTGGTGGTTTTCAAGGTGGCTTTGGCCATGGTGGGGCGCGGGGGGCTGGGATGCTTGCGCCTTCTCGCCCGGGCTTGGATGACTGGCTCCCACTCCCCATCCCTTTTGTTTTGCCGGGGCTCCTACATAGCCCAGGTTGATCATCGCGGAGCTGCTGGAATGCTGGGGTACGGCGATGCTCTCAGGGCTGCAAACATCTCTAGGGTCCCAAAAAACCAGCGCTCTGACTGCTCGTAAGGAGCAGTAGGGGAATCGGGGGACCGTGGACCGCACGCTTGTGCTCACCAGGCGGGGGGCTCTGGGCACGGCTCCGAAGCCGGGAGGTCTCTGGAGTCCGTCAGTGAGCAGTCTCTGTCCTCAGGGTGGGCTGAGATAACGGGGCTGTCGGCGGCACCCTCAGTCCACGTGTCCCCGCAGGCTCCCGCGAGGAGAGGGAGGCCATGAAGAGAGCGTCGTCCTTGCTGAACAAGGACAAGTATGAGGGCGAGAAGCACGAGCCCCCGTCCCAGCTCAAGAAGACCGATCTTCAGATATCCGTCCTGGAGGACTCCATACGCCTGGGGAGTCCCGTCACGCTGACCTTGGTTTTCAAGAGGGCAAAGGCCATCCTACAGAACGTCAACGTTTCATGCTACCTCGACCTCCGGACGTACACGGGCAAGAATAAGGTGAACTTGGGCGTCATCCAGAGGAAAGTGACACTCAAAGATCAAGGTAACAGCACCAGAGGCAGGAGGCCTCTTGCCCCTGGAGACAGGGTCTCCAGCCTCTGAGGGCAGCCCTCTCTCCCCCACTGTCTGACCACACCCCGTTTCCACCCTCTAATGGCACCCCTATCTTCTCTGTGAACTGTTCCACATGGTAACCACATTTTGCATGTGTATAGCACAGCCTCCCGGGGTGCTCACCTCACAGAGACCGTGGGGCCAGGAGACTAATGAGGAGTCCCTCGGGCCATTCGAGTGTCCTGAGAACTCTCTTTCCATGTGGAAATTTTACTTGAAAGGGTGACTTTCATCAGTGGGTTCTGGGTGCCTCAGAACGAGGATACCCCAACATGATGGCGTGGCCATCGTGAACTCAGAACTGTTGTTAAGTCCACTGGGGGCCTGAGTGCTGGTTCTTCAAAGAGGAACGACTCCCCGACTCCCCAAGGCTAACAGCTCCCCGCCCCGAGCTCCTGCGCTCTCGGCGCTTGCTGAGCCCCTTCGCCCTTTCCGTGCTTGTCCACAGTGTCTTTCGAGTTGCCTCTCACCATGGACACCAACTCTTACATCAACTACCTGGACAGATTCGACGACGAGGTGTTCATCAAAGGACTCATCATCGCAGAAACTGTGGAATCCAACGAAAAAGTGGCCACTGAGGTGCTCTTGTCCTTCCTGTACCCCGACTTCTCTATAGAGGTGAGCTACTCGCAGGCCAGAGGAAGGCTCTTGCCTGGATCTAGCTTGGGGAAGGGCGGAGCTCACATTTGTTGTGGTTCCCTATTAGCTATCTTTAGGCCAGTTGCATGTCCAAGAAAACGTCAGGTCATTTATGGAAGCAGGTCATTCTGAGGAGTGAAGTGTCTGGCGGATTTTGTCAACTGCATTTAAAATTTTAAAAATCCTACAAATATTTGTACATAGTACAAAATTCTAAAGATACGAAAGGTGTGACGTTTCTTTCCCTCCCACTTCCCAGACTTTCAACTCCTTTCCAGAAGTGACCCATGCTATCAGTATCCATATAGGAGCTTTGGAATCAGGCCACTGAGATGCAAAGCTTTGATTCCAAAGCTGGCCACGTCCCCCTCCCCCCAGTAAGGGGAAGCTGTGATTGGCTGGCCTGGCCCATGGCTTGTCTTCTTCCCCACGGAGCTGCTGGAGGCTGTGAGGAAGCCCTCAGGGACACAGGCTTATGTGAAGGGTCGTCATGGATGTCCACGTGGGGCTCTGGCCTGGAGCACCCATCGATATCAGGCGGCTTTGCAGGGGACTTCCCACCTGGCAGGTGGTCTTCCCCCCATGGCCAGGCCTGTGTGGCTGGCGCGCAGTCACGGAGCTTCAGTAACTGAGGGGCCAGCGGATCTGCTGGGGGCATGGGGAGGCATGGGGGTGCCGAGGCTGTCTGCAGTTATGGATCAAGCTGATGGGAAAGATGTGAGCCCGCCAAGCCTTGGGAGGGGGGACGCGGGGGAAAGCGTGGGGAGGTCGCGGGGGAGAGCGCCGGGAGAGCGCGGGGAGGACGCGGGGGAGAGCGCAGGGAAAGCGCGGGGAGGACGCGGGGGAGAGCGCGGGGAGAGCGCGGGGAGGAGCGGGGGGGGGGCGCGGGGAGGACGCGGGGGAGAGCGCGGGGAGGACGCGGGGAGGACGCGGGGGAGAGCGCGGGAGGAGCGGGGAGAGCGCGGGGAGGACGCGGGGAGAGCGCGGGGAGGACGGGGGGGGGGCGCGGGGAGGAGGCGGGGGGGGGCGCGGGGAGGACGCGGGGGAGAGGCGCGGGGAGGACGCGGGGGGGCGCGGGAGGACGCGGGGGGGGGCGCGGGGAGGACGGGGGGGGGCCGCGGGGAGGACGCGGGGGGGGCGCGGGGAGGACGCGGGGGGGGGCGCGGGGAGGACGGGGGGGGGGACGCGGGGAGGACGACTCAGTCTCGGCTGTGCTGATGCGCTGTAGAGCTGCTCTGAGCAGAGCTTCATCAGCTCGGTTCTCTCGGGCGGTTGGAGCCACTTGGCATTCTGGGTTCGTGAGGAGGTGGAAGCAAATGCCCAGCAGGGAGAGCCCTAGTGGGGGGCATGTCAGGAGCCCCTGGGAAGGGATCGGAGGGCCGCAGCTGCAGTCAAGCAGCAGGCAGTCCCTGAAGCCGTTCAGCCAAGAGGGGACGATGGGCACTGCAGGCCAGAGCCTCCGCCCGCCGTGGGAGCTCACGCCCCAGCTCCTTTAAAGTCGCCGGCGCTCAGGATGGAAGCGCCTGCGAACCTACGGAAGCTAGGGACGCCGGGCCGACAGATTTCTGAGGGAGTATGGGGTCCGGGACACGCAGAGCTCTGATTGTCCTCCTTTTCCTCCTCTCCCCCTCCTTCCCTTCTTCTGAACATTTATCTATTACCTGGGAGGGGCCCATGCCGAGGCCCACGTGTGCAGGCACAGGACACCTGGCAGCGGGCATTCTCTCCCTTTACCCCGTGGCCCTGGGGGTCAGCTTGTCGGGCATGGGGACAAGCACCTTGGCCTGCCAGGCGTCTTGCGGGTCCGTCTGCTGTGGACGCAGCTCAGCCCGGCTTTCTCCACCTAAGTCATCCTTTATACCTTTTCTCCACTTCCCGCTCTGTCAGATGCCAAACACTGCCAGGGTTGGCCAGCCGCTTAGAATCACCTGCACTTTCAAGAACACCCTGACCATCCCTTTGACCAACATCAGATTCTCCGTGGAGAGCCTGGGCATCTCTAGCGTAAAGAACATCAACCAAGCGTAAGTCTTCCTGAGTTACGTGCACTATTTCCGAGACGCGAATTCCCAGTTTGGGGAGAGTCAAGATGCAGACATGTGCTGGTATCAAACTGTTTCCATAAGAGTCCACCGGCCAGGTTCAGCAGCAGACCGTATTTAACTTTCCTAGGTAAATACAATGATTCCTGTGTTGTCATCCCAGCCTCTCCTCCTCTCCAGTCTCCCTCTTAACCTACACTCCTCTTTGCATGGAACCCACCAGGTCATCTTGGATGTCTGTACTGCAGGTGCCTGAGTACTTGCGGGGGGGGGGGGAGGCAACGTGACTTGTCAGCAGGAGAATCGTGGGGTACAAAGCTCCCTTCTGTCTGACATCAACCTTAAATAGTCAGGGAAAGTCGTGTCTCTCGGGGTCCCCCGTCTGTGGTGACATGCTGGGGCCCGTGGACGTGGACGCGGCTGTGGCGAGGTGCAGCAGCCGTGTCATGGCAAACGCACCCCTTCCCCTCCCCACTCTCCGCCCTTACATTCGGACCGTGCCCTCTGCTGTGAGATTACCACGTCTTTTTGCTTAGAAAGTTTTGATAGGAGACAGAGAGCGAGCGAGGGGGGAGAGAGAGAGGAGAGAGAGGGGGGAGGAGGAGAGAATTGTGCTTCCACGTGCACGTGGAGATCGGAGGTAACTTGCTGGTGTCTCCCTCACCCTGGGGTTCTGGGATTGACTTCAGGTTGCCAGGTGGCCCACAGGTGCCTTGGTCTCTTCAGCCATCTTGTCCGTCCCCACAGACATTTTAAATCCTCTCGCTGTAACTGTTTTAACTTCCATCTCTTCTTTCACACTTGCATTTCTTACATGCACAATTCAGTGCTGCTTTCACTGACTATCTCCTGTAATGCTGTCATAGCTCGTTTCATATCGAGTGTGGCTTTCACCAGGAAGTGCTGTGCTGCGAATTGGTTGTCAAGTTCTTCAGGAGGCTGCACTGGGATTGCCCCCAGGGCCTGGGAGTTTTAGGCGAGTGCCCTGCCACTGAGCTGTCCTCTCAGCCCTATTCAAACAAACAAACAAACAAACAAACGAACAAACAGAAAACCCATTAAGGTGTCTTTCACTATTAGAACTTTGAAAAATTGGTCTATATTAAATTTTAATTTTTTTCCCTTGTGGATATTGAATTTTATGTCATCCCAAGACTATAAATATTCTATGCTTTTTCTATAATTTCTGGTTTATTTGTATAATTTAGGTGTTGCGCAATTTGTTTTGGGGGTGAAGTACTGCAGAGCCCAGCCATGTCTCTGCGGGTCACTTCTCTCCTGCCCTGAAGCACGAGACAGATCAGCTTCTGACCAATGTGTCACTTTACAGTCTTCTAAGGGCATTTCAGTGGTCACACTCAAGCCCAGTGCCAAGTCGTAGCCAAGTCCTTGCCCTCTGCTCTTCTCACGCACAGACCTTTTAGATCTCTCTCGATCTACTTTTAGACTCGTCTTGATCTGTCACTTGAGCAGTGCTACGCCCAGTAAATGGCAACGCAGACCTCCCCTCAGAAAGTCTTGTTTTCTCGAGAACTTTGTCTTCCCGTTGGGCAACTTGCATCTTCCCAAGGGTGGCACAACCTTTGCTGCTTTCATGCACGGAAGTTTCTGGATAGGCTGTTGGACTAGGCAGGGGGCTCGTGGTGTGCGGTATAGGGCGTCACGCTGGTCGTTTCTTCACCTGGACTTCAAGGGAATTCTAGCTGTCCCATTATCCCAGCCCAGGGTTTCTAAACCTCCATCGACGTGCACACCTGTGGGGAGTGTGCTTAGCGTGTGGACTCTGACGTAGTAGGTCTGCTCCACATGGGGCTCCGGCCGCTTCTAACGCGCTCTTGGGTGGTATCGTGGGCATCATGTTGTGTAGCCAGGGCGAGATGGTGCTTCCCACGTGTGTGTCATGGAACATGCTCCCGAGGGCCAAGGAAGGTTTGTGAAATGGCAGAGCTGGCGGCGCAGCTGAAAACCAGCAGGTTCATCCATCCCCCGGGAGAGCCCCCTGCCCCGGGAGCCGAGACCAGGGCTCCTCACGGGCTGCACTGGAGTCGGGTGCCTGGCTCCCCTAACGCAGGCAGCATCCTCGGCTGACGGTCTCTGGTTTTCTAGGGTCGTGATGCCGGGGAAGTCCATCCAGTTCCAAATGAGCTGCGTCCCAGTGAGAACTGGACCCAAGAAGTTTATCATCCAGTTTATGTCCAAACAAGTGAAGGAAGTTCACGCCGAGAAGCTCGTTCTTATCACTAATTAGCTGCTGGATGCTGCAGAGGCCCCACAGGCTGTGTCTTGTGAGCACCCCACATTCCCTGCTCTGCACACCAGCTCCGGGCCACGGATGATTACATTTGATCGGTCACGTGAGGGCAGATCCGAGAGCCAGCCGGGCACCAAAGCCCACGCAAACCGCAGGCAGCGCCCCATGAGCCCAAGGCACCTGCTTTCTGGGCTGAAGTGCCAGCCTCACCATCGGTGCCTGGAGTCACGGCCTGGGAAAGCAACGCCACGGTCATCTAGGCCCAGACCACGGGGTCCACACCACAGACTCAGCCACTACTCAGCGAGACGAGAAGCCACGTGTCTCCACCCAGGATGCTAGTCTTCTTCCAGCAAGGCTGTGGCCACTGCTGGGGTCCATGGGGGATCTCTCGGCAGGCCCATCTGCAAGGACCCTGGAGCTGGTCCTGGGCTGGGGCCACGTGCCCCCAGCCCCAGGCCGCGCCTCCCAGCACAGCAGCCCTTCTCAGAAGCCAGGCCCCACGCTGGCGTGAGGCCGTCCTGCTTCTGCGTGGGCCGGGGGGACTGCCCGGTCCTGCTTTCCAGTGGGGCGCACGGCTCTGCGCTGCTCACCGGCCTCACGCTCTGCCCTCCAGAGATTTGCTCAGATGATTACTCTTAATTAAACCCCGGTGGCTTTAGATGCTGACGTGGTCCCGAGTGCACTTTCTTTGATGCCAACATGCCTAAAGTCACCCGCGCTGGTGGCTGCAAGGGCGACTCATGCCCTTTGACCCTCGGCCTCCTTGTTCGGCACCGTCTCCATGACGCAGTCTCTCCTGAGAGCTGAAACTCCAAATGGATACATGGGCGGCCGAGCCGGCCGGTGCAATCGTTTTGTGCGCGTTCAGAGCTCATTCTGGGGTAGCCACTGCTTTCAAATACTTGAAGCTGTGACGCCCGGTTCCCACCGTTGCCTAGGCCCACCCGTCCAGCATCCTGTGGGTGCCTGACATGTGCTCACGGAGAATAAAATGACTTTTCCTGGTGCTGGGAGCCACAGGGGCTTGGCTGGCAACCCCACCAGCCACAGTGGGTAGATGTGTGACATTTGTCTTGTGTGCTGAGAACAGATGTGTTCGCGGTGACCTAAAGTCTGCTCAGGAGCGTGGGCCCAGACACGTGCTGTAGGTGGGAGGCTGCGGCCACAAGGCAGAGCCAGAGTTTCTATTCAGAGGCGGCACCCGGCTTCCGGAAACACAGGGTCCACGCAGCACCGGCCGCATCTCTGGGAGCAGGGGGAGACTCAGGATGGGACAGGCTACTTGCCCATGCGATCCCGCTGGCAAGCCCCCCCCGGACTGGGTCGGATGTGCTGCTGACTCCAGGGAAGATGGGTCTGCCCACCCCAACTGCCCCTTTCAGAGCCAGGACTCGGGAACAATTGTCTGTGGGCTGCGGGTCACTGCGGTCGCTGGCCACGCTGATCGGGGATGAGCGGCTTCCATCCACAAACAAGGACGTTCTCAGGGCTCTGAACGCGGCACAGATCCCGGCTCCAGAGCCTTCCTGTCTGACTCTGGGGATTCAGGCCGACTCTGCTTGGCCCTAGTGTGGAATTCCTGGTCCACAGGCCATCCTGGGCGTCCAGTTAGGACCCCGCAGAGGAGGACAGCTGTCAGCCAGCCGGCTTCCGGGTGGACTCAAGGCCCTGAGGCCACCATTAGTGATTGCTGAGCTGGATTTGTGTGGAGGAAAAGTACCTGGATCGAGGCTAGCCAGGCATGAGGGGGCAGGGCGGGCTCATCTTTCCGAGTGAGCCATTAGCTGTGGAGTCCTGTCACTACCGTGTGTGGCGTCCCTGCAGACAGAGGATCTGACAGATGTCTACCCTCCGGGGACTCCCCTAGCGGGACGCAGCTGAAGAGCGAGGCCACCACTGGTTCTCCGGCCTTCCTCTGTGTTCTCGAGCACTGGCTCCTCCCCGAGTTGTCAGCACCACAGCCCTGTGCGCCAGGCCCGTCCCGTGTGCCCAGAGCAGCACGGGCGCTGTGCAGAGACCCGTCTGGAGGTTCTGCTGCAAGACCGAGCCCTCTGTTGGGGTGAAAACGAGGCCTGAGCTGGGGACAGGCGGCTCGGGAGCCACCGCCGCAGTGCCCACTGCCCTGGTGTCTCTGAGCCCTCAGGGACGGCCCAGCTCGGCCTCAGGGAGCGACACGTGTGGCCACCGCACATCGTCGGGGGGGGGCACATCGTCTGGGGGAGGCATTGTGGCAGCTGCTCTCAGACACGTGGCAGTTACTGCTCCTGTTTTTCATCTCTCCAGGCAGTGATGTTCTTGTGGGAGGGCGGAGAGACCCGGCTCACCTGGGGTCGGGGACTGTGGTCACACGCAGCCTGGCTGGTGCTGTCAGTGGAGCCACTCTCCTGACCGGGGCTGTCTCCATCCTGGTGGGTTCTGCACAGGTGCACACACGCACGCGCACACACACCCACACGTGTGCACAGAGCATGCAAGCACGCACACGCGCAGACTCAGCGGCCCCACCCTGTCCTGATCCCCACAGGCAGCCAGTCAACGGAGCCCTCCCCTGGGAGTGGGCGGTGCTCCATCTTCTCACCCCAGACCCCCAGAGCCTGCTGCCCTCCACACATGGCTGCATCACCTGTGCTCCCAGACACCTGGTCACCGTGCCCCTCTTCTCTGGGCGGGGCTGCAGGCTTCCAGCTGGGCCTCAAGTCCACTCTCCTGTTGCGCCTGCTCATGCCCAGCCCCTCCCCTTTGGCCCAACTGGGGCGGGGTGACAGGGATGCCAAGGCCAAGGGGGCAGCTGGGGGGGATACAAGAGAGCTGAGAATCATTTTCAGGGCCGCGGGATGAGCCAGGGGTCCCTGCAGAGATGGGCTCCCACCCCCTCTATTCGTCTAGCACCTCCACAGAGTCCTCGTCTCTCGCCTCCTCTGATTGGCTCTTGGTTGTGGTCATGTTGTCCGTGTCTGACAGAGACGACGCTTGCCGCACCATGTCCTTGGACGCCGGCGTCTCTGGCTGACAAGGTCTAGTAAAGGGGCTGAACCAGTGCAGGGAGAAGTCCCCTCCAAAGGCCTCCCGGACGTGCTTCCAGCTGCGCTCCCGCTCCCGGGGCTGGTTCTTCCGCTGGAGGCGCTCAATGCCCTGCAGGAGAACGAGGATAAGCATCAGCATGGGCTCTGAACCCGGGAGCCCCTCCACCCAGCACAGCAGGGGACAGGTGGGGAGGGAGGCCCTACAGGGCTCAGGTGGCTCAGGCCGCCCTGGAAAGCCCGTAAGGCTGCAGGGACATTGGAGGAACAGGGTGGCGTCCAGCCAGTAGCCAGCTGCTGGGCAGGAGACAACGACCTAGTGGACAAAGCAAGATCCGTGGTCTCCAGGCATGGACTGAGCCACTCAGATCTCTTCCTATGGCGGGAAGGAGGAAGACCGAGACACGGCAGGCGCAGGACGTGAATTCATGCGAGGGGAAGCAGCGGGGGCGCATGCGGTGGGCACGGGCAGAGGCATCACCATGGGCTGAGAGTCTGCGTGGGGTCTGCTCATGCAGCGAACACTACGCCCAAGGCTTCTCCCAAGCCGCCCACTCACCTGCTCTGGGTGCCGGCTGCGATTCGGCCATTAGGCCACAGAAAGAGGGTGATGGGTGGGGAGAAGCTGAGAAGTGTTAGACACGGCCGGACCATTCCTCCAGGCAGCCCCACAGCACCTACGCTGCAGCCTGCCCCCAGACCCCCACGCGGTGACCTCTGCTTTCTCCATCAGTTCCAGAGACCAAGGGAATCTGCCAGAGGTGGGGTGCTTGGTCACATGACCTGGGGTCCTCTCCCCCGCTGGCCCATCCTTTGTCAGGGGAGAGCCGCTCTGCAGTCCGTGATCTGATCACACCCTGTGCCAGTTTCCCCCGTGCCCCTCGCACCACAGCTGTTTCCTTTTGGAGGAACCTCTCTGCTCATGTGGGACACCCGTGACCGAGCACGAAACGGCAACTCGGCGCCGAAACAGAAGCGTGGGCGGAACCAGTCCGAGCCCACCCTCTCCATGGCACAAGGACACAGCCAGGCTCCTCAGACACCCAGAAACGACAGACTGGCAAAACAGCACCGCCTTGGGTCAGGGGTCCGTACCCCGTGAGGAGGGGCCAGCAGACACCTGGCAGAGGTCCAGGTGGGCTGTGCCAGCGCCCCAGCTTGCCTGCGGTTATGCAGAAGTGATGGAGAACTGACGTTTCTTCTCTGCTCACCAGTTCTCTGGCCAAGCTGGCCCTGCCCACGAAGACCCAGTCAGAGGAGCGGTGCGGGGTGGCGCAAGCCTGGAATTGCTGTTTCCCACTCCTGGGTGGGCTCCCTGAGAAGCCAGGTCAGCAGGCTTGCGTGACCGTCTGCAGACGCCCCCGGCTGGCTACCCGACCAACGCGCAGTGTCCACTGTGTCTGGAGAAAACACTCCAAACGCTTCTGATGCGCTAACACCCCGAGGCTTCTTTCCTGGAAAACCTCACGCCACTGAGTCTGCGCTCATCTCTGAGGCCCACGGCGACCCCAAGAGGAGAGGAGTGGCCCTGCTTTACAGTGAGACACAGGCCTGGGGACTTCGCTCACACCGTGGAAGCAGTGGGCAGGTTGGAACCCACGCTGAGGCGCCAGGGCGTCAGCAAACTGCCGAGCTTCAGCTGGAGAATTCCAGGTGTCCCGTGCGCCACGGTGGAGCGCCAGGCACCATGCCCTGCACAGCTCCTGCCCGGCTCCATGGACCCGTTGGAGGTGACAGGTGGAGAGGGACCCTGGAGTCCTCTCACGCAGGTCTGAAGAAACGAGGCCGCAGCTTGGCCTCACACATCACTCAGGGGCTCCCCAGCTCTTTGTCGGACTGGGGCTCCCTCGCTGTCTGGGCTCCAGCCAGCTCCTGCTGAGACCACAGACGTGCATCTCTGTGCCTGGCACACTGGGACTTCTCTACCTCCTGTAAGATGACCCTCGAGGACACACGGCCTTAGTTTTTAAAAAGTATTTTTGAAACAGGGTCTTAACGCAACCCAGGCCAGTCTGGAGCCTCCTGGAGCAGAGAATGACCCAGAACTCCTGGTCCTCCTGTCCCTACGCAGTACTACACCCCAAGGTGCTGCCAAGCCTGGCTCCAGCTGTCCTCATAAGTGACGCGAGAGTCAGCTGGGGGGTGTCGAGGTCCACTGTGGGGACCAACTGTGGAAGCTGAAGACACGTGTCTGGGCTGCTCAGACACCCTGGTTCTGGAGAACTCGCCTGCCCCGGGCCAAAGAGCGCCTTGGTTCTGGGGAACTCGCCCCCGTACGCCGAGCAGCGCCTTGGTTCTGCTCTCCAGGGGCCGCTGTCTGGCAGCCGCAGCACTTGTTGGCCGTGGAGGCCGCGCTCAGTGGGAAGGAAGCTCAGCGACTGGAGCGTGGATCTCAGCGTGTCCCACCAAGCTAGGCCCACTCCTGCAGACCTCAAGGGGTACCACCTGCCGGTACACACAAGGCCTTGTGGTCCCCAGCATTGGGGGGGTGGGGGGAGAGGGAAGAGAGGCCTTTTGAGAACGGGACCCCTTGGGTTCCGTGGCTGGTTCGCCCTTTATGGTTGGCGTTTGTCACTCTGAAATCAGGCTGAGAGCCCATTAGCCGGCTGGTGAGCCCAGTGCAAACTCCTGGAGTGGTCCGTGTGTACTGCCCGCCTCGTGGGCCATCTGCTAACACGTTTGATATTCACTTCACCTCGAAGGTTTCCCTCCAGGGTGGCGAAGCCTCAGTGGCTACCAGAACGAGCAACGGCCGGCCTTGCTTCGACTCCTTGAAGATGAAGTGGTGTGACGGGCGTGACAGGCGCGCCTCTACCGGCTGTGTCCTCTGTGCCCGCGTGCACTGCAGATCCTGGGCCGAGCCCTCGGCATGCTGGGGCCAGCTTGCCGCAGCCCGCAGGAACAGGGCGCGCCGTCCTCGTGCCTCGAGTGCCGTTTGGCTGCCACTCAACTCTCTCCCCGAGGCCTCTAGGAAATGTCCTTCGCTCCATCAGACATGCTGGTGACCAGGTTCTCTTCTCCAGACTGCGGGCCACCCAGCGTGCAACTGCTCATGGCGTGCTCCCGGGTCCCGTCGCTTGTCGCTCCTGTCGTTGCACGGACGACGGCGGCAAGGTGCTGTACAGCCTCAAGGAAAATGAAGCGCAACCCCCCTGGGAGCCCTGTCCTCTGAAAGGGTTTGTTTGTATTCCGCGCTTGTGGGGGCAGAGGCTGGTTTGTGGGGTTGGCTCTCCTTCCGCCATTCGTGGGCGCGGGCTTGAACCGGTCCTGGGCTTATGTGCCCGACGGGCCGAGCATGGACTGGCTCGCATCTTGGCCCCGGAGCTGGAAACATTCATTTTCCAGCCAGAGGGCTTGTTGAGATCCAGAGGACAATCCCACGGGAGGTGAAGGAACTCGAGTGTGGGAGGAGCTTCCATCTCAGGATCCAGAAGCTGCATCCACAGGAATTCCAAGGAAAAGCGGCCGCAGGGTCGCTGCCCACAGCGTCCATCCTGAGGGTGTGAGCAAGGCCAGACCTACCCCAAGACCACCAGAGACCCGCAAAGCATTTACAAAGGCACGTGGAGAATGAATGTTAGAAACTTATCTAAAAGCAGCCTTTTTGAAAAACAAAAAACAAAAACCAACCTAAGATCTCAGCTGAACAGCTCAGTGGAGGCGAGCTGAGGCAGGAGGTCCCCGGGACCCGGTTAGCACCCCGTGGGCGTTCCTCCGCCCACACGCCAGAGACAGACACCACATTCTAACTAGCGAAAAGTTAGGGAGCCAGGCGGCCACGCAAACCTCGTGACCTGAGCGGTCACAGCCCCACTTCTGAAAGCTGTCCTTCGGCACGGTGCACCTGTGCCCGTGGTCTCTCAGGTGGTCTTCCCCGCGCGCAGATTCCTCTCACGGGAGGCACAGAAGCACTGCAGTCTGATGCCAGCTGCCCCTCCCCGGCCCTGGAGTGAGAAGAGCTGAAGCGAGGTTTGAAAAGGTTTATTGCATCGTTTCCATGTGGAAGCACTGGCAGGGCTGAGAAGAGGCAGCGTGTCCCACAGGCATGAAACCCTCCCTGCCCAGGACTAGCCTGGAAACCTCACCCACCCGAGCCCAGCGAAGCTAAAGAGGGGCCTCAGGACTGCTCGAGGAGGCAGTGTTCAGGCCCCTCACATCTCCTGGCCTGTCCCCAGCCGACCAGCTCTTGCCCAGGACTGCACAGGAAGTGCCACCTGCCAGAGGGCCAGCCTACCGGAGGCCAGCTGTGGAGGGCGTGAGAATGCCGCCAGCGTCCAGTAGGCCCAGGCACAAGCGCCTCCCAGGCTAAAGTGGGGGAGCCACGCCTGGGCATGTTAGGTGGGCCTCAAACTGCTGAAAGTGAGCCCAGAACAAACTTGAAAATGAGGCTTCACAGCTGATTGACAGCTTGCTAGGAAAAGGCGGGAGGTGGTGGGAAGTGGTTGTGACAGAGAAGCAGCAGCGCGTGAACTTGTTTCCTCTTGATTGTGTAAGGCATTTGAACTGAGAACACTTTCCTTCCAGAAACAGCCAAGGGACATAACTGCTGATTCACAATACAAAGACCCCTTCTCCTTCCCACTCCCACCACCACACAGTTCAGTCCACCAAGCACCACGGGAAATCCATTCCCAGGAGGCAAATGTGTCCCTTGGGGAGGAGGGAGCAGCACCCCGGCCTCCCTCAGGCTCCAGTGCTGATCCTGCCCTTCTCAGGCCCAAGGCCCTCAGCAAGGTCTGCGGGGGGCGGCGCTGCCTGGTGGGCAGGGGTTGGTCAGGCCTCCTCGTTTTCCCACTGGCCGGTCCATCTGCACACAGCGTCAGGGGTCACTCGATCAGCAGAAGGGTGGGGCCCAGGCAGCACCCTCCACGTTAGTCATGCCGACAGACAGCAGAGAGGAAACAGGCCAGAGAAGTAATTTTAAAGGAAAAAGGAGCAGCTTCCGTCATCAAAAAATTGAAAGGATGATCTTTAAAAAATAAAACGTGGAATTTTTTTTTTCTCTGCAATGCTCAGTCATTTTACTGGAGACATAAAAAAGTGTTAAGTAGTCCTTTGCTTTGCGTTCGGCCTACACATTCGTGAGTGGGTGGGCGGAGCCGCGGAGTGGCTGTCTGGGAGGCAGCGCTGGCACGGGTCCCTCAGACCACATACTGGTACGGGTCTGCCTTGCCTGGGTCTGGCGTGGCAAAGGGGCTGGCCCAGCCCAGGGAGAAGGGGTGGCCGAACACTGCCTTCATGCTCATCCACCTGGTCTTTTTGGCCCATCTTCTCTCTTCCTTCTTCAGCTGCTCTATCCCCTGCAACAAGAACAACCACACTTTCAGTCGTGCTCAGCTGCAGGGCCGCGTGCGGCAGGAGATGGGGTCGCGCTTCCCTCACAGCAGTAGCTGCTTCGGGTGGGCGCCCTTGCGAGCCCCGAGGAGGAAGGGGCGGTGGACTCAGCAGGCACTAGCTGCTGCCACCAGGGTGTGGGGGTGGCACCAGGAGTCCTTGCTGGTCGGAGCGCAGAGGCGCTCCTGCCACGCCAGGACAGAGGCAGCAGCTCCAGCTTGCGACAAGGAGGCTGTCGGTGTGGAAGATGCACGGGGTCCTCACTAAAAATGACCACTTTGCAGACAAAAAAAAACCAAACAGATCAAATGACTGCTGCTGCGGCGCATCCCAGCAGCCCGCGGGGCTGGGAAGCGGCGGCTGGGAGAGGCGGGAGGACGTGGGCAAGGAGAGGCAGCGGGCAGAGTCCCAGAGAGGAGGAAGGACAGGAATTAGTGCAGGCTGGTCTCAGTCATGCAGGGTCTCTCAGAGCTCCACCCGAGGGAGCCTGGAGCCACGGCTGCCACAGCCTGCGGCCCCCCTCGATGGAGCTGCTTGGCGACCAGGAGCGGCGGGGTGGCTGGCGGCCCAGGCCGGTGAGCCCGCTGAGCTGTCTGCTGTGGCTCGGGGAAGGGGCCAGGCTGTGCCACTCTTTCTCACAGCCCGGGACCTGGGAGGATCCAGGGAGACCCCCGGAGCCGCAGGGCCCTTTTTTCCTTTAGGAAGACCACCAGGCCGGCAGCAGGTTGCCCTCTGCACACTGTGGGGGGCCTGGCGGTGCCCAGAAAGTGGGTGGAGATGACAGGTGCTTCCGGGCCTGTCTACTGCTTGGCTTCTTCGTGACTGGATCCGGGTCACGGCTATTGTATTACCAGAACTTTGCAATGGATGATTTCTGACTAATGAAATTCAGCGACTGGAAACCTGGCCCCGGCCCCGGGCGCCTCCAGAGCACAGCCCGGCATCTCAGCCGCGGCACAGCTCTCCGCGTGCTGGCTGCTGCTCCTGGCCACAGAGCAGCTATGCAGCCCGCAGCCAGGGAGGGCTCCACGCACAGACTGTGGTACAACTTCTGCCAGGGGAAGCCAGGAGTAGTAAGAGGGTGGAGTCAGAACCCCATGATTTTACACATCCAGAGCAAACGGCTTCCTCCAGCATTCAAGCATAAAACCCAAGACATGGCCCATCGTAGGCAGCTCAACAAGTCCTGTCACCTTGGAAAGGACAGGAGCTGCCGGGCGTGTGGCTGTGTGGACTCTGAGCAGACGGCGGTTCTACCCTCAGCGCCCACAACGACCTTCTAGCTGACCTTGCTTGGCCAGGCCTCCCCAGTGCTTGGCAGAGCACCTCACCTAGTGATGCTCAAATGCAGCACTGCTGCCAAGCTGCAGAACCACTCCACGTGCCCAGCACGCAGACGACAAGGGTCCTGGAACGAAGGCGCTGTGCTCCATGCCCCTTGCCCTCGAGTGAGCCCACGTGCAGGAGGCGGGCACCCGCTTACCGTCTCGTCCGTGCAGATGGAGTGCACCTGGGTCCCAAACATCACCGACGTGAAGATGAGGAAGAGCAGCGCCTCGAAGCACAGCAGGATGAGCAGGATGACCGTGGTGGGCGGGGAGAAAGAGCTGCACTCTGCAGGAGAAGCAGTGCGGGGCTGCCGCCTGGGTCCCTCCCACTAGCACGTCTCCAGGGGCCGCCTGGGTCCCTCCCACTAGCACGCGTCCAGGGGCCGCCTGGGTCCCTCCCACTAGCACGCGTCCAGGGGCCGCCTGGGTCCCTCCCACTAGCACGTGTCCAGGGGCCGCCTGACCCCACTGACTCCAGCCGCCCATCCCGTCTAGCCCTGGCTACCTCTCCTTCCCTTGGCTGGTCCCTGGCGGGGCTCACTGCTCTCAGGCGCCACGGTTGGCACGGAAGAAGCCATATGGCACCAGAGTGCACAGTAGGGGTGCAGGCGCAGCCCTGGCCAGGCTTTTCCTGGACAAGAAGCTGTCCTCCTCTGGGTCCCAGGTAAGAGAAAGGAGCAGGCCTGGAGGTCTTCCTGGCTCTGAGATTTGAAAGCTACCCGCGCTCGGCCTCATCAGTGTCTCCTCAGCCCATGTCGCTGAGCTCAGGGGGCTGAGGAGACGCCGCAAGAAGGGCGATTTCCCTGTTGTCCTTGATGGATGTGGCCTCAGATGCCCCCTCCCTCCCTCCCTTTCTCTGCCCACCCCCCTTTCCTCCCTCTTCCTCCCTCTCGCCCTCTTTCCCTCCTTCCTCCTGGCCTGGGGCCTTGGGCCTGAACCCTCCGAGGACACTGTCAGTCTGGTGGGCCCTTACCTGCCACATGGACTTTAAGGGGCTTTTTGAAAGAGACTAAGCCCAGATCAGTCTGCAGGCTGGCAGAAGATCTCGTAAGATGAGGCCTAGCACCTCGGAGGACAGAGCCCCCGCCTGGCTGGGGAAGAAGCCCTGCACATACTCACTTGTCCAGTCTTCTTCAAAGCAGTGCAGGAAGTGGAATCCCACCATGATAAGGGCGTGCAAGGAAATGAGGGCTATGTACATCTGAAACAGGAAAGATGTGAGAAGCCATTGCTGGGGGCATCGGCTATCCTTGCAGGCTGCTTGAGCAGGCCACCTGGAAGGGGCTCTTCAGGGAGGGACCTTGGCGAGACCGTGGCCGGGCTAGGGGGCTCTGGCAGCACGGTTCCCACCTCCTGTCCTAGGGGAAGGGGGTGTGGAGGCAGAGCATGGCTAAGCCTGAGCTGTGCGGGGTGCTCTGGTCTGGCCGTCCTGGATCGACCTGTCTCCACAGCGCACACACTGGCTTCTTCAGCCACGGAGGCCCAGTGCTCAGCACGGAGACCAGACCCAGCCCTAGCTTCATAGTGTTCTACATGCTCAAGCAAAAGACACTGGCCGAGACAGAGGGCTCCCCAACAAGGAGAGCGGTGCCGCCCCCAAGGCGGAGGCGGGAGGAGGTCGGAAGCCGACTTACTGTAAACAGGACGAAGTACTTCTGGTTGTTCTCGCCCACGCAGTTGTTGACCCAGGGGCAGTGGTGGTCCATCTTGCGGATACACCGCTTGCAGACACTGCAACAGCCAGAAGTCAGGCCTGAGCGAGATGTCAGCACACGCAGCTTGACAACCGCCGCCACAGAAGCAAACCAGTGAGCGCCGGGGTGGCTCTGGCGCCAGGCCTCTGGGCACCAGCAGGGCTTGTGCTAGGTGGCGCTACACATGGCCTGGAGGGCAGAGTCAGGCCCTCGGGGTGGGTCCTAGGGGGCAGAGTCAGGCCCTCGGGTGGGTCCTGGGGGGCAGAGTCAAGACCTAGGGTGAGCCCTGGGGGGCAGAGTCAGGCCCTCAGGGTGGCCTCAGGCGCAGAGGGACGCTGCCACAGCATCTTCACGTAGCAACGAGCTGCTCTGAGGCCAGGTGGAACCTGGAGGTGATTTCCTGAGGCAGCGGCTGCTTCCTTCCCCTGGTCACAGACCACAGGAGCCTGCAGCCGTTTCAGGAGCCCCCCAGGCGCTGTTTCTCCAAGCTGGAGAACTGTGCTGGCTCAGCGGGGCTGGGCTCTCAGACCCCCTCAGTGAGGAGGCGGCTCCTGTCAGGAGTGGAGGATCCCACAGTCCTCGCCCCATTCTTCCCCACTGCCTCAAAGGGCCTAAATGACACCCCATGCTTCCAAGAGGCGCAGCTCAGAAATGCTGGCTGGCTCCTCCATCTCCGGGTGGGGACGGGAAGGCGAGAAAAGGGGGCCAGCCAAGGACACAGAGGGAAGCACTAGCTACACCACTGCCCAGCCTCTGCCCAGCTTAATACTCACACACACACATACACATGTACACAAATACATGTGCACAACACAGTTCATTGGTAAGACTTTTCCTATACATGATTTTAAGACTTTTTAAGTTTGTTTGTCATCCTGGAGAGATGATTCAGGGGTTAAGACTCTGCCTTGCAAGCAGTAGGTCCTGAGTTCAGATCCCAGGTCCCATGTAAAAACGCCATGTGGAAATGGTAGCAGCCTGCACTTCTGGCCTTGGTGGACGGAGCCTGGGAAATCCCAGAGCAAAACGAGGAGGAGGTAGAAGCAATCCAGGATGATTCCAGAAGTCACCTTGGGCCTCCACAGGGACACATGTGCCCTCGCTGTCTCTCACACAGTAAATAAATAAAATATTAAAAAAATAAAGTCTGTCTGTCTGTTGTCTACCTACCTAGTATCAGAGGGCACTGTGTGTCTCTGTAGAGGACCAAGAGCGACTTCAGGAATTATCCTGCATTGCTTCTACCTACCTTTTGCTTTGCTCTGGGATTTCTCAGGCTTCTAGAAGTGCAGGCTGCCACTGTTTCTGCCTGGGACCTGGGATCCGAACTCAGAACCTTCTGCTTACGAGGCAGAATCTTTACCCTGAGCCATCTCTGCAGCCCTGTACACAATTTTAAAAGCAGAGTAGTGCAGAAACTGCTGCTCCCTGTACCCCAAGTCTTGACCACCAGGGAGGACTCTGCTCCCCATGAAGTAACCCATCACTGCCCATTTCTGGAATGTTCTTCCCCTATGCAGTGAGCGCTGGGGTCCATATTTCCCCTCCTCAATGGAGGAACCAACTTTCCAGCGTCAACATTCCTGCCTTCGGTCTCCTGATCCGGTCCTCTTCTGCCTCCTGATGGCTGGAGGGTTTTCAAGTGTGTGTTCAAGGCGTGGGGGCTCCAGGGAAGAAGTCCTGAGAGCTTAAAGAAGCTCTCAGAGCAAACCCGCCCCCACACTTGGGAGACAGGCCCGAACAGCAGCCAGCTGAGGCTCACAGGCGGCTGAGTTGCCGCTGCGCAGCCAGGAGGCAGGACACGAGCGCAGCTGAGTGCGTACAGAAGTGGGTGTGCTCACAATGCCAGGCCCTGGGTCTCCTGCTTCGAGACACTTCCCTTTTCTCTGCAAGGTAGGCAGGGTGTGGCATGGCTCTAAGGGCACTTGCAAGACCCCGGGCAAAGAGCATGCCAGTCCTGGAGTGTAAGTTAAACACCCCCTTCACATACCTCCCACACCCAGTCCTAGCTCGCCCCAAGGTAGTAAAAGGACATGGCTTCCACTCACAGCTCCTGGTTACCCCAAGGGAGTTGGTCTCCCCGAAGCCACCTCCTTCCTGGGGAGCCTTCATCGGTCCCTTCCTCCTGCTCAAGCCCATGCTGCTAGCTCCACCTGGGCTGTTCCTTCCCGGTCTCGGCACAGGTCTAGTCTCAGGGTCAGGATACCCTGAGCTCTAGGGTAGAAGGCCATTGGCACCAAGGGCATAGCCCGCCGTGGAACACGCCAAACACTGCACACGGAGGCGCTGTCTTCACTGCCCTCCAGGCTGCCCATGGCCCTTCTGTTCTAGACCACTGCTTTGAAGACCCACGCATCTCCCTTCTCCAGGCTGGGGAGACACCTACAAGCTCACTGGTGCATATGCATTACATGCACCTGGGCTATGATCCCTCTCCAGGAGGCTCAAGGCCGGGTCTTGGTGTGTGGACGAAGGACCTGGCAGAGGCTGTGTCTCTCCTTACAGCAGCACTTAGCAAACTGTCCTGGTGCGTAAGGGTGGGGGGCTTACCTGGGCTTGGGGCCATTTCTGGCCCACTGTGATGCACGGCTAAGCCCACAGATTGACCTGACTGGGTGTGAGACGAAGGTTAAAGCTCAGGCAGGGTAAGAAGTGGGTCTGAAAGTGAGGACAGCCACGGCAGAGGGCAGAGACCAAGGGGTCACGGCAGTGGGTGAGAGAGAAACAGATCCTCAAATCAGCCTGGCACCTTCGCCTGGTCCCAGGGAGCAATTAATGCGCATGAAGCAGTTTCAAGACATCAGGAGTCCTGCAGGGCTTTGAAGGCTCAGACTCAGTGTGCTGGAGACATGCGGGCCGGGCGGGGTGTGAGTCTCAGGGTGGGGACATGGAGACCTGGTGGGGTGTGAGAACAGGCCAAAGCCAGGCTCCTTTCTCTAAGAATCTACTGCAGAAGCCCGAGGCCTCGGCCAGCTGCCGTTAGCAGTAAGGGGCTCCTCCCACGGGCTCGTGTGGACGAGAAGAGTCCACTAGGATGAAAGCAGCCTGGATTCCAGGGTTTCTCCTGGAGAAATGGCTCGGCCACAGGCCAGGGCCCGAAGGCATCCTCCAGGTGCAGGGTCCTCCGTGGCTGCGTCCCCACCCACAGCACTGGGAACAGACAGTTTCCAGCTCCACGGGCCCTGCCAGGTGAGCAGGACCGCACGGGGGGGGGGCTGGTACCTGCAGTGGTGGGCTCTGTCGGGCTTGATGCTGCAGCACTTGGGGCACTTGTACACCACCTGTCCAGGCTTCAGCTGAAGGCTCTCGATGAACTCCTTGGTGGCATTTCCTTTGGGCACTGCCCCCTGTGCGAAGAGGAAAGGTGTCAGGATCGACTGGTCATCACGCCCATGGGCTCCATGCTCCCAGTCTCCACATGGCAAAGACCTTGTGGAGAAAAGTCACCGGATCACGATCACCCCCCACTAACTTTCTGGTTCCACCTGGCCATGCGGCTCTGTTGAGGCCACTCTTCCCACGGACACGCGAGGCTGTCTGACCACGCCTGTCCCGGTGCACACTGCCCTTGCCGGAACAGCGCTCTTTGGATGTATCCTGGTGAGTGCCGTTCCCAGCGGTTCACTTCTCCCAGCCCCACACATCACGCCTAGGTGAGAAGTGAATTTGTCTCCTTCTTCCTGAGTGGCTCCTGCGACAGAGGACGGCCTGTACTCAGGAGCGGGGGTGTGGGGCGCTCAGGGATCTGGCCTCGTTCCACGCGGATACACACATGAACACTTTGTCCTTGGACTCTGCTCCTGTCTAGACGAGGCACACAGGCAGCCGGCAGCCTGTACAGGCTCTCAACAGGGTCTCCAGGACCCTGCGTCCTCCAATGCCTCTCTGCCGGGCTGCATGGTTAATAGCCACTGCTGAGTTCAGAGAACACAGCAGCGGTCAGTGGCCAATCAGAAGCTCGGAGAGACGGATGGCTAAGGGCAAACTGAGGAGGGAGGGGGCTTTCCAGGTGGGGGGCTGCCGAGAAGGGGCTGGGACAAGGCAGAGGTGGGGGGGTGGGCAGCCGCAGAGCCCAAGGCCAGGCTGAGGTGGGCAGGTTTCTCCACAGATGACACCAATGCTGTAGGCAGCTGAGGTGCCTGTGCTCTGTAGCCAGACAAGAAGTGGGAGAGTCGCCAGAGGGGCCCATGATAGTCCACGAAGGACTGAACTGTGACACGGAGCAGAAGTGGAAGGAAAATTGAGACATTTGACTTAGCAGAAGGCGCAGAACGGAGCCAGTGTAAGCTGAGATGGTGCAGGGCAGCAGAAGGGTGGGAGGGGGCGAGTTTTCAGCAGCTGGCGAAAGCTGCAGCCGTAGGCTGTGCAGAGGCCCAGACACGCTAGGTGCGGAGCTGCTGCCCGGGCAGCTGGCGCCAGCCTGAGGGGCACCAGGAAAAGGTGTCCAGGGACGGAGCCGGTCAGGAGAGGACTGCACTCAGTGGTGCCCCAGGAGCTGGCGGGTGGGCTGCAAGTTCTCTGGGTGCTTCAAACACAAGTTCCTCAGACGAGGTCTGTGTTCTGCTTCCTGAGCAGCTCCCGGTGCCTGCGTGGCACGAGGCCCTAGGAGACACCGCTCTGCAGCCAAGCACAGTGGCTGTGCCCATCTGCTCACCTCGCTCACGCGGGTCTCTGTTCTCTGGTGCACCTCCCCAACTCCCTGAGGGCAATCAAAGGTGGATTCCAGCCCTCTAGTCCCCTGAAGTTTCTCCCCCTTCCCTGGCTCTGTGCTTCTGGCCATCGGCGCACAGCATGCACCTCACAGTTCAACCACAGCCTTCTGCCCTTCTGCACGTTGACCTGGACAATCCCGCTTCAGCCTGTTTCCCACTGTTGGATAATGCCCAGGTCATTAGCATATCTCAGCGTCTCCCGCTTCTGCAGACCTTGCTACCTGGCTATCTGAAAGACTCTGAAGCAATCAAATAAAACCTCCAAACTTCAGCACACAGCTACCTGCTCAACTGCACACACCTGACTCTCCCTTCCTACACCTGCCAGGACGATCCACCCAAGTGCCCAATCCCCTCCCCGCCCTGCACATCATTGCTAAAGAATATTCTGGCCTTTCTTGCCCTCCATGCTTTTTCAGGGTAAACATCCCAAGTGTGAGGCTGATCGAGTGATTCCTAGTCTGAAACCTTAGCTACCTCCTAGGGACCGAGGGCTAGTGTGAATTCCTGAGCGAGGAGGATGGAGCCTGCGCTCTGGGCTGGCTCTGGTTCCGAGCGGCCAGACCAGCACAGTACTGCCCTGCGGCGTCTGAGCTTCCTGGACGGCACCGAGCTTGCCAAGCTCTCTTGCCCCAGGTTAGTACCGTCTGAAGCACTGCCTGGCAGGTACCATCCAAACCCCTTGGCCCTATTTTAAAATGACTGCACCCTTTCTGCCTTCTTCCTAATACCTGTAACCCTGGTGCCGCCCACGGTCGGACATGCAGGCGACTCGGCTCCACAGCCTGCTCCAGCATACAGGAGGGAGTCACACTGCCTCTCCCGCGTGACTGCAAATCCTGGGGACAGAGGCAGTATCTCGACCCACTGCCAGCAGCATGCTCAAGGTCTGGCATAAGGCCCGCACCCAAGCCAGAGACGACACCACCACAGATGTTTACTGAGCGCTTGCGCGCCAGGGACAGACAGATTCAAGTGCTTTGAGACAGAATGCATTTTTCTACTTCGTTCTGACAATAAACCTAAGAGGCAGCGAGCATGCGAGTCTTCATCTCCTAGTAGAGGTGAGAGGAGCAGATCAGTCAGACCCAGGCCAGGCCCAGCGTGACAGCCTGAACCTATGGCACCACGAGGAGGAGCGCATGCACGCGAGTGTAAGCGTGCACGTGGCTGTGAGTGTAAGAGCGTGTGAGTGTGTGAGACTTGTGACTGTGTATGTGTGTGTGCGCGTGAGTGTAAGCGTGTGCGTGGCTGTGAGTGTAAGAGCGTGTGTGTGTGAGACTGTGACTGTGTATGAATGTGTGCGTGTGAGTGTGTGCGCGTGGGTGTGAGTGTGAGTGTATGTAGCTGGCAGCTTGTTAAGTGACTTGGAAAAGTCCTTTTCCATCAGCCTCCCACCAACTGCATTAACAGCACACTAATGTGCGTAAAACGAGTCTACTCAGCGAGTATCTAGGAATGAGCGAGCAGGGGAGGATGCTGTGAAAACCTGTCCAGTCCCAAGGGCTTGGCGTCGCTGCCACCTCCAGCAAGGGCCAAGAGGGCAGTGCCGCTGTTCCGAGGCCGGGTCAGGACTCGCCTGCCGCTGGGTAACAAAATGCATCTCACAGCTAGCGAGCCCAGGAGAGGAGGCTCACCTGTCCACGTGAGGAGGTAACACAGGTGGGACCCCCCAGCACACGTGAAAATGACCTCCCTGGTTTTGCAAGCTGTCCAGAGATGGGTGAGAGGAGCTGCTGACACAGGGAGGACGCCACACCCTATGCAAACTGGCCGGCTGTGCCTGGCCAGCGGGCACGTCTGGTGCAAGTCCGCCTAGGGTCTAAGGGAGTGCCGAGCACACCGAAGCAGGCCCCACATGCCCACAGATGACCTGGGCGGTGGCCCTCATAACAGTCACTGGTTGGTTTAAGGGCGCCAGCAGGGAGACAGACGAACTCCTCCTTAGCGGTGTGGGTGAACTGAGCGGCTTTATATCCCACCTTTCCTACTCTCAGACTTAATATTACGTTAGTAAGTGCTTAGGCCCAAGGAAAGGGGGGCGAAAATGAGTCTTACACAAGGATCCACACAGCCTCGTGCCGGCCCAGAACGCACAGCTGGAGCGCACTGCAGCGTGGGAGGGAAAGGCAAAGAGAGTGGGGAGGGGAAAGAAGGGGACTTCTAAGACGGGTTTCTAAGTTCAGGCAGTATTCAGGGGTGACCTCGAGGCACGTAGAGTCGCCTGGTCCTCCGACCACCTCGAATGTTCCTGGAACATCACGTAAGCTCGGAGTAGCATGGCGCGCGCACCACGAGACCAAACCCCGGCCTGACCTGTTCTTGCCACGTCCTTCCAGCCTGTGTGTTTCTGGCTCCAGCAGTCCTCTCCGAGACAGACTCACTCCTTCTCTGTCTTACGTGGCAACGCCTCATGGGGCCTCCTATGTATGGGGAGACATTTCCTCTCTGACTGGCTGCTCGAGCTTTGTTTGGGCCTGACGCTAGGTGCTGGCTGAATGGTTCAGAAATCTCCCCCGGTCAATACTGCTCTGACACTACACTTGCAATAAAAATGTCCAAACTGGAAGTAGCACAACTAGTCAGGGGAAGTCACGAAGGAGAGACCACTCACTCTTCTCTAATAGTGCAAATCAGACGGCGCACAAGCAAACTGTCATGAAAAACTAAGGGCAGTGTGAATGCTTGAGACCCCACGCAGCTCCCTCTACAAGGGATCTCTGCAGACCCTGCTACAGGCCTGCCAAGAACACGCCTGGCTCGTTAGTGAGCCAACCTGCATTTGACCTGAGACCTAGGCCTCACCTCCGCAGCTACAGCGGTTTTACATGTGGGTTTGCATAAGCTGCCACATGCTGGAGTGTAGAAGAGCTTCCCTCACTCAGGGGGATACTTGACCGACTTCTTCTTTGGGCCTTCAATTCTTGGGGCTCCTACCAAGACACACCTGTGGGATCTGACCAGTGCTAGGAACAGAGCTTGTGGCTCTCACGCTTTCAGGATGAGAAGCCAGCAACACACCTTGGTGACCAACACAATGGCCTGAGCCGTCCCCACCCCAGCGCCAACAGAAGCCTCCTCTTTGCCCAGTAGCCAGCTCCTGCCGCCAAGCTTTCTGTAAAATACCATCCTGACCAGCCTGCACTGCCCGTCTGGTGTGCTGCTTGCACGTAATACAGGGTGGCCACCAGGTAGACTCCAAAATCAACTGTTCCCACGTAACAAGCAGCCCATCCGCAGCTGCTCCAGCCCAGGGAAGACTTCCTACCTTTCCCCTCCAGACCATATGGGCACCAAGGAAAACCCACCTTCCTCGTGAGCTCCTGCCACCAACTTCCGCCCTGATGTCACCTGCTCCAAGTAGTCGCCGCACCCAGACTGGCTGCTTACCCCCCACGATGCCCCCCCCTTCTCCCAGCCATCGTCCAGGTGGTCCTCATCTGTCCTCTTGACAGGCACCTTCAGGGGAGAAGGGCAGTTGCTGAAATGAAAGCCGAGCAGAAAATATCACCAACTCCCTGTGCCTGCAGCCAGGGCGCCCTGAACATTGGGGCCAGCTGACTTGTAACAGACATCACAGCCTGGGCAGCAGGCAGCGCCCCTCAGACCTCCTATGTAAGCTGTGGCACAGGAGCGGCCCCACTGCCCTGGTCAGAGCCTCTGGAACGCTAAAGTGGAGCAACCTGCTTCTCACACACCCCGGGGTCCCTTTGTTCACATTCCCAAGGTCCAGGGTGAACATGCGGGTGGCGGCCACGCTAAGGCCCAGGAGAAGTGTGGGCTGCTCAAAATAAGCCCAGACATACTCACGGGGTCCGTCAGCATGGCCCGGCAGTGGGAGGCCAGGGCTAAGAATGCCAGCAGGTTGAACACAATTCCGTTGATGATGCTGTACACGTAATCTCGGGATGGAATCAGCATGACAAAGAGGACCACGAACTCCGCATAGAGGACCAGAAGCCAGGTGACGATGGCGCAGGCGATGCCACAGCCGTCGCGGATAAACCACATGGTTCCCGCAGGACCAGGGTAGGGTGGCGGGACGCACTTCTCTGGCTGGAGGTATTGTGGTTTCCGCTCAATGTCTCGGAAGTGGTGGGTAGGAATAAGCATCATAATCTACTCTGTCCATTCTGACATCTGAAGAGAAAGAACGCAGAGAGGTGATGTTTCAGCAGCTAGGGATGTGACAGGAGCCTGTGCAGGCAGCCCAGCCCTGCACCGCGAGCATCGCCTTACCACCTGACAGGCAAGGAAGAGCACTCAAGGTGGACCGAGAGCCAACCCCTGCGCGCTGCCCTCTGTTGCACACGCGTACACATGCATTGCATACGTGACAGCCAATAAGTGTAAAAATGATAGAGTCAGGACGCATTGTCCTCCCAGCACCTGCCGCTGTGAGGCCAACCCGTCTTCCTGAACCTTCACGTGACAGGTTGTGACGGAGAAGGACCTTCAAACAGCTTGTCCTGCCCAAGATCAGCAGATCAAGCATAGCACAGCACGGGGCGGACAAAAGCCCAGGTCTCCTTGGTGGCTGCGGTGTTCCAGGGGCGACAACACATCACCACACTGATTCTGGGTCACACATGCCAAGGAGAGCTCTGTCTGACAGGAAGCCCACTGTGTGCACAACACACTGTGTGCACAACCCAGAAGGGCTCTGGCCAGACGAGATGAAAAGGCCTGTTCTCCAAGGGCAACGAGCCTCCAAGTCTGCTTTTCTTGCCGTGCAGCAAAGGGCAGGGACGCTGGACAACAGCTTCAAAGGCGTCTCCCACCATGTCGCCATGGGGCTTCAGAGTCTCCATTTCCTCAGCTATGAAAAACCCCCATTCCCACCTGGGCCACCTCCTCCTAGGGTTGCTGGTGACAGGACTATGATGAATGGCAGAGGTAGGAACACCTGTGTGGTTCACAGGCACGTGTGTTCTCTCCAAGGAAGGTGGCCGTCCCTCAGAAAGCACTGAGCAAGCAGTTAGCTGGTTCTCAAGAGAGTCAGGAAAGAACCAGAGCAAGATGGAAGGGTGGAAGAGTGACCACACCCCCGCTAAACTCATGGATGAGTGACCACGCCCGACTAAACTCATGGGAGAATGACCACGCCCCGATTAAACTCAGGGAAGAGTGACCCCGCCCCAGCCAAACTCAGGGGAGAGTGACCACACCCCAGCCAAACACAGGGGGAGTTGGCCACGCCCCAGCTAAACTCAGGGGAGAGTGACCACGCCCCAGCTAAACTCATGGAGAGTGACCACTGCCCCAGCTAAACTCATGGGGAGTGGCCACGCCCCAGCTAAGCTCAGGGGAGAGTGACTCCGCCCCAGCCAAACTCAGGGGAGAGTGACCCCGTCCCAGTCAAACTCAGGGAGAAGCGTGACCACGCCCCGACTAAACTCATAGAAGAATGACCACGCCCTAATTAAACTCATGGAAGAATGACAATGCTCTAACTAAACTCAGGGGAGAATGACCACGCCCCAACTAAACTCAGGGGAGAGTGCTAACTAAACTCATGGAAGAATGACAATGCTCTAACTAAACTCAGGGGAGAATGACCACTCATGGAAGAATGACAATGCTCTAACTAAATTCATTTCTTTGCACTGAAATACCCAATTAAAAAAAGAAAGGGGGCTGGAGAGATGGTTCAGGGGTTAAGACTCTGACTCGAAAGCAGAAGGTCCCAAGTTTGGATCCCAGGTCCCATGTAAAAATGCCAGGCAAAAACAGCAGCGGCCTGTACTTCTGGCCCTGGTGGATGGAGCCTGGGAAACCACAAATGAAGCAAAAAGGATATAGAAGCAATCCACGATGATTCCCAAAGTCACTCTTGGTCCTCCACAGGGACATACAGTGCCTTGTGAGACATACAAGATAAATAAAATTTGAGAGAGAGAGAGAGAGAAAATAAAACTCATGCCTCACAGTATTCACACGTGCCATGAGACAAACTGACCCCCTCTAGACTCTGCTAATCTGAGCACCAACTGAGCTCTCAGGGAGAAACAGTAATTACTGCACACAGTCCAGGCGATGAAGGGGAGGTGACTGCTCAACCTTTGGAAAACAACTCCCTCCTAAGCACAGAGGTCAGAGGGCAACTCTGGGGAGCTGGTTCTCTCCCTCCACCATGTGGTCTCTGGGGATGGAACTCATGGTGGCCAGCACCCTTTGCAATTTTCATTCTTCCTCCACTGCCCTGCTGCACACAAGGGAAGACCATCTGGATGGATGCAGGACAGCTGTGAACATCTAAGAAAGCCGAGGGCAGGGGCTAGAGAGATGGCCCAGGAGTTAAGACTCAGCCTCACAAGGAGAAGGGACTTGAGTTCAGATCCCAGATCCCATATAAGAAAACGCCAGGTAGAAATAGTGGTCTCTTTTGGCTCTCAAAGGCAGAGCCTGGGAAATCACAGAGCAAAGCAAAAGAGGTAGAAGCAATCCAAGATGGTTCGTGAAGTCACCCTTGGGCCTACACACGTGCGTGCGCGCGTGCGAACACACACACACACACACACACACACACACACACACACACACACACACACACACACGCAAATTTAAAAAGAAGGCTGAAAGCCTCCACCTCCTCCTTGTTTACTCTGCCCCGGGATTTACAGGCTCCGCCCTACCAGGACCAGAAACGCAGGCCGCCCCCGCCTCCACCTGGCGTCTATACGTGGGGTCTAGGATCCGAACTCAGGACCTTCCGCCTGGCAAGGCAGAGGCTTAACCCCTGAGCCACCTCTCCAGCCCCGGAATTATTCTTTTAATAATTATATTGCTTAAGTGTTTTCTTCAGTGCATATCTCAGTAGTGTTCCATTGACAAAATCACGCTATAGGTGCTTATGGCCCTTGAGTATCCCAGCCATGGCCCCCCTAGAGACGTGGTTCAAGCTTGGATAGTGGAGACTGCATGAGCTGCATGCAACTTCCCAAGCTAGAACCTGCTGCCATGCCTGGTGCCCATGTCGACCTGCCTGACTGACAGTATCAACCTGGAGAGGACAACAGCAAAGCTCAAGCTGGGACTTATGGGGTGTTGGGGACTTCTATAGTTAATTGTAAAATATGTTCCTTGCTGAAATCAAAAGATCATTCTGCCTCTGTGTATTTTAAAAAAGCAGTCTCTGTTAAAATGTGGACTCAGCCCCATAGCTATCCGGTGAAGCATTATAGATTAGATAAGGAATGATTCTGTTAAGTGCCTTTACCCTCAGGCAATGGGTTAGGTTCTTGAAAAAAAAAAAAAAAGTCCACCCTGAAGGTGATTTTGCTGATTAAAAAATTATACATCTATTGTAGGTGCAACATTCTTTACCCCAAAATTTTCTGTATAAAAGCTATCACAAAAGTTTCAATAAACGGGTTCAGAATTCACTTGGCCAAAAGAGAGTTGTGTGTGTTCTGTTTTCCATCTGGTCCTGGGGAGCCCTGGTCTTGAGGCCGCGACTCTGGTCTGCGGCACTGCTGCAGCGGGTTCCTAACGGACTAGCGGCCAGCGTTTTCTAGCCGAGGAACTTGGTGCTTGCTCCCAGGGAGTGGGGTTCAGAGCCAGTGGTCACATGCGACATTAAAAGACTCAGCTCACCTCAAGCACCAAGGAGGACAGCAGGGAATCCAGACCAACAGCACGTGGGGGCTGCTCCATGCCCACCCAGCCCTAAAGTCCATTCACCCCCAACCAAACCACAGCTAATGACCCCACAGAAGTCAAAAGCCGAAGAGGCCCCAGGTGCAGGCATAATTCTGGTTTTCCTGCAGCCACACAGAGATGTTTGTTTACTTTTATATGTGTGTCTGTGTCCGGGTGTCTCTGGGTGTGTGTCTGCCTATGACAGTGCCACAGGGCACTGTATGTGCTTGTGGAAGCCCACGGGTGACTTTGGGAATCAACCTGGATTATGCCACCTCCTCTTTGCTCTGCTCTGGGGTTTCCCAGACTCCACCTTCTGGGATTGAAAGTGCAGGCCCGACACCATTTCCACCAGGATCCACACTCAAGACCTTCTACTTGTGAGACTGAGGTTTAACCCCCTGAGCCACCTCTCCAGCCCTAAAACCAGGTTTTAAACCTGGTTCCACAAGGATACTTCAGATCAGCGCTGGCTCTCCCGCACCCATCGTAAACTGTCTGGCTGCTTACAGTACGGACTGTAGCTCCGCAGACCTCACTGTTTACACTGCGTCTTACAGAACGGCAGGCTGGCCGATGGCTCTGGCCTTTGCACCACTAACTGAAGCAGAAGGTACCTGCCGTGAGTCCTCTGTAAAGGTGAGGCTTTCAGAAATGGGGGAAGCTAAAAGCAAATGCTAGAGCAACCCCGCTGTGGATCCCCTCAGCAGTTAGTCCGCTCGCAGTGTGTTCAGAGCGGCCGGCTGCATTCTACGCTTAGCTGCATGCACTACACGCACCTCGGCTGGACGTGCAGCGATGGCTGCAGCACACTAAAGCTCTGCTAGGAAATAAGCCCCTCCAGGCCACTGTTTCCCAGGTCACTGTAACTTACTCCTCAGTAGAAACACATTTCAACCGTTAGCACGGCTGGACGGAAATCTTCAAAAGGAAGAAGAGACAAAGTGCAAAGAAGGGCGGATGGACAAACACGGGCAGGACAAACACAGGCCTCGGCCCCACAAGCGATCTCATCCCAGGAGCCTCCACAGCTGGGGCCGGGCTCCCGTCCCGCCATAACCCAGGCAGCGGCGGTGACTGTCCCGCATCTCTTCTGTTGCTACGCTTCACCGGGTCGCTCTCCGCCATCCCAGCAGCACGCTGCTTGCTTCCGTGAGCTGCCGAGTCTGTGAAGGGGGCTCCCAAGAACTGGGGCGGGACGCTCTGCCCTCCTGCGGGCCCAGAGAGCGGCACGAGTAGTTACTTAACGCGTGCTCGCGACTGCAGCCAGGAGCTTCGCCATGTGACGTCATCTCAAGGGCCTGGCCTGCTTCCTTTCAGAGCTGTGGCCGTATTCTGGATGACCACGGGTACACCGAGTGGGACCACAAACAAGGTAGGCTGATGTCCCTCAGAGAACCAGAATGTTCCAGTAGCGAGAGCTCTGGGGCCGTGGCGTGCTGAAGGGCAGCGCACCCAGATCAAGTTTCCCCACATCCAAGGCCAGCCAGCGAGCAGCGAGCAGGGTCCTGCATGAAAAGGTCCCCTAACCCCTGGGCCCCCAATAATGGAAGTAGCTCTGAAGTAAGGACTCCCCTTAATTAGTGAGTCAAATATCTGAGAACCTTACGCAGATCACAGTCTGTTTCACAATGGGCTCCAACCACAAAGGCAAATGAAGATCTTTTACTTTGAATTGGAAAGCGCCCAGCCTTGGGTATCAGCAGCAATTCTCCTAGAGGACCCACTTTCCTTCACTCATCCTTGTTTCTGAAGAGTCACGCAGAATTGGCTGCTCCTTGCTAGTCTGACAAAACCTGAGGGACGAGACCTTCAGGGTTCCCTTTATTCCTCCCTTTGCATGAAATCTCAGCTGAACTCAACATGATCTTGAAGGAGCAGCCACTCTGCGCAAGAAAACAGAGGCACCAAGGCCCTCCAGAAGACATGAGACTGCCCTCAATGTGGGTGCCGCCTGCCCGGCCCCCAGCTTTTCTCCCTCAGCTCCTGGGAAGACTGGGCACGCTTGTTTTCCTCTGCTGACTTACAAGTCTCGTTTGTTGAGCTCTGCAGACTGGAAGCTCAAGCATGTGCTCAAATCAGTAATTCTTGAGTGAATGGAGTTGTCACACGGACACACCCACACCACCACCACCATGCAGATGGCGGAGGGGAGCATGGCATGCAGGATGAAGCGCAGCTGCTGCAGTTTGTCTGCACTGTTGCTGACAAAGTCATGGCAAACAGCTTAAGGGACAGGAGGTTTTATTCTGGGCTTACAATTGTCTGGTTACAATTCCTTGTCTAGCTGGATAGGAGAGACCCACACAGGGCCGAGGGAACCGGCCAGGCCATATCCACATACTGGCTGAGAGGGACAATCCTCATTTGCCAGACCAGCACGTCCGAAGGTGCATGAAGGATGCCACCTTCTCGACCTGTTCTCTCCACTTTACTCACCTACTCAGGACTAGTCTCACCCACCATGGGCTGGGTCGGCTCCATCAACTAGACAGCCTCCTTTAAGCTCTCTCTGGGCTTAACCTAACTGTAGCTCTCCACAAATGTACCTAGCGCTTGAACCCTCAACTGTCGTGCTGACACCCGCATCTGCGACCCAGGGCGAAATGAGCAGACCTGCGAGGACTTGTGAAGAGTGGGATGCGAGGACAGAAGCGGGCGGAGGGGGTGCATCTGGGCTGTGAGCACACGGGCTTCGCTGGGTGGAGGTGGGGTGCTGTGAGGAAATGCCCTCTGGCTATGAAGGTCCAGCAGGAGAGAGGGCTGAGGCCAGAGTTGAGTGAGGACAGGCCCAAGTCCTGCTGTGGTGGTAGCGGAGTGCCCATGTTCCGGGAGGGACTGAGAGCAGTGACCCACGCTACACTTTTTTACTCAAACATTTCAGTGTGTGCTGCACACCATGGCACGTGTGTGGTGGACAACTGTGGAGTCAGGTCTCTCGCTCACCTTTACGTGGGTTCTAGCGATCAAACTCTGGTTACTGCGTTTGCATTAAAGCACCTTTACTCACTGAGCCCTCTCGCTGGCCTTGGCTGTTCTGCAGCATGAGTTCCCTCCATGTGCTAGTAATCCATGTTCAGAGTAATCATTCTCGTTTGACAGGACAGCCATAGACAGATTAAATTATGTGGGAGCTAAGTAGACACAGTATTTCATCAGCTCCTTACCCAGCCAGCAGAAACTTCTAGCAGAGGCTCTGGGCTTAGGGTGAATGTGAACTGTAGCTGAACAAACCTAGTGCTCTTCTGCACTGTGGGCGGAACCTAGCAGGCATCTCCGTGATTTGCCCTCAGAGCTCAGTGACTGACATTCTCGAACACTCTTTTAAAATGTGTCTCAAGCAGGTAGCGTCTTCTATAATTCTTTTTTTGAAATTCACCTAATGAGTTAACATGGGCCTCCCAAGATTTAATGATCTGGGGTTTGAATCAACTTAACCGAAGAAAAGCACTGGCCAGCTGGCACTGTGACCTCAAAAGTGAGCAAAAAAAAGGTCCAGGTCCTAGAAGTCCTAGAAATGAATTTGATCAAGAGGAAAACACATTTATTTGAGCTACTCTTGATTCAAAGTTGTATAAGGATCCAAAGGATTATGAAATGTATGCCCATTTTCTGATTAGTTTCAGAAAAAAAATCAAAGACTGAGTCACGAATCACTAAGTTTGAAACACTTCATTAAAGCAACAGAATGAGTCTCAGAGGTAAGGGTGTCGTCCAAAGCCCACCAGCGCCTCAGAACCAGCCTACTGCACGTGTCCTGACAGGTAGACTGGGTGAGCCCATCATGTGGTCTTTTTCCCTCTGCTTTCACTGAAGAAACCAGGAAAATGGTGAGCTAAGTGCCTTTTAAAATTTATTGAGGGAAAAGGGAACAGGCGCATGCAGGCCACAGCGCATGTGTGGAAGCCAGAAGACAACCTGCGGAATCTCTCCCTCTCAAGGAGGAACTCAGGTCATCAGATTTGTGCATGGCACCTTTAACCACTAAGCCACCTCATCGACTCAAGGTGCTCCAGGCTCACGAGCAGCCACTTAAGAAATGTGGTCGCGCGCATATTCACCTTAGAAAAAAAAAGCCTGGGAGTCTGGGAAGGTGGCTCAGAGGTAAGAGTGCTTGTGCAAGCCTGAGGATCTGAATTCAAATCTCTAGCACCCACATAAAAAGGAATAGGCATGCATGAACCTGCAACATCTGTGCCTGCGCGAAGGGAAGGATGTTGGAAGTTGGGGGGCAACAACAGAAAAACTATTGGGGCTTCCCGGCTGCCAGCCTAGCCCCAGGTGCAGTGAGAGACCCCGTCTCAACCAATGTGGCAGACAGTACCAGAGAGCACTAGAGCACGGTGCCTGATGACCTCCGCCCAGCCGAGGCTGATGACCTGCATGTGCACCCAAGGTGCCCACCGAGCCTGATGACTCCGCCTGTGCACCCAAGGTGCCCACTGGGCCTGATGACCTGCATGTGCACCCAAGGTGCCCACCGAGCCTGATGACTCCGTCTGTGCACCCAAGGTGCCCACCGAGCCTGATGACTCCGCCTGTGCACCCAAGGTGCCCACTGGGTCTGATGACCTCTTGCTTGTGCACCCAAGGTGCCCACTGGGTCTGATGACCTGCATGTGCACCCAAGGTGCCCACCGAGCCTGATGACTCCGCCTGTGCACCCAAGGTGCCCACCGGGCCTGATGACCTGCATGTGCACCCAAGGTGCCCACCGAGCCTGATGACTCCGCCTGTGCACCCAAGGTGCCCACTGGGCCTGATGACCTGCATGTGCACCCAAGGTGCCCACTGGGCCTGATGACCTGCATGTGCACCCAAGGTGCCCACTGGGTCTGATGACCTGCATGTGCACCCAAGGTGCCCACTGGGTCTGATGACCTCTTGCTTGTGCACCCAAGGTGCCCACTGGGCCTGATGACCTGCATGTGCACCCAAGGTGCCCACCGGGCCTGATGACTCCGCCTGTGCACCTAAGGTGCCCACCGGGCCTGATGACTCCGCCTGTGCACCCAAGGTGCCCACCGGGCCTGATGACTCCGCCTGTGCACCCAAGGTGCCCACCGGGCCTGATGACTCCGCCTGTGCACCCAAAGTGCCCAACGAGGCTGGGAAGCTGACGGAGGATACTGGGAGACTAAAATTATCTTCTGCGCACTGTGAGAACACAGGGCCACGTGTCCTAGGACAAGTCACAGATCCTGGGTGGAGATCAGTTGAGGCCACTGCTCATCCTAACTTCATCCTAATACACCCCAAATTCTCTTTTATACAATCCATGTTGCATGATGAGAAAAACTAAAACAATTTAAAAACAAGACCACAGGTGGGTTAAAAAAAATTCCTTGAATCAGAATTTCTGAGACGGACAGAACAGTAAGGACCATTTAAGAAATTTCAGTCAAAGTCTCTTTCACGGGTGTGGAGATGGGGTGCCTTGAACATTCTGTCTGAATGAGATGCAAAATGGCCTGTGGGAATCACCACTGCACCGATGTTAACCGGTGCCCCGTTTCCCACCAGGCAGGCGGTTGTGCAATTCTCCAATGCATGGATCAAAGAGCAGCTCCAAGGGTTTGGTTAGCCTCAGAACCAGTTCTGCCACCACCGCATGGCCCGCGTCTCCTGTCTACCACCACCGCATGGCCCGCGTCTCCTGTCTACCACCACCGCATGGCCCGCGTCTCTCCCGCCTAGCACCACCGCATGGCCCGCGTCTCTCCCGCCTAGCACCACCGCATGGCCTGCGTCTCTCCCGCCTAGCACCACCGGATGGCCCGCGTCTCTCCCGCCTAGCACCACCGGATGGCCCGCGTCTCCTGTCTACCACCACCGCATGGCCTGCGTCTCTCCCGCCTAGCACCACCGCATGGCCCGCGTCTCCCTTCAAGCAGGTCTTGGTCTGTGACTTCCTGGGGACAGAGGAAGCTCTTGTCAACTGTGCTTTAGGTTCTTGCTGCTGGAGAGCTCGAGACCTAAATCACATGGCTCTTTTGAAAGGTGAGCTGGCTGAGGTGGATTCTGCCTGTGATCTCTAGTAGAGCCCAGTCTAGACTAAATAATAAGTCAGAGGTCATCCTGACTACAGGGTGAGACCCTGACTCCACATGTGAGCGAGCGCATGTGTGTGTGCGCGTGCACAAACGTACCTACCAAAAAATGCACTCTAAGCAGATTTTTTTTCTTCCTCCAACTCCTGGAAGCCATAATATTTGTATTTTTAAAAAACAAAACAAAGTTGGTTATGCTGTATATACGTGCAATCCCAGCACTGGGAGCCTTAGGCAGGAAGATTTCAAATTTGGGCTAAGCTGGGCTACACAGTAAGTTATAAGCCAGTCTGGGCTCCATAGCTAACCCAATCACCTACCCCTCACCATAACAAAAGAAAACCCAAGATAGCAATAAAACAAAAGGAACAAAGGGAACAACAAAAACTAATAGTGTCCCCCTTTCAGGTGCCATTTCAGAGAAGTGGGGCACCTTATGTTCTCTCTCTCTCTCTCTCTCTCACTCTCTCTCTCATTCTCTGTCTGGTCTCTGGCACTTTGAAGGGGGAAAAAAAAAAAAAAAAAAAAAAAGAACAACTTTCTGGAAAGTGGCTGTGAGGGCAGCAGCAGCTTGTCCGCAGAGGACTGTGGAAGCAGCTCTGCACTGGTGGATCACAGCGAGGGGTCTGCACAGCGCTGCCTCCTCTGCGGCTCTAATGCAGCCCTGCAGGCGAGCTGTCTGGACAGCGCTGCCTCCCTCTGTAGTTCTAGCATGCAGCCCTGCAGGCGAGCTGTCTGGACAGCGTTGCCTCCCTCTGTGTAGTTCTAGCATGCAGCCCTGCAGGCGAGCTGTCTGGACAGCGCTGCCTCCCTCTGTAGTTCTAGCATGCAGCCCTGCAGGCGAGCTGTCTGGACAGCGCTGCCTCCCTCTGTGGTTCTAATGCAGCCCTGCAGGCCAGCTGTCTAGACAGTGGCTGCCACGCCCTGCAGTTCTAGCATGCAGCCCCTGCTGCCATCTGCTCAGTGGTATCCAGGGTCATGATCCTGCTGCAGGGTGCCTCTTTAGGCAGTCTAATCTAGGAGGAAAATCTTCATGACAGAACACCTAGTCACTGAAGACTTATTTACCTATTATACCAAAAGTACATAGCAGTGGCTGAGAAGCCCTCAGAGGCAAGAAGCCCTTTACAAGCAAGTGCAGCAACTCAGTTCACACTGAACTGCCCTCTACTCGTCAAGGGGGCTGTGGATATGGACAAGGGGTGTAAATGCTACTTCAGGTGGCCCTGCTGAAGGTGAGGGGTGGCTTGGACTGAATGTCTCTACCTGTCAGGCATAGGGGTGCACACCAGTCACACCTCATGGGCCGGATTCTCACGCTTGCTCTACATGTAGTTTTTTTAAAGAAACTTATTTATTTATTTACTCATTTACTTATTTATTTGGGTGTGTGTCTATGTGTTTCTCCATGTGCATACCTGTGGAGACGCAAGGGTAACTTCGAGAATCACCCTGGATTCCTTTATCTCCTATTTGGTTTGCTCTGGAGTTTCCCAGGCTCCATCTTCCAGGCCTGGAAATACAAGCTGCCACCATTACTGCCTGGCACTTTTACATGGGATCCAGGATCTGAACTTAGGACCTTCTGCTTTTGAAGCAAAGGCTTAACCTGTGAGCCATCTCCCTGGCTAATATATATATATTCTTGATCCTGACTCTCCACTTTCTCTTAGACAACACAACAGCAGCAGGGAGAGATCTGCCCAAACTCACACTTCAAGAAAGCAGCCTACAAAGGGCTCACCCCCAAAGTCAGCTTTTAACTGCTCACTATAACCATCCAATCAAACAGAAGGGGAGGGCACTGACATTTGCATCAGGACCCTGGGTTTCTTACATTTGGCCATCTTGACCTCATAAGGTTATGCAGAGCAGATGTTCTGTATCCTGTCAACCAGCCCTGTGCAGCAGCATCCAGTGCCACAGGCCTGAACCTGGACTCTGAGGCCGTGGGCTCTGTGCGCTCTGGACTGAGGTAGCCCTGGAGAACAACAGCCAACACTTGGAAGACAGATCCCGCCCTAGCCTAGGAGGCGGGACCGCCATGATCCTCAGTCAGGGCCAGCCCAAGACTGACCGGACATTGTCTTCTCTGACAGAAAGCCCACCCCAGCAGGCGGCGTGCTGAGGTCAGCACCTGACTCCACACTGTCCATTCTCGGACACGTAGCCACTGTGACAGGACCTAGGCAAGAGCCTGACTTTCGTAAGGACTGACAACAAAAAGTCTGGCAGAATCAGAAAGACAGTAGTGCAGCTGTCCTGGGTCTCAGGAGGAGCACTGGCTCCCAGGTTTCTGCTATTCCTCAGGCTCGTGAGCATGCGGGAGCACCGCCTCGGGAGGAGCCTGGATGTGGACGCCAGACACGCCACAGTGAGCACACAGCACAGCGAGCACACAGCACACAGCACACAGCACAGTGAGCACACAGCACAGCGAGCACACAGCACAGTGAGCACACAGCACACAGCACAGTGAGCACACAGCACACAGCACACAGCACACAGCACACAGCACAGTGAGCACACAGCACACAGCACAGTGAGCACACAGCACACAGCACACAGCACAGTGAGCACACAGCACACAGCACAGTGAGCACACAGCACAGCGAGCACACAGCACACAGCACAGCGAGCACACAGCACACAGCACAGTGAGCACACAGCACAGTGAGCACACAGCACACAGCACACAGCACAGTGAGCACACAGCACACAGCACAGTGAGCACACAGCACAGCGAGCACACAGCACACAGCACAGTGAGCACACAGCACACAGCACAGCGAGCACACAGCACAGTGAGCACACAGCACACAGCACAGTGAGCACACAGCACACAGCACAGTGAGCACACAGCACAGTGAGCACACAGCACACAGCACACAGCACACAGCACAGTGAGCACACAGCACACAGCACACAGCACAGTGAGCACACAGCACAGTGAGCACACAGCACACAGCACACAGCACAGCGAGCACACAGCACAGTGAGCACACAGCACAGTGAGCACACAGCACACAGCACAGTGAGCACACAGCACAGCGAGCACACAGCACACAGCACACAGCACAGTGAGCACACAGCACAGTGAGCACACAGCACACAGCACACAGCACAGTGAGCACACAGCACACAGCACAGTGAGCACACAGCACACAGCACAGTGAGCACACAGCACAGTGAGCACACAGCACACAGCACACAGCACAGCGAGCACACAGCACACAGCACAGTGAGCACACAGCACAGTGAGCACACAGCACACAGCACACAGCACAGCGAGCACACAGCACACAGCACACAGCACACAGCACAGTGAGCACACAGCACACAGCACACAGCACAGCGAGCACACAGCACACAGCACAGTGAGCACACAGCACACAGCACACAGCACACAGCACAGTGAGCACACAGCACACAGCACAGTGAGCACACAGCACACAGCACAGCACACAGCACACAGCACAGTGAGCACACAGCACACAGCACAGTGAGCACACAGCACACAGCACACAGCACACAGCACAGTGAGCACACAGCACAGTGAGCACACAGCACACAGCACACAGCACAGTGAGCACACAGCACACAGCACAGTGAGCACACAGCACAGTGAGCACACAGCACACAGCACACAGCACAGCGAGCACACAGCACACAGCACAGTGAGCACACAGCACAGTGAGCACACAGCACACAGCACACACAGCACACAGCGAGCACACAGCACACAGCACACACACAGCACACACACACAGCACACAGCACAGCGACACACAGCACACAGCACAGTGAGCACACAGCACACAGCACACAGCACACAGCACACAGCACAGTGAGCACACAGCACACAGCACAGTGAGCACACAGCACACAGCACAGCGAGCACACAGCACACAGCACAAGTGCACACAGCACAGTGAGCACACACACACACGCGAGCACACACAGCACAGCACAGTGAGCACACAGCACAGTGAGCACACAGCACAGTGAGCACACAGCACACAGCACAGTGAGCACACAGCACACAGCACAGTGAGCACACAGCACACACCAGTGAGCACACAGCACACAGCACACAGCACACAGCACAGTGAGCACACAGCACACAGCACAGTGAGCACACAGCACACAGCACACAGCACAGTGAGCACACAGCACACAGCACACAGCACAGCGAGCACACAGCACAGTGAGCACACAGCACACAGCACAGCACACACACAGCGAGCACAGCACAGTGAGCACACAGCACACAGCACACAGCACAGAGCACAGTGAGCACACAGCACAGTGAGCACACAGCACACAGCACACAGCACAGTGAGCACACAGCACAGCGAGCACACAGCACACAGCACACAGCACAGCGAGCACACAGCACAGTGAGCACACAGCACACAGCACACAGCACACAGCACAGTGAGCACACAGCACAGTGAGCACACAGCACAGTGAGCACACAGCACACAGCACACAGCACAGCGAGCACACAGCACAGTGAGCACACAGCACAGTGAGCACACAGCACAGTGAGCACACAGCACACAGCACACAGCACAGTGAGCACACAGCACACAGCACAGTGAGCACACAGCACACAGCACAGTGAGCACACAGCACAGCGAGCACACAGCACACAGCACACAGCACAGTGAGCACACAGCACACAGCACACAGCACAGTGAGCACACAGCACACAGCACACAGCACAGCGAGCACACAGCACACAGCACAGTGAGCACACAGCACACAGCACACAGCACAGTGAGCACACAGCACAGTGAGCACACAGCACACAGCACAGTGAGCACACAGCACACAGCACAGCGAGCACACAGCACACAGCACAGTGAGCACACAGCACAGTGAGCACACAGCACACAGCACAGTGAGCACACAGCACAGCGAGCACACAGCACACAGCACACAGCACAGTGAGCACACAGCACACAGCACACAGCACAGTGAGCACACAGCACACAGCACACAGCACAGCGAGCACACAGCACACAGCACAGTGAGCACACAGCACACAGCACACAGCACAGTGAGCACACAGCACAGTGAGCACACAGCACACAGCACAGTGAGCACACAGCACAGCGAGCACACAGCACACAGCACAGCGAGCACACAGCACAGTGAGCACACAGCACACAGCACAGCGAGCACACAGCACACAGCACAGTGAGCACACAGCACAGTGAGCACACAGCACAGTGAGCACACAGCACACAGCACAGTGAGCACACAGCACAGTGAGCACACAGCACAGTGAGCACACAGCACACAGCACACAGCACAGTGAGCACACAGCACAGTGAGCACACAGCACACAGCACACAGCACAGTGAGCACACAGCACACAGCACAGTGAGCACACAGCACACAGCACAGTGAGCACACAGCACAGTGAGCACACAGCACAGTGAGCACACAGCACACAGCACAGTGAGCACACAGCACAGTGAGCACACAGCACACAGCACAGTGAGCACACAGCACACAGCACACAGCACACAGCACAGTGAGCACACAGCACACAGCACACAGCACAGTGAGCACACAGCACAGTGAGCACACAGCACACAGCACACAGCACAGTGAGCACACAGCACACAGCACAGTGAGCACACAGCACACAGCACACAGCACAGTGAGCACACAGCACAGTGAGCACACAGCACAGTGAGCACACAGCACACAGCACACAGCACACAGCACAGTGAGCACACAGCACAGTGAGCACACAGCACACAGCACACAGCACAGTGAGCACACAGCACAGTGAGCACACAGCACACAGCACACAGCACACAGCACAGTGAGCACACAGCACACAGCACACAGCACAGTGAGCACACAGCACAGTGAGCACACAGCACAGTGAGCACACAGCACACAGCACACAGCACAGTGAGCACACAGCACACAGCACAGTGAGCACACAGCACACAGCACACAGCACACAGCACAGCGAGCACACAGCACACAGCACACAGCACAGCGAGCACACAGCACAGTGAGCACACAGCACACAGCACACAGCACAGCGAGCACACAGCACACAGCACACAGCACAGCGAGCACACAGCACAGTGAGCACACAGCACACAGCACAGTGAGCACACAGCACAGCGAGCACACAGCACACAGCACACAGCACAGTGAGCACACAGCACACAGCACAGTGAGCACACAGCACACAGCACAGTGAGCACACAGCACACAGCACACAGCACACAGCACAGTGAGCACACAGCACACAGCACAGTGAGCACACAGCACAGCGAGCACACAGCACAGTGAGCACACAGCACACAGCACAGTGAGCACACAGCACAGTGAGCACACAGCACAGTGAGCACACAGCACAGCGAGCACACAGCACACAGCACACAGCACAGTGAGCACACAGCACACAGCACAGTGAGCACACAGCACAGCGAGCACACAGCACAGTGAGCACACAGCACACAGCACAGTGAGCACACAGCACAGTGAGCACACAGCACAGCGAGCACACAGCACACAGCACACAGCACAGTGAGCACACAGCACACAGCACAGCGAGCGCACACGACAGCACACAGCACAGCGAGCGCAGCAGCAGCGCCGCAGCGAGCAGTTGCTCCGCAGAAACCTTGCCTGTAGACGGGTCTTTGTGTCCGGGAGGGATCCTCGGACCTCACCTGATAAAACAGCTAATTGTGCAAGTTGCTTGCAGGGTTTACAGCCGGGGTCTCTGTACTCACAAGTGACTCAATCAATGCTTTCTGTGTTAACTTCTTAGACCTTAATACAGTTTTACCTAAAACTTCTGCTAACTTCCTTTTCCCATTCTTTGTTAACAATCAAAAAATCCATTAGTAATTGTCTCTGTTAGCAATTTTCCCAACCACGTTCAGAATTTTCAATCAAATATGGAATGAAAATTACCTTTTATTTTTTTTTTAGTGTAAAAGCACTATCAGCGTACATGAAATACGGGCTGGGGTGCAGCGTGGAAGTGGCCAGTGTGCTTCTCCAGCATGCAGTGGCCCTGGGTTCAATCCAAAATACTGAATAAACAGCAGGTTGGCACCGGAGAGGTGGAGGAAGGAGTATTAGAACCCCAAGGTCATTCTTGGCTATATACTGAGTTCAAGCTCAGCTAGGACTACATGAGACCTTATCACAAAAAAAAAATTACAAAATGGTAAAAACATTATCAATTTTAAACATGGGTACTTTTCAGTGTTTAAACCTTTGCACATCTGAACCTAATTTTTACAAGCTGGCTAGACTTTGGTTTGGGGTAAACCGAGGCTGAGCTGTAGGCTGACTGGCTAACAGTTGCAAGGCAAATCATCATCAAAGGCCAAACCTCTGGCCGACGCCCAATGGCTGCTCACCGCAGATGCTTATCTTCCTAACCGACCCGTCTTTCTGGATTCTCTGCTTCTTGGTTTAGAAACACACTTTACATGCCAGGCACAGACCTACTGCAACAGGACCCTGGCCAGAGGGTGCTGGTCCCAGGGGACTCACTTTGCCAGGGTAAGAAGTGATCTCACCAGAAGGTATGGTCTGAGACCCCTGACCCTCCACAGGGGCCAGTCATGCCTCAGGCAGAGCAGAAACCCTAAAGACTTCAAAGGTCAAGTTTGGCCAGTTTGGAAGGGCACTGGACTGAAGAGAAATCAGGACACAGCCTCTAGCTTTCTCACCTCCATGTCTGACAGCAGGAATGACCTAGCAAAGTGTCCCTGGAAATATTCCAAAAGAAGCAGCCAATGATTTCCAAAGGTGGAACTACAGGTAGCAAGGTGTCGGCCTCCTTTCCCCTGAGGGCAATATTGCGTATCACCTACTGTTTCAACCTCATACTGTACAGTACTCAGAACGTGTGTTAAAATGCTTCTGTATCTGGCAACCGGATATGTGACCCTCCTTTATCACGATGGTCTCGAGACACATAGGCCAGCCTCCTAAAATGGAACACAGGAAGATCCTTCTAATGTATCTGGAATATTACTAGCACTTTTTCTGTTGCTGCAATCCCAGGTCACATGACCTCAGACAAGGCAGACAAACCTGTGGTAGAAATGACTAGGCTAGATATGACTAGTCGCATGCGTTCAATAGATAAGGCAGGGCAGGGCTTGTACAGAACAGAGGGAAATGACACCTGCTTTGCTTTTCCAGGCTGCCAGGCTAAGGCAGAAGTACAAAGGAAAAGACGAAGACTGGGGTGAGATTCCCCTGAGGGCTCAAGTGCTCTCTGCCTGTTCCCCTTGCTGGCGGTAGCTCCTTCCCTCCCGCACAATTAGCACCTTATTAGAGCTTGGCCTTCCTCCTAATTACCATCCAGTTTAACTGAACACTTCGTTTTATTGTCTGGTTCATGTACCAGCTCAAGGGTCTGGACTCCCCAGCTGCCATAAATACTAGTCCTTGCAGCGGCTGCTGCGGCCGCTGTGCGATTCTCGCGTCCTCAGGCCCTAGACTGACTCCTTCCTGGACGCCCCACGTTCCGGGCCCCACACTCATCTCCAGGGCGCGCTCCTCAACTACTTTGGCCCTACTCTGCTCAGACTTAACTTTCCTTTATCCAACAGGGTGGGCCCAAACAGGCACAGGACCCCTCGTCAGTATCAAGACCCACACTCCTCTAAGGAGGGGATTCAAGGTGTTTGAATGTTACTTGCTTAGGATTCACAAGCCTTGGATGTGACCCCCACACCACCAAAAACAATGAGTTGAAATTAAACCTCACTCTACTTCATAGGGCAGTTACCAGTGCCACAGCAAACATGTGCCTCTGGCTGAGACCCCCAGTGACTGACAGGAGGAGTTTCCAGAAGGGTGAGGAGTGGATGGTGGTGGGAGTGCAGGGTAAGACAATGCCTCAGCTCACATCCTATCTCTGCCACTTACTATGACCTGTGACCTTGCTCAAAGGGACTGACAAACTCCGTGCCTCAGTTTCCCTCCTATACTCCTGTGAGGACTTCTTTGTGACGTGCTTAGAGCTAGGCTCGATACATAATACACACTACATATAGTTCCACAGAAAGTGTCAAGAGAACACAGGGTTTTAGAATAGACACATCCCCAAGACAGCGGAACAAGCATGAAGCAACGGGAAGCTGAATGTAACACAGTAGCGTGATGTCTCTGGCTTCTGGATTCACCAAGTTCTTTGAATTGCTTCAATAACTACAAAGAACGCTAAAGTGGTGAGTTTTAAAGACAGCAGAAGCACACTCAAAAAGTAATCGGGCAGCATCTAAAGAGTGGCTGGAACTGTCAGTCTTCTGGTGGAGAATTTACATGTCTCCACACCTATCTATGTGGCAGCACCACTGCTGCACTACCGCTGCCCTTCTAGTCTATGGGCAGCACGGCTGCTGCAGTACCGCTGCCCCTTCTCTAGCAGGCAGGCTGCTGTTAACGGTGGGCGTGGGCTGTGCAAGTGGTGCTGGGGATGGGACTGACGCGCCAGCGTCCCACTGAGCGGCGGCCACAGTCTTTAAAGACAGCCACGTTGACAGACTTCCCTACAAATGACTCTGTAGTAGTCAGCTTCTCTTTCAGTACCCTTTCTGATCCGTTGACTTTCTTTCTTCTTTCAAATTCTCCGCCCCCTTAGCCATTCTAGCTGTTGAAATCTACTCCCAGTCCTCTCATTTCCCAGCCCACTCTAACACAAGGCACTACTTCAAACAGAAGCTAGCTGTCCAGCCACACCCAGGCGGAAGAGCCGCGCCAGGTGAGGTACCAGGGCCTTCAACGCTAGACGCTCCGCCTCTCCCAGCTCTCTAGAGGGCAAAGTCCAACCCCCAAGAAGTTTTCCCTTTAGGGGCAGCAGAAGAACACTACTGCAGACAGGAGAAACACCTGTCTACCAGGAGAGGCCGTACACTGCCGGCGCAGCAGCTCAGCGCCTAACAACGGGGCTCCTTCTGCACACACGGCGACGGCCCCGCAGCTCTAGGCCCTCCGCGGGGCCTCGCCGCCCCGCCCTTCCTTTTTCCCGGTACACACCAAACTTTTACCCTAAGAATCATTAAGCTATGAAGGGTTGCTTTCACTTTCTAGAACTGGAAAAGTTCTCAAAAGAAAAAGAAAAGAAAAAAGGGGCCATCAGATGAGTGAAGTTTCAGCCGATTCGGTCCAAGTTTTCCTCTCCCTCCTCTCCCTTCTTCCCGCACCCCAGCGCTCCTCAAGTCAAAGGGCTCCACGGTGACCCCAGCTTCACCTTGCAGGCATCCTCTCCGGACATCCGGGGCCCACATTCGCCCCAGATTCCTCGGCTCTCCTTCGGGAGCTGCGCGCAGAGCTCAGGGTTCCCTGCGCCCGGCACCCCGAAGCGCGGGGCGCCCGCTGGCTGCGCCCCTCGCTGGCGGGGCACCAGACCGGCTCCCTACTCTCTTTGGGACAAGGTTCGGGGGGTTTAACGGGAACAAGAGGAGAGATGGGGTGGTGGGGAAGAAGGGGGGTGGGGAAGCCGGCGCCCCGCTGCTGGCTCGGACTCTTCCCGTCGAGAGTCTTCCTAAAGGGGGCTGCCTCGCCCCTGCTTCCAGCCACCTAGACCCCAGGGCAGAGGCGCGGAGACCACGGCTCTCCGGGGAAGCGCGACTTCCGCCCCGCGCCGGGGGCCCGTGCCCACCCGCTCGCCCCGGCGCCCCGCGCGCTCGCCCCGGCGCCCCGCGCGCTTCTCCCCGGCGCCCCGCGCGCTTCGCCCCGGCGCGGCTTCCAGCCCGCACTGACCGTGAGGCCGGAGGCAATTCGCAGTCCCGCGCCCCGCGGGCGCTCCCTCCGCCGGCGCCCCGCGCTGCAGTCCTCGCGCCGGGGCCCGGCCTCGAGCGGCGGCGACGACTCGGGCCCGGGGCGCCGCGGCTCGCCACACTCGGCCACACACCCGGCGGCGCGCAGGAGAGGCCCATGGAGCTCCCGGCGCTGGCGGCGGCCGCGGCTGCGGGAGCGGCCGCCGCGCGGGCTGATGACGCGCGCGCCGGGGCGGGGCGAGGCGGCGCGGGCGGCGCGGGCCGATGACGCGCCGGCCGGCCGGGCAACATGGCGTCCGTGACGCTGAGCGAGGCGGAGAAGGTGTACATCGTGCATGGCGTGCAGGTAGCGGCGAGTCCCGGGGGCCGGGGGGCGGCGCGGCGAGTGCTCCACGCGGGACCGCGGCGAGCACGCGTCCTGGGTGCTCGCGTCACCACAGCTTCGGGGCGCAGAGTCGTGCCGAGGCCGCTGGCCTGGGGTGGGCGTCCGCGAACTTCGCTCGGTCCCGGTTCGGGAGAGCGTGGCCGTGAGGCCGCGCGCGGGCGCTCACGCCTGGGATCCCCCACTTGAGGATCACGCCTGGGGTCCCCCACTTGAGGATCACGCCTGGGGTCCCCCACTTGAGGATCACGCCTGGGGTCCCCTACTTGAGGATCCAGGTGTATGTATGTATATGGGAGAAAAGTGGGCTTTATTCTTCTTTGGGTGGTGGTGACTTGAACCCAGGGCCTCGTGCATGCTTGGTAAGCGCTCCACGCCGCGGAGCCTCGCTCCGGGCCTTCTGTCCTTCTTTCTTTTGAACAGTGGTTCTGTGTAGCCCAGGTTAGCCTGGACTCACCGTGTGATCGCCCTGGCTTACACCTGGATACACCTTCTGGCTCAGCCTCCAAAGAGCTGGGAACACAGGCGTGTGCACTGCTGCCCAGCCGAGAAGAGTTCAAAGCAGCTCAGCCTAACTGTTGCCCGCGTGCCCGGTGCAGCCTAGATCTCCAGGCGCTGCAGCGTACACCGTTGTTTAAGATCGCATCGGAACAGAAGGGGAAGGATGTTTGACTGTAACCTTCTACCTGGTTCCCGCAATCCCACTTGTTAACCTGTACGTGGCTGTTGGCAGTCAGAGTTCTCCAGCCAATAGGAAGTCCTCCTGCCTGACAAAAAGAGAATCAGTGATCCCATGACGAAGCCAACAGTTATCATTTGATGCCATGTCCTTTTTAAAATTCTGTGACCTCTACTATCTTCTGTGCCTTAAGAGACTTAGTTGGCAGATTGCCAGGGTGATGAAGACAGCTCGCAATGCATTAGCGTTTCAACTATGAACCAAGATTAGGAATAATGGGATAAATCCAGGTGGACTTGTGAGGATCTTTGAGATAGAGTGGTCAGCTCTCAGAAAGTGCTGTCTTGCTTTGGAAAAAAAAAGTGTTTCTCATTAGAAGTATGGCTTTAAACCATCCCTAATATATTCCTAGTTTTCTCCTATTCTTAGTGTGTTTTTGTTTTTCCTGTGTGTGGGGGGGTGAAGTGCTCCTTACATACACTTGGAAAGGAGCATGTGTAGCCTTCCCCCTGTCACCTGAGCCCTTCCGGGAGGCGGGCGGTTACTAACGGCTGGAGGGCAGGATAGAAGAAGGTCCCATTCCCACGCAGCCCCACCAGAACAAGCGAGGCGTGACTAAATCTTCCAGGAGGAACCTTGGTGACAGGACCTATGTGGGTTTTGTTATGACCTCGTAGAACTAGCCACTTCATCCTTGAGATGGGTTGCGCTGGTTGTAAAGGGAAGGGAGCTGCAGAACGCATCAGGCTTTGTGGAAGAGTGGGTTTCAACTCTGTCTTACTAGCTAGCAGACTTGACAAGAGGAGACCTAAAGTTAGGAGGTGCTCAGTGAAGAGGGGTCACTGTGGAACCCTCTCCCAAAGGCTCCAGTTCTGCTTTCTGAGTATGTGTGTGCATGCAAGAAAGGGATGACTTCAGTGAGGGAATGGGCTGCCAGGTGGCCACACAGAGACTTCCCCTGACCAAGAGCATCTGCTTCCTCTTGTGAGAAGGAGCTGAGAGGGTTAAGGAGCTGAAGCAAATACAGCAGATGGTTGTTGTTAGCAGTGTGTTGTGGGAACACACAGCCGTTGTTTCGCTTTTCTGTTTGTTTAACTTCTCAAAATCACATTTGTGGTTAGTCATGCAATTTATTTTGGACTGGAGAGATTGACTCTGGAGTTAAGACTTTGCCTTGCAAGCAGAAGGTCCTGAATTCAGATCCCAAGTCCCACATAAAAATGACAGGCGGGGGCTGGAGAGGTGGCTCAGGGGTTAAGCCTCCGCCTTGCAGGCGGAAGGTCCTGAGTTCGGATCCCAGATCCCACGTATAGACGCCAGGCGGAAGCGGGGGCGGCCTGCGCTTCTGGTCCTGGTTGGGCGGAGCCTGTGAATCCCGGGGCGGAGGAAGTGGAGGCGTCCATGGTGGTTCCCGATTTCGTCCGTGGTTCTACACACACACAGACGCGCGCACACATACATACGCACACACGCACAACTGAATAAATAAAAATTAAAAAAAAAAAATGACAGGCGGGGGGGAGGGGGGCTGGAGAGGTGGCTCAGGGGTTAAGCCTCTGCCTTGCAGGCGGAAGGTCTTGAGTTCGGATCCTGGACTCCACATATAGACGCCAGGCGGAAGCGAGGGCGGCCTGCGTTTCTGGTCCTGGTAGGGCGGAGCCTGTGAATCCCGGGGCAGAGTAAACAAGGAGGTGAAGGTGGTCATGGTGGTTCCCGAATTTGTCTGTGGTTCTACACACACACACACACACACACACACACACAGGCACAATTGAATAAAAAAGAAAAACTTAAAAAAAACTACATTAAAAAAAATGACAGGTGGAAACAGTGGTGACCTGCACTTCTGGCCCTGGTGGGCGGAGCCTGGGAAACCCCAGAGCAAAGCAAAGGAGGTAGAAACAATCCAGGATTCCCAAAGTCACCCTTGGGCCTCCACAGGGAAACACAGTACCCTCTGACACACACACACACACACACACACACAAATAAATATTTTTAAGAAATAAAATTTTGGGCTAGAGAGATGGCCTTAGGTGTTAAGACTCTGCCTCACAAGCAGAAAGTCTTGAATTTGGATCCCAGGTCCCACATAAAAATGCCAGGTGGAAATGGCAACAGCCTGTACTTCTGGCCCTGGTGGGCAGAGCCTGGGAAATCCCAGAGCAAAGCAAGAAGGAGGTAGAAGCAATCCAGGATGATTCCCAAAGTCACCTTTGGTTCTCCACAGGGAAGTAATTAAAAGTAACCAGAATTTAACTGTTACAAATGAGCCTGTGACCCCAGGGAAGGGCAAGGGGAAAAAAAGAACATTGTATCTAACTGCTCTCCCCTGGAGACTGTATTTCCCACAAGAATTTAGCAGCTCTGTTAGTACAGAGAATGAGCAGAGAACCAAATGTATCCCCAGGAAGGAGACTCGCCCCTTAAAGAAGTTACAGAGAGAAAGAGAAAGTTGAGGATGAAAGGTGAGTGTTAGGCGAGACCTGAGCTGTTGGCCTGCACTCGGGCTGGTTGATGTGCAGCCACAGGATTAAATGCAGATGCGTGCTTTTTAATTTCCTCTTTGTTTTTCTTGTTTGCTGAGGAGACCTAGAAGCAATAATGCCGAGTAGTGGTGATCTTAGCGCTCAGGTCCTGGTTTTTAAGGACTGTTCTCCAGTAAAAGAAACCAGAGCCTCTTGGAGAAAGTGTGGGGATAGTGTAGGGAAAATGCTGGGACATTTCGTGTTGTCAGGGACATGTTCCTCTGCAGTTGCAAGCATGTTGAGAGAGCCTGAAGCCAACTGTGGAGTTCAACCCAGCATGCTTTAAGCAGCAAAATAAAATAGCCACAGCATAAAATGGGTATTTATTGGTAGTTCCATTTTAAGTGAACACCCAAGGACAGATGGAGGAGCAGAAGGCACAACATGAGCCCACTGTGACCACGGTGGATAGTGTAGGAAGGATCTTCCCGTGGCAGGTGTGAGAGAACCACTCAGAGTCCCTGCTGCTCCGTCCTAAGAAGTCACAGAAAGTGACCCATGGCATTGCATCGTCCTGTTTGGGGAGATTGTCTTCGAGCGGTACACAGTAGGTCTACAGGACTGTTTCTGGGAAAAGAGGTGTCAGTCAAGATGGTTGTGCCCTTGCCGATTGAAGAGAGGAGCTTGTCTTTCATCGGGGTCATGTTCTTGTTCACGTAGGAAGACCTCCGCGTGGATGGCCGCGGCTGCGAGGACTACCGGTGTGTGGAAGTGGAGACCGACGTGGTGTCCAACACCAGTGGTTCTGCCAGGGTCAAGCTGGTGAGTTTAAGGCCCACGGTTCATGCTGACACTGCGCCTGTCTGGGAGGGGAGGGCGTGGTCCCTGAGCCAGGCCTCTTGTGTGCGTCTGCAGGGTCAAACGGACATTTTGGTGGGGGTGAAGGCAGAAATGGGGACGCCGAAGCTGGAGAAACCAAACGAAGGCTACCTGGAGTTCTTCGTCGACTGGTGAGTGCCGTGCAGGTTGCTCGCAGAGAGAGCCTGGGATCCCTCGGCGGTGGAAAACTTGCCTGGTCTGCAGGGAGGCCTCGGACCACAACCCCCCACCCCTCAGCAAGAAACAAAATGAGAAGATGAAGGTTCAGAAAGTGAACCTCTCGTGTCTGCTGAGCCTCTCGCAGGCGGCATTTACTTACCTTCGTTTACCTGGGCGACGCATGTCCTGCTGCTGCGCGCCAAGCAGTACTGACACTGCTCGGTCACCCGGACGTGGCAGGCTATTGTTTGCCGGTGCGAAAGGGAGGCTGGTGGTTGATTGACAAGATCGTCCGCCTCCGTGCTGCCCAGCATTGCTTGACGGACAGGCCTGGGGTTGGCAAGCACCCTGGCAGGCTGAGGAGGGGGCAGCGAGGTAGGTGGCAGGTGCGCTGGGCCGGAGCTACTTCCTCCTCTGGCCACTGGGCGACCTCGTTGTGTGCCCGGACTTCTGTGTCTAAAGTGTGCAGGCCTTCTAGATGGGACGGGTGTGTACCGGTTCATGCCAGGCGCAGTTGTGTACCAGGTACTCCTAAGACCTCTGCAGCTGGGCTTTGCTAGAGGAACCCCCAGAACTTAGCACAGGGTTGTGCCTGCGACTGAAGTCTGTCCCTGCCGCGGGCTCAGCAGCTTGTCTGCAGCGTTTCTGTCCCCGGAGCCTCCGCACGAGCAGTCGGAGCCCCTCCGCTGACGTGTACCACAGCTCAGACCCTACAAGGAAAGCACGAGATGCGCTTGCAGTCTGGCCACCGCGGCCACTTCGAGCGTCGTCCTGGTTCTTCTACCTCCTTATTGCTTGCTCTGGGTTTTCCAGACTATGCCCTCCAATTTGTTGGGCCTCCACAGGCGCACATAACGCCCTATCCTAAATACACACACACACACACACACGTATACACACTCTCAAAAAAATTTCCACCTGGCATTTTCTGTGGAATCTGGACTCTGAACTGAGGTCCTTCTGCTTATGAAGCAAAGGCTTCAACTCCTGAGCTGTCTCTCCAAACCCCCAGAGTTAATCATCTCTAGTCATCATTGTAACGCAGGAGCTCTTCCTCACTGGACTCCTTTGAGAGAAATGACAGGTGGGTTTTGTAGCTGGAGGTGACTTTCCTAGGGTCATGTGGTTAGACACACCAGCTCAAGGCTGTCTAGCCTGTGAGACTTCTTCCACTCCGCGTAGCCTGCAGAAGCCAGTTTCATTCCATCTCATTCCTCCTCCCCACCCCTAGCAGTCTCCTATTGGACTCCTGAGTTGTCTGTGGAATTGGCCCATCCTCAAGTTAGGGTGGGTGGTCGCAGCCTTGTTCAGATCCCCGGCTTACTCCTTTCTTTGCTGCTGAAGAAAGCAGCATGCCCTCTGGTCTTGACCCACAGCCTCTCACCTGCGAGGAGTGGGACTGGTCAGAGGCAGTGTGGTTTGCTTCCTTTTCTCCCTCGTCTTCCTCATTTGTCCGTCACAGGCCAGAGTCAGGCCAGCTACACCGCAGAGGGTTGCACACACGGAGGGCTGCACACCACAGAGGGCTGCACACGCGGAGGGCTGCACACGCGGAGGGCTGCACACGCGGAGGGCTGCACACGCGGAGGGCTGCACACGCGGAGGGCTGCACACGCGGAGGGCTGCACTCAGATGCTGGTTCGTGGGGCATTTCCTGGAGATGTGAGTTAACGTCGGCCTCCTCCTGCGATTCACACTAGCAGCACAAAGACGGATGGATTCACGTTCATTCCGATGAGTCAAGTGAATCCATCAGGGTCACTTGTGGAGCAGCAGAGGACTGTGGGAGGCTGTATTTTCCTGGAGCCGCCGCCCTCTGCTTGCCAGGCTCCTGCCTTCCAAGGCCCTCTGTCTACAGCAGAACTAATGGAACCCGGGTGTGGGCAGCGCCGTGTGTCGAAGCAGTGGGGTGAGCACACGGCCAGAGGACCAGACCCACATCTGAAGGTTACGTCATGTGTGCTGTGTGCTTGGTCTGTCAGCACTCTGCTGGTCTTGGTGAGCACTGTCCGGCCACAGGTGCCCAGCTGTGGGGTAATGGCTTGTTTGCTGCCGTCTTACAAGCAAAGTGGCCGGCTGCAAGGCAAAGTTTTCTGAAGGCAGAACCGGTCTCTGCAGGCTCTGTCCCCGTGCGGATGTGACTGCAGGCCAGCGTGCTTCTGTTCTCCTCACCGCAGCCTAGGAAGGGTCTTCCAGTGTGCAAGAGCCCTTCGAGCTGCGTCTTCTCCCGTGACAGCCTTCGTCTAGCTGAGAGTTCGTTTTCCTCCTTCCTAAGTCAGACTGTCCCACTGGGCCCACGAGCTCCAGTTTCAGGGGAGCGCTCAGTGCTTGTCAGGGTGCCCGGTCTCAAGGCAGCGCACCCCTGGCTTGCCTCAGCTCGCGTGCTCGGCCCTGGAGGCCAGGATGCGCAAGCGTCGCCAAGGCTCACCTGCCGCCGAAGTGAAGAGGTTGCCATTCTGCAGGGCGCTGCTGCCCGGAGCCTCCCTTGAGTCTTTGGGACGCCAGTTCATCGCATACCCTGGTCAGTCCTCTAGCGGCGCCTGTTGCACCCCACCCTGCAGAGCACTGTGTGCAGGCGAACACTCCCCAGGGGGGAAGTAGTTGGTGGTGGTCGGTTCCCTGCGCCCCTCGCAGCCTGGCCTGATTCAGTCCTTAGTTCCCTTGTTTTAGTTGCTTAAACCTCAGTTGTAGTGTCTCTGGAGCTAACTGCATTTCTAACTCATTCCCTTCCGTTCGTATTCTTGGAACAAAAATACACGGGTGAGGTAGGCCCTGCTCCTCTCCCCTGGGGTTTGGCCGCTTCTTGGGACAGCAAGATGTGTCACAGCTGCCTTGCCCCAGAGCCCTGCCCCGCATGGCTGCCAGACGCCACTCACGCTAAGTTGGACGCGCGTTGGACCTCGGAGCCTGTGGTGGCCATTGGCGGGCATCGGTCTGTTCCTGGTAGCCTGAGAAATCCTTTATATGGAGAGAAGTATAAGAATCGATTAAGTTGTGGGCTGGTGTGGGGTCCCTCCTGGGCCACTAGGTGGCAGGCTACCCAGTCGCTTCTCAGAGTTCGGACTGTCCAGAGCTGTTGTTTGGGGAGGGTTGAAGGGGGATTGTTGTGTCCCCTCAGGATCTCAACTGCTTTTCAGGATGGTAAGTTGCTCTGGCCTGGCTGTGGCCCCTGGGTTTTCAGTCTCGGTTGCTTGCTAGGAATGCAACAGAGGGTCTGGTGTCTGGAACCCACTCCAGGGAGAAAACAACCTTGCTCTTACCCCACTGCTAAGCCAGGCAGCAGGAGTGCGGTGCAGGGGTGAGTCAGGAGGGTGGAGCTGGGAGCCACATCCTTAGCCCATCCTGCTGGTGAGCTGTGGTCCTTGTCTGGGAAAGGTACTGGGGCTAGGGTGTGCTTTGCAGGGAGTTTGAGTTGGCTCAGTGACAGCCGTAGGAGGTGTTTGGTTTCATGTGGTGCAAACTGTGTCTGAACAGCTCTTTCACTTGGGGCTCCCCCAGTCTGCTTTCCTTCACCACGATTTTGTTCTACTGATAAATCCCACAACCAGAACCACCCATTCATTATCATAGGCGAAAAGATAGTTCCCCGGCAAAGCAGATCTGAAGTCAGACTGCAGACTGAGCTGCAGCTGCCCATTGGGGGCCGCAGGGACATCTAGCAGGTAGAATCCCAGCTCCCCAAGCACTGCTCGTGTGACCTCAGCAAGGTTCATACCTCTCTGGCTTGTGTCTTTACCTAACATGGGCTCAGCAGTTGAAGTCAGGGCAGCGCACCTGACTAGCAGTTCTCCAGGCCTGATTCTGATTTCCCAGCAGAAAACAAGTAAAAATAAAGCTGAGGAATCGATACTTCCTAGGGTGGTATGAGGATGAACTTGGCCGATACATCTCAAATGCTAGAAGTGGTATGTAGTAAACATTCTTGAAGTTGTTCCCATGGGCCGGCAAGGTGCCTCAGAAAGTGGAGGCGCCTGCGCCCAGCCTGACAACCAGAATTCGAGCACAGCACCAAGTCCTGTGAGCTGTCCTCAAGCCCCCCAGGTTCCTGGCATGTGCACCTGCACTTAGTATTCACATACCGTACACGTGCGAAAAAATAATAATCATTCTCGCTTCCCTTCTGTGGTGGCCTGGGATCTTGCAAGTCACATCCCACCTGCGAGGGTTCTATTTTACTTATGTTTTTGTTTAATTTAACAGAGGAATTAAAATGACTGTAGGGAGGTCTAGGAAGTGCTAGAGCCTGCCCGGCTGCCTCTGTGCCCAGGCCCACTCCTGCCCACTGCCTCTGTGCCCGGGCCCACTCCTGCCCGGCTGCCTCTGTGCCCGGGCCACTCCTGCCCTGCTGCCTCTGTGCCCAGGCCCACTCCTGCCCGGCTGCCTCTGTGCCCAGGCCCACTCCTGCCCAGCTGCCTCTGTGCCCGGGTCCACTCCTGCCCGGCTGCCTCTGTGCCCGGGCCCACTCCTGCCCGGCTGCCTCTGTGTCCGGGCCCACTCCTGCCCACTGCCTCTGGTGCCCGGGCCCACTCCTGCCCGGCTGCCTGCAGTAGCCCAGGCCCAGTTGCTGCCCGGGCCTGCTGCTGCCTGCGTTCTGATGCTGCCCGGGCCTCGTTCAGCCGCATGTGGTTTCTGGCCTACGAGATGTTTGCTTTTATCCCCTGGAGATGGTCTCTGGGGCCTTTTTTAGGTTTGTGTTTCTGTCCATCTCCATTGCAAAGGGTCTCTGTGTGAGGCACCCCGCTAATGAGGTAATAAGGAGGAGCCCCCTTTCTTTCCCTAACCCCCCCTTCTCTGTCAGAACAGGGCTCTCTGGCTGCTCATGCTGCCACGGCATGCACTCTGCTTGCTGCCCAGAACACTTCCGGGCCGCCCCCTCCGCTGCCAGGTAGATAGGAGCCCCCCTGCCCCGGGCTGTCCTCAGCCCTCTCCAGCCTGGCCTCTGGGTTGTTCGCACTTGCCGAGACTCCCTCACTTTTCTGTTCTGTCCCGTGCAGTTCAGCCAATGCCACCCCAGAGTTCGAAGGGAGGGGAGGTGATGATCTGGGCACGGAGATCGCTAATGCTCTCTACCGGATCTTCAGCAACAAGAGCAGCGTGGACCTGAGGACCCTCTGCGTCAGTCCTCGGGAGCACTGCTGGGTGCTCTACGTGGACGTGCTGGTGAGTCACTTCCGTCCTGGCCTCACGGCCTGGTTGCAGACCCAGCGTGCCTGGCTTGAGAGCCAAGGGAAGTCCGGGAGCAGATTGCGTGTGGGAGACATGTCCCCCCACTCCGTGGGCCGTCTTCAAGGCAGTGCATTTTGGAAAATGCCTGATGGCAAAGCTCTTCACCCACGATGCACTGGCCCCCAAAGGACAAGACTGTGAACTGGAGGCCCTGGCAGCACCGCTCCCATCCTCCTCGGGGAAGGCACCAGAGCCAAGGCTGGAGTGAGGGTGGAGGCTGGCAGAGCAGCGGGAGCCGGGGGGCCACGCAGTGGTGGTCATCCCTGCTCTGGTGCAGCCCAGCTGCCTGTGAGCTGCGCGTGCACCAAGTAACCGTGACCAGGTGTGGGCCCTGCAGAGCCTGGGGGGGCTGCCTTATCTGTGTTGTAAAGACGGGCTCTCCCCGCTGGCCTGGAATTCACTAGAGACCAGGCGTGCCTCGAACCTGTGGTGGTTCTGCCCCCGCCCTGAGAGCGGGATTGCAGATGTGAGCTGCTGGCTTTGCGCTTGTTTTTATTGCGTGAGGCACATTGGGTGTCTTTCATAAGGGCTGATACTGATAGCAGGAAGTAACCCTTGACTTTGATTCACTGTCCTTTCAATGGCTGTCTCCCTTAGCTGCTGGAATGTGGTGGAAATCTGTTTGACGCCATTTCCATTGCTGTGAAAGCTGCTCTCTTCAACACCAGGTAAGTTCCTAGAGACAGTCCCCAGGGGCTGCAGAGGACTTGCAATGGGACACTGAGGACATTCTGTGGTCATGAAGCGTGTTTCGTGTGAAAAGGGTGGGAGCCGTATCACACTTCAGAAGAGATTTCCTCAGTGAAGACCAAATAGATAAGTAGACTTCTGTGTTTATTTTTTGTGCTGTTATTTTCAACGGGAAACATGTACCATGTAGGCAGTATTAGGAAACTGGAACTGAGCAAAATTCTATACCAGCTTCAGTCACCTCTTGCCTCTGTTAGTGGGCAGCTTCTCGGGCTCCCTTCACTTTCTCAAGCCCCAGTCTCACCTCAGCCCTAGCTCACCCATAGCTCTGACACATAGTAGGTGCTCACATTCCTCACTATGCTCGTAAAGGCAGGGGAAGGGAGCAGCCGTCCTTTGGTCAAGCACGGTGGCTCCTCTTCTGAGACATGTTGTAAACAGAGTGGGTGCGCATGGGGCGCTAAGCTTCTCACCCTGTGACATTTCTTTAACTTTCCGTACCCAATGGAGAGTGTGTTCGTTCCAGAGAAGTCCTGAGGACTAAAAGATTGCAGTTGGGGCTGGAGTGGGAGCTCAGTCAGTAAAGTGCTTGGTGCCTGCAAGGAATCAGGAACTGATTTACCTCACAGCCTGCAGGACACGGTGACATGTTCCTTGTTCCCAAGTGCTGGGGAGGTGTAGACAGGAGAACCCCTGGGGTTTGCTGGTTAGCCAGCCTGACTGAATGAGCGGGCTCCAAATGCCAATAAGAGACTTCTCTTCAGGAATGCGGTGGGGAGGGATCAAGGAAGACACCCCAGGCTGTCGTCCTGCCTGCGCAGGCGCACACAGACGCACACAACCAAAAAAAAATCAGCAGAGAGGCCAATTGTAGAGCTGCGGGCCTCCCCGCGGTAGGTAGAGCTGCGGGCCTCCCCGCGGTAGGTAGAGCTGCGGTCTTCCCAGTGCGGTAGGTAGAGCTGCGGTCTTCCGAGTGCGGTAGGTAGAGCTGCGGGCCTCCCCGCGGTAGGTAGAGCTGCGGTCTTCCGTGCGGTAGGTAGAGCTGCGGGCCTCCCCGCGGTAGGTAGAGCTGCGGTCTTCCGAGTGCGGTAGGTAAAGCTGCGGGCCTCCCCGCGCGTCAGGTGTTTCGCTCTGCCTCTCTCTGGGCGATTAGCATGTTTAGATGTCTGGCACACACTTCTCACATGGTCTCTGCGGTCAGTGTTCAGTGCTCATGTTGTAGACTGTTTCACATGACAGCGTATTTTAGACTTTCTTGTAAGCGTGGACTACAAGGATACATGCGGGTCAGAGCTTTCGGGTGGAGTATGTGACAGGCCTGGAAGCCATGGTGCCCCCAGCCAGCTGTGTCTCTGACTCTTTTCTGGGGTTGGCTGGGGCATGGGTCGGGCACCGCAGCCGCCGTAGAGTGTGCCTGCTGGATCCCGCCGGCAGAAGCCTGCTCGGCGTCGTTGGAGGAGGGAGGAAGCTGCCATTGAATGCATCCTAAGCCTCGGTGAAGCATCCCCATTGCCCCTGGTTTCCGGGGTGCCAGGAGTCAAGTGAAACTGTCGTGTGGGCATGCAGAGACAGCTGGGCCTCAGGCTGAGGGTCAGTGCCCCCTGTCCTGGCACAGCTGTGAGTCTTACTCCGAGGCAGCAAGGAACAGGGATCCCTGTGGCACTGGGTACCTCAGACAGAGAGAGACCTCTGTACATAGGCGTCCTTGCGAGAGCAGGTGCTGCCCAAGCATTTCCCTCGTCCCCTGCCCAGCACATGCAGCAGTATGGTTCTGTGTGCCCGCCACGCTCGGGCAGCTGGAGGCGGACCCACCCACGCTCGGGCAGCCTGAGGCCTATTGCTCAGCACTAGGGTCCCTGACACAGGCACCACCCAGATGGCAGAGGAGTATGGGAACAGCCTGGGATGACGTGAGCCCGCGCTGCTCTCATCCCCTGTCCCAGGAACTAGAAGTTTTAATTTATGCCTCTGTTTCCAGGATACCAAGAGTCCGTGTTCTAGAGGATGAAGAGGGATCGAAGGAAATTGAACTGTCTGATGACCCTTATGACTGTATCCGTCTGAATGTGGAGAACGTCCCGTGCATTGTCACTCTGTGCAAGGTGTGAGTCTGTCTCTTAGGGTTTATTCTCCCGGAGAAGCAGTTCCCTCCCCAGCTGTAGCCTGTGAGATTACGAACAGGATGAGAAGTTTCCATTGTACAGCCGCCTACAGGTAGCTTCGGCCTGAACCTCCTAGTTCAGAATGTGCTCCGTGGCCCCGTCCCTCCGATCAGAGGGCGAGCTGGTCCCAGGAACGTGCTGGGCCACCAGTCAGCAGCTGGGCTGTTCTGCTCTCTGCAGATGACGCTTGCTTCGCCGCAGCGCTGTGCTTGTGTTTCCTGCACCTCCTCTGGTCTGGAGCCCGGTGGTGCGTGTGCCCTGCGTGGCGCATGCCCTGCGTGGCCATGCCCTGCGTGGCGCATGCCCTGCGTGGTGCGTGCCTGGTCTGTGAACTGAGGGCTTGGATCCAGTCTTGGATCCTGCCAAGTGTGGTTTTCATGGAGCCCAGAAGTTTCTGGATACGGAATCTGGGAAGCGGCGTGTTAACTCATATTCCCTGGGCTGCGTTGGGCGGGATTGTGCTGTTGCCCATGACTCGTTGCATCAGCACGGGTCGGGCGCTGGCTCGTGCTGTGGTCCCGGCACTCAGCAGGTGGAGGCCTCCGTGAGCTTCGGGGCTGCCATGGGCTGCTTGTCTTGTGCCTGGAGCTCACTGGGATCTGGGACCGTTGTTGTCCACTGAAGGCCTTTGTGAACCCAAGTGTGGGGCGGGTTCCCAGGTCCTGAGCCGGGCAGAGCCCCTGGCTGTGGGCTCATCTGAGCTGATCCCTTAACATGGTGTCACGTGTTTCTTCCCTGTGCCCTCTGTTGGAAGGCTGTGCCCCTGTTTTGGTGTGCAGCACCCCTCGTCCCGACGTTATTTCCAGTAAGTGTGTGTCATTCACACACTGGCCTAAAATGGAGATGTTGAACATTGTTTCCAGAAGTTTTTGGATGGACAGAATTTGAAAATAAGACCTGACCTTGTCTTGGGCTTACAGGCTTGGTGGGATTTAGGACCTGGGACTGGGGTACATCGTCCCTGTATGTTGATGGGCCCTGACCTGCAGATCGGCTGTCGGCACGTGGTCGATGCCACGCTGCAGGAGGAGGCCTGCTCCTTGGCTAGCCTGCTGGTGTCGGTGACGAGCAAGGGAGTCGTGACGTGCGTGAGGAAAGTGGGGAAGGGCAGCCTGGACCCCGAGAGCATCTTCGAGATGATGGAGGTGAGGCTGGCGGGGGCTTGCTGCTTCTCACCCTCATCACCCGTGGAACTGAGAGGAGTGGGGGGCTAGGTGAAGAGGGCTCTGCACAGGAGTCACCAAGCCCCCGTGACCACGCTTCCCTCAGCAAGGCGCCTTTCAGATCCCAGATGGCTGCATTTCAGTCTCACGAGATGAGGCTCCGAACAGCTTCACAGAGTGAAATCACGTCCCACTGTGGCGGGCGGTCATGCCGGGCTCTTCACCGTCTGGAAGTGTTTCATGAAGCTAACTGGGGGGAGGCCCCTGGGGGTAGGTGTGGTTGGGTTGGCCCGTCAGCCTTGGCAGCAACTCGTTCTTTCTCCAGCTGTTCCCCCTTTCTCGCCACGGATCTGTCCCCCCCACAGGCCTGTTCTGTCTTTTCAGCCTTCTTCCCACACACTGATCTAGCTCTGCTTGCTTTAACTAAAAGCAGGAAAAGGTGTCTGCAAATCTAGCAGCTTGACTTCCATCCGGAATCTACGTGGTAGATGCACCTTCCCAGAGCTGCCTCTGACTTGTGTGTACTGTCTTCCTTTCTTTCTCCTCCTCTTTCTCTCCCTACATCCTCAAATAAGTAACTTAAAAAATAAGAAAGGTCTGTAAGGCCTGTGAGATGGCTCAATGGGTAAAGAGGTTCTTGCTGCCAAGTGTCGTTATGGATTTCACTCCCCAGCGCTCATGTGGCAGAGCAGAGAACCGACCCCACAAGTTGTCCTCCGACCCCTCCATGCACACTGCGCGTGCACGCCCACACGTGTGCACGCTCACACGTGTGCACTCCCAGGGTAGATACATGTAAATTGAAAAATGTATTTAAAGTCTCGTAAAGGACTGGAGAATGGCTCAGAGGTGGGATGCTTGCCTGCCCTATGAGGGGCAAATGGATGATGTGGGGTGCTGGGTGGTTAGACGGATGGCTGGCGACTCACTGGTGAACATGTCCTCCATTGTCCCTCCCCCTACAGAGCAGCAAGCGAGTGGGCAAGGCTCTGCACGTGTCCTTGCAAAGCGTTCTGGACAAGGAGGAGAGCCTGGGGCCCAAGAGGCCGAAAGTCGGGTTCCTGGGGTGACGGGCATGGCCCCACGCTGGACATGGATTGTGTGTCACGCGTCCCTTGAAGCTACTTGTAGCTGTTTTTCTTAATGGCCACGCCAGGCAACATTGTACATGTAAAATAAAGTCTATTTTCTGGTCTGGTTTGGTATTGCCTGCATCTTCACGACACTCATCTGCTGCCTCTAGAGCAGGAGGAGAGTGCCAGCGCGGCCACAGCGACCTTGCGGACGCGGGTGTGCTAGTGCACGCGGCAACCCTTGCACTAGAGCGAATGTCCAGGTTGAGGCCAGCCTGACCCTAAATAGCAAATTCTTGTCTCCAAAACAGACT